>JASJOG010000043.1:370000-970000 GCA_030142905.1 Heliopora coerulea | reverse complement strand
CACTTTTAAACTTACTCTTCAACGATGAAGCTGGCCGTGACATAACTGTGTATTAGATGCTGAAAGATATGAAAGGTATGATATGCTGAAAAGTGCGTAGATGCTGTTGATAAGGACGAGAGAAGAACTTGGATGGTGTCAAGAACACGTCTTGTTCAAAGGATTGATTCGGTTATGTTGTTTTGGATAAAAACATTTCTCTTGCCTGAACAGGTCACCGTTAACTTTCTCATCATCTCCGATCGAACTCCTTCGACTTGAATAGGCACGAAGACGGAGGAGCGAATAAAAGAACGCCAACACTCCGATGGAGTGACAAGAATACGAAGAAAAATACAAGAATGACAATAAAAAGAAAAGCCAAGACGTTAAAGTATACTTAACAGGAAAATGTGGGTCCTTTTGTCTTAGGCTTGTGTTAACAAGGTTCCGTTACAACTATACGAGTTGCAAAGATACCACTTCACATCTTTAACGTGCATAGGTTCTACCTTGTTTAAATCATGTTGGAAAAAGAAAATCGCTCGCAAAAAAGATTAAAATTGAGTACAATTCAAAAGAATGAAATTGAGGCTACGCGTGGATAATTATGCATTTTGGTCCTCATGCAACTGTCCGATTCACCGATGTAAAGTTATTCCAAATGTGAACCAAACTTTGGTAGCTGTGTTGTTAAAGATACAGAACAGGAACCTCTTGCCGTCGAATTTAACGCACTTCGAGGCGTTCGAGCTCATTAAGTTACATTTATCGTCGTAATGCAGTCAATACCTATCTCATTAATTGTTGTTCAATGTTTGGTTTTAGACACAAGAACATGCAGACCATGATCGTAATGTGCCACTGAAACAATTCTTGAATTTGAGACTAAGTTTATCAGCTCTAAATTATGAGCTAGTCCTAAACCAGTGTTTAATGTTGACAAATACGTAGGCATGCAATCGACTCTCTCAGAAAACGCGAAAACAAGTTGGTGAAGGTTTTTTGCTTGATTTGTTAGTACCTTGTTCTCTCATTTTGTGGCACAGTACTTTTTCAGCCTTTTCGTTTAGTGATATCTTCTGTATAGAGACAACATTAACAAGGCTGTGTGAGGGTTAAATTTGTCTAGTTCATTATTCACAAGATGAAAAGTTAAATTTTTATACTGCTTCAACAAAATTTCTTGAAACAAATCCACGAAAGTTTTTCCCGTACCTTCTCTCACTGGTTCATTACCATATTATCCTGTGACCCCGTCTCACTACCCGGCATGAGTTCGCAAAATCACAACAAAAAATTCCATTTCTATTTCGGGACTGTGATGACACTGTCTGTGTCTTCTATACGTAATGAACTGGTGATGGAAAAAAAAATTGTTGGTGGTAGATGTCCTCAACCGTCGTTCAGCCTTTCTGCTTTCCATACATTTCCGCTGGATGGCGTGGATAAAAGCAAGTATGCATGATAAAAATAAGATAAAAGGAGGATAAATAACAAGATTGAAATACAGTAGGACGCTCATGTGAGCCTGATGTGTTGTACAAGTAGAAGAGCGCCTAAACCCGCCAACTTTGCATCACGATGTGTTACACAAGTTCATTTGTTTTGTTTATCATCATACTGTAGTTTCTGTGAATATTTTCAATGAAAATAAACGTATCGTACTTGACGTTTGCTTTACCAAGTTACATGCATGCATATGTAACTAGTAAACATTTTAAAAGCTTGAAACTGTGCGTATTTGTAAATAAATGTTTGTAATAACATTCGACACCATGACAATGATTTCATTCTGGCCCTCAATAACAGCGAACCGTTGCTAAGATCTGTAGACTTTGTGCAGACTTGCTAACTAGTATCAAGACTCCTTTGCACTCTTCTTTTTTTAATGCTTTTTTTAGATTGCATTTATACCCTTCAGTTTATGAATCTCTGTCCCTGTAATCAAACCACAGGCCGCTAGCTAGAGCCCTAAATATAACCCAAACAATTAAAAAATAAATCTACAGCAGTCCATATTTATAACACTAAACATAGGCTGACTTCATAAATGCAGAGTTAATTGTTATACTACGGACGTAGTATAGCTTTCAATTTAATTTAAGTTTTTTGATCACCAGAAAGCAATGGACAATGTGTGGTCGAATTCTTTTCTTGATATTGAAGTAATCTTATCACAATTGCTTGGCCAGATGTGATTCACTCAGTAAATATATATCAGGCGTGCCTTGCTGTTAGAGGTACTTTGCCTATGAAGAAACATTTCCAAAATGTTTCCAGCTGCATTGTCCGATTAAAACTTCTTCACTTGACCAAACCGTGATGTTCAAGGTTGTTTTCCTCTCAGTTATTCCGAAACATGATGCAAATCCTTGGAAGAATATTTCTTGGACTTTGTCCGTCTGTTTTGAAACCATATTTTGATTTGTTTCTCTGGAATCTCAAGTTCCTCGCTGAGGCGCCAACGTTTCATTCCAATGATGTAGTTATCTGCATCGAACTCTTCTTCCAACCGTCTCAATTGGAAGGAACTGAAAGACGTTCTATGGCGTTTTCTGCACCGACAGTCATCAGGTTCATAACAGTTGAAATCTGAACAATTTTAAAGAGGATACCACAAATTAAAAATCCGCTAGGAGTTTCCATGCACTTTGCATTGCAGTTGTAGTGTTTCATTCTTTTAAGTGAGCGTTCCAAAATGGCATAACAGAAGAAGTTCATAGCTGCAAACCAAAGCTACGATTGTCAACATATCCTTTCTTCAATAGATTACTTTCGGTTTCTGTACCTGATGCATGTACCACATCAATCTTTTGTTTGTTGGCGATTTTTTTTGGGTTTTTTTTTTTAACAAATCAGTTGCTGATGGATGACATATCAGTCGTTTGCAACTTGACGAAGACAAAGCGTCTGTTGTTTCATTTGTATCAATATTATGCCCTTACTTTTGGATGTCAGTATTACACACAATACCTATTAAAAATTTGAGTTATATCTGATTTAATATGCATTTGTACACTCGTGAAAGGTACTGTGCATAGCGTACATTGAATAACCTACTTGCAAATACATAGATATTGACTCAACAGGGAGGTATTACCCTGTGGTTTTAAATAGCACTTTGAGTCTCCGTAACCATAGGGTAGATCTACTTGACAGATGATTTCCATTTCTACAAGGGTACACACTAATAAATTAACTTTTATTCCGTACCTGAAAGATCAACTTTCTGTTGAACATCTTCGCAGTCGTTGTGTTCGGTAACAGACGTTCTTTGGCCTCTGTCTATTTCGCTTCGCTTTTCTAAACCCATGTTTGGGATCTCCCTCTTCCTTTCTGATGTTTTCTTGTTCAATTCTCCGTGAAAATATATCACTGATGGTCTAATGTCCTGTCGCCGCGTGACATAACCTACTTCAGCTAAAGAGTGAGGCGAATGCATGTGGTTCCAAAAGCTGGCGTTTTGTTGGGCGTCTTCGAAATCTACACATCTTGCTTTCGCGTCAAACTGTCCAAATCGCGTGCACTCCATTTCTCCCGCTGATACCAAGACCTTTACTGCACTCTCTGTGATTCCTCAACCTCGACTTTTTCACTTCACTCGTAAATAATAAAAGCAGCTGCAAAATTTATCGCCAGGAGTCTTTAAATTCGGCTCAAATGATGCAATCAAGTGACTGCTGACAGCTGTGACACTTTGGGAACAAGTCTTGGAGATATTAAATTAAATGTACAACGCTGTGTTGTGTTTGAAATAAGAGATAGAAACCCCAGCGATACAACCAATAGAGAATGCGATTAGTAGTTGATCGGGTGCGTTGTAATGCCGGCATCAGCAAGAACTATTCATAAGGAATGTGATTGCACAAAAGGTAATTTCGGATTTGCCATGTTCTTTAATTTGCGATCGCTGCGCGTGATTAGGATTTTTTTACGAGCAGATCATGTCAGTCATCACGGTGAGATCGTCGTCATAAATATATCTGAGCAAGCAAGGTAACTCTCTCCAAGATAAATATAGGCAACGGAATTTTGTTTACGAGGTCGCAAACCAAATGGCTTTTCACAGGAATGCTATAAAGCTCTGTCCAATATCCGCGTTACACTCAGCTAATCTAGTTACCTTCTATCATCCAGCCCGGTTTAAGATAATCCTATTTCTTTATAGGGTCCCAAACGAGAGCGAGTGCAGTGCGAATATCACTCCAGTTTCAGAAAACGTCTTCTCAGCACTAATAATCCTGGTTTCGGAGACATCCCTCGTTTTCATTTGAAAAATACGCAGAATAGTTGAACTGGTTAGAGTTCTAAGGGAATCACACTCAAAGCCATCTCCAAAGTTATTTAAACAGGGAAATATAACATTTCTAAATGTGTCCTCAGCGCCATTTTTCTTCCTTGTTTTACCCAATCGCCATATCCGAATCTTGGCACCGTTGAAGAGCTAAATCTTTTCCCCTCTGACGGAAACAGATTATCATCGCCTGATAGTTTCCACTGAAAAAAATTCCACGAAAGCATAAACCGATCAAAAACTCAATCCCGTTTGATATCGCCGCCATAGACGAAACGTCGTCACCTGTCTTCGATATCGAGTAAAAACGCTATTTTCGTTACTTTTTGATCTGTCTTCTTGGTGTTGCTTTGGAGCAGACGACGAGCCTTTACTATGGATGTCTTGCTTAGGCTTAAAATGTAATGGTGAACGAGTTTGATGGGTGGTGTACAAGGAATCAGACCCTCGAAGTATTATATGGAATACCGAAATACCTTTCGCTGACCACCCTCGCAAAACAATAAAAACAATAATCCTCATAAGACAATAAACAATATTTATGCGGAATATTTCGTTCTTTTTTTTTTTTTACTGTTATTTTGTTTTTACACTAAATTCACAGTTTGACAGTCTTTTCCCAGTTCTAACGTTGCCAAAAACACTTTAATATATCCTAATTGCATACAATCCACAGAGGTTAAGCAGAATAAAGTCATGTTCATGCTAGAAGATATCGAATGACGAACGTTTACTTTCTAGCAAAGTAGAAACTGAAAATTTCGCCTCGTCGTTGTTTGCCAATCCAACTAATACATACCTTTAAATCCCTCAATTTTTTCTTTAACAAACAGGCTATATTTCCTTTAACTGCTTATATATCCGTTATGCGTAAGTTCTTTCCTTCCGTCTGACTGATTATGAGTTTCATCAAGTCGTCTGAAGAAGGATTTTTAGCAGCCAAGTCAAAATTTACTTTACTGGTGAACAAGAATCCACCCACAACAACCCAAATTTTTCAAGAATCTATTCCAGACTGACATTGAGAATACCTTCGAGAATACCTGTTATATATCAAACCAATGAACAATACTCGTAAACTTGAAATTTTTGTGTGGGCGCCAAAACCGCCCATATTAGGTATAAAAATGATACGGAAACGTGTTATCTTTCAAAACTCGCTCTTGATCCAAATCATTGTCCTCCCACACCAAGAGTAGCCTGAGGCCAAACTAAAATATTCTAATGTTCTCGAAGAAGTTTTTAAACTTGAAGACATGACGGTTCTGTGAGCTTGCTGGAATTAGCGCGCGAAGCGTCCAACACGCCTAATACTGACAAACAATAGCTCTTTCGTAAAGCTAAAAGGATATCGAAGTACAAGCCATGATGGACAGTCGGAGCTTTTAATTAAGTTGGCAATTGAGGTTTAGTGAAATAAACGTAAATTGCTGTCAGAACCGTGTGGGAGTATCAGAACTATTTTGAAGAGATTGTGAAAAGAAGTTGTGAAAAAGATGCTTGAAGGTGTGCACCCGCAGTTTCATTTCAATATAAGTTTGTCAGCGGTCCTTCCTTTCCCTATAAATTTGCTGGCTTTTTAGAGTGGGTTATGTCTTTGCTACACTGAACTAGAGAATGATACGGGAGCGAAGATAGAACTTTCATCTTTCCGTGTGGATGGTGGTGTCCATGCAAACAGTATGTTTCTTTCTGGGAATATGGCCAGATACATTGACTTAACAGAACTACTGCGCATCGTTTCATTCATAAGTGCTATACTTGGATATTACAGGCACAACCAATTACTCGAAAAGTCTTCATCGCGATTATTTTCTCAGATTATCGTGAAACATAAATCGAAGCACTCTGTTTTATTCCGACCAAGGGCTTTTGCTCGAAACCTCACTACGTCTTCTCGTTTTTCTGGCATGTAACTCA
Source organism: Heliopora coerulea (assembly GCA_030142905.1). NCBI lineage: Eukaryota > Metazoa > Cnidaria > Anthozoa > Scleralcyonacea > Helioporidae > Heliopora > Heliopora coerulea. The sequence continues at coordinate 963,804 of JASJOG010000043.1, read as the reverse complement.
GCACTGCTGTCTTCAGTTAGTTTACAGGAACGGATCCATGTGGTTCGATCTCATCTGTCATAACTTTTGTTCACTTACAACTCACGAAAGGTTTTGAACGCTCATGTACTAGTTCCAGAAAAAGAAGCTGAACGGAAATACATTTAACTTACATTGGTGTGCGTTAAATTCACGGTGCCGGCTTTATTTTTGCTCAGTGTGAATCACGAATGCTATTTTAATAAAAATTTAGTTCTAGTTTTCTAGATGAAAACGCGAAGTAGTCCCTCTGATTTGTGCGCTCGGTTTTATCTCAACCATTTCAGAGAAAAATTTAAGTCATTCTTTTAACTTTGACCACCGAAGGATTTGCACCCTTTTTATAAAAAATCACTCAATGCAGATTTTCTATAAATAAAGTCGCTTTCAAACATTCAAAACTCAATGAAGTAAATTGGATTATATCGCAGCCTAGCCACCTTTATCGTTAATCGTTAATTTCTTGTTAATTAAGTTCTCCATCCACGCCAGTCTTGCTGTTAAGATATGGGTTTAGCTCGAAGAATGTGTAAAAAATTTAATCATGATTAATATCTAAAAAAGTTAATTGGAATGTTTAAAATCTATGCTAACTTCCAAGAGCTTTCTATGTAATCTTCGGTGTTTTTACTATAATCCATGCTCTGCGAACACGGCGGATGTTTTAATCAAAGAAGAGGAAGATCCTTGTATATTTCAGACTCTCTCTCAAGGTCATTCTGCCGAGGTTACCGGACCAAAAATATACATGACATTCCTGTTGAGTGATCTCCATGTAATTGTGATAAACGTCGATCTTCGTTTCTCCGTTTCTTACGGTCTTACTGTTTCCCATGCTTGGTTACATCATCACGATCATAATCCAACGTTCTATGAACGTCCATGTTTATCAAGCAAATGATGTGATAGTATTGGTTCTTGGGTATTTAGAAATAAGGAGTAACATTATCTTATGTATGAGCTGTGGATCTTGTAAGATAAAAAGTTATGGCTCATTTAGAGACCCTGAATGTCGTGATTTCTTCACCCGGGCACACTCTTAACGAGGACACATTTTAACACCTCCTCACGAGGCGTGGCTTTGGTGTCGACACACGATTCTCATATCCAAAAGGGGAGTGGAGTATGAGTTATTTTGCATCGCAAGCATGGTCTCCATAGTCGGTGAGAATAGCTAAGGAAGCTTGAAAGGTAGATAGGACAATCACCTAGGCTTACGTTTTGATACAGATATGACGAAGAGGCTATACTTTTTGTAGGCATGGTTTTCCAAAATAAATTTATCAATGCCTTGGTCTAATTAAGCAAATACTGATGAAACACTAATATAAATAGCAAAGCCCAACAAATTGTGCGAAGTATCGCCATATGTAAACATTAACAAATGGTTAAACAAAGAAGGCTAGAAGAGTTTAAAACATATTTATTGACTTACGTTTCGTCGCTACAAGCAACATCATCAGAGTGGAGTTCAGGAATTACAACGGGATATATTTATATTAAACTAACTTTAGTTTAATATAAATATATCCCGTTGTAATCCCTGCTATTTATATTAAAGTTACGATTTCAGCCTGGACAATCACTCGTAGACATTCTGATGAAACACAACTTTGTGTGTATATTCCACCTCAAACGAATCTGCATTTCAAGAGAGAATCAGGTTGAAAGTTACCAAATTTCATCCTAAAAACCGTCTCGGTTCTGATTCCCTCAGTTGGATTTGAAATTAAGTTTGCAAGCTCAAAGAAAACGCTGTATTCCCAAGGTCGAAAATATTGCTCAGCTGCGTTTAAGCGTGGCTTGCTTAATTATTATAAAAAATCATGGCCTATAAAAATTCACAATGATTTTGTTGACCCAACAACATGGAAAACTGTTTGTATTAAATACTATGCTGCACGAGCAATGATGTTTGGATTCAGGTGCATATGTTGCGATCTTATGTTTATGTATGTGTGTAATCTTATTTTATGTAAAACGCGACCGTAATGTCATGAGGAGAAGTTCAGATAGTATACCAAGTGTTGTGATTGGCTCAAGCTTAATAAACCGTTAACCAAAAAATGTCTAGTGCCATGTTATGTCTCATCATTCTCTTGTAATACGCTGTTTGAGATATGTAATTTAAACAAGTTGACTCAAGATAATAGACATTTCTAGTCTCTTTTCAAGCGTTCCAACCGTTATAGAGTGAACAGAATGAATGGTAAATGACTATAGTTATCCAAAACACCAGAAACCCGAGAAGACCACGAACAAATCAAAATTAATATTTCAAATTTCCTTTGTCATATGACTGATTTAGTGTTATTACATGCACCGAGATTACATCGCATCATAACTAGTTCCTACTGAAGAAAGAGACCTCTTCACATGAACATGATGTTGCTCTGAGTTTTTGGTTGATAGAGCCTCAGGGTTGAACGATCATTGATCAAATTCGTTCATTATTTGTTCTTCAATGTCGTCATACATTGATGGATGTTGCAGGCTAAACGAAAACGCAAAGTCTTGTTCACAGAATTAAAAAAGGTGTCAACAATGTTGTGCTGCATTCCGTTAACGTTTTGATGTACATAGCAAGCATTGTTATGGTTGAACGTGAGAACCATGTTGTGCTGCACACTGGGAAAAAGGTTGTGTCGCGTGAACAATGGTATGAACAATGTTGTAAAACACATATTGCGAACATTGTTGTACTTTACGCAGTGCGCAAGCTATCATTAGTTATCAATATAGTAAGGTTTCGATAAGCATATCAGTGTTATCACTACCTAACATAAAGTTGTTGTGAAATATTGTTATTCTTATGAGGATAATAATACATATCAAACTTAACATTGTACTTAATGTAAATTAAAGTAAATAATATAAAATTTCCAGTATTACGAAATTATACTACTTTACGAAAGTATACAAAATTATACTAAGTTATGCGAAGGACCCATACATTCGACTTGTATTGTATGAACAGATTGTTACTGTTTCGTGGGACGTTTTCTTTTGTTCAAAGTTTCCCTTCAATGTGGAACCAAATATTATTAGTTAAGGGATGCCCCAACTTACACATAGGTCTATCGTTGGTTGAGATTGAGAGAAATCTTTGTGAGAACATCTCATAAAGAACGCCCGAAATATTATTACCACACACGCAGGCTGAAAATCACTGAATATAAAGGACGACCTAGCTGGTCTCATGTTACCCAGAGCTCAGAAATTGTTTATCGTGTATTTGTTCGTGTTTGTCCTATTGAATTTGAAGTTTCTGTTTTCCAAGCAGAGCATCGCTGCGAGCTAAACTTCACGCTTGATCTCAGAAAATCTTTTGAATATCGGCTTAGAAACAGCGACGGAGGACCTTCATGTATGTTGTCATTACTGCTCTCATATGGTCAGACTTTTCGATCGACATGCAGAAATAAGAGAAACTGAGAACGAACTGTTTCAATTACGGTGGCCTTAATCTGAAGCTTCTTTATCTTATTTTAGAGTCATTCTCGACGGAGGAAGAATTTCATGATTATCCTTTAACGCGGGGTGCACAAAATTCAAACACCACATTAGTTGTTTTCATTTCATTTTACTTTTCACTATGATCCTTCGTGCTATTTTGACGATATTTGGGAAATAGAATAGAAAGTCTGCTAGGCCTCATGGATAAACGGTTTTAGCGTTCATTTTTCTACCCGTCGAGATCAAGTGGCCACTAAGAGAGTTCACATAGTTCTAAATCTTTTGAAATTGTTTTGGCAAGCGTAGTTTCATACGAAATAAATGTTTTATTGGATTGGGTTTCTGTTTATCCTTTCCGCAACTAACCAGCAACTTCGGCATAAATTCCCACATGTGCCCATAAAATTTACATCCCTTGCCTCAATTATCCCCCCAAAAACCTACGAACACTGCGTCCGTATTTCCTGCGGTGATTCCAGACACGTTTAGATATCCACAAGCTATGTTGAGTTGAAAGGTGTTCTGAGTAACTCTAAGGCATGAGGACTTGTTCAACGAATGATATCAAGATCCTTGGAAAATTTGGAAGTCGAAATTGAGATGCAGCCACCACATCCGTCCTTGACTAACTGTGGTGTTCCGACAAATACAAATCTCACACCTCGGAAATGTTTGAAGAGAAACTTCCAGGCGGTCTGCCGAATACGAAATATTGGACAAATTGTCGAGACATGGGACTGGTGTAACAATACCTTGAAATAAAAACGAGACGCGTAGGCCGGGAGTTGGAATTTATCGAAATATCAAAACAAAGAAATCAGAAGCGCTTAGAAATTGTAGGTATGAAAGGAAGCCATTTTTAGCTCCATAAGTGGAACCCGACGCGCGCTAATGACGATGGGAATGAGTTTTGTTTGGTCCTTTATTACGCTTCGGTATATTTACTTCCTCCAAACCAAGGCCTTCTAAGGTCTGCATAGTTAACATGAACTTGAACTAGCTTTGTAGGTAACTAGGATAGTCCCTTAGGTACCTGCTGGCCTTCTGTGATCAATTTCAGTCCACCCCTGCACGAGACCTTCAGACCCAAATGTTGGGCAAATTCAGGAATGTCTGCTAATCAGTTAACACTCCGCACATGACACGAAAACCGAAGCTCGGGGAATGTTTCGCGTGGGAGAAGAAGCCATGATTAGTCGTGCCAATTAACGAACCCCATGAATCCAAAAGAGAGTTTATTTTATACCCATGGCGCCAAGTTTATAACCATTCCGACAGAATTCACATTCAAATGTTGTATAAAATGAAAGAAAACGTTCAAAATGCAACAAGTGTTGCAGTAATTTCACGTCAAAACATATTTTCTGTTTTAAAATGAGTTGGTATTTCCAAGCCACGTTACTCTAGATAACAATCTAAATTAGCATCCGTTCCATCTCGAAGCATGCAAAAAACAGCTGTAAAACGGGTAACATCCTGGAGAAGGCATTGCCAAAATATCTTCTTGCTGTATTAGATTCTTCGTGGAACTTTGGTACTTCGTTCCCCTCTTGCATCGTGCGAAGGTGACAGGACATGGAGTGGACGTTTTGAAGAGACTTTTCTCAACTTCTTTGGTTGGAGTTACTAGTATTGCTTTCCCCTCGGCACCTTCACATGGGCAAAGGAAGTTGAGGCTAAGGGGGGATGCCCATGTATTGTACTCTATTTATAACTGCGCATCCAACCGGATTTTAGCCTTTTCCCCCTTCCTTTTGAAAAACTTCCTGCTTCTCTGACTTACGTTTGGTTTTCATTCTTACCGCGGTCTTCGTTCGCTGGTTCTAGATAGTGAGTTTTGGTCGGCTAAGAGAAGAAAATAGCCGTTTCGAGTGAAAGTTGTTTACCGAAGTAAAATGTCTCATGGGAATAAACACGTGTGAGACTTTGATGAAGAGCATTCACTTTAAGCAGGTCTATTTTAGTTATCGTTTGATCACATACAATCAGCAGCTTCATACGCACCTTCGGTAATTTTTATCTCAGTTAACACAGTAAATTATGATCTTTGCCTGGAGAAAAAGTTGGACCTAGCCATGGTCAATGGCAGATGCATCAAAAGTATGGCTCATCCAAGTTAACAAGCCATGCGGTTTGTCACCATGTTGCAATGCACAAAGGAGCCAGAACAAATTTGACTTTTGCGTTCATTTGAATGACATATCGACACCAGGCAAAAAATAGTTATTGTAAACAACATTCCATTCTCCTTCCGTCCAACCACAAGGTTACACTCTTCCCCAGATATCGTTATGTTTAATGTCTATCAGAGCGTTGACTGACAAGGAGTTCAAAACCACGCAAGAACTTGGCGATTTTATCTCAGTTTACAAACTTTACGCACCTTCATCTTTTCACAAAAGCCTCCTTTATTTTCGAAAGTGACTGATTTTATCGATTGCGCTGCACAGTACAGCAAACAAAGCCTCTACCGGAAGTAACATGGCAATCTCCATCCCCGGTTTAAACGGGATCCAACAGGGTTACCAACATCGGGTTTATTTTAAGGACGTTAAGATTTACAACTAACAGGTTGCAGCTGTCGTCTGTCACGTGACTAATTGCATTCCTTGAGCAGCATTTAAATACTCCTGGCAATAATTTTGCAGCTGCTGTAATTGGCTGAAGAGAAACTGGAAAAGTCGAGGTAGCAAAATCAAGCACCCAGTTAGAGAAGGCACGCGGCTTAAGCAGCATATACCTCGCCAAACCACGATTTTATCGATCTCCAAGACGCCCTTGGAAATTCACTTTGTATATTAACATGCAATCAGCTGCTAGGGTTGATGAGCTCGATAATGCCAAGCGAAGAAACGCAAGCAGGCCATCGGTAATATATTATCACGGATTTTTAAACAAGGGGAGTTTAGGAGACGAAACTCGAGCGTCCAACGTATTTTTCGCAAGGAACAACCGATTGAAAACGCACGAAAAAAATTCTGCTGTTGAGATTGGTAATGTTGAAAGTGAGCAAGAGAAGCTGAATAACGTCGCTGAAGGTACTATTAACATTCTCTTTATCGTTATGTGAGACTTCGTGGAAACGCGAGGTTTCCTGAAACGACACTCGGCTAATACTTCTTGGCTGAGTAGAGAACTTCTGTATTGATAAACAAGAATGAAGTTAGTCGCGCAAATTGCCAGTCTTGGCATGTACCTCATTCTGAGATCACCAGGTCTATTCATATAATAAGTATTGAAGCTTCTTTATGTTTGAAACCAAATTTCAGAAGTGTACAATTACCAGATAAGAACTACACAAACGGTTTCTCATTTACTAGTATCCCACAAATTTGTTAATTCGTGTTCATAGAAAAACGAATTGTACAGTTTCACCATGTAACAATTCAAAGACTTGAAGATTGCTGCTGTTAAACTGAATTGAAACATTCGTGTTTGAGAAGTACATGAACCAACGATTGGTTCATCGCTCACTTTGGTGTGTCTTATGATCGGAGAACCCTATGCTACTTAACCTTTAGCCATTGTGATTACTAAGTAGCTTAGGTATTACAAATAATTTGTGTTACATTTGGTAAAGATACCATTCCCTTTGATGTTGAAGCCGATGTATCTTAGAGATTCTCAATCTTCCTTGAGCCTTAAGTTATCGCAGTTTACAAGCTGCCTAACTTGCCTTGAAAGAACGTTGGTGAGCTGTTGGAGGCATTTAAATCACGATTGTCTTTTGGATCGTTTAGATCTGGCGTGTTTCGAATCAGAAGAATGCGTTCAAAAGCGTCACAGGACTTCATTTACTTCATTTCAACTGAAGCGCTTAGAAGAGGAATTTGATCGGGAGGCTTATATAATTGGCATGAAACGTTGGCGTCTTGCAGAAGAACTTGACATTCCGGAGAAACAGATCAAAATATGGTTTCAAAACAGACGTACCAAGTTAAAGAGACATTGTTCGAAGAGCGACCAATCTTGAAGTACATCGAGGAAGACTATACCAACAGAATTGTAAGTGTACGTGGGTTTGAATACAGACTTTCGAACCAGTGTTTATGGACAGTAACAACGAAAAATGTGAATTTTCTTGTACATTTGAAAAGAAATGTTGTACGATGAGCTTACATTGTAACTGGATCGGTAACATTCCTTTCTGTTAAAGCAACCAGATTTGTGGTGCAGAATCTGACAAAACCTGATCTTCTGTTACTGAGGATTTCATTTAAATATACGCATGAGAAATGGATACATTATCGAGCAGGCATTATTACATTCGAGAATAATACGGTGCACAAAGCTGCATTATATGCACCCTGGATAAATATCCACAGATTGTCCGTACATCCAGGTCTTTTACTATGACAAAAGTGGCAAGAGAAAACTTTATAGAGTAATATCCATCGAAAAATAATATCAGTTAAAGGAAGAGATACATTCTGCTCTATACATGGCGTGATTAACCTCGGCATCATAGGAGTAATTGAAGTTCTAACAATAGAAGCAAATTCTTTTCTTTGATGACAGTAAAGCAACAAACATCCTCTTTAATATTCGGTGTCATTGTCTGAATACCTTTACTGATACTGCTCAGACACAATAAGTCTCTTTTCAAATTAATGAAAAGGTATATAATGCTGGGGAATAAATATTTGTCTAAAAGTACTCCCACGCTCTATGCTGAAACATTAGCTGATAACTATCAAAAATTAACTCTCGAACAATGTGCTTTAACCCGCACTACATGCATGCATGCAGTTTGAATAAAACAGCACGGTTAATCTCATGTCTGTTTTCCATCACGAGAAATTAACGACCACTATCATTACAAACACAAGTTACATCTTAGCAGATTATATCTGGGCGCAGTGACTTTTCCTCTTGATAGAAATGCTGCAATACACTTCTTGGTGGTACCATCTCTGAAGCCTCTTCGCTTATGTTTTTACCATTCAACAACTACATTTAACTGGTATCAACAATGATCAAGGGGCTTGTCTATTATGCTTGGCCAAAACAAGACCATAATCAGTGTGAGCACAAAGTGGATATATAGCATTTGTGTATTGAATAATATTTTCACCTTCGCTCCCAATAATGTGTGAATGTGAACAAAACTTTTTAACATTAGCATCACCAACATTACCATAAGTTATAGATCAAGCCACATTTCAAGACTACTTGATCTTACTCGCCTGATCCTTTCACCGATCCAGGGTTTGTCAAGGTTGCTGTTCCAAGATCCAATTAACACAACAAAATGCAAAGGTTTTTAAGAAGATATCCTTTTTCAAGACTATCCTTTATCCGACTTGTTGCAAAGCAATTGTAGAATTGTTTAAGGATTGCTAAGGTTTGCTATCCGCCACCATCTGGTGGTTCAACGTTCAGTGTACGTTGAAGATTGATCCAAAGGAACTCTTGTATTGACAGCATGGGCGGCCGGTATCGTATTTATAACAACTGTCGTATTGAATTAACATTCGTTTCTTTTCGTTTATTCCTTCAGTTTGTTATGAATTATGCATAATTTTTATCGTGTTGCTTACTCTATCTGAAAACATATCGTTGTACTGACCACGAAATGAAGCTAGGCTTGCACGCCGGTTTTTGTTCTCAGTAAAGGTATCATGTACACAGTGTGAAAACCGAATTGACAGATGTCCGGCAGTTCTTCATGAAAGGATTTGTGTTGCATGTTTACAAGTCATCACCCAGCACTCTCGACCTCTAACTCTAGACTCGTTTAGCTGTGTTTAAAAGCCTTGCTTGAACGCTATGTATTAGCTATTGTGTGCCCAAGCAGAACACGACATTCATTGCGCAAATTTCATGACTAAACTTAGAGAAAGAAGTGGCGATGAAGGAAAGCAAGTGATGCAACACCTGGCAAAGAAGTGTTGATCACTTTTTCAGGTAGAGGGTTTTCTCTCCCATGTTATGAAAAATCTCGAACACGGGCAATTCAACTTCCCAGTTGCTATATCTTTTCAAACCAAGATGTTTCCACATGCAGACTGGTTCAGCTGCATGTTTATATGTCACTCAAATGCGCAGATCTTCCACTACTTTACCAATTGTTATGTGGCCAGTACACCTACAAGACTATCGACTTCTAATCCGATTGATAGGTATATTTTGGCCTTTAGCTTCTTGCCTTTTTTAGAACTAACACGCCGTCTCTCAGCGATAGGTTAATTGACTAGAATTCATTGCAGTCGCAATCACACTTCCAGAACATTCGAAATCTTTCAGCCCACATTGAAATTTTTGTGTAGGATGTAGACTAGCGTATTTAGAGGGGGGGTTACGGTGCCATGGGCCTCCCCTCACGTGTTACGTTGCATAAGAAATTTACTCATGTTAGGTTCATGCGCTTTTTATTACTTATTTATCAGACTGTGCAACCATTCCGATTTCTTCGGGGTTATCCCGATTTTGCTTGAAAATCCCAAATCCCGACCGATATGCCGTCGGGATTGGAAAAATATCGATTTCGACATCTGCTTGAAGAAACAACAAGGCTAGGCCAGATATTTTCGTCAAACTCTGATAGTGCAGATATCCGTTGGAGACCTGGTTAAAAAATGGCGCCAGTGGTAAACAGATGGACAAAATGAACAGGACGTAAATTAGACTTTTCACCTTTTAATAAGACAGTAACATCGGATTTCTTGAACTTCGTCTTGATGAATATGTGTCAGTATGAGAAATTACTCTACTTTGTCTTTCACTATACTAATAGTTTTTATAAAAAAATAGGTGCAAAATGACGATCAGTTTACCGATCACTTTTGACAGAAAGTCTCGTCTGGGATTGTTTGAAATGGTGTTTCAAGACTTCAAATTTCACAATTTTCTGGGGGAGCATGCCCCCAGACCCCCTTAATAAAATCCCGATTTAGCGAGATCCTTAGGATGGACAGTTTACTTATTAGAAAGCATCTTTCCCCTTGAATAGGTCACAAAAATTCGCCCAGACAAAGTTCAGGAGGTTGCAATTAATTGGCCTTTCTGCTTTTTATGGTAGGTCGTTGGGCCATTGTGGGTGGGCAATGCCCCCGGGGAAATCCTGGCTACGCCACTGGTAGTAACGACATTAGAATGACTGCACACATTAAAAGATTGACATTATGTGATCACAACTAAATTTTTCTTGTCATTTTTTTCCCCGCGTGAAAACGAACAGCTCAGAAGACTTTGTCGTCTGTTACACGTGTACGAATGTAATGAGCTAACAAGTTCGTGAATAAAAACAGAGATACAAAAAGACAAAGATGTTGAATTAAACCTCAAGTTACCTAGAAGTAATTTACCAAGGTGGATATTCCTCTTCTTAAAAATTACCTCGACAGTCTTCTTGGCAGTGGTCCGCCGATTCATCTGGTTTCATGAGAATGAAAGCGATGCGCACGACTTGTAGAGGAGTGGATTTATAACAACCCACCCACCTCTCAGAAAAATAACCAATGAAGAGTGACTGCGGCACATGTGATTTATAAATCGTCCTCTTTGTAAACTCCGCGCACCGCAGTCATTTCTCACCCGACCTGTCAGAACTGATGAAGGACAAACAACCTAAAACATAGTCAAAGCTGATTTTTTTTTTTTAAGAAACCGTACCATCACAAATATATTGGAGCGATATATTTCTTCCTGTAAGTGAAGCTCTTCCCATTTTGCATCGTGGTTTTATCATTTATTTCTTTTAAATTGACATTTTTTGTGAAACAGTGCCGCATTGTTTGGGGCTTTTAATTGAACCGGCAAGTCGATCAAAGGGCTACGCTTTGTAATGATCACTTAACAGATCACTCAGCCACGAGGTCTGGGTTGAAGTGGGTTCATTCTCGATTTCTGATTACATCCTCATACAGTGTAAGATTACGGTAAAATCTACAGCTAGCTTCGATCAATTGAAGAAAACCAGCGATGTTTATGAATTGCGTTGGCTTAAGCTGCTGGAAATGGGTCTATTTCAGATGCTCGTCACCAAAAAGTATAACAGACTTTTTATATCACTTTTCGCAAAGACATTAATAAAACGAGGGGTCCATGAACTGACTTTTCGTTTACGGAAGTTGCAGTTTATATCTTAAAAATGGAAGAAATTCCTGGAAACTCTATTGCAGCCCGAAATCTGATTAGCGTTCCACTGTCGTGTTTATATTTCAACAACTTACTCTAACGTATGGTGAGATGGTTGGCGAGTCTATAACGCTCTTTTCGTTTACGGAAGCTATCGTTTTTAGCCTGTTAAGTATATTTCCAGGCGTTTTTAAGAACTTAAACCTAAAATTTTCACTTGGAGAGAATGCATGAGAACTGCTTTAGCAGGCTCGTTAGTCAAATAGTACGCGTTACCCCTAGCCTCTTCCCATTTTATATGACGTTCTCAGCGGGTCTTTATTTCACTTCCTGCTTGGGGTGGTTGGAAGGTCTCTTTGTTTCTTTGCAACTAATTGCAACGCAGCTGGCGGAAGTTTTGAAATCGTGAAACAGAGGAACATTCAACAGAAACGTTTGAAAACTTACCAAGGAACTTGGAAACCAAATCTTTCAACGACGGAAAGGAAGTGAGAATAATTGCAACAGAGGAAGAAATCAAATTTTAGAACACCTTACTTGTATTCATACGCTTGAATTAAATTGCTATTTCTCTTCCCTGTATTAACTGTGCGTTAAAAGTGGGTGCACCTCATGTTCTGGCAGTTGTTTATTAATGGTATCATTGACGATGATGATAACGATGATGCTAATAAACATTGAGGTCGAATTTGATGAAAAATAAGGGATAACGATTGAGACCATCTCTGTTACCTACCTTCAGGCAGTTACAACTCAGTCAATATATCCGATTTGTAAAGGTATTGTTTAAAGTTTGTTTCAGGCCAACTCTAAATTTCATCAACCTTTAGTGCTTCGTGTCAAAATCCTTTGTATTGTGATCACGGAACCTTTTAAAAAAAAAAAAAAAAAAAAAAAAGCATTGTGAGATAGGTTAGATAGAGTTCATGGAACCGAAAAGTTACCAAATTGAACGTACTGAACGCACCAAAATTTCGAAGGATGTAGAATTACCCAATTCATCGATCTTACCTCAATGACTAAACCACGTACTGTTTGTTAACTTAACTTCTGATTTTTCAATCATTCCTTGTAGTTTTCGATCTTTGGTTAAATTCCACTTTCTTTGTAAAACTATCCAGCTTTACGAAATTTATTGGGAGATCATAGCGCACACAATAATAATAAATGTTATCTTAAGATCACTCGAACGTATCGCTAGCTACGCAGAATGTTCGGTCCATTCTAGTATTTTTTTTTTCTCGAGTGCCTTCTTGGAGATTACGACTATTCAATGGAAAGTTCAGACCTCTTTATCCAGCTGTTTGAATGACCAAGTGATATTTCCTCAATTTTACTAGATACCTTCGCGACAAGTTTAATTCTTGGAGAGCGTGTAATCTATGGACTGCTTTTTCTAAAGAACAAACATTTGAAGAAAGAATGTTGCATGGCGTGATTACGTGATGAGCAGAATGTTAGTTCAAGATATAATCAAAAGTTACCGGCCAATAAATTTTGGTCATTCTGGAAAAGTGCCACGAGAATTGTCGTGGACGATCTACAGATTGCTGTTTAGACTTGTGTTTTTCGGTTTTCGACAAAGAACGTGGAATACAAAACCGGTCCAAATGGATCATAACCTGCTTGTACAGATGTTGTCAATGATATATAATATAGAAAGTTGGCTCTGGTACAAAATTTGATTTTTAACATATGTACGTTACTTGAACAATTAATTAAATGTCAGCGATCTACAACATTTGTGCAATTGTAAATTGCCACACAAAGCACTTTTCATGTACTGTAATAAACAAAAACATGATAGTAACTTAGTTATTTTAAGTTAACAACATTGCATAAACTCAGGAATCAAGAGATATGTCTGTAATATTTCAGCCTCCTGTCCTGCCAACGTTCAACCAAGCACTCAATATAGTGTTTCCCAATCCAAGTGAAAGGTTCAATGTTCCAAATTTGACAGGTGGAGTTGAAAAGAGTGATACAAGTCATCATGAGATTCTTAAATCAATATCTCATATATTATACCAACTAGTTAGAAGTTCATCTTTCCCAAGACCGAAAACAACGCCACGTAAAAGTAATTATGTGACTTTTTTTATGCCATTTCAACATCCATGAGCCGAAGCCAACACCAGAAGAATGTAAAACTGTGCGTCATAAAATCTTTAAAAAAGGAGACTTGAAACGCTTGTTTTGATCAATGTTTCTTGACGTTTATTCAAGTTCCTTTATCTTGTTATGCAGTAAAAAAGGGCAAAGATAAAGATAAAGATAAAAATAAGAGCTAAACAGAAGAAGAAAGATGGAAACTTATTCAGCTGCTATGTTCTGCAAGGAAGGAATAAAATCCCCAAAATGCATTAACTCCAGCCGCGGAACGTTTCTCCGAATTAGGAAGGAAACTTTCCCGTAGGGAAAAAGTGAATGGTATGTACGAGACCGGTTACCAGGATCTTAGGCCAGTAGTCCTTAAATCCGGTGGTCTTCTTTCCTCCGGGTACGAGCTCAGGGTTATATGTAGTAGTTTGCACAGCTGTAACCAAGGCTATGAACGTTGTAATTATCAATAAATAATGTCTGGTTACTATGTTTTCAAAGACTGAATATTGAAAAGGTCACACGGGTACGTTGGGGAGGAGCTTTTGTAATACTAGCTGTTTGATATTTCCACTTCCTTTACGCTGTTGATGCCGTCGTCATGTGGATTATCTGGAAAAAATTGTTTCCCTTCGATAATCCTCCCTATTTGGGCTAATGGGATGCCAGTTGATGGTGAGAGATGACCGTGAACACAGAGAAAGCCTTAGTTCGTCTGTTAATACTCTTGTTTCAGTTTAAATGTAAGTAAATTCATCGTTTTAACCCCACGGTGCTATCGTCGCCGACAGAGTCGTGGAGTTGCTGAACAGGATGCAGCCCTTGATAAATTGGATGCTTTCGTTTACCTGACGACCCTGTAAATGTTCTTACCCTAACCAAGCTTACCGAGTATTTTTAATTAAGGTTTCATTATCGTCCAAGGAGGTGAAAGGAATTTTACGACAAGAGACCAAGAGTGGATTGACAGTTTGCGTGAATATGAATTCGTTTGTCTTCAACTGAACAACAGCTTGTCTCCCCTCGGGACCTCCGAAAGTCCGGTAAGTTTGCCCACCAGTTCATGCAGTTTGTCGTGTGTTTCTCTATGTTGTATATACAAGAAAGACCCAACAAAAGTGGGACGTCTAGAGTCTTGGCGCCAGATAAGAACGCGGTGTGCTAACATTTTGGAAACGAACGGATAAACAAATTTGTTGGTACACATAGGAACTAAGGCCGTAAAGAAAAACAACTTCCAATCATTAAGAATACTTGAGATATACACAAACATCAGTCATTCTATACTTTTTGCAGGTTTTAAAAGAAGGGAAGACTCTAGTTTTTCGCTTCCGAGGCGAGAACTTATCCCTGAAGCTGCATTTTAACAGGTAAACTCTCAAAATTGTCGCCGAGCTGAAATGGTTTACTGATTTTTATCAAATGTGTTTTGTCCAGGCAGGTTCATTTTTCCTGTTACTTATAATTTAAATCGTCCGTAGAATTAACCAAATCACTTTAATCTTTAGTTTGTTCTAAAACAAAACTAACAGCTTCATTGCCGATCTAGTAAATAAATATTTGCTCAATTAAAAATTAAAAGGAAGTGTCAACGAGATGGAAAAATCAATTATCATCAGTCATCTTTTTTTAAATATATTTTTCGGAGGATGAACCTGTTTATTTCGTGCAGAAGGGATTTTTGTAAAGCTTAACCCACGCTACTGAAATATCCTTAGCAACTACCCAGACTGGTCGTACTTTTCATGAACTGTCGAAGTCCAAAGAGGTCACGTCCTTTCACATGTTTTCACGAGTTCATTTGTCGTTTGGTTTGGTAAACTTTGGACTAGTTAGCTTGTTTGAACTATAACACATTGATGAAAAATGTTTGTCTCGCAGCAGATTTATTCCCGAAAGAGCATTAAGTGCTTAATATTTGTGGATAATGTAGAACGTATAGTCGGGACAATTATAAGGCCCGTGATGTTGTAAAGACATATATACATTCTTTGGCAAAGTATGCTTCATGATTAATGCTAAAGGAGCCACTCAAATTAACAAGAAGACATCAAGCATTTTGCAATCACATATAAAAACAAGTCACAGTCACAAGATTTCTTGGAATTTTCCTTGTGAATTATTAATGAGTTTTTTAAAATATAATTACAACTCTACCGAATGCCTTCAGACTATTGACCAGTCTCATTTATCTCCCATCCAATTCTTAACAACCTTATTTGTCTTGTCCACCAATCCACCATATGGTTGATGACATTTCATGCACTGAGATCAGTGGCTTACCTAGGTTCCTTTGAGTGAAGGAGTGATCCTTCACAAGGCTTCTGACCAATCATTCACCCATTAAGGGGTTAGAGTATAGCCATCTCACATTAAAGCCATCTCACATTAGCCATAGTAAACTAATAAATCAGTTATCCTGCTTGAGGAGAGTTAAATTTATTTAAGGCATGGAGTTAAAGGAGACATCTAGAAAGCTGCAGGTCTCCATCATTAATGAATTTTAGCTGGACTTGCCTACACATCAAGGTATCTCTTAGAAAGCCTTATTGATGGTTTTTAGGAAGCCTTATTGATGGTTTTTAGGAAGCTTTATTGATGGGTGAACAAAAATGAGCCTTTATTTATGTCTGTGGTTCAAAATTATTTCAAGTGAAAAAAGAACATCATGTTTATCTGGACTAGTACAGTACAAAACTCATTAATCAAGTGACTCATGTTTGAAGATTGTCAATTAACGTCAGTGACCTCTAGTCTGTAACCAGACAAAACATTTTACATTTTCAATAGTATTAATTTTTCTCCTTTATACTTCTAATTTGTTTTCATAGCTAAATATTTGTTTGACATAGCCACTTATTTTTACATTAACCAACCCCAGTGCTTCAGTTTAGTCTTGCTGGGTATGGGAACACATTAGATGACATATTCCTTCAGCAGTATTTTACAGTTAAATATGCACGACATTTGCAATAAGCAGTGATGGTCAACACTATAACCCATCCAGT
Organism: Heliopora coerulea; assembly: GCA_030142905.1. NCBI lineage: Eukaryota > Metazoa > Cnidaria > Anthozoa > Scleralcyonacea > Helioporidae > Heliopora > Heliopora coerulea. Next base: position 947,143 of record JASJOG010000043.1, on the reverse strand, counting down.
CATGACCACTGTAGTGGTGCTTTCACTGCTATGCTATCACATTGGTACCACCAGTAACCATACTGAAGGTCCATGTGAAGACCATACCTGGCAGCAAAGACAACCTGTACTCGATCAAACTCTGCTTAGGAACCATGGAGATATTCATGTCCCGTATGCATGGATCATTCGTGATGATGCGTGCAAGGTCGTCGAAACGTTGATAGTAAAAATGTTTTCACTTTCGGAGTTTCCGTTTTGTATTTTATTACAATACTCAGTGGATATCGAAACTTATAACCGTAGCTGCTGCCCTTATTATTTCTGCTAACTAGGGCTCAGTAACCATGGAGGCATATGTTCAAGGTATCACTAATTCCCATGACAACTGTCATCAGCTGCCACTTTGATGAGACCCAGTGTATTGTTCTTTGCACAACACCGGATACTAATCCGTTGCGAGCGAAAACTGGTTCGATTATGCTGCCAGTGTGTCTTTGATAATCCCGCCCCTAACCTCAGGGATGGCGTTTCCGCCCATGAAAAATTATTAACAAAAAGTCTTTTTCTATAAATCTGTGCACCACAAAACAAAAATAGATGTTTTTCTATGGCTCTCTTGCTTGCGTACCAACAAAACTGGCTCAAATTCAACTTCGCTGGCATGCCGATTCCTGACAATGCGCGTTCCGAGCGAAGGTCTCTCGCTCTTCGGTTGAAAGGTTAGCGCTTCCTGTTTAGAATTTTTGCAGCTCCTAAACTTTTTTGCTTTCTTGTACACGTGGTTTAACACGGGCAATACGACATTCTACTTTTGTATCATATTTTGAACAGTCACAGTGATTTGTAGCGTCAGGCTTGGCACATGCATGACGTAACAACTTTATCCTGCTGTCAAAGCGAATGGTCTAATACATTTATTACGTAATTCCTGTATCAGACATGACGTTACCAAAGACCGTAACAGTCTGTTACATGTTTTCATGTGTTGGCCCAACACCCCAGCATTTTAGTTAGGCTTATCGCAGTTCTTTTATTAACCGGTATTCCCTTGCGCACCTGGGTAGAAAGATATCGTGAACGAAGGGTCTACTCCTAAAATACAACTGGTAAGCCCTTGTTAAGATTGAAAGACGTCTCAATGCAAACCCACTTAACAGCTTAGCGCACATATTAATCTTTCACGGCCATTGTATTTTTTCAAAGTGCTCATATTACGGATAGAAAGGTTTTGCTCCGAAACCTTGGACCCTCCAAATTCGATTCTCTGCCATATCGTGTTCACGTATTGTAGCATATTTCTTGAACCGATCATAAATTTTCCGCAGTATATTTCTTGAGCGTTAGATCCGTCAAAAAATCTAGACTTGAACCCTTCCTCTCGTTCCAACCATAGTTCAACACACCTCTTACTGTATTAATGTCGGATCTAACAACCTTACTCATGTAGTCTTGTTAATATCACATGAAATGTCATTTTGTATCCCTGCTGTTGCCTTAGTGGACGGTCTTTTCTCACTTCCTTTGAGGTTGATTCTGAAGTTTTAAAGGCCTAGTTACACGATACGATTGCCGTATAAGATTGTCCGTTTTGATGAATCCGATTAACTGAATAGGGTCTTACGTACGTATTGCTATATTAGTGAGCGAATTGAGAGCAGGAATTGTGCCTTACAGACAACTTTTCATACCCCGGGACGAACAGTCGTGTACAGCAGTCGAATCGTGTAAATGGGCCCTAAAAGATAACAACAACAATTGTTTCAATATTTCCGTTCTTGCGTCAGGTTGACGCGAGAATTTCGCACGTGTATACGCATGCAGGAAGATTTACCTTCAATTCATCCTCGCTATCAGAGGATTCTCCTAATCAGATTTGTAATCCAATAATCTCCTTATGCCCTTGCGAGCGATCCCATTAATTCCTTTGCGATTCTTTTGTGGCAGAAACCTTTTCTCACCGAATTACTTTGAAAGATACATTGCCGAAAATGGATTAGAAGTTACTAAAAAGGTATTGACACTTACCATAATTATAGGACGATATGGAAAAATTTAATAAAGTGACGTGAAGTAGATCAATCGCCAATAGTCGGCAATGAAGAAAGTTCACGTGATTTTCTTGACCAATCACAGTAACGACTGCGTTGCTGCCATCATCAGTCGTCATTCTGGTGCACTGTTTTTTTGGACGCGTGAACCCCCAAAATCTCCCCTCCGCTACACCACTTTGCGTACGGTAAAAATTTTCGATGACTAGAAATAACAGCAATGTTTTCACATGTACGGGTGTGGATCCGCATGTTACATACAAATATTAGATCCGTGGTTGCATACAAATTCACATTGATCCTTTCCTGTCCAAGAGGTCACTCCTTGACAAGTAGAATCGTCTGCGATTAGCCAGAGTAATAACATACCAAAGTCGGGTATGGATATGAAAGGGTTAAAAGACTGGAAAAAACGCCCAGGAAATTCTAAAGGTGGAAACACAAAAAGCGTATCCATTATCTGGACACAAATTCGTGTCATGGTCGGGTTTGTGTCGATTTTCGTGTAAATGAAAACTCTGCACTGTTCATAAATCACGCCTTATATGATACTGCTTCGAATGCATATCAATCAGTCCCTTAACCTCGTTTGAGAGCAAATATCCTTTCGAATTTCTTAGAAAAGAATGAGGCCAAAGGGTTTGATTGGTATGTCTTGAAAGGACTATTAAATAAGGTGCCATGGTCCATGACGGTTTTTAAATATTATATATAACTCTGGCATGTTATGGAGGATGACTTTGAAATAAAGTCGAAATATCACAGTTTCAACCAAAATTTCGTCTTGTCATTGACTCATATCTTGAGTTTTCAAGATGACGTTATTCTTCGGAATATACTTTATCTTATTTATTAAAGTTGTCGGCTGGACATGAGTATTTAAAATTATTCACCTTTTTTTTTTTTCTGAAAGAATTCCCACTTCTGTTTCTTCCATGGTCATGTTGAAGGACATGAGGGAGAGTCAATTGCTGCCATCAGCACCTGTGATGGCGTCAAGTAAGTTTGCATTTAGATTTTGTCTTCCCGTGCCTAGTGGCCCAGCTGGGTTCCACGGCTCGTGGCTTTATCATTTGATGTACTGCAGCACAAGACCGATACCATTCATACTGCTTGTTGTCGGAGACAGAATTATAAAATAATACATATTCCGAAAAATAGAGACATCTTGGAAAACTCAAGATATGAGTCAAAACAAGACGAATATATGAGACTGTAATATTTTGACTTTATTACAAAATCATCATCAGACAGAATCTGATTCCGACCTTCTGTCTGATGATGAATCTGTAATAAAGTCGAAATATTACAGTCTCATATACTCGTCTTGTTTTGACTCATATCTTGAGTTTTCCAAGATGTCTCAAATTTCAGAATATGTTTTATTTTATACTTTTTGAGGTTTTCGACTGGTCGTGGTTTTTAAAGACAGAATTGCAGGTACTTTTGATGGGATATGGAAGTCACAGAGTAATATGCCGGGTGATAAAGGTGACGATGGTGATATCGATGATAATGATTGCTGTAATGGTGATCATAATACTGATAATAATGATGATTATGATAATAATGATGATGTCGATGACTGATGAGGAGGAATCAGACAATCATAGTAATATGATAGCGATGGTGAATATGATGATGAATGGTGATGAGTGATAATGGTGACGATAGCAAAAACGATAGCTGGGATGATTATGATAGTGAGCGGCATTGATGGCACAGTGGCAGGGCACGTGTCTCTCCCCTCAGTGATTAAGATTCGATTTCGATTCCATTCCAACTTAGTTACAGTGATAGTGATTCATATAGTAATGATGACTCTTGTCGGCACGATGATGATGATTGGGATCGTGAGGGTGAGGAAGTGATGATGATGATAATGATGATGATGATTGGGATCGTGAGGGTGAGGAAGTGATGATGATGATAATGATGATGATGATTGGGATCGTGAGGGTGAGGTAGTGATGATGATGATAATGGCGGTTAAGTTGAAGATGATGAAGATGAAGGTAGTGATGAACAAGATGAAAAATATAAGGATCGCAAGAGCTTGGTGATGGTGATGTTGATGGTTAAAATCATGATGATAATGATGTTAGTCACTGATTACTTTTTATCATTCAGATATTAAATTCACACCAATAATTGTTAAACACTTGTGACAAAACGACCACGTACGTTTCTGTGTTTATATCCAACAGAGAACACAGGGAAATCAGCGGTTCTGTTTTGGTCGAATCAATGGTTTGATAACAGTGAAATATAAAAACATCTCATTAAAATTCTCGCCTATGATATACCATAAACTCAAACTAACCAATCCCCTTTGATGCTTGACAAAACTTTTCGTATGGTTTCCTACTTTCGTAGTTAAGATATAATTGTTGTTTCCTCCAATACAATCACGCTTATGAAACTAAGCGACACATTTTTTTTCTTTGCCCCTTTCTTTGGCTGCTTGTGTTGTTCTAGCCATATGGTTATAGCAAGCAACTAGTACCTTTGTAAATATAATTAAATTTATTACTATTATGTTTGTATTCTTTTTGTAAAAATATTCTGACCATGGTACAAATAAAATTCTTCTTCTCCTTCGTCTTTGACAGTGGATATTTTACTTTGAATGGCAAGACGTACTTAATTCAGCCGGTGAAATCAATCGAGGGAGAGGTGAGCATTTTAAGTTATTTATAATGTGTTTCTGGGAGAAAACGTATGAACTATCAAGACATTTACGGCTTTTGGTTACGGCATGCGGTTACGGCTTATGGTTACAACAACAACAACAGCAATTTATTTGTTTCCATAGAAAAACAACAACTAAATACATAGTTTGTCCCATTTGATACTCTTGATACTGACTGCCTCAAATAACCATAAGGGCTAGATATATCAGGCAGCCAACGAGTTATGGTTACGGCCTATGGTTATAGCGTAAGGTTACGGTTTATGGTTATAGCGTATAGTTACAGCTTATGGTTATAGCGTATAGTTACGGCTTATGGTTAGAGCGTATAGTTCCGGCTTACAGTTACGGCTTATGGTTATGGCGTACGGTTACACTTTCTTAGTATGGGGTAAGTTACGACGTACAGTTGTAGCATGCAATTAAGGTGTAAATTTACTGGTAACGGTTACGGCCAGCAGTTAGATATGTAGTGAAACTGGACCAATTTTTGTGTTCCAGAGTTTGCGATGACTGTGGTATTTGACTTTTTCCCTTTATTTGTTAAATTTAGGTCTTCCATATAGTTTTTGAAGCAGAACGTGTAAATCTAACCAGATACAAATGTGGTTAGTGGCAATGTTCTCTTGTTCACTCGTTAAGAAAAAATTAGTATGACTATGACAATGTTACTTATTTCAGGTCATAACGATTCCAAGCCTATAGATACGGACTTCGCCAGTACATCATATCGGGTAGGTAACATCATATCTCTCGAAAGACCACCTTTTTAAATTAGTTATACGCTACAAAACCTTTAAATAACTAATCAAGAGCGACTGGGACCGTTGATCCTGTACTGAAATGAAAGACCACCACACTATTTCCTTATATTAACCTAACCCTTGCCTTGAAACACTTATATGTTGATGAATAACAAGAATATTTTGTTTTTATCGCACTTCATTGGGAATTGATGATCGCGTTTTTGCCGTGGTCGTTTTACTATCAAGTAGAAAAGTAGACAAGAAACGGACTACTTGAAAACGGACTACTTGAAAACGGACTATTTGAGAACGGACTACTTGAAAACGGACTACTAGAAAACGGACTACTAGAAAACGGACTACTAGAAAACGGACTACTTGAAAACGGACTACTTGAAAACGGACTACTTGAAAACGGACTACTTGAAAACGGACTACTTGAAAACGGACTACTTGAAAACGGACTACTAGAGAACGGACTGCTAGAAAACGGACTACTTGAAAACGGACTACTTGAAAACGGACTACTTGAGAACGGACTACTTGAAAACGGACTACTTGAAAACGGACTACTTGAAAACGGACTACTTGAGAACGGACTACTTGAAAACGGACTACTTGAAAACGGACTACTAGAAAACGGACTACTTGAAAACGGACTACTTGAAAACGGACTACTTGAAAACGGACTACTTGAAAACGGACTACTTGAAAACGGACTACTTGAAAACGGACTACTTGAAAACGGACTACTTGAAAACGGACTACTTGAAAACGGACTACTTGAAAACGGACTACTTGAAAACGGACTACTTGAAAACGGACTACTTGAAAACGGACTACTAGAAAACGGACTACTTGAAAACGGACTTCTCTTTGTCATTTCAGGTTCGCCGTGATGTGCTAAGTGAGACCAAGTACTTGGAGATGGTTATTGTTAATGACCGGAGCCAGGTAAATAAAAATCGATGGATAAGATAAATGTTTTCTCTACCCAAGCTGTGATTGGTGAACATTCTGGCTCGAAACAGGCATTAACAACGAGTATTTCACCAAATTTATTGTTTGTTGCTCCTTTTATCGGTTTGTTATGATCGTACTTGATCGTACCTGTTATTTGGGAAAAAAAAATAACGACAAGTTTCATTAATTTTTCTTTAGTATCTCGCATATGGGGAAAATACGACGATGCGTACGAAGACCTTGGCAAACATTCTCGATTCGGTGAGAAGATTGGCATTGATAGACCGTATCTTGTCTGTTCGTGCTGTAATTCTACGTTTCAATAAACGTATAACATACACCTGGAGGGAAAAGATTTATGGAAACCTCATACCTAACACCAAGGTGGTGAAAATTGGTAGAAGTCATACTTAATGTGATTGTGATGGTTCATGAGGAGTTTCGGTCGAGAAGAGAGATTTATTGAGAGCGACATCTGTTGTTTTATCTTCTTTTTACAGATGAAGGATAATGGACAGAGTTCATGTTAAAAAGTTAACGGAATACTGCTATAATCATTTGTTAACCTTTGCCAAAGCCATTTGTCTCCGCCATTTTGAGTTTGCCGTTCTCTGTTCCCATTCCCTACATGCTGTCAACACTCTCTGGGAATCCGATTTAAATGCGATTCCCTCACCCTCCCATGTGACCATAAAACGCAATTGACCCAATCTGAAAAGATGACGGCTTATACGGTTAACCATAAATTTTCGCAGAAAATTCTGTTTCACAGAAAAATGATTAAATTTGATAATAAGAAAACTTTTCGCACGATGTTTGACATTCTTCAGTTGTTACCACCGACACCAATTTTGTCTTTTTTAAAGTTTGTAAAGCATTTTGGTGAAATGTACAGCAGCCATCTTTTCCGACCGTCCATTGTTTTGAACTTTAGCTCTGTGTGCTGAACAGACTTTTTGGGTTTTTCGCTGTCCATAGGTTTACCGAGTGCACAAAATTCGCGTGGTTTTGATCATGATTGAAACATGGAAGCACAGCGACAAAATTACTGTCAACCCTAACGACGAACAAAAAACCCTTGAAGATTTTGAACAATACAAGGCAAATGTTTTGGACAAAGACGAGAATACGAAGAACGACAATGCCCAGTTGCTTACGTGAGGAATTAGTTAATTTTTTTATGGTTATGTTGAAGCTCTGGGGGTCACTTTTAGCCACGTTGAGGGGCTCAAATTTTCCTTGGTGGCATATCAAGGGCTTGGTGTCGAATTTTCCCTACCTAGTCGAGCTGAAGGTTTGTCGCACTATTGTAAAAGAATTGTTTAGGGTAATAATGGGCTCTTAGCTCTTGATATGACACTCCGGTAAAGCTTGTCTGGGATAGTATTGGCCGCACAGGTCTATGACACTGCAGACAAAGTTTGTCGTGGATAATATTAGGCGTACAGCTCTTGATATGACACTCAGACAAAGCTTGTTTTAGATAATATTGGCCGCACATATCTTGAGATGATATTCAGAAAAACGTTCCCTTTATTTATGCCTTAATCTTGTCCACATCTCGTGAAGTTTCCATTTAAATGACACCAATAGTGATTAGTGAGGACATGTATAGGACTCTACTAGTAATCTTGTGAAATTCCATAACAAGAGTTGGTCATTGTTCTGTCTTGCGAAAAATCGAATGATGATGGCAGTGGAAGTGTCTCTCACCTCTCTGACTGGGGTTCGATTCCAGCTGCGTGCCGATGTCTGACTGAAGTGTCCTTGGTCAAATGCGTGAATAGTGTTGTTTGATTTTATCAAACAACACAGGTTTTCTCCGGGTATTTCGGTCTCCCAGCAATCACAATGGACTCACGAAAGGGAGACCTTACTGGACATCTAGGGAGAACAGCTTACTGTAAACTGAAAGTTTTATAACATAAATAAAGGTACTTAACTAATCCTTACTCGATTTTAGGCATATAACGTTCCATTCGAGTATCGTTGGCAAGGCTTCATCGTTATCCATATGTTCTACTACGTCTGCAGCTGTTACTAGAGTAAGCTTTTAAATTTATCAGACTGTTTTTAACCTGTCTTTCTGTCAACTAATGATCAAGTGGTAGGCAGGCAAGCAGCTATATACTGTAGGTGCATATATACAACTTATATATGTATTGTATGCTTGTATGAATGTATTAATGCATGCATGCATATTTGTATGTATGTATGTGTGAATGTACGTACGTATTTTTGTCCTCATGTACATATGCATGCATGTATGTGCATTTGAACGTATGACTGTCGACTGTCAGCCAGCTTGTGCATGTAGCTGATCAACGTTGTCACTGTCAGCCAGCCTGTGCATGTGTTGACATGACTGTGTGCCTGCCCTGTTGATTGCTAATCTGTGCAATATTGTCTTATTTTACTTTGTAAATTTTACCCTTAGGATCACAGTCCTAATGCAGCTCTCACTGCTTCAACAATGGCTCATGAATTAGGACATAATTTTGGATTCGACCACGATGAAGGTAGTTACAGCGGGAACACACCACGAAAATGGTTTTCAAGAAATCCGAGTATTCTACAGTTTAACTGTACCGCGTATGGCAGTTTTTTTCCGGGTACTCCGGTTTCTTCCTTCGGTAACACTGGACCCACGAGGAGTGGTCCTTACGTCCTTCTAGGGAGAACAGCTTTGCTAGCTGATAGGGTTATCCAGTATACCGTATTTACTCAAATGAGCTTCGCTCTCGAATAAACGCCGCACTAAAGAAGAATGCGGCGCTTATTCGCAGTGATATTGAAGAAGCTAGTCCCCCGGTGCAGTTGCTTGACCTCGATCAGATTTAAATCCGATTGTGGAAAAGATAGTGACATTATTCACTTATTCGAGTTAATACGATAATACATTTTGCTTTACTTTACTACGGTAGCTTGTTTGCGTGCCGACTTGCTTACTTTCTTATTTACTTACTTTATTTACTTATTTACTTCCTTACTTACTTACTTACTTTACTTACTTACTTTACTTACTTACTTACTTACTTACTTACTTAGATTCTGAAGATTATACAGGGGGTGGGCAAAAACAAGTGGCCATCGTCAAAAATATAGTCAATTTGATATAACTGTCAATGGAAGAACAGAAATGAAAGAAAACCGTATATTTTTAAAAGCTTTCTTGGAGATTTGATTAAAAAGCTTTTGACATACTAATTTTAAGTGCTGGCATGGAACACACGTCAATTCTTAATACTTTTTATGATAATGTCTTCTGCTAAACATAGTGCATTTTCTCCTATTTCTTACAAATCGGATGATATGAACTTGTCCATAAAATTATCAAAATATTGCGCATCGTACAATATTTAGTTGATAACTTAAGTACAAAACATTATTAGCCAAAAAACCAGTTACATGTGCAATTTTGAGCGTTTTCGTTGAGGTTTTATGTGAAAGTGATGTGGCTAGGAAGGGACTTAAAAAAGTCGGCACCGAGAAATCTGAGATGAAAACTAGAAGGAATCATGAAATTCTTGGATTGCTTTAAGCTGGAGTGACCACATGTACAGTTTCAAAAAAAATTCACATCGACCTGTTCTGGGAAAAAAAACGAAAAAAGAACTTTGCATTAAGGTAAACTGAGTGGAGATTGCAGTCATGATCCTGGTTCTGGATGGAAACTACCGATCATAGTGACCGTTTAATTATTAAAACGTCCAAATCAGGCACCCCAACTAAACATTAGCTAGCTGATAAACTAGAAGCTCAGACAGGGGTCAAATTTTCCTCCAAAACCATAAGTTACCTCTTGAAAGAGAGAATTCGAATGGAGAAAAAATTTGAGAAACCATTTGGGAGTGAGAAGAATCGTTTACCGCGATTATCATCTGCTCGTGAGCACATTAGTGGGAATATTGATGAATGGGGATGGGTTCTCCTAAATCTCATTGAGAATTTATGGGCTGAGTTGGACTGATTAATAAAAGACCAAAAGTTGGAAAATGAAAACGAACTTTTTGCAGTAATCAAAATTGGATCACAAACAATCACCAAAGAATACTTGCATCAGCTTATTGAAAGCATGCCTCGTTTATGCAAAGCTGTGATCAAATTGAAGAGAGTGCCAGCTAGGTATTGAATGGTACATATACTAGGCATATACTTGAGTTACTGTTGTTGCCTGTAGTAGTTTGTAAATAAACTTTATTGGCGATTGTGCGAACAGATTCATTAGAGTCAAAATGAAGGACATCAGAGATGTACCACGAATTTGTAAATCATAATATAATTAAAAACTGCGTAACGTTTGTGAATCGGTTATTAAAATTAAGATTTGAAATGATATTTGAAATTACTTAGACGCATGCATCCTAAAATGATCATTCTTGACCACGTCTGTTCATCTTGTGATGATTATGTTACGTTAACCATAATCATTTAGGATGGCCACTTTTTTTTGCTCATCCCCTGTAAATATAAAGATCGTAAATTTGTTTGCATTTTTGGATTTTTAGATTTTACAAACTGCACATGCGAACAGACTGCCGGATGTTTAATGGCCCAAGCTCTAATGTATGTAGTTGTCTTACGCTATGTTGCGTAGTGTTATGTTTTGTAGTGTGTGTATTTTAATTTTACTTTTTAGTTTTCCTGAGAGATATGTGCAGTGTAACTCTTTGCTGGTCCTTGATTGTTAAGTCTGGTGTGGCGTTCTTTGCTGTGCTGCACTGTGCTCAACTGTACTGTTCCTTTCTGTGCTGTGTTCTGCTGTGGTGTGCTATGTTGTTTTCTGTGTTGTACTGTTACCCTGTTCGTTGTTGTGGTGTCTTGTATGTTGTTGCATGATGTAGTGTATGCTCTATGCCAAAGCGGCTTCATGTCTTACGTTGTCAGAACAGGTATACTCCACTTCTGAAGTTGTCATCCTGCAGTCAAGAAACTCTTAAGAATACCTTACTGAGCAACTACGGAACATGTCTTTTTGACCAACCAACAAAGGTACGTCCACTTAAAAAGGTACCAACCAACAAAGGTACGTCCACGGCACGGGTTCTTCAGGCAAATGCACGAAGAAGGGCAGTTATGGTAGAACTATATCTTAAGTAATAGCTTATGTTCTTTTGGATAAGTGTTTGCTCTACAAAGCAATTGCCAAGATAAGACTTCGTGAATCGGGCCTTGTTAATACGATACCATTTTCACATACGATTGTTCATTCTGAAGTATAGGATATAGTGTAGAGAGTTGTTCAGACATATTTCAACATTCGTGAGCCAATAGTAAGGAAGAATTGTGCTCTTAAGTGATAATTCCATTCGCCAAGGTCTAGAATCATGTGCGATAATCGTATGATGTAGGTAGGATTTTACAGTTCCTCTAATATGCCTCCGCTGTTAGGTACACGCTAAACGTCAACAATCATGTCCTCAACTGAAAACGAACCGTTTCATTGTTAGTATATTAGGGAACCTGAGTGCGGCAATGCTTTTATCGACGACGGAGAACAATGTGACTGTGGCACGAAAGAGGTATTTGAGTGTGCTCACTTTTTGGTTATTGATCAATTGATTAATTGGTTGATTGATTGATTGATATGAAATAAATAATTATATAATATATTATATATTTATCAACATATTCATTGATTGATATTGATTAATTCGTTTGTTCGATCATTCATTCGTTCGTTCGTTCATTCGTTCATTCGTTCGTTCATTCACTAGTTCATTCATGTAAAGTCTCTAATTTAGGTATAATTCAGGAAGAAGAGTCCCTGAGTAATTCTGTAAGTGACGTAAAAATTGTTTTATTCCCAGGATTGTGAACTCGTCGACAACAATTGTTGCAATTACACAACGTGCCATTTACATCCAAATACTGAATGTAGTGACGGTCCTTGTTGCGACAATTGTCAGGTACGAACTTTAGCATGTTTGGAATGTCCAGCCAGCCAGCGAGACAACCAACCAAACCAACCAACCAACCAACCAACCAACTAACCAACCAAACCAACCAACTAACTAACCAACCCAACCATCTAACCGACTAATCAACCAACTAACCAACCAACCAACCTCCCAACCATCTAACCGACTGACCAACCAACCTACCAACCAACCAACCAACCAACCAACCAACCAACCAAACCACCCAACCAACCTACCAACAACCAACCATCTAACCGACTGACCAACCAACAAACCAACCAACCAACCAATCAACCATCTAACCGACTGATCAACCAACCAACCAACCAACCAGTCAACCATCTAACCGACTGACCAACCAACCAACCAATCAACCATCTAACCGACTGACCAACCAATCAACCAATCAACCAACCAATCAACCAACCAGTCAACCATCTAACCGACTGACCAACCAACCAACCAACCAATCAACCATCTAACCGACTGACCAAGCAAACAACTAACCAACCAATCGATCAACTAACTAGCTACTGACAAAGCACTAAGACATGATTTTATAATGTGGCCAAGAACCCGTAGAAATCACGAAAAATGGGACCATAGTAAATTTTGCCTTTTATAAAAATTTCATCAAGTTCTTTGCAGTTTTCTGTATTTCTTAACGTTATAGTTCAAACGAAGAGGCACCATTTGTCGTGAAAAAGTGAATGACTGTGACCTTCCTGAATACTGCGATGGAAAAAGTCATTTAGTGAGTCAGTTTTAGTGGTCAATTTAATTGCTTGAAACTTTGTTAGCTATTGTGTAAGAAACTGTCAGTGTAGTTGCAGTATAATGACGCTAGCTAACAAAAGCTACTCACTATGACGTAGCGTTCCGCGAATATTAAATTTATCTTATGCTTAGGATTTATTTTAAGATACACGTGGTAATTTTTCAGCAGTAGTTATTGCAGCAAATTGCTTGTACAGTTATCCTAACTGTGTCATTTTAAGACTGGGTACATTTCTTCTACCAGCAAAAAAGAAATAACTGGAAACATACTAGTGGGATTAGACGGGCAGGCCTCTATTCATAGTATCCTTTGCACGTGTTCAGACTTTCGGGATTGGAACAAAATTTGCGTTTACAAGAAGTTTTTTGTAGGTCATGTACAACTCGACCGCACATAAAGTCACATTAAAAGTGCCCGCTGGAAAAATTGAAAGTGTACAAAACAGTATATTTTGTTTGCATGAAGAGAAAACTATATGATTAACGTACACCGGTAAAGACAACCGGAAAAAGTTGACGTGAGCGCGGTATTTGAACTCGCAGCTTCGGTTGAGCTATCGAGTCAACTGGAAACAGTATGCTCGTTTTATCCATTTTAGCAGCGCGAGAGATTCTCGTGACAACTTAACGCTTAACCGTGCGGATGTGCGGTGTTTCGACTCTATTTCAGAATCATCCTTAGGGTAACATAAAGAGAAAATTTCATGGTTGACCTACACTGCTGAAATCAACTACAAAAGTTGATTTGAGTGGTATTCGACCTTGCATCGTTAGGTTTCCTTCTTGTACTGTGTGCGTTATTTATAAAGATATAGTCGTAGTACATTTTTATTAAAGTTAAGGTCATGTCTGTTTTTAGTGTGCTCCTGATAGTTACGTCCATAATGGCAGATCGTGTGGGAGTGGAAAGGTTTGTTTTTAATTCTCTAATGTGTTAAGATGTTGTGTTAAGGAGGGTCACAAGTTTAACAGTTTTCAACTGTAATGTGTCACCCTCGGTAAATAAAGTTATTCATTTATTCATTCATTCATTCATCCCACCATTAGCATTGACTTTGAGCCCACAAACCCGTGCCTGCGTATGGCTGGAAAACTTTGAACCGACACATTTTTTTAGTTCTCCATTTGACGGAGGAAGTAAATTAGAAAAATAAACTGCCCTTTGCTCATTAAATAATTTAGAAAATTATCAACGTTGTGTAACTTAGGTTAGTTTATTTAAGCAACTACGCAAAATTCTCTATTTACCAAAATTTACTCATTAACTAATAAACTGATTTATCAATTAACCTGAACTCTAATTTGTACGAGAGAAAAGAAAAGAACTCACTGGAAGTCAAAAAAATACTTAAACTGTACTTACGTACTTAATTCCGACCACTCTTCGGACTGTCTCCGTCTTTCTTTCTGACCTCAAGAGGGACACAATGTCCGAAACGTCGTCGTATAATACATAAATACTGCTTAACTATTTTTAAGTGAGTTTTTTTTTTATATCTTAAGTGAGTTCTCGTCTTTTTTCCCGTTTACCGTCACATACAGTTCTTTTGGGAACTTAGCAGTATCTCGTTTATAAATTTCTCTAATTTCTACTAACCAACTAATTCCAAGAATCTTTGTTGTCAAGAGTCTCTGTTACCTTGGCGTTTGCCACACCCATGACAGCCAGTGCCAGACGTTTTGGGGACCTAGTAAGTATTGTGAAATAAAAAACACCATCTGGATATTTTTTTACCTCGGGTTTATTCATTCAGAACGAGCATTTCATGACCTGATGGCCAGTAAGACGTACTCACCATTGAACCACATGCATTCAGACAGTGATCGAAGGTTAGATATGTGGGCAACCCGTGGTCTTCTGACGGCCGGCGAAACAGTTTAACTATCCATTAAAAAACTCATTAAGAATTAATGAGGAAAATACAAAAGAAAATCATAACCGTGTCGTGTCTTTAAATGTGATAAAGACACATGTGACTTTATCCTGAATTTTTCTTCAAATTTTCCTCAATATTTTTAGCCTTAGAAAACAGAAATTGCCAAACTTACGTAAGGAATTACTGTATAAAACGTTTCGTTTTTTAAGCCGTTCAAAAAACTCGCGGTACGTGCTTTATCGGACCTAAAACACTCGGCTTCCACCTCGTGTTTTATATCCGATAAAGCACTCCTGCTCGTTTTTTAAACATTACATAACATGAACTAGGATGTTGAGGGATGGTTACATTTGTGTTCAACTTGTAACCATTCATATGACATGTGAAACACTCCAATTAACCATTAAACTACATTGACTGAGATGGTGAATGAAGGTTACATAAGGTACAACCTATAATCTTTTGATAACCAGTAAGACAGTCTAACCACTAAGCTACATGGATTGAAATGGTGGGCAAAGGTTACATGTATATTGAACCTGTAACATTCTGATGAGCAGTGGGACACTATGATCATTGAGGTACATGGACTGTGATGGTCCTTTAGAATATGGCATTATTAGGTGGCGGAGTTCGTTATCCGTTCTGGACGGAAAAGGCCAGTCGAGGGAGGTGCCTGCCTAGCCGTGTAATAAGTCTTCCGTACAGTTAGGCAAGTTTTTGTTAGAAAATTTTCGGGTTAATTTGTAGACAGCAGACAAGATTCAGGTACGTTTTACATGTGGTTAACAGCAACAAACTGTTACTGACCTGTCACAAACTATTAAAAAAAACAGATACGAAGTTGTAAGTTAAAACAAGCAAGGAAAACTAAGTCGCTTGCCCGCAAAACAAAAGAATCTTAAAAGCAAGGAAGAAAGAAACCAAATACCATTTGATAAATTCCTTGAGATATATATTTCGGAAAATGTGGGAGCTTGGAAATATCTCATCTCCAAGCGCCCACATTTCCAAAATACATATCTCATCAATAATATTATTAGCATATAGTGGTTTTTGCTTAGGTCGCACACCTGTCGAACTTGCATCTTAGCTCAGCATCTGAGTCTTGGTAGCTTAATGGTTACAGTGTCTCACAGGTCATCAAAAGGATGAAGTTCGATTCCCGTCAGGGGCTCAGAAATCGTTTTTCCGAGGATAGAGCTTGACGAATGTTCATCTATCATTCAAGATACATTCCTTATTAAACTCTTTTAATCGGTCTGCGCTGGAAAGTATTCGCTTTCTGCCCAGACCTCGGTCTATCTTCGCTCGGTCCGTTGGGAAAACAAAGGTAAATAGTTTCCCGTACAGACCTGAAACTCGGTCAATAAGTAGTCAGTACATATCAGTATGTTTTGTTTTGTTCCTTTCACTTCAGGTAGTAGAAAAGGTCATTTTTATTGCTATCGCTACCTCAACACCCGCGGTGATGTTTGGGGTCACTGTAAAAAGTTACCGGATGGCAGCTATCAGAGATGTGAACAGAAGTAGGTGCATATTGAAAACCAAGACGCGGAGGTCCAGTGTAGATAGCTTCGATAAAATAGCGGCGTTCTTGAGGTTATACACTATCTAAAAGATAGAAAACAAGCTTCTCGACGTTTCGAGCGAAGTCCCTTCGTCCGGAGATTAGTAGCATAATCTCCGGACGAAGGGCCTTCGCTTGAAACGTCGAGAAGCTTGTTTTCTATATTTTAGATAGTGTATAACCTCAAGAACGCCACATATTGAAAACACGTAGCTCTGTAGTAGAACTTCCAGTCATTTGTTTGGGATAGTCAAGCAGTCTTTGACACTTTGTTACGTTCTAAATTCAATAGGTCTACTAAACGTTTTGGTCAGCGCGAGTGTTTGATATCTATGAAGTGCGAGAAGAGAAAATGGACACAGAACGTCTGATAAAATTAATTAGAATGTTTATTACAAGGCATGTTTTTGCCACGTTGATCCTTCTATTTTTGTCACATCCATGTTATGTAAGGCACTTAAATTCTCATATAAACTGGTTCTAAACATCTTATGAGGGATCTTAAAATTTAGGACGGAAACGTCAACCAAGTGTCGTCTTTTAAAAAGAATTCTTTATACCAAACTATAAGAATGCGAACCCAGTTATTGTGATGATTTTCAAGTCTTTAGGCGTTTTCTTTCAAAGGGATAAATGATTTTGCTTAAGACAGACTACAACACTTAGGCCACAGTCGTTTTCAAACAACTGGAAATTTACGAAGTCATACAAAAGCTACAGGTATGAAGCGCGGTGTTGAATGCTAAAATTCTCTACTTTAATGATCCTGCGGGTTGCGGCCAAACGGTTGTACTACATTGTGGATAACGTTGCTTGCTTCTTAAGCGACATTCCATGGTATTAAAATATTTTTTTCAACTTTACTAACGTATTCGTCACCTATTACTTGGTAATAAATACTTTTCATTCACGTTTACGAACCTCTTTGGCATACATTCTATGGTTACAGACACCACTGCTTACCTTTTCGTCGCCCAGTCCAGGGTATTAAATACTTTTTTATTCAATTTTGCTTATCTCTTCGACGTACGTGCCATGTAATTATTTACGTCTCCATCTTTCCAGAGATCAATATTGTGGCAAGTTGCAATGTGAAAACCCTGGTGGAAAATCATGGCTGCCAAATATTGGTACAAACAGGAAAGCACATTCCATAAATGTTGGAAGCGAAACATGTTGGTAGGAATTAAAACAAATGATAAATTGACCCCTTTATTCGCCTGTGTAATTATACTAAAACAATTGTTTGCTTCAGAATCAGTGTATATTGACACCATTCTCCTCACTTTTTTCACCATGTGTATTCTGAAATTTAGGCTGTCTGCTGAAGCATTTAGTAAATTTTTGAGATTTGTGAGAGTTTTCTGTAGTTAATATGGCGTTGTAAGTTATATAACCGCGGTAATTTTGGAGGAAAGTACATGGTATGCTGGCTAAATAAGACTCTGTTAATACCAGCTCATGTAGCTGAAGGGATATGACAATTCAAATAAAGTCATTATTATTATTATTATTATTAATACTATTATTAATATTATTATTGTTATTATTACTGTTATTATGCTTCGCCAATAAATCAATGACATTCTTTTTTGAATGTTTAACGTCTACATTAATAATTTCAGTAATTAAATGTATTGACGTGTCGGAGCGGTGTTGTCTACATTAATAATTACAGTAATTAAATGTACTCTGACGTGTAGGAGTGGTGTTGTCTACATTAATTACAGTAATTAGATGTACTCTGACGTGTAGGAGTGGTGTTGTCTACATTAATAATTACAGTAATTAAATGTACTCTGACGTGTAGGAGTGGTGTTGTCTACATTAATAATTACAGTAATTAAATGTACTCTGACGTGTAGGAGTGGTGTTGTCTACATTAATAATTACAGTAATTAAATGTACTCTGACGTGTAGGAGTGGTGTTGTCTACATTAATTACAGTAATTAGATGTACTCTGACGTGTAGGAGTGGTGTTGTCTACATTAATAATTACAGTAATTAAATGTACTCTGACGTGTAGGAGTGGTGTTGTTTACATTAATTACAGTAATTAGATGTACTCTGACGTGTAGGAGTGGTGTTGTCTACATTAATAATTCCAGTAATTAAATGTACTCTGACGTGTAGGAGTGGTGTTGTCTACATTAATAATTACAGTAATTAAATGTACTCTGACGTGTAGGAGTGGTGTTGTCTACATTAATAATTACAATAATTAAATGTACTCTGACGTGTAGGAGTGGTGTTGTCTACATTAATAATTACAGTAATTAAATGTACTCTGACGTGTAGGAGTGGTGTTGTCTACATTAATAATTACAGTAATTAGATGTACTCTGACGTGTAGGAGTGGTGTTGTCTACATTAATAATTACAGTAATTAAATGTACTCTGACGTGTAGGAGTGGTGTTGTCTACATGGGTGATGATGTCCCAGAACCTGGAATGGTGCAAACTGGTACAGAATGTGACACAGATAAGGTACCATTGCACGGTCAAAAAGTAAAATTACGACATTTAATGAAGACGAATGGGTGGTGAGTTTTTAAATTTATCGCAGGATCTCACCGTTTGTTTCCTTGATCTGCTAGGTGTGTGTAAACAATACCTGTGTGGACATAAATGTTGCATTTAGCCAACCGTTATGCTCGCATAACTGTTCAGGAAACGGGGTAAGTGGAAAACTACAAACATTATTGGGAGTGTAAGTATGAAACAACACTTGCCGCTATCAACTTAGGTGTTACTAACTAGATGTACAGGCGCAAAGAAATGACCCACTACAGTGGCGAATCCAAGGGTGGGGGGCAGGGAGGCACAAACATTTTTGGAAGGGTAAGTGCCCCCCTTAGCAACGCCTTTGAGTGTGCAGGGCCGTACATTCGTTTGGGGGGGGGGGCAAACGAAACATGATCTGCAACATGAAAATAAAAATTAAACCATACAACATCTTCACCAGATTATTTAAAGTACATAAAAAGGTAAAATACAAGATGAATGTTTGTATACGAACGTTTACGAACATAACGTTAATCATCTGGTAGGTTTATCTGATGATGAACATTATGTTCCAAAATGTGTGTATGTAAGCACCTTTCTCAAACTCATTAATTATTCACGAAGAAAAAACAAAAGAAACACATAATTAATCAGTATTTAGAAATCGGAGGAAGATTACAGCTGAATTTTTCCAACTTTCGGCTGGATTTTCGCCTAAAATACTGGTTCGTTTGAGAAGTAATTTCAAACACTCGTTTAGTGTTCTTCCTCCGATTTCTAGATACCTCGAAACTCGTTAAAAAAATCTCGGCTTCGCCTCGTTTTTCAACTCGTTTCTCGGTATCTAGAAATCGGAGGAAGAACACCAACTCGTATTTGAAATATTACATCTTGTATTTTTATCTTTTAGCTTTGTTTTAAAATTAAATCAATTTGACGTAATGTTTCAGTAATTCCGTGACTTGACTCCTTCCAGGTGGAATAGGACTTGTGTTGTATTTACTGTGGCTTGACTCCTTCCAGGAGGAATAGGACTTGTGTTGTATTTACTGTGGCTTGACTCCTTCCAGGAGGAATAGGACTTGTGTTGTATTTACTGTGGCTTGACTCCTTCCAGGAGGAATAGGACTTGTGTTGTATTTACTGTGGCTAACGCCAGACGACTTTACTCGTCAAAGAGAGAGCTGACGCCTTGTAAGAGTTCATTGGTGGCCATATTTCATATAAAAAACGTAGTTAACAACTTAAAATTCCTGGA
Organism: Heliopora coerulea; assembly: GCA_030142905.1. Lineage (NCBI taxonomy): Eukaryota > Metazoa > Cnidaria > Anthozoa > Scleralcyonacea > Helioporidae > Heliopora > Heliopora coerulea. Next base: position 926,803 of record JASJOG010000043.1, on the reverse strand, counting down.
TCATTAAAATTATAGTTATAGACACCGCATCTTCTCTACCTATTTACAACTTCTTTAAACCAAAATAATACTGGTACAGGTTTTCGAAATCACAATTTTCGGTTTCTTCAAATACCGAATGTTGGGAAATATTAATAAATTCAAATAGCGGTACAACCCTGGCACAAATGATACAATGCGTTATTATGCACATACAGCCTCGACTTGATTCTTTTGAATTCTGTTCCGTATTATTGATTGTCTCCAACTTTTTCCTTTTTTCATTGATGGCTGCTGTCTGTGTAATTACGCATCGAGGCATTTATGCATTTAATCTGTAAGTTATTAAGAGTTGTTATGTGGGAGACGATTATTACTATTATTCCATTTTAAGTCTAACAACGAACTTGGTAACTCATTTAATGAGAAGTTTTGACTTTCTTTCGACTTTAATTGTCGGTTACTCATTTTTTTCAATCTTTGGATCCAGATTTGCAACAATCTCGGCCACTGTCATTGCAACTACGGTTATAGATGCCCTGACTGCAAAGAAGCATGTTCTGGAGACGGGGGAAGTTTGGACAGCGGTAATGGATGTGATTGTGTAGGTATGACCAGCAGTATCTCGACTGAAAACGGTTTCGGACTCCGTGCATTGTAGAAAAAGTTTGAAAGTAGTGTTCTGCCAAAAAATGAGAGAACAAGATACTGACATTTCGAGATAAATGGGAATTCACTCGACACGTAAATACCTTGACCTCTCGTTCTGGGCAGAGAACTACCTTTTCCAAATCCTCAACTTCATTGCATGGAATTTGGGTTGGTTCGGTTGCAGACTCGGCAAAACTGTGTTGAAAATTTTCTACGAAATGAACTAATGTTTATAGAAAACTTCCAAAGTTTTATTGTTTCTTTTCATTATCCCTAAATTCCCAACCTCCAGTTGTTAACTCCTGACTTCCTTTACTGTGACGTGCGTTCTGTTATTGAATTATTTTTATTACAACTGCAATGTACAGTTCATCACAGGAAGTTACGGAATTATAAAACAAGTTGGGAACTTTGAAAAATTCAAAATGACCTTTGGAAACTTTCTGGAAAATTCCTAGGATATTGGAAATGACGTATTCCCAATGTACAACTTAATTCCCACCAAGTTAGAATCACAAAGAAAGAATACGGTTTTGTACAAGTAAATTTGAGCTGTAACCACATTAAGTAACGAAATTGAACTTCCTTATTGAAAAAAAATTACTAACTGATGACGTTTCAACGAAGTATACAGTCTTGTTTGAATATTTCATTATTTTTTTTTTATTTCTCTGATGAAGAATCCTGTTAAATTAATCGAGCGCGTAAGAAATCGTGATCGCGAAATGATCGTTCGTTTCTTTAAGTGATAAAATTGAAGCTTTTATTTAAACATTGTCACCTTTGTAGCTGACTTATATTGCTTTTGGCTATGCATATCCTCACTGTAAAATACTCGATTTTATGATTCTAGTATAATGAAACACTGCTTGCTTTAATTGTTTAAAGAAAATCTTCAGTTTAATGTTTGAGAAACGTGAGAGCTTGGATATATTAAGGTAGATGAACGATCTTCAAGCTCGATACTCAGAAAATGATTTCTGAGCCCCAGACGGGGATCGAACCCGCAACCTTCTCACCGGTCATCAGAAGGTTGCGGGTTCGATCCCCGTCTGGGGCTCAGAAATCATTTTCTGAGTATCGAGCTTGAAGATCGTTCATCTACCAGAAAATCTTCACTTCGAAACGGCTTTGATCCTGCCCTAAGCTGTAATAACCGCCTTTCATTACCACAATACCTTCATTTTAATCCTAACCGTTACCGTAACCCTTAATCTTAATCCATAATTCTAATACAGTTACCTGACATGGTTATTCATTCGCTATCTTCACCATCACCACACCACCAACCTGGTGGCAAAACTCACCATGATCACCATGTAATCACTCCATCTGGATTGGAGCAGCCTAATTTCTTCGGGCACTCCCACTTCACCAAAAACTGATAAATGATAAAGCTGAAAATGATAAATGGTATGATTAAAATCCGGAGAAAGCTCTGGAAATTTAGTGTGTCACTCAAGACAAGCAGCGTTTTCGTTTGCTACAGTCTTCAGCGAAAGGTCATTTCGTAAAACTTTTTCTTTTATTTCCACCTCCTACCTGTACCTCCAGATCCCAACGCGACTGTCAGTACCATGATTTTTACCAATGCTACAACAACTCCGACAGGTAAGATGATATAGAAGCGCAAAACCTTGGCAAAATGGCTTAATTAGTGTTTTTGGCGAAAACTACTGGAAATCATTTTCGGAATCAGAGTCTCTCGTAACGCAATTTCTATACTTGATGACCAAAGATTTTGTAAAAGAACGACTTGGTAATCCAAGTCAGTTTATTTCATGGCCTTGTATAGACACTGGTTTGCGGATCAAGAAAGTTAAACAATCAAAAGACAGAAAAGGACAATCGTATTCCCTTTTAAAATTCTTATTTCTCGTAGATTTAATGGACAAGTTGGCTTTAGTCTTCTGCAAAAATGTTCAGTATAAAAGCTATAACCTGTGAACGATGACTCGTCATAATGCTAACTCAAATCGAAAGTCGAAGACAATTGGGACCCAGTTCAACCTTAAAGTTGCGATTGTATTTCGACGCCAAAAGTGTCAGCCTCAATACTAGCCAATCGAATCTCGACGGTTTTAATCATTGGTTTGTTTTGTTTTACATTTATTAAAGCACTTTAAACTTTCCCAAATACTTAAATATAACTTTCAACAAATTTATGCCATTACTTTGACATGAAACCAGCTCCAACAACAATTACAAACTCGACGCCTCCTGTTTCTGAAAATGCAACCATTCAAACAAAAAGTAGCTCCACAGACGTGGAAATAGACATTAAAGGTAAGCCGGATTTACCCTTATGTCGAGAGATTACGGTGGAAATTAAATTGATCCACAGTCCGGCTGTTCTGCAATTGATTGACGTAATGTACTGTTTAAAATAGCAACAAATGGACCACAGATCACTACGAATGCCAGCACCGAATTTGGCGTTAGCTCTAAAAGCCCGGAAGGTAAGGTCGCCAAACGTTAAAGGTAGGCTGCCAATGACCTTCTTGATTAAAATCTTTTGAAGAGGTTTAGGTTTGTGAATGATCGAAACTCCGTGAAGAGGGACGAACGCCCTTTTTGAATAAAATATTTACCCACAACGAAAACCTCGCAGAACGACTGGAAAGGCTCTGAATGAGAACTGCAAATAAGTGGGTCGTTGATGTGTTTTTAATGGCTTCAAAGACATGTTCTCTCGCTCTCATTATGTCAACGTTCGTTCCACTTAAGTCATGCCATCAACTGCACTTCATTCGTTTAAAAAAATTCAATTCTTCACTAATCTTTAACATTTTATCTTTCCTGTTCAAGTACTCTAAATCGGGGATCCAAAATTTTAGCATAAACAGGGAAAGGTGACTATTTTACACCTGAACTTTCTGTGTGGTTGCCATCCTTCCGTTATACCAAAGGGAATTGACGGATGGAAGTCGAACAGACCGCCAAAACTTGGCACAAAAAGTCCTTTCTTGGATGGAATGCGGAAAATTCCAAACAGAACTTTAACAATAAATTTTTCATAATTCAATTGTTTAATTTAATAACCGAAATGCATCCCGTCTTTGAAGAGAGGAGCCAGAACTCATCTTCAACTTCAACTTTTATTCAGGCTTCACCATATTCTCCGATGTCTCGCGTAACGTGAATCTTGTGAATTGTTGATCGTCTAGTTTCGAGATTTTATGGACGCTGAAGCAATTGGCTGGAGGAACCTTTATTTCACCTCCATTTTCTTTGATAGACAAATTAACTCCCTTTCATCCTCGATTTAATTTAGTAGCTTAGGTGATGGGATCAAATCGTATGCAATTACTGACTTGCTCTTTCTATTAGCTATTAAGTCGTCTAACGTGTTTGCTCATCTGTTTAAGAGCTAACCATTTGACTTCTCAGGGAGGTGGGAAGTGTTTTCCGAAAAAGATTCTCGGAAGACATCTTCCACCTACGTATTAACCTCACCTAGGTTGCGTGTCCTCGTCGGTTAACTCAATTATATACCGTGCAATTGACGGTCTCCGCTTCGTCTATCTGCTATAGTTGCTCGCGAACGGGGCTGTACAGTCTATGAACAGGACATTTTCGACTGAAAATAACCAGCAAGCGCTACCGAATCAAATATTTCATTCCTTAGATATGTTGGGAAGTTAGTGTAACTCTTTTAGCCACTGTAGGCATGTTTTTATGATTGTTCATTCATTCGTTCGTACGTTCGTTCGTTCTGCTCAATCGTCTAGATAATTGATTGCTCATTTGTTTTAATGTTGCGTGTTTTTGTGTTCTCAGTTTTTTTGCTTGTTTGTGATTTTTTTTTATTTCTTTGTTTAGTTTCTCCTTTACGCAAGTTTTCTTTTATCTTCGCATGTGCACAGCTTCGTTCTTTCATTGCTTTCCTGTCCTGTTAAGTGTCTATGTGTGTTCCTCTCATCACGTCGTCATTTTACTCTGATCTCTTCTCATCGCTGTTTTGTATGTGCACAATCCAGTATTTCATATTAAACAGCTTGCTTTTATTCTTTCTATTTACAAAAGGAGGCAAGGAATATGCGAAAGGTAAGACTACGTCTGTGGAATTCTATAAATTTGGCGTCTTCACCCTTTGATACAAAGCGAGAAATTTTGACCTGTCCTGATTATTTTTAACTTCAGATTCCACAGTAGTAGTCGCTGTTTCTATTCCTGTGGTCGTCGTTGTCTTAGCCATCGTCGTCTTCCTCTCTGTTTTCTTCCGAAATCAGATTCGAGCAAAGTTTAGGACCAATCGTCAATCATTGCCAAGTCCGTGAGTATTTAGGTTATGTTATATTTACTTATACAGTAGTCTTCCGTTATGTCGAACTCTCTAGAGCAATGGAAAATAGTTCGAGATAACGGGGGTTTGAGATAATAGGGGGGTCGAGAAAAGGCGCATTATTTCATCAAAAGGAGAGAAATACTGCAACTGTATGTCATCCATGGCGGATATCTTTTATTCAGATATATGGTCAAGTCACACCTAGCTACGACTATAAGCAGACACCATCTGCGCCTATAAACAGTTCATTTTATGGGAACGAACACAACTGAAAATATGTCTACTAACTAATGCTCATTTTTCGGAAAATGTATTATGAAGCCAAGGTAAAGGAACTTAAACAGAGCAAAGCCGAAAGATTGGTGGAGAGAAGTGAAACGCTTATGTGGTCTTCCCATTGACCCAGCAGGCTCAAAAAAAAAAAGAATATATTTTCGAGCTTAGAACAGGATATACAAAACCTCGACTTCCAATCACTTAGTAACCTGGCAAACAACAGTTTTCTGGAACCTATACAAAATTATTCCCCCTTACCCGATACTGTTCTCTCTGCACTCGAGAATGACACTCCAATTGTGTTAACTGAGGAGGTGCTCAGATACTTAAATCACATTAAACCTAGTAAATCTATTGGTCCTGATAATATACCTAACTGGATTCTTCGAAGGTTTGCTGATCTTCTAGCAGCACCAGTAACAGCAATACTAAATGCGTCCTTTGATGAATGTCGTGTACCCTCAGTCTGGAAGTTAGCAAATGTATGTCCAATTCCTAAATGTAATCGAGTGCTAGTATTAACAGAGATCTTAGACTTATTTCTCTTACTTCTTCACTGTGCAAAATCGCAGAGGAAGTTGTTATCACCCATAATCTTAAGCCATCATTATTGGCATGCATAGATCCCAATCAATTCGGATTTATATCTGGATCAAGTACTACATTAGCTTCAATCTCCCTAATTTATCGATGAGCAGAAGCCTGTGGACGAGAAGGATGGATCAGTACGGATACTCTTAACGGATTATCGTAAGGCATTTGATTTGGTAGATCACAATATACTTTGTATGAAACTTCAGAAAATTGGTCTCAAATTGTCGGTTTTTAACTGGATTGTAGACTTTCTACGAGGAAGATCTCAAAGAGTTAAGCTCAACTCCAACTGCTTTTCGAGCTGGAAACCTGTTCCTGCTGGGGTCCCGCAGGGAACAAAACTTGGCCCTTGACTTTTTTTGATTATGATCAATGATTTATCAATTTCATATGATCAGCTCGAAAGTGATATGTTCAAATATGCCGATGATACCAATGTTAGTGAATATATTATCAATCACTCTAGCGGCAGTCATTTACAAGGTGTTATAGATTCTATTGTAAATTGGTCCCGACGTAACAAATTTGAGCTTAATCCATCGAAATGTAAGGAGATGATGATTACATTTCAACGAAATCAGCCCGATTTCACCCCCATTACCATTAACGGAGCAACCATTAACCGAGTAAAGAAAGCAACAATTCTTGGATTATCAATAACTGATGATCTGAAATGGAACGAACACGTTGAGAAAATAACGACCATGGCTGCGAAACGGATATACCTACTGAAACAACTTAAGAGGTCTGGACTTGACAACGATGATTTAACATGTTTTTATTTGGCGTCAATAAGGTCGATACTAGAATACGCATGTCAAGTTTTCCATTATGGATTACCGCAATATTTATCACTCATGATAGAAAGGATTCAAAAACGATCATTACGTATTATTTAGCCAGATCTATCATACCAAGATACTTTAGACCACTCAGGCATAAAGTCCTTGCAGACGAGGAGAGACGAACCATGCAACAAACTTTTTAAATCAATTTTAAAAGATGAACATCATAAACTCTACCACCTTTTACCGCTAGAAGCTGAGAATATTTACAATTTGAGAAATGTAAAACCATTTTACATTCCCAACTATCGAACAAATAGATTTAGAGATATTTTTATAATGTCGAGTCTTATAAATTATAATTAACAGTTCAACTGTGTTATATGTTAAATATTTTAAAATTTTTAAATATTTGAATATGTAAATTTTATGTATAAGTAGTTTGTTGCAAATATTTAATTTAGAATACCTTTTTAAATTTGGTTTTTTAACATAGTTAAGTTAGTTTGATGTTCTTATATATTAATTCTACAAGGTAAATCATGTAATTCAGCCAGTTGGCTGCGAGATGATTTTTATTAAACGGTTTAAATAAATAAATAAAGAAATAAAATAAATAAATAAATAAATTTTCTTAGCTTTGTTTCACCTTCTTCCCCTTTCAGCGAGGCATTTTTAATGTTTGTTCGAGATAGACGTGGTTAACTTGTCTCAAGGGGAAAGGAAAACTGTTCGAGATGGCGGGGGGATTTGAGACAACCGAGTTCAAGATACACCACGGTAAATTACTCTCAAATATGGCTCAAAACCAAGGGAAAGGGAAGCCTTTTCGAGATAATGAGAGGTTTGAGATAACAGGAGACTACTGGATTCACAGCTTAACATAAACCTTTTCTGGCAGGAAGTCTCCCCTTGACAAGTAAAATCGTCTACGGTTAGCCAGAATAAAATACGAGAACACTGACTCTGCCGGGATAGTGTTAGTACCGAAGTCATTTTCCCCCGTTTGCCAGAGTTTACTGCGAAAAGAAAGAACATTGATCCATTTTCGCAATATTTTATCGCTCCCTGTACAAAGTGCGTTGTTGCTTGGTGCAGTCTCGTTTGTAGTTGTAAGATAAAGCAAGAACACAGTTGTTACTTGAAATTCTTCGGGTTATTTCGTGATGGCTCGTCTTTCATGTCTTTGGCTTTCGAGGAAGTGACGGGTAAAGCATGAATTGAGTCATCTGTGCAACCATATCTGCTGAGGCAGTAGAGTGGACAAAGGCATGAAAACCATTGTTTCATATTTTTCCTCATCGAGAGGCAATCTACATCTTTTACTGGAATGTTAAGTCGATAACCCAGGAAGTCGCCCCCTATTCCCCTCACTGGCACACTGTAAAGCACACTTTCGCTGTTACATGAGTATGCGAATCAACGATATGCTGGTGACCAACAAGTGCCGTTTGGTTTCCTGGCCCTAATACTGTTTTACCAATTTAATAAACTGGGCTTCAGGGAATGTTTAATTGTAATTTTCATTGCAATGTAATTTTTTTTTCGTCTTTTAGGTTCAATTCGGTGTCGTTCACCAATATACGCAGCACAGCACATTTATCCAGTGAGGAGAACCTTACAAGTGTAGTCTCGGTCCCAAGCCGTCCCACACAACTTGACATTGTGGAATCTGGACACAATGAAATCGTCATTACTCCCGATCGCAACCAAGAGAAAAACCTCAGAAATGTCAGTATGGCACCTGAAAGTTCAAACAAAGAAGGTGGGGTTGTATTTGTAGAGAGGGGATGGAAGTGGTGAGAAGGGGTGCTGGTGGCAGTGTGGTAGTGCACGTGTCTCTCACCACTGTAACTAGGGTTCGATATATTAGGTTCGTGCATATTGATATTTATATTTATATTTATATCGGTTATATTTATATTTATATTTATATTGATTATATTATATTTATTTATATTGATTTTATAATTATTCAGATTCATATTTCATAATTGAATTTATACTCATTGTCAATGTTTTACCGATATTTCATATGTTTATATTTATCATGTATTTATACATACGAAGTATCTTATTTTGAGGGCCATGAGTTCATCAGTGTAAACTGGCAAATGTTACCCTGATTAAATAAAGTTTAATAAGTTTAATAAAATCTGATTAAAGTTACCTTGGTCACATGTAAGAAAAGTTGTTGTGCAGTTTGTCTCTACCAAACATCGCAGGTTTTCTCCGAGTACTCTGGTTTCCTCCTGTAGTAACACTGGACCCATGAGGGGTGGCCCTTACTGGACCTCTAGAGAGAACAGCTTAGGTAACTGATAGGGTTATCCAGTATAAATAAAGGTACTATAAACCGTTAGAACCTGAGAGTATCCACTAGGCTTGGTACCCAGACGCTCGCATGGTGGACGGACATAAATGTATTGTGGTTACATCATTATGATTATTTTATAATTCTGTTTAAAATATTGTTGCTAAATAAACGTAACTTCACGTGATAGGACGACAGATAAACTGATTGCTCTACCCCGCTGTGCATGCGCACAGGAGGTAATAAATCACGACTAACCTTGAGGAATTGTTTGTGGAAATGATAAGAACCCTTAACGATTTCTGAATCTGTTATTAATTTTCAGGTCGTACACATCTCTTGCCAGATGCTTCAGAGCCTGAACTACCACCTTATCGTCCTCCATTACCTCGCCTTCCTCCCCGTCCCAGTGTATCACGACGGCCCCTGAGCCCAAAAAACAAGTCGTTACCAGATCTCCTTGAAGACAAATCATCTTTCAATCAGTCCTCGACAAGGCCGTCGCTTGAAAGCAAAGCAGAGAGTTTCCATGCGTTGGACAAGCCAACACGACCGAAAGCTCCCAAAGTGCCTAAACTTCCCTCTCGGCAAAATTCAAACGTAGAGGAAGGAATTAAAGCTAATATAAAAGCTCTTAAGCGTCATTCTTCAACTCCGGTTGAAAATCCTGGAACTAGTCCCACCTCTGATCCTCTCAACCGTACGGCATTACGAAAAACGTCGAGTAATCCGAAGCGAGTTTCCGACGTTTCCCGGCGATCATCCGAGTCATCGGGCGATGATCGCTCTGATGATACGTTCCGACCTTGTACCACTAGCTAGCAGAGATCTTTTTTTTTTGTTTTCTTTACAGTGTGATTGTCTTACACAACCGGAGGATGTTTTGGGGGAATTTTTTACTATTTCTTTTGTGTTTCGACCATCTAAATTAATCCTTTCAATGTTTAGTACAGAGTATTTAACTGTTCATTCACGCATTCAAAATGTTTTAATGAATTTTTTTAAATTTATACTTTCTTAACTTTTTGCCACCATTTTCCCTGCTTTCTTAACCTTTTGTCACTATTTTCCATACTTTCGTAATCTTTTGCTACCATTTTCCCTACTTTCTTAACCTTTTGCCATCATTTTCTCTACTTTCTTAATCTTTTGCCACTATTTTCCGTACTTTCTTAATCTTTTGCCGTCATTTTCCACGTTGAACGGGCGACAAGACGCGCTTCGTATCAATCACACTTTCAATCATTTGTTGACTTTGATCAAGTTCATATCTCAGTAAAGCATTTTTGGAAGTTCCGTGTGGTAACCATGGTGACTGAAAGTGACACATGTAAACAAACAGTAACCTACTAATGACCAGTAAGACGTTCTAACCACTGAGCTACATGAACTAAGAAGATAAGCGAAGGTTACCTACGTTTAACCTGGACGTCACCGGTAATGTTCCTCAAATCACACAATCTTTCATTCTACTTCAAGAGAACGAATAATATGCTGTCCCCGGAACAACGCTCTGCTCTAAATGAAAAACGCTCTGCTCTAAATAAACCTGTCCTACGTTGGAAACAGCCATTTTGCATTCATTCAGAAATATTTTACAGTTACTCGGTCCATATTTGGTGCACGTCCTTGGTCTTTGCGAGCCAACACGCCGGCACGAATAGGCAAGCCAGCGTTGTTTAGCCGTGTGATTTCGACTTCCAAACCGATCAGCTGACAATATGTCAAGAACAATACAATGCTCTAAGATCACCGTTCACCCTTTCATACTACGAAACAGCCGAACAATTTTAGAGGCAGGTCGTATGACCAATGCTAACTTCTCTCTCGAGCGTCTTCCTACAGCCGAAAAGGATAATTTATCCACCAGCTGTTCCCACAGACACTCAATAATACCCAGCTAACTGGGCTAGCTTGCATTGTAAACAGCTATAGAATACTTTAGTTTAGGATTAACAGTACCCATTTTTCACTAGGAAAAAAATACTTTGTAAAAAGAGTTTTGAACTGCTTGCTAATCCGGTTATCTTAACGCAGGAAGAGATCTTGATACGCCCTATTCTGAACATCTGACTGTGAATTCGGAAAAGTGTTCCAAGTTCCTCTTCCCGGATTTGGGAAGAAAATTGCAGTAAATGACATGGACAACCAGCCGTTGTGTCGTCGTGCTCATTACACTTAGCTCGCTGTTGGGAGATCTAAATGCCATTTGAACAGTCTATAAAATCATAGAATGAACATAGAAATGGGTTGCTTGGTGGTGTCACGTGAACTAAAATACGTCTTGTCTGTTCAGGAAACGTGTTGTGCATAAGAGGTTTTAACCTTTTTATAGTTTATCCTTTTTTTACATTACGACCGTAACCTCTACCCCACGTTTCCACAACTTAAAATATGGGAGAAATCGTTGGAGAAAAGAGGGAGTAAATCGATTCCTCTTCATTGAAAGCATAGTTATTTAATATTTTAATTAACTCAGACTTTAAATAGTTTTAACGTGAATTTTAATAACATCACTCAATTCCGTCCAAGTCGTTGAGCGATCTCATGGTGTCGATTTCAGAACAAACAAGGTTTAACGTTTGCATGAAATTTGGTCGTTTAGTGGGCGTGTTTAAAGAAACATTTGCCGTAAACATACACATATCGGTGTAACAATCATATGATCAGAGGTCATTAACTTCGTTGCCAATTAAATACATAACTCCGTGAAAATGATCAAATTATCACCACAACGGGAGCCCTTGTGTCGATACTTAGGTTTCCTACGAAACGTATTAATGTTAAATGGGTCAACCAGGTATGGAAGTTTCATCCTCTTCATCTTGGACGTTTACGCACGCCACACGGAGCCGTGCAGTCCATCACGAGGCGTACGGTAGTGTGAACTTGAGCAATTTTTTCCGCGACATGTATCAGCAATGTGGGGACCCACACGTTAGTGGGTTCGACTACTCGTATTGTGTATAAGCGCTTGAACTGTATGCGATTTACAAGGCAAGAAGTGAACTTGTAAAAGCCATACTGTTATGACGCGATTATTGTCCATGGATACGAACGCATCCAAATGATGATGCGTCCTAACTATTTTTGAGGTATATACAGACCTTTTTAGCCGAGTAAAGTGAGGGAAACGTTTATGTAAATCAGGGCGATCTTGTATCCAAACGAAGTGTCGACGAAATAGCCATTTATTGGTTTTCGTCTCGTCTTTATGAATTATTTATGACTATTGAACATATAAGCAATCCTCGGTTCAACGTAGACGGGAAACTAACAAAACTAGCGATACGCTCGACCATTTAGATGATACAACGGATGATCGGCAAAAGTCTACTCTATATATAGTATAAATACGTGGAAAATATCGTGGGAGTTTCCTAATAACCAAGCCGAGAATTGCATCGTGTAGTGGTCTCTTTCATTCTCTGATTTCTTTTGAGGAGTAAAATTGAAGTTCCAGATTTAATTTACTTAAGCTTTCTTGTAATGTCTCTCAAATGTGTAGTCTCTTTCAAAGATGGTAATTTCAAGCATCCATGTCATCTAACAAGAACATCGTCACCATTTTGGTTCATATTGCACCCCTTTGTTAAAATTTATTAAATTTTTTGGTCTATTTAACTTACGTTTCCTGGCTTTTTGTAATCCGTAACCGGTGCTTCTTTCAGTACTACAACTTTATTGTCCAACATCGTGACGTGACCTCTGTGCATAGTTTCTTTAAGCAGTCTTATCTTTCAATTTCTTATTTTTTTCCACAGCGAATTACAGACTTGTATTGTCACACAAACCCAGTTCTACCGATGAACCCTCGTAAGGGGCCAACAAAAATGCCACAAAAGGTGGTCGCTGACACGATACGGGATAAAGGAGGTTCAGACGCATGTAATACTGCTCGTACAGTATTTCATATACAGCTGATGGATCATAAGAGACCTACGAATTTGTGTATACGCAAAAAAGTCTATCGTAATGAATTCGGCTGGTTGTTCAGTTTTAGAGTTGTTAATTTTGTTTATTACACGAATAACGTTCGGACCAAAGGTCTTGTTTTAGAGTTATAAAACGTCTTTGTTACACAAGAACGTACTGACTAAAGGTGTCGTTTTCTCCAATAGCCTTGCTGGTCAGTTTCAATTTGTAGTAAGATGTGAAATGCCTGCGAAGTTGCCACGGTTTGTTTCAATCCCTGTTTTAAGCGGTCGCTCATCGGAGATTCAAAATAGTGGAAAATTTGAAGAATAACGTTATTGTGTTGGTTGTTTCAGAAAGTTGATCGCAGTCTTGCTAATGAAGTGGTCGCGTGCGAAGTAATCAAAATTATAGAGATATTGTTGGAAGAACTTCAGTAATGAGGAACAGTAATCGCTCTTAAGAAAGATGGACGCCGAGGGAGGCTTAACTGTAGTTTAGTCAAGGTCTTTGGTGGTTCAGTCATTGATTTCTTTCAATTGCTTAAACTCATCTTTAAACTCAAGTTTATTTACACAGTCGCCTTTCCAGTTCAACAGTGCTCTCTGGTCAGTTGATACAATCCATCACGAGTTCTGTACAATACAATTCACAGCTTGTTACTTGATATTGTTATCGTTCTGGCTCACCTAAGTTCTTAAATATTTTTTACCACACCCGTTCTGTCGTGCTGTTTAAGCGTCTTGAACCTGGATTCTCTTTCCTGTTTACGGGTCTTCCTGAATACACTAGTGTCACACTCACACGAAACGTAAACCATATATGGCTGCAGATGAATGCAAGAATAGATATTGACCAAATGAAAATTTCCTCCGTGTATAATTACTGCCTGGCGAGACGAAGCAATGTCGTAAATGATTGTAGGACTATAATATCTGTGTTGCGTGGGTAGTTTATAAAAAAACAAATGCCGTGTGAAAATTGTTAAATGCATGACAAAACAATTTTAGTTTATAGGGAAAAAAACGCATTTCTTCGTTCATTTCGTTGAAAACTCATCGCTTGACAAAGCTGTTCCCTTGTCCATGTGTTTGATGAGAAGAGTTGGGGGATTCGATCAATGCGTTTAATTAGATGATAAGATACTATATTTTCAACTGACTGCCCGATGTATTAACCTACGTTGAGGAAATCCATTTTGCTGTGGTTGCTTATCAGATGTTAATTATATTTTTTAATGAAATTTAATCGGAATAGTTTTTCCATACTCCTACCAATTGCATTCATACGTGATGAAACAGTGTCGGTGGCTCCCTCTTACGAAGATCTCGTCCTAATCGGTTCAATAGCGCTGAGTACTTTCACAAGCCAGGTGTCGACAGTCGTATTTTTGTGCGATAATTAGGTTTTGTTTTTCCGTTTCACTTTGTAGAGGCTATGTGTGACATGACAGAGACTTATTTGTTTTCTAAATTTTGAGCTGCGTAGGCGAACCAAGAGAGCGTTAGTTACAAAAAAAATATTTACTGCGCTTCCTAAACGCTGAAGATTTCACCTATGAAAAGGCTGAGAACATGTAATGACAGGATAATTTCTGAGAGGTTTATTCATAAGCCAGGGCTGAAATACTCCTTGTGATGATCTCTCACCCATCTCTGATTACACCTTCATTAGGCCATTCTTTTACAGATTCCTAGCTGAGTATTCAATGGTTCTGTTCACATTGCATTATACAAATCTATTTTTGATCAATGGCACTAATCTCCGTCACTTGGGTGAAGTTCGAAGGATTGGAAAACTTAAGTTTCCCTGAAACAAGGGCGGGACTTTGTCAAGCGCAAAAACTGGTCATTCTCTGGACAAAACTGTTAAGCGGTTACAAGTTTCCGTAATAATTATATTTTGATATTTTTGAAGGTTGCAGCCGTCGTCGCTCCATACTTTCTCTTCAAGTGCCCTGGCTGTGACGATATGAGATAATTTATAATTTTCTCTTTTGAAAAAGAGTCCGGAGCTCCTTCAAAGCTTGTGTGCCTAACAGTATCTACACAGCAGTAACTCTTCTCCTTGATAATTAGAACAATTACATTTGATCCTCTCAGGTTCTCTAGCAAGATAATACAATTAGCGATTTGACTTGTTTTGAATGATAAAATGCCCATGTAATGAATTAGTAATTAAAAAAGTGGACCTCTTCCACTGAACTGGTTAGCTGACGGGCTGGGAAAGCATGCGATGACTTGAAAACCGTACATGTCCCCGACTGGTTTGGCGCCCTCTTCGCTGGCAGAATTATGATCTGTGCGTAGGCATTTCTCCCAATCTCGCAATCAACTCGGGCTCGTGATTCTGTGAGTTTTCCACAGCTGAGGACACCTTTCGGAACGGTATCAATAATTCACATATCTCTACTGAACATATGAGAAAGTGAAAGTCTCACTGGTATGCGGATGTACACAGTTTCCAGACTGTAAAGTCGCGGGTTGAGTAACATCGGAAAGTTGCGATGTCTTCGGTCGTCAACAACAAGTTGATGTGAGTCAAGGTTAATTTAAATCTTCCGGTATGTCCATCTTCAATATTGACAAAATCTATTGATTTGCGCATGTAGCTGATTCATATTGCATTATTATTATTATTATTATTGCACTATTGTACGAGATTGTAACTGAGCCTGACTTCTCACATTTGGTTAATTAACCATGAACTTTCAAGGCGTAAGTTTTACAACTCCAGCTCCATTCTGCTACGACCGTTTCACCGGGACTAGTGACAGCCAAGTCTGCCAACCGATGGCATATGACTCAACTGCGACTCAGTTTAATTTTCAAGCAGACGTTCTGGGTCCAAGTGACAACACTCACGTTGGCCACGGAATGGAAGAACTGTTAACAGAAAATAGGATCGGCTATCCTTACTTTAAAAACCGTCCAATGGGGGACAAAGAAACGCAGAGCATGATTCAGCTTAAGGTGAACACAGAAGGTTTGTAGACCTGAGTATAAATCTTATGATCTATTAACATTTGCATTTGTTGTTTCCCTTACTATTCGACAAAAAAGTATTTTGATGTTATGGTTTGATGAATATAGTTGTATTTACCTATTAAGCCATGATTAACTAACTAACGTGCATTTGTAGATGTTGGATTCCTTCTCCTAAATAGTTTAAACTTTGGTTTGAGCGATCTCATGAAAACGTCCATTTTTTTTCCCCCGAAGTGACTTTACACCATTGAATTCTAGGTTGAATAGTCCTTAAATTTTTCACCTTTAAGTTTTACAACTTAATAAGTTACGCTTGTTTAGGGTCCGATATACTTTTGAATTTGATACACGGCAGTTTGTTATGTTATTTCACTGTTTCTCTGAGAAAACAATACGATACATGTTCTTTTAATAATGCACTTCTTCGCAGCCTAAAATATACACTCACGACGTATTAAGCGTTGATAACGTATGAAATGTTTCAGTACGTGAAAAGTTCATGGTGAGAAACTTAGAGAGGAAGTTGTTTGTCAATCTTTTGTTTGTTAGTTTCCAGTTGTTGAAAGAAATATTTTGAGCAATCAAACGGTTAATGTATATCTTCTGGGAATTTATCAATGCTCCCTGATTCCAGGTTATCTGAGATCTGAAGCCTGGTTCACGCGTGAACATAAGCATAAGCATAAGGACTAAACAAAAGGCAAAACAAAGGAGTGAAGTCAAGCCTGCGACATAAGGATAGTCGTAATCATAAGCATAAGGTTGTAGTCCAAGCACAAGCCAAGAGCCGAACAAAAGACGAAACAAAGAAAAATTCTTGTTTTATCTTCGCATGTCCCTGAGGATATATCATTCTTTGTTTTGGTTTTGATCTCGTCCTTATGCTTATGTCGCTCGTGTAAACCAGGCTTTAGTTCCACGCAGATCTTACCAGTTGCCTTAAACAAACCTGCGCGACTACGGCGATTGTAAACAAACAAAATTTTCAAGGTCAAACAGAAACGACGTATCACTGATATCGTATTTTGTACTTGATGTATGTTTTGGGTCCTCTAAAAAGCGAGAAAGTTTCTCGGAGGATTTTGTCCGATGCTTTGACGTTAAACTCAACAAGCAGCGTTCAACACTCCACGAATTAGCGCACCAAGTGACGTGTGCAAGCGCAAGCAGGATGTCACAGTATCAATTTTGGTACAAAGCATTAATCATTCTCTTTGATTTGGATGAAAAATTCAGTTAAGGGAAGACTTTGGCGTTGGTGTTCCCTATTGTGGTTGCTGAAGGTTCCTTATTGTGGTTGCCTAATTGAATAGGAGGGAACACCTGCAAGGTAGATTGATTCACAATTTGATGAAATCACGAATAAAAGGAAGCGAAACTCAGGATGTATTAAATCTGAAGGTTTGGCAACGGAATGCTCATTTAGTGTACGTTGTGGTTTGGGTTTAGGTTTTTTCAACCTTCTTCACCTCGAGTCTCTTTTACACTGTTGCTGTGCCTAAAATTATACGTCGCGCATTGATATTCCTGACAAATCTGCTTGACATTGTTGTGAAAATGCTTTGAATTTATAAGTTGTTATGTCACGAGAAGTCATTTGCCCAATTTCGAGAAATATTTAAACAATCGTGGAAATAATTTCATGTTTGACATGACTAAAGCTCCTAAATTCTGAGATCTTTCGTACTAATGTTTGTGTCAATTATCAAATGGTATGAGGAATGCGATGGAAAATGGTTCAAAGCTTAAATGAAATTCTGTTTCTACGGAAGGAAGGAACCCTTAGCTGTGATTACGAATCAGTTTATATCACTTTTCTGTAATTGGCTGATGCGTTGATGCGTTCTGTCGAACGTTCTATCGGCGAGGAGGCATGGTAAGGCTATTTTTGTAAGTCAGTGTGAGAGAAGTGGAGGTGTTGTTCAAGGATGTCGACTGAAGTCTAGCCAACTTTCCACCGTCGAAGCTCGAGACAGACAAATTCTTTTACACGAGTCCTGCTATTTTTTAAACTTTTCGCCGTTTAATTTAAACTGACACACCTTTTCGGCAGTAATTTTCCCTCCATTTGAAAAGCCAAATCTGAAAATGTTCTCGCAAACAACCATTGCTCAATCGTAACTTTTTCAAAATTGTCAGATATGCACACGTTGGTTCAGTCCCTCTTTAAACCAGGATTCAATACTTTCTGTCCCTCCTAGTGTATCTCGTTGCCATACTATATTTCAAAGATTTAATCGACCGATTGTCGATAATATTTTAGTTGCTAGATTTAATAGTTGCCTGAACGAATTTCACGAATTACATTTATCGCCCGTTTACACTTCATTTTGTATCGGTGACACTCCTCTTCCCTTGACTTTGTGGCGCCAAAGTACAAATCGTACAAGTCTTTCCTACCTACCTACCTCTCTATTACACATCTAGTGTACAAGTTTGCAACAAACGATTAACTCTAACACGAATATGTACAATAGAGTTTTCATCTCAACAACGCATTTTGATTGATATCCTCGGTTGTCAAAAACTAATTCAGAGTATCGTCGTCACAACGGCTGTAAAACTTTTCATTTTCTTTCATTTCACTACTGTTTTAATTTCTCACGTTCTGGTCACAATCCAAAATCCCGAGTCTTTAACTGGCACAACATCGAACTTACTGCGGATTGAAAATGGAGAAGGGAACCTATCAAGATGCACATGAGATTAAACAGAATACTTCATTTCCTTGCTGTTGCTATTTTTAAAATTGGTCAGAATGTTTCGTGGCAAACTTAAAAATACTGCTGAACTCTAATATTGTGAATACTGGTGTGGTGATCGACAGTTGAATAATTTCTTGCTCCGTCTCGAAATGGCCATAAATTTTGTACAATCAGAGCAAAGAGTCAAAGTCAACAAGATTGCCAGAGAGAGATGAATGCCGTCGAAGTAGAGTCATCGCCTCGTGAAATACAGACTTCGTGCAATTCTTCTTGTCAGTCCACTTACGTATATAAGACTGAAATTACTTTTGAACATTGAAGACTGTTTCAACCAATTTAGTGATCGCGTACATCCTCTGTGTCTGTCTCTTCTCTCTCTGTCTCCCTACTGCACGTTTCTCGGTCTTTCTTCTCTTTCTCTTTCTCTCGCTGTTACTCTCCTGCGCAACAAATGTACAAAAATTGGTCTATTTCACGTAATATCTGTGAACATTTAAGTGTTGCGCATCATCATCCTCGGAGAATCCAATCGTTTTACGCTATATATTTAGATGTGCTTGGTATAAAATCGTTGTAATTTAAGGCGAATAAAGTTTCGGGAAACATAAGCGGGAGAAATTCTACGGCCGTTTTTTCACTACCAGGTACAAAAGAAAGCAATTCACGTGCTGTTTTCCAGGACACTACAATTGAAAAATTTTGGGTTTGAAACTGCAAGAACGCAAACACCATCAAACACTATTTATCATCGCTTTCAACATAAGACCATTTTGATATTTTTGCTTGTAAATGACGTAAAATTTTTAGCTAATACTCTTTATAATGTTAGTTCTGCCAACAAGGAAATGTAGGTTTCGGTACCTGTTCACAGGATTAAAACTAGGCGTCCGCACGCTTGCCAAATTTCTTCAGCGTCCGGTTGTAGCAAGGTCAGTAGGCTTACAACAAGTGTCCCATTCATCCGTAGCGTCTTTCCATTGAATTTTTCAGCACGATGCCATGCAATAAGCTTCGGTGACAGCTCAAAAGAGTTGAATGCGTGGGACGGATATTAGACGCATCATAAGGTCAATTAATTGACATTGGAACAGAGAACAATTCTGGAGAATGATGGTGGAAAGAGTCGCTATCCATAAAATAAAATGACGTTGAGTTTTTTGCCTCAGTCTAAGACTTACTTACAAACTGTGGAATATTTCTATTTCAGAAAAACGACACAAAATCAACAGGAAAGTGCAGAACATACATTCTGGGAAAGCGACTTATAAAAAAGAAGTCCTTCTCTAAGAGTGAGACGCCGCCAAAGCTTCACTTCGATTAAAAGTAAAATTAAGTTTTCTTCACTCCGATCAAGGTCCTATACGTTTGAAACGCAGTTGCCCATCCACACCAAATGATTCTCACATTTGGTACTTTCACTTGTCCCAATCATCCTTTAAGATAGCGCCTTATATTTTATACTTTAGCAGGTTTTAATTAGCGTGGTCTTTATTTATGGGAGTTTCTGTAGAGTATCTCAGGTCACAGAAGTATGATAAACTTGAGATATCTTACAAATAGCTGATTCCCTTATTATAAGTAAGCTGAGTACAACTACCAGAATACTGTACGTTTTTTTTTCATTTTCATGCAGACATTGAATTCTCAGAGTGAATGGAAAGACAGTTGCTCCAATTAACATTACAAACAAGATTTCGAAAAGCATTCTTGTAGTAGTAATCAGCAGATGTATAAGGGGAACTGGCCATTGTAAGATTATTTGTTGTTACCATGGTAAGCATAGTTTGACACAGTAATTGTGGCAGAACAGTTGAAGTTAATTAACAACCAATGAAATAGGAAATAGTAATTGATGAGACAAACACTTAGATATTATAATTAAAAATAAAACACCATTGTAAGCCAGCCTGGACCTTGACTCGAGGGTCCGAGGTTTGGCACTTGGACTCTAGACGCTGGCGGGAAAGGTTCTAAACTACAGGGAGAGCGTGTCTTCTATCAGAGCGAAGAGTAGAGAGAAAAAGAGTGACGCTGTAGTTGGAACAATAAAAGAAATATACAGTCCAGGTAGTGGAATCTACTGAATAAACGAACTTGCACCGCACAACTCGAAAGGATTGTGCGACAGTAACCTTTCACTGACACGGTCTTCACAGTGCCGCTGTGTGTCGAATGAAATTCGAGAGAAATACATGTATACGAACAACACATATCATTTATAGATCTGGTCGGCGCTGATCTGGCCTTAACTCAGGGTTTAGAAGAAGGTTATCCTAGATAACATGCTTCTAGACTCTTGTCGAAACGCTCGAATTTAACTCTCAAGTTTGCCTTAATCCACCTGATTCCATCTATGTTTGATTTCTGGTGTATTTTTGTTCTCCATAGACCAAAATTCGCGGTCATCGAAGGACGGCATGCAAAAGCGATATCGGACGATATTTTCTCCAATGCAACTGCACCGTCTTGAAAGTGAATTTCGTCGCTGCATGTATGTGATTGGTGTGAAGAGAATGAAATTGGCCGACGAGCTCAATCTTGAAGAGAAACAAGTAAAAGTATGGTTCCAGAACCGAAGGATGAAGCACAAACGCGAACGGCAGCAAATGGAAAGAAAAGCAAGTCAGATTTCCCGTTACTACCGCTATGAATAAAACTACGTCTTGCCTTGGTTTACTTTACAAAGAATGAACCGTAGAGAACGCATACAGATATTCTTGTTTGTAAGAATTGGGACTATAGTTTTCGTACAATTTTACTGACAAACTGGTCATGCAAGGAAATTGAAAACCACATCATTGTTCCCCAGTGCAGCAGAACATCATGTTTACAGTGTTGAGCAAAGCACTGATTGGTGTGCACGGCTCTGTTCCAAGCCTAACTGAACATTGTTTAGTATACAGTACAACATTAACAATGCTATGTACCAAACCATTGTTCACAGTTTCCGCTACTAAGTTGCTCTCAACGTGCAGCACAAAATTATTCACAGAGAGTAGGACAAATTTGCACACGCCTGTAAACAACAAGCTTGGCGAAAAAGCAAAGTGCCATTTTATATGCTAAAGTTCCCCTTAAACTTTGAATTACTTTCCAAGTCCCTGAATATCGACAAATCATCTGTCCTTATACCATATTTTAATTCTATTGAATTAACCAGATAATATAAATACTCTTGTGACTACAAAACATTAGTTTTTTTTATCTACAGAACCCTTCAAATTGTGGATTAAATATTTCTCTGTACATTAGACTCTTGTGCTCGGCTAGGTGAGCAGTACTTCCTGAGAACGGTAATGAAGCGTCAGCAAATGCTCACTCTGAAATAAGAAGAAACGGTGTGTTCATCAATCACGCTGCACTAAACCTCTCCAATTTAAGTGAGGAAACACGTTCCAGAAGATTCTATGGGATAAAGGTGCATCACACCTATCACAACCAGTTACGTCTCATCAAACATTGTCCTGTGTCATAAAACTTACATCACAATGAATTACGTCATACCACACTACGTTATACTACAATTCATTATATCACATAACTCTTTATCTTTTAAATAATAATAATAATAACAATAATAATAACAAGTGATTTCCAACGGTCACCTATATCATCTAGTTATCAGTACTCTGGGGATACTGTTTTTCAAGGGGCCGTTGTCTACCTAACTAAATACTATAATGAACAAAAAAGATTACAAAAAAACACGAATTACATACAAACTATATATAATCCAAACTACCTAACTTACTAAATGTGTTTACAAATAGGAGGTGAATAAGAATTAACAAATTACCATAAGGATGTTACAGGAAGTCATAATACAGGAAGTCATAATACAGGAAGTCATAATACAGGAAGTCATAATACCGGAAGTCATAATACAGGAAGTCAAATCCCAGTCTAATAGCCAAAGTGGTCATCCTGGAGCATAGCTTTGAATGTTTCCAGATAAACCTCTTTTGCTTTATGTTCACGTTCACCTGGTACGCTATTCCAGCACGTAGCCGCTGAGTTACTAACACTCATTTTCAGACAGTTTGCATTTGGTTTGTATAGATTTAGCAAATCAGGCCATTGCTAATTGACTAATCATCATAGACAGCATTTCATAAAATCAATTTCATCATACCTTAAGCCGCCATCTTGTCAAATATATGAACTCCAGCGTGTGATCTTTGCCCATTATTTCACCGTTGCACAGTATGTCAACCTAAACGAAAAAAAACGTCAGTGAGAATAGTTTCGCTAAACCCAAAGATTGCCATAAACTGTTCGACATCCTCTCACATCATTTTTATTTGGAAGATTAAGTTTCAATCGAAGATATTTCTTTAGGTGACCGATCGTCAGTCGAGTGGAAGATTTAATGAACTTTTTCGCCAGGGGTTGAATGAATTCGCTGGATACTTCATCGTTGCTGTAAAAGAGAAGAGAGTTTCTGAGCGGCATTTCTGTCAGTGGAGTTCTTTTACGCCAACATCTTGCTTGTGAGACACAAACTGATGTATGCAAACAAATAAGGCATTCCTTGTTGTTATGTCTTTTTGATTCTAATTTATATGCGTTAGATAGTTTTTGACTATAAATTGTTATGACATTTCTTTCACACCATTACGGATCATTACTAGACGGGATTAGTATGACGTTCTATGTAATGTGTTCAATACCATGACAACTTGCGTGATGCAATGAAGATCACGACATTTTGTAACGTCACAAAATGTTATGTAACTCACTAAACGTCACAATATGTTACGTAATGTAATTAACGTCACAATATATTACATAATGTGCTCAGCGTCACAGTGCGTCACATAATGTCCATGACATTAGGAAAAGTTGCACAGTTCAATCCACGCCTCGATAATTTACAAACTATACTCAACATAGGACATTAAGTAATTTGGTCAACGTCACTATATCTCACAATGTCCTCAATGTCACGAGACGTTCCGCAGTTCACTGCAAGCCACGATAAGTCACGAACAGTGCTCAACGTCACGACAGTAAGTAAGGCACGCAACGTCACGCTATGTCACGTCATGTGCTGCACATAACAGCTTCATACGTAACACGCTCAACATTACTCAGTTTTATGTACTTGAAGTCTCGATATATTTCATGATTACACATCACATCATGTAACCACATCACAATACATTAAGCAGTGTACTTGATGTCTCTCTAATATATATCTTACTTGACGCAATCCAAACAAAAAGCAATCTGTGGATCATCACGATGGTAGTTATTTTGGTATTGTTCTTTGGTGTCCCAGTCTGATCCTTTTAACCTTTTACGCGATTGGAGACCTCCTTCGTCCTCTAAGAAATATACAATTAAAAGAATGTATTGCATCTGGGTTTTAAAGTCTGATAATTAACAACGGAACCCAAAATGTGAGAGTTTTTTTGTTACTTGTCTGTGTTGACGTATACAAACTACGAGCTCGCTTACTTTGAGCGTCGACACTTGAAGTATTGTCCCAATGAAACTGATTCCATGTTACAAACATTATTGACCTACTTCGCAATCACTCACCATACAAAGAACTAACACTGCTAACATTTTCTCTCCATTATCTCGCACACAAACACTCCTCGAATTTCCTCGGAAGGAAACGAGCCACGCTACTTGTTACATATTTTCCTCACTAACCTTTGCCTTTTTTTCTTTTTTGCGATTCTTGAAATTCAACCTTACGTTGTCGTTCGCCTGGTATTGTTTTTCGATTAAATGAAAAGAAAATGAAATGTTAGTATAATGTTTACTGAAACGAGGACACCACTGGAGGTAAATCACTAACTTAGGTATACTTCCTTCTGGGTCTGTTATAAGGATGAGCTGTGACATGTTGTACCGTGTCAGAACTACTGTCATGTTGGGAGCTGTGCTGTGCAGCGCTCTGCTGTGAAGCATTGTACCGTGGTATATAAGGATGGATTGGGACGGGGTGTGGTGTCCTGGGTACTGCTGGTTTTTTCTGGGCTGGTTTGGGTTGGGCAGGCTTTTGTGGGCTGTGCTATGCTGATATGTGCTTCATTGTGCTTCATTACGCTTCGTTGAGCTTGGGTGAGCTGGGATGAGTTGTACTGGGGTCGGTTGTGATGGGTTGTGTTGGACTGTGCGGTGCATTGCTTTGCAGTGGTTTGCTATAATGTGCTAAGCTGGACCGTGCCGTGATTTTCTGTGCAGTGTGTCCTAAGGCTGCACTGGGCTCTGCTTGACCGTTCTGGACTGTGCTGAGCAGATACGTTCATCCCGAACGGGAGAACCCCCATCATTCTTTAATATTCCAAGAAAAAAAAATTATAAATCTATAAAGAGACTGGGTTCCAAATTCTTTATTCTCTTCAATTATTCCTTTAAAATTATTTGATTTTATTCATCAAGTAAAAATGATCATTTGATTCAATTCTTTCTTACTTTCTTGAAGATTCGGGACCAGTTTGAAAATGATGTCTTCTAAGGTTTGGTCTGCTCTAAAAATGGCGGAAAATAAAGCCTGGCGTTAGATATTGTCAGAGACGATCGGCAGCCATTCATCAAGCTTAAATTCTTAGAATCTTTTTTCTCTTTCTCAGACGGTGATTGAACTCCGTAACCCTCCGAAGCCGATTGTTCGAAATCTCGGAAAGCTAAACCGGTGAGCAATTCTTGCGGAAAGAACCTCATGATCCACGCTTTGAGGGAGCGAGCATAATTTTATCCACCGAATAGCAAGTTATCTACCTGGTAGTGCTATTCTGTGCACAAAGTTTAGGCATGACTGTAAGGGTTATCTAAAAATTAAGGATATCGATACAGAGCCGTTCACTCGCCGGATAACCGGATAAGATAACTTTACTACCAGACAATCTCGTCTGGCTTCGTATAAACGGCTTCTCGTGATCAGCGAGATCATGTCAATGTTCTCACCGGTCACTGGAAAGTGACAGGTTTGTATCTGAGGCCCAGAAATACATGCCATAACCCCACTCCTTCCTCTGACAAGATCAGAATAAATTTCCTTACCTTCGTCTTGCCTCAAATAAACAAATTTCATATAAAATTTATAAATCTTAAGCAGTTTACACGATACTCGTGATTAATATTCTGTAGTTTTATTAGCTCAAAAGTACCCGGGCTGAAATCTGTTTTGAATAAATAGAACTGACGCACGTATCCCAAGGGGTACGGGTAGGTCATTATGCCAACACACATCGACCAGCCGGAGCCTGACAAGAGCAGTGATTTACTGAAAGAGCAACATGCAGACGCGCGTACACACGCATGAATGTCCACGCGCACACGTACACGCACGCTGGTGCACCCACGCATGCACGTGCATGCACACACATGCGCACATAGCACACCGGCAAGCGTTTGCGCACCATGCAACACTCATGTTATACCTTAGCAATTCCAAAGGATTTGTTTCGTGGATAACTGTCGAACATTTTGGACACTCATTCTCGTCCGAGTCGTCCAAATACTGCACGATACAACTCTTGCAAACTTGAGGAATAGAAAAAAAAAAGATTTGGGGACATGATCTTTGTCAAAAGATAGTGTTCAATTCTTTCTGAATAATCCTCAGGGAGTCAGGGTTACATGCATAAAAAGAGTACTTTATGATTAACCTAAACAGTGAGCGGCAACTTGAAAAATTCAGATGACGTGAGCGAGTGGGATTCTAGCTTGCAGATTTGGGTTGGTGAACAACTGCTTTCTTTATTGGATTATCGTGAAATTTTCTCCTCACGTTACCCTGAGGATGATACTCAAACAGAATGGAAACACTGTACGTCCTCCCAGATAAGCGTTAAGTTGTATCGAGAATCGTCTGTGCACTTCAATTGGATTCTACCAACATAATAATGTTCCCAGTAGACTAGATAGCTCAACTGACAGAGCAGCGGCCCGGAAACTCGCGGATGAACGAAATAAATGAATCTGTTTAAATAAACACCCAAATCAAACGTTTGAGTTTACATTCTAAACATTATTAGTGAAAGGGGTATCAACGTAATGACAAGTAATTCTTACACGCATGTTACACAAAATTAATAAGACACTCATTTATAAAAGTGCGCTTGAACCGTTCAGTTCTTCTCTATGCAGTATAAAATCATGGCCACGCTTACGTGGTTGCAAATTACACTCACCCCACAGTAGGTCAATTCTTGTTGACTTAGCAGTGAAGGATAATCAAAAAGATTCAGGTGTTCCAAAAGAGTGTTTCGTTCTTTTTGAAAACAACATCAAACTTCGCGATTGAATGCCACTCAAACGATCGTAGACATATGCAGTATCTTTTCTTAATTCATGGAGGGAATTAAAAGCGTAACTTTGTTTAGAGCTGAGGGAATGTGAGAGTCGTAATATGAAAAAAACTTGAGTTTTCTGAAAATTTGACACTGCTGCTTATTTTTCCAATCAAAGAAGTAATAGTTTCAGTCATAAACATAAGTTGATAGTTTTCTTTTTTCATCGCTTAATCACGTCTTTATGAAAATCTGCTGATCTTTGATAAATCTCTTTCCTGAAAAGATTCATTTTAGCCACCATATCTACTCGGGTACACTCTACGGTACATGTCTGTTGAACTGATCTGTCTGTTGAATATCAGAAATGAAAACGTCTCGTGAATCTCCCGCATTTGTGGATATCTACAAGTTGAGGAGATTTTACGTTTTTGAGTATGAGATTAAACTATTATGAGATTCCATACGCTTAAAATTTAATGAAATAAACCTTACAATGTCGACGAACAACTGCGACAGATGAACCCATCATCTACTATGCGAGGTCAAATACTTAGTCCTCAAGATTAACCTTTTCGACGACATTAACGCAGCCCTAGAAAAACCCATCAAGGTCGCTTCAGATCCGTTCACGTTTTAAGTATAGCAAGCTAAAGTCGAGCAACGCCAGGCCTTTCTGTTCTTAGCGTTTGGCATGTTTCAGCAATTTTTACAGAACTGCCAAAAAGTGCTGATGGTCGCTGCTCTTAAAATCCTCTTCCTCTCAGATGCGGCAGGACAAGTGGCCACTCACTGATAACACATTATTCGTTTCCTGTCTCTTCAAGGATTAATTCAAACCTGCGTTACTGCTTACTTGTCAGTTTGAGGTTCAGCTCGTCTATTACAACCACAAACTTTTAGCCTGAAATTTCTGCTGTGGCGCTCAGTTTTTCGCGGGTTAATTGTCTCCGCGCAAATCTTTTCTAATTAATGTAATCACTTCCCGCTGCTTGTCTTTAATGGAACCGATTATAATCTCTTTTCTGTGTTTATACTGCATTTCTACTTTCGCAGCTGCCTATCGTCATGTGACAGCATCGCCTGTGTTTTAATAAGCTGTGCTCGGCTTATCGAATAATGCTTGACTAGATTTTTTAAACATTTCACGATAACCTGGCTTGTAATATAGAACCATGCCTTGAAAAGCGAACGGCAGAGATAAGCTTGGTTGAGATTATCTCGGCTGGTGGCCCGTGTTTGAATTGATAGCAAGCCGTGTAAGGAGAACAATGGAAGACATGTTACTTGTATATATCGTACGACAACTTCAGTCTTGAAGGCTGAGGCTCAAAAGACTTCACTTGCTATGAATCCAGCAGACCATCTTGCCAAATAATCTCCCTTACTATTCAGATTCAAAACAGACATTATGTGACAAATTAGTCTTATTCAATGGCTCAAAGATTTCTTCCGCTTTGCTGTACAAATTCTGACAACTTACATGTGTGAAGACACTCGGCTATGGTCGTCGGTTTGATCCAATAACCGTTACACAAGGAACAAGTTAGCAGTTCGTTAAGGTCTCTCAACTTTAACGTGATATTCTTGTTTGACTAAGCAGAAGAAGAGCAAACAGGTTACTTGTTAGAGTTAAACCAACAAAATTAAGCCACGGTTGTGATATAACTTGTATAACTAATCAGAACACATTACATAAACCTGAAATTAAGTAGCTACAAAAGGGATACCTTACCGGTGGTTATTTTTATACTGTCATCATCAACGCAAGGCCCTTCTGTGACTCATT
The DNA here is from genome assembly GCA_030142905.1 of Heliopora coerulea. NCBI lineage: Eukaryota > Metazoa > Cnidaria > Anthozoa > Scleralcyonacea > Helioporidae > Heliopora > Heliopora coerulea. Next base: position 898,271 of record JASJOG010000043.1, on the reverse strand, counting down.
TATTTATTCTAGCAAGTGTGTAACATATTGACTCAGTGTATAGTTTGACCGAAAGTACGTTACGAGCTTTGAAAGATTTACTGCTGAAGTAGCAAGGCGTTCTTCTGACTGAGCGCGTTTTTCGATGTGAAACCAAATCATAAGAATGCGTTTAATCCTAGGCGATGATTTTGAGCAACTGGGAGATATTAGTGTATCAGTTCTCAGGTAAGCTGTATCATTTATAGAGACAAGAAGACGTAGGCCATTATGCTACGACGATGAAACAACTCAATAAACACTTCAGCGTGTTTCCAGTTTGCTGTTAATATTCAGCTGCTTCCTGCCACATTTGCCATCGAAATTCTCATGTAATGCGCCCAGTCGGGTTTTAAATCAGAGAGATGAGTTTACAATGTAAAATTAGAGCGCCATCTGAAGGCAATACAGTCTACAAAAGGTAAACAGCTTGAGCTTTCCTTTAACCAAAGAATAAATCCGTTGTTTCGTTGTCATGAAATCTTACGTTCTTGGCTTACATCCCATTTACCTGTAATATATCCATTGTTGAACTTCCTACCGAGACACTGCCTGTCTGACTCCAACGTGAATCAAGAAAAATGGCACCCTTTCTAGAGCCAGTTTCTTCACTCTGCAGATGCGTCTCTCAAGTGAAGTCGCAGTCAACAGGCCCGGATGTGTGTAGACATGCTTATTGGTCGAGTTTAAGAGGGGTTTAGAGTTGCATTTTAGTTCATTTAGTCACTAAGATTAAAACATGAGGTTATCTTATCAAGAACGGGTTTTGTTGTCGTTGACAATTACTTGGTTTATTAGAAACATCATGTCCCTTGCTCAAAAAACGCTGCAGTTCTACTGCATGGCAACTCCTCGCGACGACAACCAAGAATTATAACAAAAACATTCAACTTTTTTGCCGTGATATTGATATATTTCTCACTCTCGGCGTATATGCTTGACTTTTTAATTTGTTTCTAAACAAAAACAAAAACAAGAACTATTTACAGCCACTTCTTTGGTCAAATGGCGAAATAACCCGGTCTGTGGACGGCCACCCGAAATCTTCTTCTTCCCATGCCCTTGGCTGCGTTTGCCTTGTTTCGTATTCGATATAGTCTTCTAGTCAGTAGACTTTGTTTTTCGGCACCATCTAAACGTCACAAACATCACCATGCATGCAAGAATCCAGCCTGTAATTCAGGGCAAATTCACATACATTTCTCAAATTTCGCGGTTATGGAAACGAACCAGTCGAAATTTTGATTGCATTAATTCGCTCATCTTTGCACAGACAAGTGGGCACATCCAAGAGACAGGAAGACAACAACTCCAACTGTATAACTGTACCAAATGTACTCAGTGAAATGAGGACAGTCTGTTGAAGTGAAGAAAGCAATAGAACCGCCACAGTTTCAAGGTTATCACATCTTGCTAACAGTTATAACAGAAGATTACTATATAGCTTAAAATTATTTTCTGCATAGGCGAGACGTCTCCCATTTTCGAATAAATCGTCTGACTTTCGCTGCGGTAAAATAAGGAAGTGTTAATTGAGACACTTTTCAACTCTTTCCTGGCCGAGACGTCTCCCCTCGATGAGTAAAATCGTCTGTCATTAGCCAGTGTAAAATCATGAAGTCCAACCAGACGGGAAGAGTTGATATCAAACACCAAGCAAGTGACTAATTTGCGAGTTTAAAGTTCATTATTCAAATTGAGCTTCGTACAAAGTGACGTGGATTCGTTAATATATTAGAATATCACAATTTTCGGACTTGCTGAGCTCGAGTTTCGCTCGCAAACTGTATTTCTTGAAGATGTACGTGCGGCAGCGAAAATCTTGCATGGTCCTTCATGTTTTAGCAAGATAAGACAAATGGACCCAACAGAAAGAGTTTCATTACGCAAATTGCATTCTGGTAAATGAAATTGAACTTTAAAAAACAAAGGCGACCTCTTATTTTATTCGGAGTAATTTTGTTTTGTTTTTTTTTAATTTGGTTTGTATTTGGTCTGTTTAAAGAGCATAAACACTTACATTTGCTCAGAATTCAAAGGGCGGCTTGTAAGTTGTGAGAGAACATGTGGCTAGTCCATTCATGCAAAGAAGAGTTTAATTCGAGTGTGGACTGAAGTTCCCGCACAATTTCTGCTCATCTGCAGTCAAATATTGAAACCAAAAATGCCGTTCTTGTCCAATTCACACAAGTCGCATGCAAGTGGAAGTCAAGAAGGCAAGATCTTATTTTGCGTGCCTGAGTGAGTGTGGATTGATGTAAGTGTATATTTGATGATGTGTTCAATCATTTCTTGCTTTTCTCATTTGTCATTAAATTGTGATGAAGGAAAAAACGACAAACCTAAGGCTTCCGTTGATAATAATTTTGTTAATGTATAATGATTGAGTCAAGCGGTACACCGCCACGAGGAATAACACACCAACATATTGAGACACTGAGACCCGCTGACAATGTTTGCTTGCAAATTAGGCTACTACTTATGCTCTCTTACGATCCACCAAGCTGCTTACTGTTAAATAAAAATTCCTCTGGCCGATTGCCATGCATACTTGAGATAGTAAGGTTAAAGGTGTCACTTATGTTTTCAAAAGCCTACGTTGACTTCCGATCAAAGAGTAAGACAAGGAGTGTGCTCACAGCTGGAAATTGGGTTTCCGACAAAGCATCGAGGTGCCAAGTACCCAGCACCGTAAAGTTTGCGAGGAAGACGTTGTGTGAGAACGGAATCAGAACTGGGGACTGTTTTAACGTAAGGAAAATATGAATCATAGCTATATTCTAGTCTAAGTAAATCTTTGTTAGAGAAAGATGAACAAAAGGGTTCTAAACCTTTCCACTGAGAGCTTAATGACCCACCAGATGTTCTTGTTTGATGTATGGATAAACTACAGTTCTTCCAAGGATAAACTATGGAGTCCGAGTTTATTCTTAATGCCAATATCATTCACACACCGCGATAGTCGTGAATACATAAAACACAAGCTATTCTCCCATCAAGTCTCTATGACAGTAAATTCTGTGCTGCTCATCTTTATCAAATAGAATTCCGGATGAGGTTTGAAGTTGATACAACTCATTTACTTGTGTTGGCTTTGTGAATTATGATAATTGTATATGTTTTATGAAATGTCATTTATGGTGAAGCTTTCTTAAACATACTTTGTACCCCATTGTAAAGTTTTCGTGTGATTAATTTTGCATGCTTCCCTGTTCAGTTCTCTTGATCCAAAGGTAAAGCTGTTCTCGGTTCACCTTATGGGCCGTGAACATCCAGTGAAATTCGAGTGAACTACTGTGCGAGATTTTCAGCGTCGCTCAGACTGACTTCAAGTAGTCTAGAATTTAGCAAGTAATTGCTTAGTAGGATTAAACCTCGGTTTTTACTGAATTACTGTTCCTCGAAAGTTATATATAGTAGATGTCCGAGTTATTATTAATTAACCATCCTTGTCCGTGGATTATCTCATACACCCTTACACGTCAAGTGATATGAAATAATGCACGATATATATGTTTGAGTCCAGATAAATACTGGGTCATACATGATAAGACCGAGGATGAAATCAAAGAATGTCAAACGCCGTGTGTTACAGAAATACCGATGTCTCAAGTCAAAAAACTTTCGACAGAGTATAAAGTCCATGTACTACATCTTTCACGTCATTAAAATATGGCATGTGCTTAAAAATGGTTCGTTCGTGATCTTCAAACTTCCATATGTTTAAGAGTTTCCTTTGCTTCCTGCCTAGTTCCCTAGTACTCGAGTTATTAGTGCTCGCCCGAAGCCAATGAGGTTTAATACGTTGAAGAATTTCAGCCTTGCTAGCATGACTAAGATTTCAAAAGCTGAGTCGGGTATGAAATTTTCGTCATGTCATCGGAATATGATTTTAAACAGTTAAAGAGACATCTTCGTCGGCCGAAGATGAGATTTCACTCGGAGTGAAATTCACGATGTAATTAACCCCTGACAGACGACGGCATAGTCTAACTCTAAGCAACGACAGTGCTTTTTCCAAATGGCATTTACGGTAAATGACTGGCTTGTGAGGGACCCGCAGTTTCAATTTCCTTGTTTTAGCATTTTCCGGTGCAGTCCTCTAAGTATTTTGACGATGTGCGGACTGGAGTGTAGGATGATTTCATTTGTGTGTTAACATCAAGGACACGTTGAATTATAATAAAATTAATTTGTGTAATTAAAGGTTCAAGTCAGGTAATTCAGATCGGTATCTAATTTCAACGTTCATTACTTTCGATCAGTATTTTCAAAAACGTGCCAAGACTGCCCAACAACTGATGCTATACTTTGTATTTGGTTGTCACGAAGGGCGACGTCTGAATTGATGTTGAAGTTTGTCAACATTTGCCCAGGGCAACCGGGAAATTATCTCACCCACACCAAAGATACGAAAATATATCACAAAACATGACATAAGAAACGTTTAAATTCCGACACCTTCATAGGATACAAACAAAAGAACTCGATCAGCAGTTTTAGTTTATGTTGACAACTGGGGATGTAGATCTTTAACGCCAATTTCCAAATCTACTGAAACGCGTTATGAAATATTACTGCACTGTTCCGCATGATCCTCCAGGAGGAAGTTGATGTACTAACCTTGTATGTTAACGTGGACACAAAGAATTGCACGGCCTAGTTTAAGAAATATTTAGGTACATATAGTTACCTAAGTCTGCTTCGGAAAAAGATTTTTGGGGATTGCTTTCAGAGTAAATCTCGAAATGATTCCTGAAACCAACCAACTTGTACAGTAAAAAAAAGAACTTTTTTATGCTTTTTTATTGTTATTCAAGTATAGTTCTTTGATGCTTTACGAAAAGAGCTAGCAAATGTAAATGAGTGGTTAAACGTTCAATATGTTCAGGATGAAATTTTAAAAAGTTGGTTTAAATAAAATGAGAACAAACGAAAGACTCCATTGCCATGATTTCAATGCTAAACACAGACACACTTTCCATCCTTAATGATGGACATTTACGATTAAATATTACACAACGTGTGTAATAATACACACCTAATATAGGCTATGCAGAATTGCCCTTACTCTAATTCTTATATCACTGCTGCTGTCTAAATTACAACATCATCGTTTCGTTTAACGTCTTACCATTAAGAAATTGTTTTCGATGCCTTGTGCTTTTCCTAAGATCGATTGAATCCAGTGTGGCAATTCATCTAAAATATTCTTCAGTAAACAGCCATATCATGCAACACCTGGAAATATGAAAGCTTTTAATTATCTATAAATGATCTTACTGATAGTCGACCTAACATTTCCACACAAAGTTGCAAGTTTTGCGCAGTTTTGATCAAAAAAGATTACCTTATCCGTACAAAAACCCTTGATAAGCCCTTTGAAAGTATTTTATTATACCTGTTTAAAATTTTTCTGTTTGTCATTTTTTTGTATATTAAAAAAGAAACCGTGTCTAATAAATAATACGATAGTTAACCTTAGTGCTGGTATATTTTAACAGCTCGGCACGGTACAGCTGGGGTTTATAAATCCGTGCCAAGCCTGCCAAGCCTGCCAAGCTCTGTCTGTACTTTCCCAAAAGTACGAGAAAGAACGCCAAACCTGTGTCCCTCAACAAGCAGAGCAGTGCATGAGTCGGCACAGCACAGCTCTTCTCAACTCGGTTTATAAACTGATCTTCAGCCGTGCTGAGCCGTGCAACACGACCTTGGTGAAAGGCGCATGGCTCGGCTTGGCACGGCTCCACTCGGCACGGCTAAACTGCTCAGTCAATACCAGTGTGCTCTAAAAAGACTGGAACGCAATCCTGCAAACTGTATTTTGAAGCCATCATGGAGGCTGACATGCAGGTCAATTTGCAGGTCATCCCAGTCCCCTACGCCATAAATCACGCAACCTATTGTGAAAAACTTCACCCGAATTTCGGATTGTTTGACAGTTTTCTTTTTTCTCCTTAGTAAGTAGAGGAAAATGTCGGTACGGCTGCGTATTTGTCAGAATTAACTGTCAATGAAAAGTAAAGGTTCAATACAACTTTTCCCCACGCGTGTTTTTGACCTACGTGGCTGCCCCCATGTCGGCTTCATTCAATCGTGAAGCCTGGTACTACAAGGTATCGTTCCAGTCTTTTTAGAGTTTGATGGTTTACAAGCTCAGCCAAGCCGTGCCAATATTGGTACGGCTTGACAGGGCACAGCTTATAAACTAGGCCTCAAACACCTGTAAAAATAAAAACATTGAGTAATGTGTACATAACGCTTCTTTTTTTAGAGTTGAAGAGTTCGTGTCATGGAGAAAAAAGTACAGCTGAACGAACTTAATGAGTTTATAATTTGTGGCGTCTGTTCTGGCTACCTTATCAACGCCTCCACAGTTACAGAATGTCTTCACACTTGTAAGTCTTCAAACTCAACTGTATTACAACCACCAAGGTTCATAAACAAGTTCTTCCTCATGGTTGTTGAATGTTGTAAATTTTTACATGGAGAGACGTCTTTTAAGCACGGGAAGACGTGATTTTGAACAGTGACTTCGATATTTTCCCGTGCGGCATAACATTGTTGGATCATCACTACACTTTTTAGCACAATGATAGCCAACTTTTTACATGCCTCTTACACCTTTTTTCCATTGAAAGAACACATTTTTACCGAGCGGTTACACTTCGTTGCGTAGTAATAACACATTTTACACGGCGATAACCTTTCTTTGCGCGGCATATCATTTTTTTTGTGCGACGATTATGTTTTTTGCTAAGTCGGCGATTGATGAGCCAGGCGGAAATTTTAGGCAAAGTATTAATACAACAGCCCGACAAAAACTCGGAAAATTGGCATTGTGAAAGGTTTAACAGTTCTTACGTTTCACTGCTCCGCGCAACATCATCAGAGAGTAATAATTAGTTGATACATATGCGATATAAGTCGTTACAGTTTCTTGCAAATTGATAATCATGCTTGGATTGGCCGTTGTGCCATGGGACGATTGAGCAAAGACCCCTCCGAACCTGGTGACTAGTCAGTTTTCGCATTGGTGTTGGGAGTGATAGAGGAAGTAGAACCTGCCAGGTATCAGCCAATAACTGTCCTGTATTTAATTGGTGATGTAACAAAATGTTTTGTTCCAGTCCTTTCTAGAATACTGATGGCATTTTGTTTTATTAGTTTGCCGCAGTTGTATAGTGAAACACTTGGAAGATAATACTCATTGTCCCAAGTGTAATAAAGTGATTCACCACAGTCATCCCATGAACTATTTAAGGTAAGATAGGTTCATTTTTATGATAGAAATGCATAGGCAAACACACTCACCGATTCATACAATGTGACTTCAACTTGTGAACTGGAGATAATTTTCGCCAATTGTGGACCCACTGGACCGCTTTGTCATCAGTGTGAGTTAGATCTCTTTGAAACGATCTGAGACTGTTTCAAGACGATGTACCTATTTTGTGTTTACTTTTCTTTCCTAGGCTTGATAGAACCATACAAGACGTAGTTTACAAGCTCGTTCCCGGATTGCAGGAAAGTAAGTAACTCAACTGCAAGAAAACGTATGGCTCAAAATTTTGCACGTGAAGTCATGATATGAGATATAAATTTCACATACGAGATTTCCTTATAACCTAAGAAATGGACCAACTGTATAAACACTAAATTCAGTGATACACACGCGCGGCCTTTACTTCATTCTTTTGAATTCCATTCAATTCTACTCATTGTTCAAACCTTTTGCGTTCTTTAAACGGAATTCAATGGAATGAAGTCGAGGATACGCGTGCGAAATGATGCACTATTGTATTTAACCCTTTCTTTACCACAAGTAGACTGGCATGTCAACTAAACCCTTTGGAGAAGAAGGGACTCTGATGTCCCGTAGGCAAACAAAGGGTTCAGAAATTGGTCTATTGTCTGATTCCCACTTCGTGTCCAGGCTTATTTGTCAAGCGCTTGGCTAAGAAGACAGAGGAGAGGCTGAAGAAAGGGTGGGGAGGAAACACTTTGAGGTGGGGGCTAGAAAAGGATTAGGAGCCGGATGGGGTAGATTATTAACGGGAACGGGGAGAGCAACAAAGATGGAGATGTAAGGGTGGAGGATAGACGGAAGTGGAATGTGGTTTTGGGAGGTGGAAGTGGCGGTAGAAGTAGAGGTGGAAATGGAAGTGGATGTCGAGAAAAAGACGGTAATGGAGACTGAGAATGCTTCAAAGGCGAAAACTCGGTCAAAATTAGAGAAGAAAGGTGAACAATGGGTGAAACGAAGGGGGGTCAGGTAGCACATGGTAGAATAGGGGGGACGTGGAGCGGTAGGGTGATCAAGGAAGGCGTAAGGTGAACAAAGGGAAGGGTGGGGCCCAAGGAAAATTAGGAGAACTCCTCTTGCGTGAGTTATGGAACAGGTTGTGTACCCTAATTTAATCGATGATTTTTTAAGGGGAAAAACAAAGAGAACTAGAGTTTAAAAGAAGAAGTAATCCAACCACTAATAATCAAGGTCTGTATGTGAATTTGTGAGTACTCGGATTTGTCTGTCTTTGGAATTGAAAACGCGTTCAGAAGACAATTTCTTTCGTTTAAACTACAATTACGAGTGTAGCTTTCGTGTGCTTACTGAACTTTCCTTTTTGTTGCATTTTCCTTGTTTTGAATCCCAATTCGAGCCATGAATGTGCCGCATGGTTACTTCAAATCAAAACCATTTGATTTAAAGTTTAATTAGCCCAGTATACCAGACTCGATATACCGTATTGCATCACCCAAAAGTCTGTAAATTAAATGGCTTGCTGTGGCGCAACCAAAGAGGAGACGTTTGGAATGAAAAATGGTATGATTTATGAGAGGAAAACCATGGTTGTGCCACGGAATAGTAAAGACAAACTCTGAATACCAACTTTCTGTACTAAAATCTTAAGTTGTGATCCACCGAACTCCAGAAGTGCTAGCATCTGGGAGGTATATTGAGCTCGAAGATACGTTTCATCTGCTATATACAGCAAACATCAAGGCCGTTCGGATATTTGATAACTCCGAGTCGAAGTTGGAAGCTGTTGCGCCCAAGTCCTCTGCATTCATTTCGATCACAGGGTTAAAATAATTACCGTAAGGAACCAGTCTCACCATTGGATTTACTTGTCCTTCGCTTGACAAGGGAAAGTCAAAGGAAAATTACGTCGAAGGGAGCAAACATTTAATCACTCCAGCAGCTTTCGTCCGTCCTCCTTGAGTACTCAGATTAGACCAATCACAGTGGAGAACTGTAAACTCCAACACTAGCCGAAGACCAGAATATCGCAACTGAATGTTTGGACCGACGCACAGAGTTACAGAACGACGGATGACGGGCGTACTAACAGACAGAAGGACATAAACACCAACAACCATACCAGCAGACAGACAGGCAGACACACTGGCAAACAGAAAGACCGAGACACAGACAGATAGAGAGAGAAAGAGAGAGAGAGAGAAAACTTTATTTAAATTCGGAACCTTAGTCAACTACAGTACAATTGCCTTTCATGAGAGCCGACGTTTACAAAAGAAAGCTGAAAATATAGAGTAAGATAGACAAAACAATTATAAACTATTTTCCATGGAGCTGAGCTAGGTCAAATTTCGCTTGAATGACGACAAAGTACTAGAGAGTTTAATCGAAACTGGTAAAATGTTCCATAATTTAGCACCAGTAAATCTGAAACTTTTTTCATATACTCTCTATGTGAAAAATACAGATAGACAGACCAGCAGACAGACAGATAGGCAGACAGGTAGACAGACAGACAGGCAGACAGGCAGACAGGCAGGCAGGCAGACAGGCAGGCAGGCAGACAGGCAGGCAGGCAGGGAGGCAGGCAGACAGACAGGCAGACAGGCAGACAGACAGGCAGACAGACATGCAGACTGATAGACAGAGAGGCTGACAGACAGGCAGACAGATAGACAGACAGACGGAAAGATTGGCAGACAGATAGACAAGCAGACAGAAGTAGCAGGCATACTAGAGGAAAGACGAACAAGCAAACGGCCAAATAAACAGGCAGAGAGATGGACGAATGAATAGACAGACAGACAGACAGGCAGATAGGACAGAAAGACATGAAATAAAAAAAAAAACATTTGTGTAAGTTGAACATTTAGCATTTCCAACTACTCCAAAGTAACCTTTTGTGTTTTTCCAATTAGTTGACCCTTCCCGTGGTAGTTCTTCGACCGGAAAAGCAAATAAACATAAACTCAGTCGAGAAAATGATTGCCACAGAAATGACGAACAAGTCGCTATTTGTTTAGAATGTCAGAGGTAAATGACCAACACTTTGATAGATATTATTTGTGATGACTGCAAAGTTCACGGTTTATTTGTTCATTGGGATTATACAACCAAATTTTACTGTAAGTTTTACTGACTATTGCTCAGCCGTATCTTCCGTAAACAGTGAGTTATGCAACTGTCTTCTACATTAAATCTTTAAGAGTGTATTACGCCGCTGTGTTGTAGACCAAAGATATGTCACACGTTCAAACTCCTTCCAAAGTGTACATTACACATTTAAAACATAACAGAGAAGAACCTGTTCAAAAAGGAAGAACAAATGTTGATGTTTCGAGCTTGTATATTGATGATTTGGTGTTCTCATCTCGAATTTTCTTTTTTTTAGATTACCGGAATCTAAAAAGACAATAAAGGTTAGATCAAGTTGCTAGAAAATCAAACATTTAATACTTTAGCATGAATTGATTTTATTAACATGTGCTTATAACCATGGAGTTGAAAGTTTTATTATCCATCGTGCTTATTTCATGAATTTATGTTGTTAAGATAGATGAATGATCTTCAAGCTCTGTACTCAGAAAATGATTTCTGAGCCCCAGACAGGGATCGAACCCGCAACCTTCTGATGACCGGTGAGACGCTCTAACCATTGAGCTACCGAGACTCAGATGGTGAGCTAAGGTGCAAGTTCGAGCGTCTCACCGGTCATCAGAAGGTTGCGGGTTCGATCCCCGTCTGGGGCTCAGAAATCATTTTCTGAGTACAGAGCTTGAAGATCATTCTTCTATCTTAACATATATCCAAGCTCTCAAATTTCTAAAATCATAATTTATGTTGTGCTGGCATTTAATTTCTTTGATCTTCGTACGCATTTATTCTAACTATCGCACCCCATATTTCTAATGAAGCGCATCTTTCATATCTTCTTTCTTTCCTTCTTTGTCTTTAGCCACTGAAGAGGAAGTATCTAAAATTGTCTTCACAAGCGACTGTTCAAATTCTTAGAAAATATGTAGCAAAGAAGTTAAAATTGAAAAGCCATACTGACGTACGTATATTTCAATTTCTCATACAATATTAATTTCAATTATCATTGTAAATACCGTAACATAAAGTTGATATCCGACACCAAACTTTCCCAAGATAACCTGTGTTAACATTGGAAACTTCTTCTTTAAACTTAAACTTTAGATCGATATATTTTGCAACGAAGAATTGCTTGGTAAGGATCACACGTTGAAATTTATCATCCTAACCCGATGGAAATTCAAAGTACGTCGCACACTCTGACAAAATGTGAAGATAATCGATTAATTCTTTTTATTTCTTTGCTAATTAATACTAATAATGAACTTGCACTATTATGTAATATTTTAACAAGTTTTCAGCAATTTATTTTAATTTTTAACGATTGTTGAATGAAGTAACATTTGCAGGGTTTTTTTCTCAAACGTGTGGAAATCTGTGAGTATTTTGTTTTGAGTTAATTGTTTTAACAAGTCATATTAACATACGTTTATTTTGATCATTTGATAGAAACAACCATTGATGCTCCATTACAGATCTAGTCTTCAACTTATTTGAGAATTTTATCCAGAAAGTTCAAATACAGACGGCACAGTTGCTTAGTGCAGTAGTCTTGCATTCGTATCTGTCTGACAAGAGAAGCCATTCCATTTGAACGACAAGCAATAACTTATCTTGCGCTATTTCAAATGGACGCGGGTAACTGGACAAACCTGTCAACCATGCAAAAAAGCTAGGAGAACTTTCAAGTACATTTTTTTAGTTTTGCAGGATTTCATTTTTTAAATTATAGGATGTCATTGTTAAAATTCAGGAGAAATTAAAAAAACTTAACTTATCACGAATTATTAACTTATCCTCATGTCCCGAGAACTGAACAGTAAGAACATTCTACTATCATACACAAGTCTTTTTTGAATAGACCCCTGGTCTGTTGAATCAGGGGGCCCAGCCTCTTCAACAGAGTCGATCACCAAGAGAGTTAGCCAACTGACCAGTCATCTTAACACTCACCGTTCCATCCTGTTTTCTTTGCCTTCTTCTTCTGAAGGTTGCGCTGAGAGCTTTTTGGCGTCACGCTGTTCTGAAGGTTCCTTTTGGGGTCATCCTCTCCAGAAAAAATCTGTGAACTTGTGCGCTGCATCGGAGGAAAAAGTGAGAGCGCGGGTACGTTGAATAGTAGGTGTGTTACGCGCGCTATGGTAGGCGAGATTGTATGCTACAGTTGTAAATGAAGCTGTGTTTCTTGTATATTGTTAAATATTAATTCAATTTTAAGAAAATATTAAAAGATGGAAAAAAGAAAGAAAAATGTTTGAAATGTGATTATAGGATCAGGAAACCAATGATATATTTCTATCCCTGCTTTCCTGTTCTTGTGGTTATATATTTAATAATGTATTCAAGAATAAAACAAGAAAACACAATAAACTGTTAATAATTATTATTAATTTACTAGACGGGAAATCAAACGTTACATTTGATTCGATTGATTGATAACCTCATTAGAATTATTTGTGCTTTTAAAAAAATACTCATTTCAGCAAAGAGCTTTGTATTATTACAGAGTGCATGTCGCTTGTGATGACCTTAAGGACAAAAAAAAAACGGGTTAGTCACTAAAGATGAGATATATAGAAAATATTAGAGTAAGCGTAAAGAGGAAGTAGGGTAAAAAAGAGAAAGAAATATATGAAGTTGGTGTTACTGAAGCACTGGTTTTCACCATTTGCAATGATTAAAGTTTCTGGCAGACGAATTGTCAAAATTTACTGTGCTACGACATTGAAAACTGTTGGGAAGCTAACCCCTTTTTTTGAAAATCCCTAGGCCAGTGCCCCTTGATCGACGCCTGTGTTTCAGAAATTTACAATCTCTGCTGTTTAATCTGGCTTCAACTTATCACATATTCTTTTAAAGTACATTCAAACGTACGAAATGATCCCACACTGAAAAAAGATTTAGCCAGTCAGTGACGTCATTTAGTTTAGTCGCTACTCGGCACTGATACTTGGGTACCAGGACAATTTCGTGGCCTCAGCTGAAATGACTTCAGCTGAGGACGAGTTTGCTCTTAACTTGGCAGGTACTTTGGAACGTGTTCTGTGTTTTCTCTTTCGAGCCAAATTCAAAATCCATCAATTCCATTTCAGGTGTTTTTCATCAATAATTCTAGGAAAAGAAGAAATTCGAAGAAAGGTGAGCAAAATCAAAAAAAAAGAATTTTGCTCTAACTGATGGGAAGGGTTAAGAGACCTGAAAACGAAGTAAAAATTAAAGTTTCGGAAACACTCCATTTCCTTAACCTATTCGTCTTCCGACAGTACGTCTCACTTTGACGAGAAAAATCGTGAGTAGTCAGTCACAGTTAAACAATCGAAGACTAAACCACCCTGGGATTAACACGCTTGTTAATTGGAAGATTTCCTACGTGATTTGCGTAATTTTTATAATAATCGCGACCACACTACGAGTGCCCATTGACCTATATAATATAACCTATATGTTTAGCCGGATTTCCACTTGCGAATCAACTCGCGAGAATCGACATTTCTTCGCATAAATTGAATAGGTTTCTCGTTAGTTACAGTCGACAGCCTAGGAGACAAAAGAAAAGTTGGATTTGCGCAAATTTATTCACAAGTGGATACCGGCTTAGGTTTAGTGATCGTAAACCTGTCGTAATCCGATTATCAGCCGAATACTTACCAACATCCCTTCACCATATATGGAAACTGAAGGTCTTTCCTGTCGGAAGTGCAAACTCATTGTGGATAATTATTAATTCCGTTATCGAGTCAAACAACATCGAGGAATTACTTCCAAATTGTGCATTGTGGCAAGTTGCAACAGCAGTTGTCATTTACATAAGGAACCAAGGACCTATAATGGAGTTTTTTCGTCCCAAACTTGGGCTGTGGATTTGTGCGTTTATTGTATTATTAATTCGAGTGATCGGTAAGTGGCATTTCAATATCGTGGAATCTTCCCGAATCATGTTAATAATTTTCCGTATTTTGACCTTCTGTGTAAGTCTGGCGATTGTATTAACTGCTAAAAGCTGGACGGGAGTTTTGGAAGGGACTGCTGTGCTTAAATCCGAATCTAAATGGTCTAAATTCAACGAGTTTAATGACTTGTGTCATCACAGTGACGTTTTGAAAGTGGCCCCACCATTGCTACAGGGCATCATCTTATGAAACAAGGACATCGTATAAAGTTTTATTTACTAATATACTTTACTGTCCTGGGCTTCAAGATCTTGTCAGAGTATGAATAAAAGGCTGAGTAAACCGCGCTAAGCTTAGCTCGACCGTCAAAATTTCGTATGGCATTGTATCTCCAGGAGACAAAATTGTGAAGAGTAAGCTATGTCCACTTGGACTATGCAGACATCATGACGGTGGCTACAGTGTGTCGGTGTTGCTCATATCCAATAAACCTTTCTTTTAGAAACCACGGTGCCAAATGATATCTTAACTGAACACAATGAACTGCTGAAGAATTTAAAGTCTTACGAAATAATCAAACCATACCGAATAGAAGGCAGAAAGAAGCGTCACGCATCCACCAGATTACTTGTATGTACAGTACTTTCGATGGTGTTATGAGCTTCGTTTATGATACGATGTGCTAAACCGTTTGTTTTATTTTTTTGTATTTGCTTGAAATATTATTTTTCTATTCTTTATTTAGAAAGGTTAGGAAATGATGCAGACATTATATTGGCGGAACTCCAACTTAGTGCAATTTGCGAGTAAATAATCATTGACCATTATCGTTCTTGTTGTCTTTAACAGAACGGTCATGTTGAGGAGACAACTCTTGTCTTTGACGGAGAGAAAAAGAGATTCACTTTGGATATAGTGTTGAACAAGTTAGTTGAACGAATTCCGTTTAGTATTAACAGATGTTTAGCCTTCTCAGATGTTTAGTCTTCTCAGACGTATGATCACACAGTGAAATCACTCTCCGTATTTCCTGCTATTGTGATTTTTGGTGTTTCCGTTGGCTCTTTATTATACCTAAGAAATGTCTGGAACAGTTCCTTTGCCTTTGTCACACACTGTGGAAGATTTATGTTTCCAGAAGGTTGTTTTCTGAGGAATGTTACCATTTGACTGAGAGTTAACATGCTGTCTCAGTTCTAGCAACCATTTTTCACGTAATCAGAGTCTCCACCCAGGATATGTGTATGAAGGGTCAAGTGTTGATTGAAGTCATTTAGCGATCAGCGGGGGCATGTTTCTCAAGAAAGTTGTGTGAAGTTTTTACATCACTAGAGCAGCTGTTCGTTATGAGGAAATATGAATATTCAAAATCAGATAGGGTTAAACCAATTCAATTTATCAAAATAACAAACTGCAGCTGCTGACATTGTTTATTCCATACCTTCTACAACCTGTACAGAAGACTTGAATAACAGCTGATGTAAGGAAGGTTGGTATTCATATGACCATTTGCTGTTGCAGCCACTTCAGTAACTCAAGCTGAGTTTGTTAGTTCCTAATGGCTTGTCAACTCTGAATTAAATAGATGCCATAATTGCATCCAAATTTGTGCTTCCATATATGTGGGTATCGGAGAGGTGATACCTGTAATTGCTTTTATTGTTGGCAATGGCCAAGACAAATGATTGTATGTTTTTCCCAGCATGATCACCAAGGGAATTAATTTCACGAAATTGGCATTTACATGTAGTAAATAACATTTATTGTTTAACACCACAAGGGCTACTAATGTGGCAAAATAATTTAGTCTTAAAGCTATCATGATTTGTTGACCTTTGAAGCCATTAAACCCCAAGACAACTGATCATTTCATTCTGTCCAATACCAAATTATTTTCCATTGATTAATGCTAGACAAAAGTTTGGGAGGAAGTTGATGGCTTAAGAATCCTTTGACCTAATGACACCTAGCAAGGCCAAAAATGGTCATCTACTCTGTCTGCCAGATTATTTTGTTTTGTCAAGCTTGAACTTATATTACTCTGTCAAATCTTAATTGTCAAAAAAAATCCTTGGCCATTTTGGATGTTAATGGATTAATTCATATAGGAATCACCTTCTAATCCAGTCACACAATGTATATATACTACTTATTAACCAAGCATGAGGCCTGTACTAGTGAAATGTTGGACTGATGTTTTTATGTACAGACTGAGATGATCACCGTGAGTTGAGGTCCATGAAAAAAACAGAGGTACGATATTTCACTAGTACAGACCAGACATACAAGGTCAATAAGTATTTTATTATATGACCAGACTAAAATGTAATAGATCAGTGCAAAGGTATGGAGTGTCAAATAAAGACTTGCAATTTTGTTGTCGTTTCATAAAGAATTTGTTCACCAACTTTACTTTGCATGGTTACTTTTCCTTTTCTAATTGTTCATAATACATTTTTGCTTCCTATGTTATCAAAAATTTTAATTTTTAATGAACACAAGCAAGGCTTTTTTAATTCCTCCTTTTCCTGAGCCAGCAATATGGGAAATATTTGACTGGTTGATAAGCAGTCAAATTGTAGGACATCTATCTTCAGACCACTCGCTGACATAGCCATATAATAAATGTAAATGTATAAACTTTACACACAGAGTGACTATATTTATATGTTCATATATCTTTATATTATTTATAAAAATGGAAAGATATAATATTTATAAAAATATATTATACATGTTACTTAAAAAAAAATAACACTTTATTTTATCATCAATCTTTGAGGGACCTGCCCCTTTATCAAAGTATGGTAAAATATTTGACATGACCTTTTTCAAAACTTCTGTAGGGGTCTGTTTTCCCCACAATATAGTGAAATACATGTGCTTCGTGATGGTTCAAAAGTTCCAGGACAGGTAACGTAGTTTGATTTTTCTGTACTCAGGATCCTAGACATAGAACAAGAAGATTATCAATATTGAATGTAAAACAATTTTTGAGAGTAACAGACCAGGTACCTGTTTTGTTTCCTCAGAAACTGGACAATTGTTTTTATCATGGAACTGTCAGAGGAGATGATAATGCAACTGTATCATTGAGCACTTGTGATGGAATTGAGTAAGTGTGTTATTTATAATTTAATTTAACATTTAAATGCTATTGGAAACATACCCATTGTTGTTACGTTAAGTGAATGAGAAGGACCTGTTTTTCATGATTCAAGAAATCACTAAAAAAGAGATTTAAACAATATTTAATGTTGTTGAACTCAATCCCTTTTTTAGGTAGACAACACCCTAATGGTACAATCTACTGTGAAATTAAAATGTAGTTGTTAGCATACCAGATAGAAATCAAGTTCTAGTGATAAGTTTGTGAAACAAATAATATTTCAAGAGGCATCATTAAAAAATAAACTATAGCTGCAGTAATCAAGTAAAATCATGAGACTTAGGGGACAACATGTTAAGCTTAATTCTTAGGTTTAACCAGTTAATTTTGCTTGTTTTCTCCCCATTCCTATTGTGGTTCTTGAATGATGGATCTTCTAAAAATTATATTGTTATGCAATAATACCTATCACTAGACTACAATAATTACATGTACTTTTACTGTGTGTTTTTCTGGTTACAATATGTATTTATCTCTGGCTATCAGTATACTGGTATTCATCATCTTTCTGTCTTGTTTCTTTATTAGAGGAGTTATAACCAATGATGAAGGATCTTTTTACATCCAACCTTTGAAATCTAAAGGAGGGAAGGTATGTATAATGATAAAAGCTAACCATATATTGTGTGTACATTTGTTTCATTTTATTTTGTCTTTAGGTATTGGAAGAACATTTGGTTTTCAGAGACAGTGATGTGGCTGAAAAACCAGTGACTTGTGGTTGGTATTAAAATCCCTTATTAAAACTTTGACTTAACATACAAATATTTTACATTTACCATGACCCTTTCACCCCAAGGTGATCCTGTAGAGTTTCATTCTTACTTATATGTAAAACCAAATGACTTAATTCAGCAGGGAAGATTTAAATGTATGAAAATCTTGAAACCTTTCTCAATTAATTGCTGAACCTATCATGCCAGGTTGGTCATTGAGAATATAATTCTGGTCAGTGGTAGAGGATTTATTTTGCTGAAGGCAACATCTGTGAGTTAAAGTGTCAAAGTATAAAATTTCAAACCATGGCACTTGGTACTGCACAGTAGCTGTTCCTAAACTGTTGTAATGTTTTTTGGTTTTGTTTTTTGTTTTTTGTTTTTTGTTTTTTTGTCTCTGTACAGGGCAGTCCCACAAAATTTATTCAGAGTTTAATCACCAAAAACAAACTTCAAATGTTAAAATAAGGGTAAGTTTTTATCGTGATGATTTTATTAACTATTGTTTTGTTGGTGTTTTCACTGTCATTGTTGTTGTTGTTCTTGTTCATAGTGTTGTTGTTGTTGGTGTTGTCTTTGTTCATAGTGTTGTCGTTGTTGTTGTTGTCCTTGTTCATGGTGTTGTTGTTGTTGTTGTTGTTGTTGTCCTTGTTCATAGTGTTGTCGTTGTTGGTGTTGTCCTTGTTCATAGTGTTGTCATTGTTGTTGTTGTCCTTGTTCATAGTGTTGTCGTCGTTGTTGTTGTCCTTGTTCATAGTGTTGTTGTTGTCCTTGTTCATAGTGTTGTTGTTGTTGTTGTCCTTGTTCATAGTGTTGTCGTTGTTGGTGTTGTCCTTGTTCATAGTATTGTTGTTGTTGTTGTTGTCCTTGTTCATAGTGTTGTCATTGTTGTTGTTGTCCTTGTTCATAGTGTTGTCATTGTTGTTGTTGTCCTTGTTCATAGTGTTGTCGTTGTTGTTGTTGTTGTCCTTGTTCATAGTGTTGTCATTGTTGTTGTTGTCCTTGTTCATAGTGTTGTCATTGTTGTTGTTGTCCTTGTTCATAGTGTCGTTGTTGGTGTTGTCCTTGTTCATAGTGTTGTCGTTGTTGGTGTTGTCCTTGTTCATAGTGTTGTTGTTGTTGTTGTTGTCCTTGTTCATAGTGTCATTGTTGTTGTTGTCCTTGTTCATAGTGTTGTCATTGTTGTTGTTGTCCTTGTTCATAGTGTTGTCGTTGTTGGTGTTGTCCTTGTTCATAGTGTTGTCGTTGTTGGTGTTGTCCTTGTTCATAGTGTTGTCGTTGTTGTTGTTGTCCTTGTTCATAGTGTTGTTGTTGTTGTTGTCCTTGTTCATAGTGTTGTCGTTGTTGTTGATGTCCTTGTTCATAGTGTTGTTGTTGTTGTTGTCCTTGTTCATAGTGTTGTCGTTGTTGGTGTTGTCCTTGTTCATAGTGTTGTCATTGTTGTTGTTGTCCTTGTTTATAGTGTTATTCTCCTTGTTCATAGTGTTGTCGTCGTTGTTGTTGTCCTTGTTCATAGTGTTGTTGTCGTTGTTGTTGTTGTCCTTGTTCATAGTGTTGTCATTGTTGTTGTTGTCCTTGTTCATAGTGTTGTTGTTGTCCTTGTTCATAGTGTTGTCGTTGTTGGTGTTGTCCTTGTTCATAGTGTTGTCATTGTTGTTGTTGTCCTTGTTCATGGTGTTGTTGTTGTTGTTGTTGTTGTTGTTGTCCTTGTTCATAGCATTGTTGTTGTTGTTGTTGTCCTTGTTCATAGCATTGTCGTTGTTGTTGTTGTCCTTGTTCATAGCATTGTCGTTGTTGTTGTTGTCCTTGTTCATAGTGTTGTTGTTGTTGTTGTTGTCCTTGTTCATAGTGTTGTCGTCGTTGTTGTTGTCCTTGTTCATAGTGTTGTTGTTGTTGTTGTCCTTGTTCATAGTGTTGTCGTTGTTGTTGTTGTCCTTGTTCATAGTGTTGTCGTTGTTGTTGTTGTCCTTGTTCATAGTGTTGTTGTTGTTTTTGTTGTTGTTGTCCTCCTTGTTCATAGTGTTGTCGTTCCTCTTGCTGTTGCTGTTGTTGTTTTTGAAGATGAAGTCATCATTGATACTTTTGTTGATGTCATTACTACTATTTTAGTTTTAATTATTATTGACACTATTGTAATTGTTGTTGTTGTTGTTGTTGTTGCTAATGGTGAGTTTGTTGTTGTTGTTAATAGTGTTGCCATCTTTACTGTTGCTGCTGCTGCCATTGACCTTGTAGTCCCTGTTGCTGTTGTAGCTTTTGTCATTTCTGTTAGGAAATGAAAGTGTTGTTGTCATAGTTGTGGTAGTGGTGTTATAGTTGGTTTTGTTCTTGATATTGCTTTTGTTGTTGTTGTTTGTAGTGTTGTTGATGAAGCTGTTGCTGTTTTTCATGTTGATGGCACTGTTTGTTTTTGGTACTCTATATGTAGCTACCATTGCTCTTGTTTTGATTTTGCAAGGTTGTCTTATTGGCTGTTTTCAGGTGAGAAGGGACATCCTAAGGGAAACAAAATATGTGGAATTGTTTATAATCAATGATGTCAGCCAGGTATTGGATTATATTTGCTGGCAAAATAAGGTTAATTAATTATGTAAAGTACACAATAGATTTGAAACTAATCTGTCAAGATTGTTATAAAGTGAATAAGTGCCTGATTTTTCTGCCAACTGATTTTTTACAGTAAAAACAGAATGAATATAATTCCAAGAATAGTGTCCATAATTTACTGTTTGATAAGTGAAGCACACTGCATGAGTGAATATAGCAGTTGATTGTACTTTCTTTATTGTAATGGGCATGCCTGATTGATTGCAGATGATAAAGTTCTCACAAAATCTCTCTTGCAGTACAAAAAAAAGGGAAACAAGACTGAACTCCGAGCTAAGCAGCTTGTGAATCACATGGACTCCGTAAGTGGGATAAAATATTTACAGTACAGTACAGCAATGTCGTACGGTTGGGGGGGGGCAGAGTACGGAGGGCCCTGCGCCCCGGGAGGCACTTTCATAACAGACAGAATTTTTACCCTTGTTATGACAAAAGTATTTTTCAACTATCCGATTGAAGCAGTTATCCAGTAAAGTGGGATCCAGCACATCAGTGGAAACAACTGTGCTTCTAAACAAAGTTCTAGTCAGCATGTGAACCATGGTAAATTGCGTAAAACTTACGTGAAAGTTCTCAAAAGAACTGTAGCAATGCTAACAAGAAAACTGTAAGACTACAAAGCACTATGCATTTCGGCAGACCTTTTGTCAAATGCATAGTGCTTTGTAGTCTTACAGTTTTCTTGTTAGCATTGCTACTGTTCTTTTGAGAACGAGGGATTGGGTTAGGGTTAGGGTAAGAGAACTAGGGATAGGGTTAGAACTAGGGTAATGATTCTAATCCTAATCCTAGCCTTAACTTTAACCATAACCATAACCAAAACATTCAGCATAATTCTGAATCTTAAGATCATTGACGTTTCAGAATTATCCTTAATCTTAGGTGAGAGGATATATCAGGTAGATAAAGAACTTACTTTTCCTTATCTAGTCTCCACACGGTTACCTAACCTCAGTGGGTCCTTTCTAGTCCGCACCGTCACGGTTAAGCAGTTTCTCTTCCGAAAATTGAACTGCTTCCTTCCTTTGCAGATATATCGACCACAAAAAATAAGGATTGCTTTGGTGAAGGTAGAAACATGGAAAGAGAGGGACTTAATCTCTGTCGATAAAAACGCGACTATAACCTTGAACAACTTTATCAAGTATAAGAACAACGAGTTGGACAAAGACAAAGGAAAACACTGGGACAACATTCAACTTCTGACGTATGTATTTGTGTGCAGTACACTCTCCTATGAAATAACTTTAATTTAATGTATAACTCTGGCCGAGCTGACAACCTCATAACAGCCACTTGAGCTGAGTGGGCAACCCTATATAAATAAAGTTTTTCATTCACTTCGTTCATTCATTCATTCATTCATTCATTTTCATTCATTCAAACGTCTCGGAGGCTTTCGTTTAGCCGAAACACCTGGAGATTCCCTCAGATGATTCAGCGGCACTTTTCCCGACATCGAGATTCCTGAAGTAACGTCCAAACACTGCACAGAAGAGGGTTGCTGCTAATAAAGTTAATGGTTTGAACCCGGGAGAATCGGTACATGCTGGTCATGGCAGATCATTCCGGTTAGTGTAATCTTGAGAAAGATGGTTGTTAAATGTCGTTCCTACGGCTTCAGCGGCATTCATCTTCAATCACCAACCGTCTTACTCGACACTACACTAACCATTACGATCTACAATTACCAACATGTAGGGTTGCTACTGATACTACAGTTTTCCCTTTAAGAACTGTGTTGGAATTTAGTAATCAACTTGTAATTCACTTCATTTTTTACTTATTCACTTCAGCTTGGTTTTGTTTCCTTCAAATATTAACAATTATTCACCTCAAGCTCAGTGAATATCGTTGTATAATCTCCGAGACGAAGTCGAGGGAGTTATTCGATAATATTCACCGAGTCTGAGGCGAACAATTGTTTTAGTATAATTACACAGGTGACTACTTGAAAGAAAGTAGGGAACTACCACTTTTAAAATCTCCTTGGTAACATTTACAAACGTAGCCGCCATCTTGTTTCTGAGCCTTCGCTGTTATAATCACCTGTTGATGATTATTGAGATTTATGACATAAATTTCTAGCCAATCACCTCGCAGGATTTTCGATAATCACCTGTGTAATTATACTAAATGGCGTTATAATCTTCCATAACTGTTGCACATCTCCAAAGTGTGTCTGTCCTAGTCGTTAGAGTTAAAATTGTTTTTAAAACTAAGTATTGCCGCTAGAGTGTCATGACCTGAAGAAGAACGATCTCTGATTAGAATTATTTGTAACGTTGAGAAATCAAACTTAGTTGAAACATTGGAATAAGTTCAAGTCAATGGTGTTTATTTTTCCTTCTTCGCCAGGGGAATAAAATTCAAGGGAACTACAGTTGGGTACGCTCCTATTGGAAGTATTTGTGGAAGGAGATCTGCTGCTGTAGTTCAGGTTTGTTTTTAGTTTTACAGTTTCTCACAATTTTGTATTATGGATTCCCAAACTGCATCTTGCAGATCATGTGTGGATCGAGGAAGGACCCCGCCGGAACCCATATGCATTTCCCAAATACATGTAGCCCCTTGCCCACCCAAACGCTAGAAATATCGATGTTGCGTAATCGAATTATTTTTGTTCAGCGAGTTGTGTGTCTGAAAGATTAGGGAAAAAAGTACAATGGAGAATATTTTGGAATAGTTGGTAGCTGGGTACTGTTCCAGATACTCACTGGACCCACTGAAATTTCAATATTTCAGCTCATTTATAACGTGCTAGAAGGAGTAAAATTCCTTAAACTTAGAAAATCTTGATGACAAAAAGTTTGTCAGAAAATGTGAAGTTTTAACTTCTCGTTCGTCGTTGTCATTTATCGGAATAAAGAAAGTAATGATGAAGCGGATGTGATTTGCCTAGAGAGGGAGAACTAGAAGAATCGAACAAAAATCCACAGTGTTTTTTAACGTTTTTTTGCCTTTTTATCAAGCTGGTTTCATTCACACAAACTGGTGTTTCCCTTGTAGGATCATAATGAGAGAGCTGCTGTTACTGCATCAACAATGGCCCATGAACTGGGACATAACTTTGGCATGAAACATGACCTTGGCAGTAAGCACACTTCACTTACGTTTATGTATTTACGGATTAGCATCGACAGCCTGAACTAGTAACTAATAGAAATACCCTAAAAACTTGGACTAGCCCTGGAGGCATCTTCATTGCAGGTTCTTAAGAAGTTGGCTTATCGGAGAAGGGGCTTTATAGTTGGGGGTTAATAGTGTGGTCTGAGGGGTTACTTGTGAGGGTGATGGGCTTTATCGTGGCAAAGTTCTGATAAATTTTCCGAGTTGAGTTGTGTTACCTACATAATCCAATGTTTTTTAGATCGTTTCTGATTTAGTTTGTATTCTTGCGTTACCCCACACTATTTTCGTTCGTTTATTTGTTATGTTAACCCCGGCTTCGTCTTGCTAGCTGTCGATCTAAGATTTAGGATATTCTAATCTGTCAAAGCAAAACCAGGTTATTGTTGTATTTGTAGATTGTGAATGCCCAGCTAAGCAGTGTGTGATGAACTCAGTTCTGAGGTATGTCGGGCCACGTGTACTGCAGTGTTTCACACTTAGGCCACCCTTGGCTTCTACCCGAGCCGAAACACAAGCATCAGTCAAGATTGAATAAAGTGCATGTACTAAATAGAGAGGTGGTGTTGTGGGCGCATTTAATTATAGAAACAAACATGGACATAATTCTACGCAGAAATACAAGCCTCAACGGAAGTCGCAAACAAAAATTTTAACAAAGGAACGGTGTTGCTGTATAGGGGCAACGTTTTGCTACGAGACACAAGAAGAATCACAGATGTAAGTCCAGGCACAGGAGATAATGCAAGGAATGGTATAAAGTCGAACACTAGATTGGACAGGAGCGTGAACAAGAGCACGAAGTCGAACCGAAGCACGAGGGCGAATCTATACGAGAAGTTCTCGGATTGTAGCCTGCGCCGCAGACCGTCTAAACCCTGGTTAACACGTGTTAACCAGGGTTTAGACGGTCTGCGGCGCAGGCTATTAGATTGACGCAAATGCAAAACGCAGATGTAAATAGAGTGAAAAGGAAAGGTCTGAGTAGTGCCGAAATGTGAAGAGTAGTTTTCCAACGTTTCGAGCGAAGGCCTTCGAAACGTTAGAAAACTACTCTTCACATTTCGGCACTACTCAGACCTTTCCTTTTCACTAAGATTACAACAGTGCCTACGCAGCACTCTATTTTATTTCATGATGTAAATAGAGGCCTGGTGACCATTCTAACACAAACACTTGACACCAAGCCGAAGCTCTAGAACTAGCACAGACTCAGAAAAGGACCTAATACTGGCCAAGGTCAAGTCACTCTAACCATAGTACCAACGTAAACAAAGCCAGACTGAAGCAAAAACCCAGTTTCATAAACAGTTTAATTTAGATTAATTCAGTTTGGTTTGGTTTATTGACTATACAGCTAGTTGATTGGTAACTACGAAATATATTTACAGATACAATCTGGACAGCCTAACTATATTGGATTTGCTAGGCAAGCCAAACGCGAGCCTCTAGTAAATCCCATGCAGTTTGGAAACGACATTCCTTTGTCTAAGTCGAATAGGTTTCTCATTAGTTGCTGTCGAGAGCCGATGAGACAGTTGAACCTTTTCGGATAGGTGGGAAAAGACAATTCCAAATGAATACAATGCAATTTAAAAAAGAGTTTGTGAAGACAGAAGTTTTAATTTGCTGAATATGTGACTAGCAGTCCTGGTATATAACAAATTGCTGTCACTGGCTGTGCACCCCCCGGGATTTCCCAAAGGTAAATAAAAGTTACTCCTATCCCGTATTTACTTTCTAACGTGAGATTTTCGTTTTCCTTCTTCATGTCTTACAGCTCGAGTAATCCACCAAAAAAATTTTCAAGCTGTAGTGTTCAATTTTTGAGGAAAACATTAGAAGACGGTTATGGAACGTGTTTGTATGATGAACCAGCAAAGGTATTTGTCAATGCAAAGTAGAAGTGCTGGTGACGTTGACCTGAGAGCGAGAGAGAGTAGTCGTCAGTTCAGTGCATTTGTTAGCAATGTTTGTCTAAAGAGTGAAAGGGAATACTTTTTCAAGAGATTTGTCTAGAAATTTACCGAATATAAAGAATTCAACTGTCTCCGCTTATACGGCCCATAAAATTTAAACACGCAATTTTAGGACAGCTAATTTTTTAAGAAATTACTGAATTTCCTTCATCTACCACCAGTTTCTTATGCTGTGGTCCGCCAAAATGACGCTTGCGCAATATTAGGAAGCTGGTCCATTGGTGTAAACATTGTCGTCCTACATCCGTCGTGTGTTGGTGGTGTATCGATTGATGTTAGTCGTACTTATTAAGGTATTCAGTGTCTATCAGAAGTATCGTTTTGTTCAGTTTGGTTTTAATGAATTACGTTCCAGCTGTTTGGCCCAGCAATATGTGGGAATGGCTTCGTGGAGGAAGGCGAACAGTGTGATTGTGGAACGCAGGAGGTATAGCACGCTTATATCCTACATTACAAATAAACACAGTCCTGTCAGTTACGTCCTAACGAGTGCGGCGCTGGAAATTTCGAGACTATCGACGGTTGAACGCATCGTAAGACTACGTCAACCCTAACCCTCACCCTCACCCTCACCCTAACACTAACCCTAACCTCAACCCTAACCCTAACCTCAACCCTAACCCTAACCAACCCTAATCCAAACCCTAACCCTAACCCTAATCTTAACCCTGACCCTAATCAAAAGCTAATTCTAACGTTATGAAACAAAATTAATCATATAAATAATAGGAAACCTAAATCTTACTCTTTAAGGAACCTGAAGAAAAAATTACAACAGAGAAACGTTAACAACGGCAAACTGCTCTACACACGGCTCGATCTACACTGTCTAGCATCTTTCGACATTGAGTTATCCACTAGACCACGCTGTCGACCTATTAATCCGGCAAAAAAATTAAAAAATAAATAAAAAATTTTAAAAAAATTTAAAAACTAGTAATAACACCGCGGGCTCAACGACCTCCTTTTGAGCCATGGAATCTAGAGTACTGATGCGTACACCCATGAAGTAGGTGTCCGACCGTCTACGGTTTGAAAATTAGCTCCGGCGCTATGCACTTGGTTTACATACAGCTGAAGAATCCTCACCATATGTTGAAGCACTGTGGATTTAACCTTTGTTTTTAAATGAACATGCTTATTTGTTCCTTATCTCTTCCAAGGAATGCACTTTCTATGAAAACAAATGCTGCAATGCTACAACATGTATGCTACATCCTGAAGCGGCTTGCAGTCACGGCGAATGTTGTGACAATTGTCAGGTGAGTTCACTAACTCTATCAATACATTTTCTAACTTAAACCATTAATTCAGTCACGCGCCGATGTTCACAATTGAATATCATACGTATTTTTTTTATACATTTGTATGAGGAGAACGGTTGCCACTGTTAATTTCGTAGTTGCTGTGTAAGGGTTTGCTAAACATCATAGAGAACTTACTCTCCTTCGCTTATTAACAATGCATGGGAACGAACGAGCGCACGATAGAGGGAGCGAATGAACGAACGAATGAACGAACGAACGAACGAACGAATGAACGAACGAACGAACGAACGCACGATAGAGGGAGCGAATGAACGAACGAATGAACGAACGAACGAACGAACGAACGAACGAATGAACGAACGAACGAACGAACGAACGAACGAACGATCGGACTAGTGAACGAACAAACAAGCGAACGAACGAACCAACAACTGAACAAACAAACGAGCGAACGAACAAGCGAGCAAATGAAAGAACGAATGAACGAGCAAAAACGAACGAGCAAACGAACGAACGAACGAATAAACAAGTGAACGAACAAACGAGCAAATGAACGAACGAGTAAATGAAAGAACAAATGGACGAACGAACGAACGAACAAACGAAAGAACGAATAAACGAACGAACGGACAGACGAACGTTAAAAGAACGAAAAAATGGACAAACGAACGAGCAAGCGAACGAACTGACTGATAACTTTCCGTGCTGCTTTTTTTCGTAGATGCGACCAAGAGGTTACTTATGTCGAAAAAAACACGACGATTGCGATCTTTCGGAGTATTGTACTGGTGACAAGGAATTGGTAAGGAGTTAAGAAGTAGCTAATGGTTTTCCAATGTTTGGTACCGTCATCCAAGCAAGCAGGATGTTGCGAGACTGGAGAAAAGCGTAAGAAGAAAAACAAAAACGCGATCCGTGAAGCATGTGTTTTTTAGCTTTTCGAAGCTCGAAAAAGATTCAAACAGTTTGGGTCAGAGTATCCAAATAGAAAAGACCGTTAGGTGTTTCTACTTCGTTATGAGTCTGGACGTGCAACATAAACTTAAGTAAACTTTTAGAGGGATATTTATGTGTTTTGATACTGTGGTTCAAGTGCTGGTATTAACCAGTCAGAACTCACTACGAGACTTGTTGTTTGGTAGCGACTTTTCTTTAACGTGTAAACTAAAAAGGGATTTTCATACGGTTTTCTTTTTGCAGTGCCCAGAGGATACTTATGTTCATAATGGTATTTCCTGTAAGGAGAACCAAGTGAGTATGGTCCACAATTTAGGAAATCCGACGAGTGGAAATTTTGGCGACAAAGCTTGGCTATTTTTACTCGTGTAGCCACTGTGGGGCTTTTACATCACGGGTGATGTACGTCAGCATTTTAGTGAACTAGGATTGCGCCCAAAACCATTCCAGCCTTCTTTTAAACTGACGACCAGTTGGCAAGCTATTTGTCGCCAAAATACGTCACTTCATATATCAACTACCGTGCTTTGTCGATGCAATTTTTGTTCATAAAGTTTCATCGTAAATTTCAGTGTCAAATTTCGAAACAGGTACAAGCAAACAAATTACTCATGCAGCCTTGGCCAAATAACTAAGCAATTCTTTATCGTGTTGTATTCGCGGCTTTTCATTTATTTCAGGGATATTGCTACAATGGAGTTTGCCGCGAACTGACACTACAATGTCAATATCTATTTGGAAATGGTAAGTATGGCAGTGGGGGTTGGGTTGTATGTGTTGTGGTTGTGTGTAATGGGCCTGGTTGTGTGTTAATGCGGCCGGAGTGTGTGCATGTTGAGATATGGTTGTGTATGGTGGGACTTAATTGTTTCTGTATAGTGGTTAGACGTTTATATCTGGGGAATAAGGTGTCATTATGGTGGGGACTCTGGTGTGTGTTGAGGTGCTTATATGAAGGAATTGGAGTGTGCATGTTGTTGCTGGATGTTTATGATACCACAGAGGAACTTGGGAGGGGGGGTAAGGTGTGCCTGATTAGTGGCGACTGAGGTGTGCTTAATGGGAGACTAGTGTGTGGTGCAGCTGGGAATGTGGTGAAATTACTTCAATCCACAAGGGTTTCATACAATTGTTTTTTCTCCTTTCTTCTAGATGTCGTGAAAGGGAACGACTCATGTTTTGGACGAAATGCTAGAAGCGGAATATTCTACAACTGTTATAACGAAACACATGGTAGTCACTCATGCAATGCACGGTAAGTTATGTAAGTTTTGCATGTACATGGTCTTGTGCTGCTCCATTTGGAAGGTCATTTGTTCCTGCCAATTTGAATTCACTGTCGTCTTTGCGTACCCTTTTACCAAAGGCCCTTGGCGCGAGGGTTAAGTGATCTAGTGCAGGAATAAGGGATGGGTTTGGGGTTGTCGTGGGATTTAGGGCTGCATTTAGGATCAATGAAATCGTAGAATTATCCCTAACCATACAATCATATTATGAACTGACTTCAGGATATCCTCATCCTATTTCTTGCACATTAGGCTTACTCTCCCACCCCGCACTTCGCTCATTTTACTCGTCGAACTATAACATCAAAAAAAAAAAACAAGAGCAACACTTCATGCTCCAATCATTTTACGTATGGATCTATGACGTCAAACAAAAACAAACTTTGAAAGAAGACAATCGAACTGGATGACATATTTATTCCGAATCTCAGTTCGATATGAAACGTCAACATTACTCAAGTGGTGCAACATTTAATATTATGTTGTGAGCATATCGCTTAGCATGTAACCTCATTGCTGGGTAAGATATTCAAGTAAATTTTTTCCCTCAGACGGGACGGGGGGAGATTGACATGCATGCAAAGAAAAATAAAATAGATAATTAAGCGCCATTTGTAAGCAAGGTCTGTGGTGATGGCTTATTTTCATTACTTATCTTTGGATTGTTGGTGATCCATTTCACGTGTCGTCTTATCACTTACCTTGTTTCTCGTTAGAGACGTCAAGTGTGGTAAACTTCACTGTTTATCTGAGAAAACAAGATATCCAATAAAAGGCCAAGACAGAAACTTCGTTGCTGTTAGTCTGAACGGAAGGCAATATTGCTTGTAAGTTATCCCAGAACATACATTTTTAAACAGGTAACCGGGCAGTGAAGTTCGCCTAACGTTAACAGTGATCGAAAGAACTGGTGATGGTGATGGTGATGGTGATGGTGATGGCGATGATGATGGTGATGATGATGATGGTGATAATGATGATGATAATGATGATAATGATGATGGTGACGGTGATGGTGAAGGTGATGATGATGGTGATGATGATGGTGGTGGTGATGGTGATGATGGTGATGATGATGGTGATGATGATGGTGGTGATGATGGTGATGGTGATGATGATGATGATAATGATGATGATGATGGTGATGATGGTGATGATGATGATAAAGCTTTATTTGAACACGTTAGCCACTTCGACAAATGTTGGTTTCCTAGTGGGACGTGTACAAAACATTAACAATCTAATACTAAATGTATACAGTATTTATTAATTTTACATACGTAGCTAAAATATAGTTAAAGAAATAGACTAATTATTATCATCAATCAGACTGGCATAAGAAATGTTTTCGTTAAATAAGAATGGGAATTTACTATTTCGAACTTGGTCGGACAACGAATTCTAGATTTTTGGACCACTATAACTGATACTCTTAAGATATGCATTCCTCGGACGTGATGAGTAAAGGGTAGAGTTTGACCCTCATAAATAATGATGGTGAACACTATTTGATTTTTGGAAGATTTCGGCGAGTTTTACTGGCATTTACTTATACATGTTATTCTCCGAACAGGGTGTCGGTTTAGGGATAAGTTTGCGCGAAGTCTTGACTGTGGAGACCAAGGCTGAAGGCCGTGGTTCGTACAGTAAAGACTGAGGGGCAAGGCTTTGACTGTAGACATGATCCTTATCGTTCCCCTGTTTTTGATCATGTTCCCCCTTATTGGGAAGATTTTAGATTTTTCCTTGGTGGGTTTAGCCCGCGCTTTCCAGACCACAACGCTCGTTAGCCAATCAGAATGTGTAATTAGGTAGGGTTCCAGACCTAGGTAAAATAAAAAACGCAGATATAAGGGAGGTCCAGGAAGCTCTATTGGGAACGACAAAGTTTTAGTAATAGCGAGAAAAACACAGACGACTGGCGTTGTAGTAAACTAGGATTTCTCTTTCGCCCCCATTAAAAATACTTCAACAGTTCTTTTCAGTGAGTAAAGGTTGTCCATTCAATCCAAAATGAAACCTTTTGTACGTTGTAAGTCTTGACTTGGCCTGCAAGCAGACTCTCCGTTCGAGAAGAGAGGGAAAAAAATCCTGCACGGGCCTCCTAGACATTTGAATTACTGCAATCAAAATTTGGACGCGATTTGGCCAGTAACCGACAGATTATTTTAACCTGCAATGGTACGCGTGAAAGAAAACGTTTCTTTCTCTGACGATGGGTTTTTGCTCGAAACGTTGGAGTTCTTTGAAATGAGTCATGGCAGTTAACAACATTTTTACTTTTTACGCGTACGATTGCTTCTTAAAGTGTTAAGAACTTCACAATTAACTCTCTTCGGTCCGTACACTTTTTAATTTTACTTTGGCTCACTCCAGACGAATTTACTCGTCAAGGGGAGACGTTTGGGAGCAGAACGGGTTAATTCACGGTCAATTTATGTAACAGGTCTTGTCCTTGTGTTCTGTCCATATCAACAGAACAGGCTTCAGATCCCCTTCCCATCCTCTCAGTGAAGTAACCATATTTGGTTATGTTTTGTAAATAGAATTAGTTTACATGAACTGAGCCAAAAGGGGCACCTGTTCCTCGTAGCAGCCTCACGTGCCTTCGTGAGAATCCTTTTTATGTTAGGTAAAGCCTGGAAATAACCTGCTACGTTGATTGGTTTAGGGTACCTGGTCTTACCCATGGAGATGGCCAAGATCTGCGATATGTCCAAGATGGTACCAAATGTGGAGCAGATATGGTGAGTGTCTGTCTAATGCGAGACTAACATGTTCGATAGGGGTATCATCCTGGGAAATGAATTAAATAACTTTTGATCAACTCTTAGAAATTGGTAGTAAAAGAATGTACACGGCAAGGTTCGTACGGGTCATGGAAAGCATGAAAAGTCATGGAAAATCAAGATTTTAAAATTCAGGCCTGGAAAACCTGGAAAATTAGTGTCGGTCATGGAAAGTCGTGGAAAATTTGATTTCTTCTGGATCAGTGAATAATTCTATCTCAATTTTCTTTGCTAGCATTTTCAAGTTTCTTGGGGCCACTAATGAGCGTGAAAAATATCGCAAAAATGGGATCTACGATACTCGTTACCTTAATTTATCAGAGCTTGGCCATTAACTTCAATTCCGAGACTGGGTCCAAGCTACCCCTGTGGTTTGACGGAGCCCCTGTTCAGCTCGTTTCGTTGTTTCTAGCTTTTCCAGGTCATGGATTTTTGTAAATATGGTCACAGAAAGTCATCGAAAAGTCATGGAATTTTGATGGACCAATAGCGTACGAACCCTGACGCGGTGTTCACAAATCGCATCCTTGTATGACTTCACATGTGACCAAACGTTGTTTGCACGTGCTTCTCCTTGGCGCATTCACGTGAATTGTGATTTTAACCCTTATATGCATACCGTTGTCGTACAAATTACGACAAAATAATTAAGCAAAAAGCAAAAGAGAACAAAGAACTAAATAATTAAGAAATCGTGCATGAAAGGATTAATGATATAAAAAATGAGAAATATTTGAGAACTTGACTAAACAAACAAAGAAATACCGAACTTCACTTACGTATCGTAACTGACGACGTTTCAGACGGCGTGTCTGTACTGACTACATTCTGGACTCCGTTGTTCATCATGTCAGATGAAACAAGTCAAAAAATAATGAATTAACTTACATATGTCTCTTGCCGACGCTTCCGACATTGTCGTTTGTCAGTTCGTATAAAACAAGCCAAAAAGTATTGAACTGACCTGATTTTCTTCAACGTATTGTTGTAAATGACGTTGAGGACCTTTCACGAGATGCAGTGTTTGTCAGGTGTTTTGTTAACACTGAGTCGTATAGTGTTTCAAATAGAATCTGTTGTTTTACTAACTTTTACATCTGTTTTTCCTTTCTTTTTCAGATGTGTAAAAATAGCAAGTGCCTTCCCGTATCTGAAGTAGTCCCTGTCTCTTCTTTTCAAAACTGTCCAAACAATTGTTCAGGAAATGGGGTACGAGTTGGTAGATTAAATTGAGTGAAAACTTTGTCTACCGAAATGAAGTCTCAAGAACTCGGGCACTGGGTTTGTTCAAGTTTGCTGTGTGGTGGAGCGTCAGTGCTTCTTCATGGGCTGTGCTTGGTTTGCTTGCGATGTACTATTTTCTTATTGAGTTGTTCGCGTTGTACTGTGTTTGTATTGTGATCGCGTTGACTTGAGTTTGTATTTTTTTTTGTTTTTTTGTTATTACTGTGTTTGTGTGGCTTAGTGTTTGGGTTGCTTTCTATTGAGTTTGTATTCTATTGCTTGTGTTGTATTGTGTTTGTATTGTTGTGTTTGTGTTGCTCAGTGCTTTTATTTGCGTTGCTCAATGTTAGTGCTTGTGTTGTATTGTCTTTGTATCGTTTTGTTAGTGTTGTATTGTGTTTGTATTGTGGTGTTTGTGTTTGTTTACGTTGCTCAATATTTGTTTTTGTGTTGAATTGTGTTTCTATTGTTGTGTTTGTGTTGTATTGTGTTTGTATTGTTGTGTTTATACTGCTCAATGATTGTGTGTTTCGTTGTGTTTGCAATGTTGTGTTTTTGCTGCGTTTTCTTCGTTTTGTTTTGCTTGTCTTGCGACGTTTTTGTGTTATTTTTTTTTTTTTTTTTTTTTGTGTTTTGTTTTGGGTTTTTTTTTTCTTTTCTAATTTTGTTTTACTCTTGGTTTGCGTTTGCATTTCCATTGATTTCCTTTTTATCTATTTTTGCGAAGGAGTAACTCCAGTCTAATGTCATTCAACTTGCAGGTTTGCAATAACAAAGGTCACTGCCATTGTTACAGCGGTTACGCATGCCCAGACTGTGTCGAGAAAGGCCCTGAGACCGGTGGCAGTAGTGACAGCGGCCAAGGCTGTCAAAAGAAAAGCGGTGAGTTTGATATGTAATTTTGCTATCCAATAGGTCCCAGCCATCCCAACGACCTACCGGATCTTGTTAAAATTACGCACGAAATAAATATTGATAGGTGAACGTTCGTCAAGCTCTATACTCAGAAAAACGATTTCTTAGCCCCAGACGGGGATCGAACCCGCAACCTTCTGATGACTGGTGAGACGCTCTAGCCATCGAGCTACCAAGATTCAGATCCCCGTCTGGGGCTCAGAAATCGTTTTTCTGAGGACAGAGCTTGATGAACGTACATCTATCATTCAAGATATCTCCAAGCTCTCACATCTCCAAAATATATATCACATTATAACGTTATTAACATATACTGTTATCACACTACATGTTAATGGTGAGCTAAGGCGCAAGTTCGACATATGTGCGACCAAACCGGAAGCCACTGTATGCTAATCACATACCGAGATATATGTTTCGGAAATATGGGAGCTCCAAGCTCCGACATTTTCAAAATATATATCTCAACAATTCTGACAGTTAGATTTTTTTTCTCTATTTAAGGTGGTGTCAACGTTGCTGTAGCTGTAATTGTTCCGCTGTTTTTGATCTTCTTGATCGCTCTCGCAGTCATCGTGTACCTGAAACGACGGACGATTCAAGAACGTTTGAACCACTACAAATTTGTCCGAAGGACGGTGTAAGTATTCACTTCAGGATTAGTTGGGGACGAGAGGCGTTTGAATGGAATGGTGAGGAGAGAGTACTTCCCCAGACAGTGGACTGAAAATTAGTGTGACTTCTCATCTGACCTCTTAAAGACTTCTGCCAATCAGTTTCCCTCCCAGTGATCCTACGACCCAGTTAAGGAAGAGTCTGGAAAAATTGAATTTTCATATTTGAATATGGATATCCGATGTTTTATCTGAATGGCCCTCTGATTACTTAAATTAGAGAGTTTGCGTACATTACATATGAATTTCCTTTTTTTTTAACCGAGATGTCTTTACATTGAAACCCCAGACCTCACCCGTATCATAGACCTTGGCCTTTACCCGGCTTTCTTACCCCCCGCCTTTAGAGCTCGTTCATCTGATCGCGTCCCGGTGAGCAGAAGAGCTCGCGAACCAGGAGCTCCTCGTCCTACAGTTAGCGGTCCAACGAAAGTAGAGGTTAATGTTCCTGAACCAAACAAGCAACCTCCTGTAAGACGTGGTCCTCCTCCCAGACCAACAGGTAAAAACTTCATCGTAACTACTTTTTGCTCGTGCTGACTTTCATGAAATTTAAGTTTGCGATTTCAGAGAAAATGTGGATGGAAGTATTAAAAATATGAATCACAAAGAATTTATGTGGTAGAAAATTCAGTCAGTCGACAACCCAGTTAACAGAGGTTGACGGCCGTTCTGGTAAATGTACTGGTACCGTTGGTTAAAGATATCTCGTCATAAATGAATTTTAGTTGAGGTTTCCAGACTACCTTTATTTGATAATAGCTCATTGGTTTTCACATTTCAAAATTGCCATTCCCGTTGTAGCCTTATGAACGAAAATCAACTGTTTTGTTGACCCTTTCAACTGCTTTTTGGAACACAAGGTTATATTATCGCTAATTTTACAACTAACTAGTTCCATGTTGCCAGAAATATATCGACCCTGTGTCTTGTCAACTGTTTTTCTCAGCTCCACCGGCGGAAAATGAGCCAACATCTTCTCACCCCATGCTTCCTGAACCACCTGCATCAAGTTCACGCAAACCACCCGTAGTCCTCCAACAAACCCGACAACCACAGACCGGCCACCAGTCGGTACCACTCTTCCCACCGAGCGCAGCGCCAGATTTACAAGAAACCGCTAAACCCAAGCCAACTCCTCCTCGTTCTGGAAACCAGTATTTACCGGAAAGCACATCAAAGCCGTTACCCGCGAAACCTAAGTTCCCTCCAACTCGGCCATTCACGGGCCACAGCTCAGTCCCAGACCTTCAATCAGCGAATAAACCCGCAACACCGCCGACCAAACCGAGAACTAACGTGCCTCCTCGTCCAAAACCGCGTGCTCCTCTGGACGGTCATCGATCCGTTCCGGACTTTCCCGACGAAGTCCCGGTTCCAAAACCGAGAAATCTGGGGCCACGCGAAGGACATCAGTCCGTTCCGTTGTTGAATTTGCCAGATGGCTCTAGTGATGAGAATGCTTGGTTAGTAAAACCTTCTGCTGTGAAGGCAAGCCAAGCTAAACCATCACCTCCTAGAAAGCCTCATGCTGTTAAACAGGAGAAACCTGTTGACTTCAGGGCAGGCTTGAAACCAGTTCCTAAACCTTGGGAAAAGAGTTAAAAAAGATACTGGCAATGGAAGTGACTTTGAAATTACTCCGGAGATCATTCAGTGATGTTGACATCGAAGGCGGCAGTATGATTAAAGCAAAAAGTGTCCCTCCGGTTCCGTTTGACGCAGTGAAAAGTCTGAAATGGCCAGTTTTGCAGCCATTGAACTCTTGCACGCTGGAACAATAACTCTAGGTTAAAACCTGAAGCCAAACAAGCTGGCATGGAGTATTTTTTGGTTGATAGTTTCGTCTCTCTTGCCGTAGTGTCCCAAGGTCGTGTCTACGTTCGCTATTTTTAAGTTCCCATTTTTGGCTGGAGCCACCGTTGCAGCATGTATGCAGTTTAATGGTTGCAACTCGCTGCTGTAATTTTATCGCGGTAACGTCTAGTTTGTTGTGTGAACTAGACACTTCTAGCCATAGTGCTGAGTTACAAAATTCGTTGTTGTATTTGAGCATTTCTGAGAATGAGGAGGCTGATGGAGCTTAGAGTTTGTGGAACGATAAGCCTAGCACTGTAATTAATGAACAGGAGAGATGACGAAGAGTTGATACCAAATTGCACTGACCTTTGGCTAGTCACATTTGAGATCGATTTTGGTGACGAACTAGACGATGACGCGTGGTGCTCAAATGTTTTGCTAATCATCAGTTCGTAAACTGTGTCAACATCACCAGATCAGTCAGTGGTGCTCATCAAGTTCAACTTCCATTGCCAAAGGGAGCAATTTGGCATTATTTTTATTTTCAAAAGTGGATCGCGTGTATATTCAATGTCCCACGTCCTTAGCAGTACCGTAATTTACAAGACTCGCCACAAGACCATATTTCAAAAAAAAAAAAACAAAAAAGTTTTAGTATTTTTAAATGAAACTGAACGTCTTGGATAGCTGAAGATGACTAAAGAAGAGAGATTGTTTTAATGTGACACAGCTATTTTTCATATTTGTTTTAAAATACCAAAACCGTCATCACCACCAGTACCACTAACAACTACAAGAACAACAACAACAGCGATCACCAGGTAACATTTCGACAACAACTACAACAACAATAACAACAACCACTACAACAGCTGCAACTACAACAAGAATAACAACAACAACAACTACAACAATAACAACTACAACAACAATAACAAACAACAACAATGATAGCAACAATAACGACAAAAACAACAACTACAACAAGAATAACAACAACGACAGCTACAACAACTACAACATCAACAACAATAACAACAACAATAACAACAACAACGTTAGCAACAAACAACAACAAAAACAGCAACATAACGACAACAACAATAACAGCATCAACAACAAAAACAGCAACAACCGAAATTGAATAAGTTTGTGATAATAGTTATAGCCACGAAATTTCCATAACATTAAAATTATGTCACTGATAATTGGTTAAGAGACGTACAATGTTGACAAGAAATGTTCACGTCTGATCAGATGTAAATTTTTGAAGCCAATCTTAGACCCAAACAAAATAATATGAAATGATCTTAAGTTAGCCATTCTGAAATCTGAACGCTACCGTGTGACCTCTTTAGGCAAAGACTACTTTCAACCATCGCAGATTTTAAGTTTGCGACAGCGTGTTTAAAGTGTGGTAAAATGGAAATGCGTTTCAAACGTGACCTGACGTGTTCTGTTGCCATTCCGCGTTTGCTTTGGAAAGTTGTTCTATCCCCCTAACTTATGTCATTAGAGATTATGGTATAAAAGGAATAACCAAGCAATTGTATGCGTGCAACATATGAGCGAGGTTTTCCTACTTTGCGACGTGTATGGTGAGGTCACACAACGTCACCCAGAAACTTGACAACTTTTTAAATTTCCTGAGAAGAGTTCTTGTCTTTATTCTCCGATGGACACTGAAGTCCAGTTTACACCCGTTTAGAGCATG
Organism: Heliopora coerulea; assembly: GCA_030142905.1. Classification (NCBI taxonomy): domain Eukaryota; kingdom Metazoa; phylum Cnidaria; class Anthozoa; order Scleralcyonacea; family Helioporidae; genus Heliopora; species Heliopora coerulea. The sequence continues at coordinate 859,779 of JASJOG010000043.1, read as the reverse complement.
ACACTCCTGGGACCTTCTTTAGGGAAGATGAGCAGATATTTGCCGGAAGTTTACTGTGTGGTTCCTGCAATCATTTGCAATATGAAAACACTATGGGTTCAGGATTCTGATTATAGTTAAATAGTTCTCTCTTCTCTCTGCTCGCTCGGAGCTGGTATGCACTCATTGGGTAAACCGTGTTTTCATGTTTCAAAGGCTAAACACAGGGGGAGATTTACATGTCACCTTCCAAAAAATGTGGAAGAACGTGCCCCCTCCGATTGACCTTCATTCTTCAGGTTTGTCAAGGCCTTTTTGAATGCTTTGGGGATTTTGCGCGTTGTATGAGACGAATTTTAACGCACTCCTCTCCCGCGACGTTTGGAGCAGCGGTCTTTAAATTTCTAGGTCAGCGGAATTAGGAATTAATTTCTTGACCAAAATTTGTTCAAATGACGCTCAAAAGTCAAGGAAATAAACGCAAAATGTTTTGGCAAGATATTTGCTTTTCGAGGAAGTTCTTCCAATTAAATCCATCGACGTATTTAGTGAAGTACTTAAGAGTATTTTGAGTGATGTCATTCCTCAAAAGTAATTATACTCGTGCAAAATTCATTGGCCAGTTAGGGCGCTCAGCATGAACTGTGAATCTGTTTAGTGAGCCTTGCAGAAGAACAGTCGCCAAATTTCGCCAAAGAAAATGCCAGAAGATACAATAATTCGAAGAGGAACTGAATCCTAGTATCTCCAACGGTTTTCACACTTCAATTTTCCCAAGAACTTTTGCCCTCATGAGAACACTCAAGGTTTGACCGAGCCGACTGGTTACTCCATGAAGATAATACCACGAAGACGAAAGGTCTTGTTCCTGCTGATCTTCTTTGGTTTCTTGTCGGTGTTTGTCTACATTTCACCCAGTTTCTTCATCTCAAGGTAAACCATGATAGTACTTCTTCAGTCCTCTCTCCCACCTCACAACAAACTGTTTATCTAAGACACGCGGTCACATGTAGAGATATGCTTCCCTTATTCAAGTAGGGCTTCAGTTTTTGTCTGTGAGGAAAGCTTTATTCAGTGTGCTAGGTCCGCTTACAGTTTGACCCTTCAAGAGAGATTTGCGTTTAATGTCAAATATTTACCAATTCTAATGTTGATTAATTTTTAGTGCTAAAGTATTGCAATTGTTTTTGGGGTTTTTTTCAACGACTTTCGGGAACGTTGCCAATGAGTTTGTTTTCATTACTGATGGTTTTCCCAATGTTTTTTATTCGACACATGTTGGACAAGAGAACACAAAATATCGGGATCGGTGCCGAAAGTTTCCCGCTGCATTGTGCTGTGCTGACTTCGTGGGACAAAGAAGGGATTAGTGGTCTGACTCACCCAGCAGACATTTTAAGTCGTCTCGAATATTACTCAATTCGTTGATTTTTTCAGCGCCGTTGCCATGTTGTGTCTAATTCTTCTGTTTAAAAACTGCAGTTACACTATGGTCCAACGTCTTGGTGTATTCATGGACCATTCGGTTTGTGTTTACCCAAAATGGCCCTATTTCAGCACGTGTTAGCCGGTTAAAAATCAAAACAAAAGAGCCCTTTTGATTAAAAAATAAAAAGTAATAAAACAAAACCATCTCCATGCAGGTGATAACTACAAAGTGTTTTTGTTTGATTAATTTAGTATCTGGAACCACGGGGATATAGACACAACACTGATTGCTTCCTCTTAAAAATGGTAGTCAAGGATTGACATGACGTATTTAGCATAATCATTGAAAATCTTGTTAGCCAAGGTCTCAATATCGGTTTTACCGTTCTTTGCGCTCAGAAAAGATTACATTACGGATAAATCAAATGATGGCGGGAAGGGTCGTATAATAGCAGTAAGTAGTTGACATTTGTGTGAACTAAAGTCTCTGTACAAATGCCTGGCTAATTTTTACATTTGAACTCCAGTAAAATTTGATACCGGACATACCACTCTTCAGCGTGCACGTGTCAAAGCATATCAAAGTTAATGCGAAACTGTCAGCAATAATTGATTTTGATTGCCACCTTCAAGTGTGGTGACGTAATTCACTAATATCTGAGTGCTTTATTAATTTTCCAAATGCTTTGAAAGTTTAGACACTTAGATGTTGAAACTGCCACAATATTAAACTGTGTGTTTTCTCAGTGAGTGGTGATAGGATTACTAGAATGGGGTGGTGAAATATAAAACCTTTCTGTCACTCACAAATGATTGGCTGCCAAGTGATCTCCCTTAAAATTGTACTACCTAAGATTCTTGAAAATGCTCCAAAAGTGTAATACTGTCATAGATTTTACACCTATTTCCAAAAATTCATAGAATAAAATACCATACTTTCTGGCTGACCAGCTGAAAGGCAGTTGCTCTCTTTGCCACTCTTCATTGCAGTGGTGTTGTTTGTATGGCATGGTTGCTTTGCTAGGGATTTTACCAAAAAGGAATACAATATTTTTTCATCCCCAAATTAAAAGGAAGCTGCTCCCCGAGACACTCCTTTGGTTGCTTCCCATGTGTTCTCCCTAATTTTTTCCTGTAGCATTCTAGTCACAGTTTGGACTTCTTAATCACTTAACCATGTATTTTTAGAGTCCAGCTTAAAAGTCACTCCAAAGTCATTTGCAGGTTGCCAAGACTTGATCCATTTAATGCTTCTATTGCTCATCTAATTACAAACTATATCCAAGATTCAAATTCAGTGTGTCAAGGAACACCAAAGATTTTTGAACTTGTAAATGGAAGGATAAAGCCTCGTGATGATTCCTTACTGGATAATGTTTTGAAAAAGTCTGTAAAATTTGAAACTTTAGAAAGACCAGAAGGTGATGATGATGGTGTAACATATGGCAATGAAGTATTTTTTTTAAAAAGCAATCGGAAAATACACAGGATCCAAAGTGACTTTGTGAAAGTGAGCTACCGGCTGGATGATCGAAGTCGGAAGGTTGAAATGTTTGCACAGGTTGCACGAAAAAAAAAACTTGTCAAACAGCCAAAGGAAAGTCAACTTAATGTTGTTCTGATTGGGTTCGATTCCACGTCAAATGCTAACTTCAGACGAAAATTACCAGAAAGTTACAGTTACCTTGTAAACAACCTTAAAGCATTTGTTTTTAATGGCTATTCCATTGTTGGGGATGGCACCACGCCAGCTTTGACAGCAATGTTGACTGGCAAATCACTGAAGTCACTGGCAGATAACCTGGTAAACCTTGACCACTGGCCTTGGATCATGCAAGATTACAAAGAACATGGATATGTCACTCTTTATGCTGAAGATGACCCACGGCTTGCAAGTTTTAACAACAGGCTTCGTGGATTTAATATGCCACCTGCTGATCACTACATGAGACCTTTCTGGCTCTCTGTCGAGCAGCAAGGTATGAATGGCCACAAGAGGAACAAGACTGGTGTTCTTTACCGAGTGTGTTTTAATTCTGAGCCACTTCATAATATTACTTTAAATTATGTTACAAGCTTCATGGTGGCTTATAGTGACATGCCTAGGTTTGCTTTTGCCTATATCTCGTACTTGTCTCATGGGAGTGGAGAAAAACTGAGCTTTGCTGACAAAGATCTTTTACTGTTTTTAAGAAATTATGAAGAATATCATAAAGATAGTATATTAATCATCTTTGGTAAGTGAAATGATTTTCAGGTTTGTGTAAGTGTAGTTATTATTACAATGGTTGTTGTAGTATTGTTGGTGTTTCCAGGTGCTCTTTTGTGGCCAACCTTCCACTCTTATGTCATAAAATTATGAAGTGAAATGGCAAGTTGATTGAATAACTAGCAAAAATTTATTGCAAATGAAAGTCATAAATACTGAAGCTAGATCTTCATGTTTAAATTCAGATTTGAAATACAAGATTACCTTATTTCAAAAGAAAATAGTGTATTACTTAAAACATACAGTAATGTTAGTTTAAAAATTTTTTAATCATCTGGAATTGATGTATAGATGTTCAAGCCATAATTTTGAAAAAAAATAATCGAAGTTTTTGTAAGCAAGTTAAACTGTATCTCCATCCATTTTTGATTGGGTTTAGTCATAGTCATGTAGGCTTCTGTTGAATTTAGTTTGAAATGGTGAAATTTATAAGTTTACTGTATTTCACTTGAACTTGTATTACACTTCTGTTATATGACACCAGGACATTTCCCACAAATCAGAAAAAACCCTCTTGTTTGTGTATCTATGGTAATTTTTTTTGAATCTCCATCATCAACTGAACTTCTGATTTTCTGTTTTTGTCTTTTTAAAATGACTCTCTAGGAGATCATGGAGCCAGAATTGGACCTATTAGAAACACCATTCAAGGAAGCATTGAAGAACGTCTTCCTTGGCTTTCCATTGTCACACCACCATGGTTTGAACAAAGGTATCCCAACTTCGTCAACAACATGCTAAAAAATCAACATCTTGTCACATCCCCATTTGATATCCATCACACGCTACACCACGTCCTTGGACTTGAAAAAAATGCAGTTGGAACTAGTTTGTTTTCACCATTAAGCTCTGAAAGATCATGTGCTGATGCAGGTTAGCATATTTTAAACTGAATAACATATTTAAATCAGTGTGGTGTTGTAAAATTTAATAATTGAAACAGACTTGTATTTCAGGAGACTGACTTGGTCCATTAAGGGACAAGGATGCACTTTAGAATTTTGTTATGGCTAACACCATATGGATTTTGTTCAACAAAATGGAGTGCCTGCTCCTTAAGGAGTTAACTGCTAATTTGGTTAATCATGTCATTTGTGCCAAGCATCAAGTGGTGCAATTTATTGCTGCAGTATTTATCCAGAACTCTTGAACTCACTTGACTATCTTCCTCACAGGTGTTGATGACCACTGGTGCCCCTGTCTAAACTGGAGAAGAACTGATGCTTCAAGCCCTCTGGTCCAAACTGCTGCACTCATGTTGGTGAAAGAGATCAACAAAATGATAACCAGGAAATCAATTTTCATTCATCTGTGTGCCACTATCTACCTTGTTGATATTGTTCTGGCAACAAAGCTCAACCATGATGAGCTTAACTCTAAACCTAAATCCAGACACACTAGTACTTACCCAGACAATGACAAAATATTCACATACCTCCAGGTGACTGTTAAAACTAATCCTGGTGATGGCACATTTCAAGCAACTTTTAAGGTGGATTTTGACTCAAATTTGACAATAAATCCCCATATAAGTAGGACAAACAAGTATGGTAAAAACCCATGGTGCATACCTCGGAAATACCACTATATGCGCAAATTTTGTACCTGTAAACAAGCTCATCCTCACAGAAGACCCTAATTACATGTAGAGATTTTTCTTATAAACAGGCAACAGTGGGAAGATCACAAGTTCAAGTTTTTCACTCAAAAAAAAAAAAAAAAAAAAAAAAAGACCACCAACCACTGGTGTTGTTATTCACTGCAATCAATCTTCTATACTTCTATGTTTTCAAAGCTTGTTGAACAAGCCTTGGTGCAGTATACTATAGTGATATTAAACACAACAGATCTTGACTCTCTGAATCTCTATATGCCAATGTGTGCCGTAAAATGCGTTGTGATATGTTTATACCTTCATTTTGAACACCATCATATAATACAACAGTTTTTGAGTAGTTCATAAATGGTACATAAATCAAGCAGTGTAGTACATCTGTTAAAATGCCTTCTTATCTCCCATCCAATTTATTAAGACAAGGAAGATTGGTTAGCCCTGTGATAAAACACCCAGAAGAGCGTTTCAAAAATGAGTGGTAAGCAGGTTTTTTTACTTAGCTATTTACAAAACCACGACTTATTCTGAGTATGTTGACTTCTTCATTAAAAATGTCAATGATGCACTTCCTTGCCAAAACCTATTGCAATACTACTAGTGCTGTCAAAGTTCAACATTTAAATGTTTTACAACATCAATATCCTTTTAGTAAATAACTATGCATTTAACTGTTTACCATTAATCATGTCCACTTAACTGACTTCAAAGTTCGAAAAGCTATCAGTCATAGTTTTTGTGGTTTGAAAAGCTATTGGTCATAGAGTTTTTTCAATGGCAGGTAACATTGTAAGTAATAAGAGAAGTTGTCTGCTTCCAGACATCAACATGTTGACTTTTTGAGTAAAAATATCAAATTCTGAAGTTATTTCATTTTTATTGTCTCTTGAAAAGAAAAACAGAATAATTTGAAATTTTGGAACTTTATTTTCCAACATTTAAATGTATAAACATTTATGAAATGTCTGTTTAAACATATACCAAATTAAACATAAACTGACAGCCTTAAATACTACCCAACAATTTTATCACCTTTTATTAAAATTTAATTACATTCAGTTCTATCTACAATATGTATGAGAGAAAAATTGCACTTGGTTTATTTTAGTTCTCGTTTTCAAGCAACTTGCACGTATGACTCAATGGGTGCGACATGTACTAGTGTATTAATAAGCATGTACCATCGTTATGTTTCTATATTATTGAGAATTCACACACACTCTGACTAACTTAAATTGGAATTAAAGTCAGCAAAAAGAGTGTCCCCATGAACAATGTAAACAATATAAATGGAGTAAAAACACCCCAGAGTGGCCAAAGAGCATACACACAACTAAAAAAAAAAAATAAAATGACTTGTTTACCACAATATAAAAAATAGTAAAAGAAAACCAGTGATAAAGAAAGACAACATAATAGTCTTAGTCTACAGTGTAATGCAAAGGAGACATCAGCAAAGTGATATTGTGGAGTCAAATGAAAAGCTGAAACTGTCACCATTAAGAGAAATCTTAACCAAGTTCAAATTTGGTATTCCCTACTTTAAGTCAGGAAGCAAAGTTGTGTCTTCACAAACCATGTAATATCTCACCCAACCCCTATCCTAATCTGTTGTTGTGTGAGTGTAACACAAGTATTGTCCAAACTTTAATCTGTTTGCTGATTTTATTTTTTTGTTTGTTAAGCAAAACAGCAGGGTTACTTTCAAGTTACCCCCCCAAAAACATTTGGTTGCAGTTTGCAAGATTTCTTTTAGAATCTGGGTTGATTTTTCCTCTGAGTTTGTACATACCACTGCCATTGTTGACAGTCTATGTAGGTAATCAGAGATGGTGTAGCTTAAAACATTTTTTACTATTGGGCATGCACAGAAAATTTTATGGGATATTATCAGAACAGCTGATTGATTTGTCTGCTTGCCCATATAGAAATGTGTGACTGAAAGGCCAAAACTTGGTACAGGGCAGGCCACACCCATATCTTTCAAAACCTGCATGGTGAACTGCAGAAGCAAATCTCACCAAGTCATTCCAGCTATAAATGATGCTGTAGCAATTGGAACAGCAACTGGGTTATGGCTTTCCCAGTCATCAATCTTCTTATAATAAGAACACCAAAATATAAGGTAGAAAGCAATGGAGAAGTTCACCAGCAACAGAAGACAGCCAATATAAAGCCATAACCTGAAAAACACCAAGAAAAGGATCAAAAGGTAATACCTGCAACATTATATGCACAGCAGTGGTCAGTAAAATTTGTAATTCAATAGTGTGTGAATGTTGCTGGGCAGTTCTTAAGTTTGACTTCAGAATGCTTTCTTCTTTCACAGCAACCACCAACACTTTGCTTTTAAAGAATTTTTCATTTACATGTGAAAATCATACCAGTCACAACCAAACTGTCCTCCCTAGACTGGTCCAGTAAAAACCTCAATATCAGAGTTCCTGCAGAAAACCTGGACTACTTGGTTGAATCAGAATCCAGAACCAGCTGATAACTTTATGAAGTATAAAGCAAACCAAAATCCAAGTAAGAGCAACATCTTGTAAAACCCAAGATATACATGTAGGTTATTATAACAAGACTAAATGTTGAAATGGTGAATTTTCAACTTTATTGCAAAATCATCTTCAGACCAAGTGAAAACATTGAGTTGAAAACCTAGGCTCCCACTATGTTTCCACTTGGTCTGAAAGTGACTTTGCAATAAAGTTGAAAATTTACCATTTCATGATTTCAGTCTTGTTTATAACCTGTATCTTGGGTTTTTCAAGATGTCACTCTCATTCAGAGTTTGCTTCATTTTGTACTTGGTCGAGTCAAACTCAACACTTATCTCACATGGAGTTGGAATGGAGGCCTGGTCACAGAGACAAAAGACACGTGCCATTGTGCCACCAATACCTCCTGTCATTTCAAACAATGGCATGTACAGATACAATAAAAACACAAACTTGATGTCCCTCTAGTGTGGGAGAGATTGCAGCACTGTGAACAAAACAGTTCATTACCGATACACTCTTGGATCGATCCTTACGGCAATATAAAAGTCAGTGCAATAAAATACAGCCATTGAAGCAACCATCCAAAACACCATATGGATATTTAAGAACGATTTTGACCGTTTTCTGGGGTCATTCTCTTCCAATATCCGCTTGCCTTCCTTCTGAAGTTGGTCTGAGAATAAGATTGGCAAAATTTGTGAGAAACGGAGGAAGTTTTTTGTTTTGGGAAGAATAATATCGTGTAATAAATTTTATTATTGTATATACTAAGAAAGCGGCAATGATTACATTTTTAAAACTTTCATGCTCAAGGGATGCTAATTTCTTATTCCGTACTCAAGTGGGTATGTTTTCAATTGCGATAAACACGTTAACTTACCATCTAACTGCGAATCGTATTGTCCCCGGCGATGTTTTAAGAAGGCTTCTTTTAGAGTATTGTCCAATTCAAACGCCATCTTGTTTTTGTTTTGTTTTTCTTGCTTGTAAGAATGAGCACTGGTCATACATATCGCTGGCGAGGACAATGAAGGGAAGACATTGAAGGACAGGAAAGAGGAAGAATGGAAGAAAAAAAGAAAATTGAATGGTGTATCCCAGGAAGACAACGACAAAGACTACAACAACAGCGGCCACCACAATAGCAGCAGCAGTTACAAGAAGAAGAAGAAGAAGAAGAAGAAGAATGACGAATACGGCCACAGCAGCGGTATACAACGGAACTGCAACAGTACTTACAGAAACAACGACACATTCACAATACTAGTTTAGTCGAAAACGAAGAAAGCCGAAGGTACACGAGCGATAAGTATTCTGGATTAGATGTACAACTGTGAAATTATCCTTTTGAATTTGAATTTTGCACAAAAAAGTCATCAGAAGAAGTAATGGCAAGGCTCTTCGGTATTTACTTCAGTGGTGTCACCATTCACTATCTTCTTCGAGCAAAGCGTGCTGAATGTTGTGGTCTTCTGCAGTTTTGCATGTTAGAAGACCCTAAAATAGGTACTCTCAATTTGTACAAGTTTTTGAAACGGGTGTATTCTGTACAATTTAATTATTAAAATGACCATGTTCTCTTCGCCTCTCGCTTCGTCTATATTTGTTTTATTTTCAGGAATCTTAGACGATGAATTCAATATCGAAGGAAGTTGATACACCATGAAATGAAATAGTTGGATGTCAAGATGTCAAGATTCGGTGAGTAAAATACCAGCTTTTTCAACCACTTGAAAAAAATGTCTGTATTTCTTACCTCTTATGATTTCTCGCCAGTTCTCACCTTCCAAAATTGGCGCGAAATCATTGGCTATGTTTAAATACTATATCTCGATACAAGTTTTATTCCGTTCCGTTACAAACTCGTCTGGCTCTATTCAAATCTCTTTTGTGCTGTTAAATAATGTTCATTCTGTATCACTGGCGTTTCTTATTTCTTTCTTTTGATGAGCATCTCTGGTTTTTTCTTGAGAAATGTCAATAAGTGCGTTCACATTAGTGAACTTGGATATGATGAGATTTGGACTAACTCTAGTTCAAGGCGAGTCCGACTTTACATCTTTCTCCCTTTTCTTCCAATATTTTTCAAACTTTCTTCCCGAATTAGCATATTAAGGGGTTTGTTTTCGAATTCATTAAAATAACTTGCAAGTCGTGCTTAATCGGATCCGAAACGCTTGAACAAAAATGATATAAAGCACACTTTCTATTTGACAAACTTAAAGTATCGCTGTCGGGAACTATCCTTTGCTTGGTGTTTTAAAAACTGCTTACAAGCAGATCTTCTCCCGTTTATACCTCATGAATCGGCCAGAAGACAGGGAGATTATATTATTCACATAAAAAAATTGGATACTTTCGTGTTAATTAAATTCACAGGACATTGCGAGACGACCAACCCAGGGCATCATCTTAACATTATATTTTACGTACAGTGAATATCAGTAAGTTGTCTTCATGAGGGTTGAATAGTGGCAAATCAAGTCTGATTTACGTCAAACAATTCACCATTTATTGGATATTTACATTTTAGTGAACGTTTAAAATTGCTGTAAATTTGTAGATGTCATTATGTACCAAATTAGGACGTTGTACCCGTTAGGGGAAGAAACCGACGACCAGAGTCCATGTCCGCCATTTTCGGGTTCACTTTCTGATTGGTAATGAGGCTTACAGTTGTTGCCCGCAAAGTAGTTCGCGAGAAAGGCTAGAAGCCGTGTTGGAAGAAAGTCACGCGTCGCCAAATCTGCCCATCCACACACTTGCCAAATTCAATGTTAGTGAATATCCATTTGTGACAGCCCGACTAGTCGTCTTCCCCTCAAATCACCCAGTCAGAAACCATGTTCCATATTCCAGATAGGTTTTCGTTTTCCACCCATCAATCCACCAAAAACATCGGTAAGTTTGCCTCTCCCGAGGCCTCCCATAGCATGGCCGCGAGTCTCCTAGTATGCCCGGTTACCTGGCTGAAAGGTAAAATTCCAAGATGCATGCAGAATAGCTCGTAACAGTAAATCTTATCTTGAGAAAGCGATGGAAAACAGCGACGTTTTAATTCACTAAAAAGAGAAAAGCACGATGTTATTTTATTTATATCGTCCGTTAACATCAAGTCTGAAACGATGCCATTCTGAGGACATAGCCTGCAGGGCTACCACTGGTTGAACATGCGCACTCATGACAGCAAGATAAAAGTTGAACGAACAGTGGTTAAATGTAACCCGCAGCCAGACAGATACAATTTAGGTTCTGCGTTTGAAATGCACTACAAGTCCCCAAAATAGAAGACCTTTGCGAATCAGCTTCGAATGCCGCGGCGTGTTCATCAGCGATCAGGAGTCATACATCTTCACACCTGGACGGACACAGTGGGCGAGCTCAAAGCGTTGTCCATGTTTCGCAAAAGCAAACCAGCACGCTGGATAAGTTTATCCCCACTACACCTATCCAAGCATTAACACTTTCGCGGACGCGCTGCGGTTGATGTCCGACAAATCTCAACAACAGAAAAAATAAAAGAACAAAGCAAAGAACAGAAAAGGTAATACTGACCCCAACTTCCGAAAGAATTCGTTTGAGACGTGAAACCGTGAACATACCCAATAAGATACACAGTGGAATATTCCAAAATTTGTCCCAACGGTTGTTTCTCTTGTTAGAGAGAGTACCGTTCAATTACCTTACCTGTAAAAGTTAGATCCAATAATCCCAGGAGAGTCAGAGAACTCGTCAACAAACGCATCCGGATCCTTAATAGTCTTCTGGTTTCCTGACGAGTCCTCGAACCAGAGGAGATGAGTGAACATGAAGTCGCCATACCTTACTGCAACGCTTGTGTGTCCTATTGGATGGAAATTGGAGAAAATATTTTTTGATATAATTGCTAAATCAATCATTTTTGAATCTGTGGTATTTTTGGGCGTAAAGTCGCCAGGTACTGAAGGTTCAAAAGTAGTTGAACTGCAACAAGGCGTTTATATCACAAAGATTTATGTCCGTCGCTGTCCTTGACTACGTGCTTTCAACCATGTTATGCCTAAACCCCTCCACAGTTAGCCGTCAGCTCAACGAAAGAAATTTCTAGCGGAATGACGTCATATATTTCCAGAAACAAGACAGAAAATGGGATCACTTGACATAGTTTCCCAATAAAACGGCATGCTTCAGTCTAGGTTTGTCTCGGCAATTTTTTGGGCGCACCAACGAAACATGAACAAACTGTTGGGTGACTATCTTGCAAATGCTAGATTATCATCTGATATAACTCTAACCACTCCTAACTTTCTTGTTTTCTTCGTTGTGTGCATGAAACCATTTTAAGATGATTACCTTGCAAGTACAAGATTATCTTCCGATATAACGCTTATCGTTTCTAATTTTCTCGAACTCTTCGTTGTGTATGTGAAACCTCGGGGTTTCTCCTTACCTTGCACAAGAAACGTCTGAAGATAATTCCAACCATCCCAGATACTCTGTTTGATGTAATGCGCAGGATCTCGCCAATTGTAGATTTTCTTGCATTCCGTGTTGATAGATGGGGCTATAACTCGATTAGCTGATCGGTCGATGTAGATGAAGTGGATGAGACCAGGAAACTCCTCTAAATACGTGAAAAGTAATTAAGGGAAAAAAGAACTAGACACGCAAAAATCGAAATGAACATAACGAAAAAAATAACAGCGACACGTTAGCGACTTAGAAACAATACAAAGGTGTCATTCCAGCACGTTCTAACCCTTTCGCGTCGTCAGAGTGCTTTTGAAACGAAAAAACACTGAACTGGGGCTTAACTGTAACAACGCCTGTTGTCTCTTCACTGTTTGGAGGAAATATCAAATTGAATGCAAAGAAATTCCGGAAAAGCATCTTGTTATGATGACCACAATGACAGCATCGTACAAATTGCCTATTTCTAACTAAGATTATCAAAGGATATGTTGTCATGGTGACATTTCTTTCACCCTTCACCGATAAAAAGCCCTTGCAATCCTTCAATTCTTTTTGAACGGTTTCTTGAATCCCGTACAAGGCTTTTGCATGATGCATGCTGATGGCAGGTCCGTTAAATGTCTTCCCAGTGCAATAAACAGCACCAAACAACATGGTTAAGCTTCTCATCATGTCAACCAGAGCTCTGTCTAATATCGCCGACAACCGTTGCTTGGTCCTTTTTTGTAAGTGTCCCTGAATATCGTGCGTTTTAACCATCTCCCACTTTTGTCGAATGTCGTTCACGTGAACCTCCAAGGCTTTCTGAGTTAAATATGACAGAAATTTGTAGTGAGTAGGTGAAAAAAACAGCGCATATTTTTTAATTTATCTCTGTTTTTGAAAATAAACGGTGCTGGCAGACAGTGTTGTAGACTCGAGTTCGGGCTTGGACTCGGATTAGGTGGACTCGATTACATCATTCCAGCAGACATACACTGGTGAGCTTAATGGCCGACTCAATAGATGGCAATTCGTTTGGCTGTCAACTGTACTGAATTTGCAATATACATGTTGGAAATATGGGAGCTTGGAGATACCTTGAATGAATGACAGATGAACGTTCGTCAAGCTCTATCCTAAGAAAAACCATTTCTAAACTCCAGACAGGGATCGAACCCGCAACCTTCTGATGACAAGTGAGACGCTCGAACCATTGAGCTACCGAGACTCAGATGGCTGCCGCTTAGGTCACACATATGTCGAACTTGCACCTTAGTTCACCATCTTAATCTTGGTAGCTCAATGGTTTAGCGTCTCATCGGTCATCAGAAGGTTGTGTGGGTTCGATCTCTGGGACTCAGAAATCATTTTTCTGAGGTAAGAGCTTGACGATCGTTCATCTGTCACTCATTCAATATACTGAATTTGTAATAGTACTGCACCAGGGCGTAATAACTGCATTGCACTGTGCAGTCTTTTAGCCACGCCACAATCTGTCACAGGGTTGTCAACGTATCGCCTGACACGGAGTTCAAAAAGCGATGAAGGCTGCTGTGAGGTTGATTGAACTGCACTCGTCGCATGGAGCTTACAAAAGGACAAAAAGACAAAAGTCGCTGCGACAAACAGGAATTCAAGCTTTAAATAACTGAAATGAAATACTGGGAGTAAACTACAGAAGGCGAACTGTCAGAACCCACCAGGATCATCCGTCGTTCACAAGCTGAAGGAATTAGTCACATTTTCTTCATAACCAAAATGCTGAAAAGGGCCATTAAGAGATTTTCGAATTTCAAGAATTTCGTGGAAGATGCCCCATGTCCCCAGAGAGAACTTCATTTACAACTTTGGACCCCTGGGTAAAATCCTGTCTGTATCTCCTAAATGCAATAAAAGACCTACGGCAGTTGCAAATTTGGCGCGAATTTCTGCTTGTGCAAGTACTTGCCCAGGTTCTCGAATTTCGGGAACCAGGCTGTGATTGGCAGACCATGGGACAGGAATGTTGCACTTTAGTGAGAAGCCGCTGTGATTGGTTGGTAATGGGAAGGGACGTTAGATGACGACATTAAATAAGTAGTGTCTATATATTTATACTGAATAAACTACGAAGCAACTTTCATTGGGCGGAAATCTTGAGGAAATAATAACAGTTTTCACATTCTAGGTCATTCCTGAAAATTACCTCCATTGCAGAATTTCCTTTCAAGCCTTCACTGATCTTACGAATGTGCTGTTCTATCTTTTCAACCAGGTTCATGGTGCTGACAGCCTCTTCACCTGATGGTTTTTCCTCAATAAAACCTGACAGAGTAGAAATTAAGGAACACATGTCTTTTGCTAATTCCCCTTTCTTTACCTGAAACAGAACAGGTCCTTATGTTAACCTTACAAAATTTGAGTTTGCTACGTTAGTTTCCGCAAAATTTTTTTTTTTTTGCAATACAAGGGAGGGGATTTTGACAGTAAGTTAATAAGTTGAAATTTGAAGAAACAACAACTGTCTTATCCAAGGCAGTAGATACCTGCCTAAGTCTACCCATCTACCTACCCACCTAGCCACATACTCACAGACCTACCATTGTGGTACACCTACCTGCCTGTTTAACCACCCATTTTCTATTTCTTTGTCAATCTCTTTGTCTGCTTGTTCATTCAACCAACAAATATTTTTATTTTATTGACAAAACACCTTTACCAATAAAATAATCAATTAGAAAGGCCTTCAGTATATAAATAACCTCTTAAAAATAGTATTTTGGATTCTCTTAATCTTTGAGTAAAGTAAACTTCATTGTTTAGCTACCAAGTAGCAAAAACTTCTCTGATAGCCATAGCTGTAACACATGAGAAATAAAATTTGTAATTTTATGTCTAGAACTATTGATTGCCAAAATGGGGCCTCATTTTGAAACTTTCAAATAATCTTGTTGTGTAGTCAATGCTGTAGATGGTTTACCTCACTGATAATCACCAGCACTGTTCCAGGAGATATCTGTAAGCAATGAAGTGTGTGAGGGATATAAATTGAAGGCAAAGGTCTGAGAAAGATCCTCTGGCGGTAAAGTTCATTGTCAGGGTCATTGAAACTGCTACTGCTTCCAGTTTCTTGAGAAGATTTGGTGCTTCTTACATCACTTCTTGTTCCATAGTTACTTTCCTATAATGACATTACATTTTTTACTTTCCCCTTTGTTTCCTTTGATTTGTTTATTTCTTGGTTTATTTCTTTCTTTCTCTTGTTCATTCTTACTATCTTTGTTTCTGTCATTCTTCATTCCCATCTCACCTTTCCAATATGACTCAATCTTTCTTTCTTTCTTTCTTGCTTCCCTCCTTTCCATTTCCTTTTTTTATTCCTCCCTCCCTCCTCTCCCTTTTTTCCTACATCTCTCTTTATCTTTCCACCTTCCTCACTTCCTACATTCCTTTCTTTTTGCTTCTCCTTCTCCTCTTTTCCTTCCATTATACTCACTAAGTGCAATTTCAAAACTCACACTATGATCTGATAAATATTTTGATAATTCCTCCTCCTCAGGTGTATAATATTTCTCTGACATCACAGAATCACTTGATGCATTATCCTTGTTACATTGATCTGAATTTTCACTGGATTGGTTGTCAATAACTAATCCTTGTTTCATACCATCTTCAAGACTTGAACAACTTGGGTAATACATTTCAGAATCATTGTATTCTTTAGAAACTGCTCCATGAGCACCTCTAATTTGTAAACTAGTTGATCTAACTTCTCCATAAGGAATCTTTGATTGCAGGTCTTGCTCAGCATCTTCAAGCTCACTTAATGGCATACTTGGTTTAATGTGGACATCTTGAAATCTGATTGTCTCATAAGCAAGAGGAGATGGAGTTTTATTTACAGAGATTGGGATAGATTGATCTGGGTGAGGAAACTTAGAACAAACTATTGTTGTCAGCATCATAACATCAGAAGCTTGAAGTTTACTTGCTTGATTACTGCAGAAAAATAAAATTTACAAGTACATTACTGATCAGTATCAACCATATAACACCTGTAATCTTTTGAAATTTAAAGGTTTCAGCTTTTGTCACTCTACAACACCATCACATCTGACAATGCTGTTGAACAACAACAGCTGAAACCTTTGTTGCTAGAACTGGCCATATTGACAATTATCATACTTCTTATAATTCTATATTTGACTTTCACCATCTTCAATTTGACACATGGAATGATATTATTTCAATGACTTGTAATTAAATACACCTTGCACTGGAAGGAAATCAAGATCACTAGTCAGAATAAGTTAAATAAAACATCTATTCATATTAGAAAATCCTAAAACTTGGTGCAGTCACTCCCAGCTGCTGAATAGAGCTTATTACAAGATACATCATTGACAAATGAAGATACTAAAGCAGGCTGCTACATGCATGTTCTCCATAAAATTGCCAGTCAGTAACAATATTAATATGTGATAAAGCAATAGCTGTGATGGAATAATATACCAGCAAACATTGGTTTCAATTCTAGAGGTATTAAGTATTGTAACAGGCCATGTCATGTTACAGTGCAGTCTCACATCAATTCCACAGCATGATGTTAGCATACACTGCTTAAATATCAGCTGTGTAGCACTATTCAACATTACCATCCACCTATCATCATTTATTGTTAGAGTTTTTTTGAACATGATATCAGGCCTGGCAAAGACCATACCTTTTTGTGTATATCTATACACAGGAACCTTACCTGGAATATAATGCCAAGACTTTGGAATTCACAAGAAGCATAGCATGCTTGGCTTGTGGGTCTCCCTCTTTCTGAGCTGTCCGGATTACCTTCTCGAGCAAATGAATGCTCATTTCACTTAAGCCCTGATTGACTTGGATCATCTCATTTGCTTCAACGAGGAAACTTTGCTGCTGGGAGCAAAGAAAGCAAAATGTCTTCAAAATGTTGCTTAGGGAATTCCACAATTCTTGCCGCAACTTTGAAGAATCAGGCTTCAGACGTTCTGTATAAGGACCAAAGTGGAAACCAATGAGATACTTAAACACTCTGAGTTTTCGTTTCAAGAACTCCTCAGATTCCTGGCCATCTCCATTTAAAACAATATAAACATTATCATCTTTCTATAATAAAAAAGATATAATAGTTGCAAAATAAAATTTTAAAAATTTAAAGCAATAATTTACAAGAATGGATATACAGGAGGTAACTCAACAATATCCTTACCCACTCTCAAATTTCTCAAAGTATCCAATCCAATGGTAAGGGAAGTACTTCACACAAATTTGTGAAATGTCATTTTTGACTGCAAGTTATAATTCACTTGAAGAATTTTCTGGGTTTTTCCTTTAAGTTTTATTGCCTTCTTCAGTGGAAGGAAGTCATTCAGTCTCATTGTTAGCCTGTTTTTTTATAGCAGGAACACTTAGGTTGGGCATGTGCTCAACTAGTCCCCTAGCAAGAAATGCTTCCCATAATAATAATAATAAAATGCATGATGCATCCAACACTTATTGCATGGTAACCCTTTTTTATCAATACCCATCAAAAACCCTAGACCTGCCCAAGATTTACATAAACTGCATTTATAGCCTGACAATCTAACTTAATTTTGCACAAGATTAGCCCCTTGTGTGCAATTTTCAAAGCCTAAACACAACTCAGGTTTGACCAGGGCCAAACTAATCCATCTTCTGAGGTGAGAATAAAAATGATCTTTTGTTTTAAATTAAACCAGGTTGGCACTATGGTGGGGTGAACTTAAGTCCTGTTTTTTACCAGGCAAATAAAGATATATTGGTCAAAATTTTAGTTTTAGTTGGGTCTTCTGCTGGAGGGTGTGTCAGTGTGCAGTGAATGCTCTAGTCATTTCCACGGTTACCTGATCAATTACGACAATCATTCCATTTCCACAAGTAATCGAACAATAAGGATTATTCTCTTCATTCATAAACCGCTGAGACGTGACCAGCGGCGAGAAGAACTGCAGTGCAGCATTCATGTCCACGGTAGCTTTGTCGTGGTCTTCGGTGATAAACCCGGCAGCCAAGGATATTATGTTCAGGTGTTCCGTAAACGCTTCGTCAGCCCAAAGGAACACAATATCCGGCATAGAGCTCATCACTACGACGCTCTTCATGGCCGAAGCTTACTGAACGAAGTACCCGAGGCTTTCCAGTGGTGGCGAAGAAAAAAGCTGTTAATAATATACGACAGTCAGTGAAGTGTGTCCGACCAGAGGACTATCGACGCTGAATAATCTTTTTAAGTTCACTTTATGATGTTTCGGGTCATCTTCGGCCTCCAACCAAAAGCCCAGTGGGAAAGCCACAGGTACCCATGCACGTTAAGAGACTGAATTTTGAAGAATCATGATGGCAATCTCTGAAAGTGGTAAGTTTACCAGGAAATTGAAATGTAATATTAGAGAAGCCAAGTGGCTTCAAGTTTTTATATTGAACGACGGGGGGGAAGCTTGTACAATCCACTTCCATAATCGTTCTCAATGTGTTTTTTATTTTGTTAAATTACGGATTCCTTTTTGTGCTAGTTGTCAATGTTATCGTTTAAAGGTTGTGACCTAGTTTTCTTTCCTGTGTGCTTTGGTTAATGTAGGTTTTACCATACTTGGCAGGTGTTTTGTCTGTTTGTTTTCTCACTTTCCTTCTGTTTATATTAAGTTAATGTCTGATTTTGATCTTCTCAACTCGAATTCACCTTTACATATCGGACATAGGGTGAAAAATTCAAGAAACACATATCTTGCTATTACAATTTTCATCAACAAAATTAACGCGAAACTCGAACGTCAATAGAAACTGTGCTCTTCTCTTCGCTTTCATGACACCATTTCCAGGATTTCTGTTTACCTGCAGTCATATGAGTCCGTGCACATCCTGAATTTCCTCACATGATTGTGATTAATGAATCCTCATAGTTATGTAAGAGGTTTATGACGCATTTCGTATTCGGCATTTGGGCAAGAGGGAGACACGTTAACGACAAACTGGTAACAATGAAACTGCTTTCACTCCTGCTGTCTTCACTGTGTTTGAGTTTAACCAGCTGTGCGCCTCCAAGCATCTACAACAGACAACCTTGCTATATAAATCCAAAAGCTGACGAAAATGCGGAAGAAGTTATGTAAGTGTAATGTGAAGGATTTGACGGCGTTTCCTGCTGACAAAACAGCAGTTAGCCAATTTCACTGTGTATTGCACTTGAACACCGTCTTTATGTAATTGTTGCGATTATAACCAAACAATTATGTAGCAACTTCACAGTTGTTGCAAATTGTCACTAGTTTGTAACACCACACAGTCGATTACGCGACTGTAACTCGAACCTTCATTTTGTTTCTTCTCACTCAGTAGCCATATCCCAAGTTCTGGGTTTTCTCGTAAACATAGCTCTTAAATTCTGTGAAAATTCTTGGTATTTCAGTTCATTAAGAATTTAGTTTGTCTTGTAGAAATTATTTTAGGTCTTGCAAGAATTTAGAAATGAAGAGGCTTTTATTATCATTCATATTTGTTTTTCTTTATGAAAATAACTCACTGGAGAAAGTAAAAATGGGAAGTTGCAAAGAGTTGTCTGCTTGTGAGCTTCTGCATATTTTTGCAAAGAATATCCAGATTTGCCAGGAAATGTTGTCCAATATGTACTGATTTTATAATTTTTCATTGCAATTTATTCAGTCTAACACCTCGTCCACATGAATATATTGCTCTTGACACCCTGCCAAAGTCTTTAGACTGGCGTAACATCGATGGCAAAAACTATGCAAGTGTTACTCGTAACCAACACATTCCCCAGTATTGTGGCTCATGTTGGGCCATGGGAACTACCAGCGCTTTATCTGACAGAATCAATATTCAAAGAAAAGGGATGTGGCCAGTCAATTACCTTTCAGTCCAAAATGTTATTGATTGTGGTAAGTTGATCTAGCCATAATTGTAATTAATTAACAAGAGACTGAGCCATATATGAATAAATATAGAAATAAATAACAAAAAAGTATAATTTAGAAATGTCATGCATCTTTAATAGGACAAGCCTTAGATAAAACAAGCTGTATAATTATGACACATCAATGTATATAAGCTGCTTGTGTAAGACATGGACATAGCATGAGAATTGTCAGAAGGTAATGTAGAATAGTTACCAGAACAATTATTATGTAACTTTTCAAGCTACCATACATCACAACAAATTTTTATTTCTGAGATCCATGCATTGTTTGAAACTTGTTATTTTCAATTTTCCATAGGAAATGCTGGTAAATGTGAAGGAGGTAATATGATACCTGTTTACCAATATGCACATGAAAAAGGCATACCTGATGAAACATGCAACAATTACCAAGCAAAAGACCAAGATTGTGATCCAATGACTCAATGTAAAACCTGTTCAACATTTGGTGACTGCTTTCCTATCAAGAACTACACTCGTTTTAAAGTCAGTGAATATGGTAAGTTTGAGTTAATCATGGTCAACTGTGCACATGAATGATTGGACTTCGAGTGCAAGTACCCTGAAGTTAAAGTTTCAAAAGTGACAGACATGTTATTGGCCCCTTATGTAAGTCTTGACCTTTATGAAACTGACCCATCTACTCCTCTATTGAGGTCTTCAGCTGATCTACCATTGAGAGAAATAGCAGCCCAGCATTTCATTTTGCAGGGGAAAAGGGAGGAAATGATGATATCACTAACTGTAGTTTGCAACAGAAAGGCTAAAAGGGGAATTAAGATGAGGTGTAGTGTTACCACCAGTCGTAAAAAAGATTTGTTGTGGTGACAAATTTGAGTATTGCTTTAAAAAACATCTTGACCATGGTGAATGGTTATGTGAGACAGTTCTGAAAAGAACTAGGGGAACCCACACATAGTGAGAAAATAATGGGTTTCTCTAATTATTTTTAGAACAGCCTGGTATAACCATTCACCATGGTTAATACATTTTTTAAAGCGACACTGAAAACTGCAAAAATGTGGTGTTAGGTGTATTTACTGGCCACCAGGACAGTACATCACAAAGTAATCCACTATTATGCCTCAACAATTTCAGAATCATCCCCTGAGGTATCATGACATGAACAGAAAAATAATTTTTATGATAATCTGACATGGCTGAAGTCAACTGAACTCTCGTGCACTTAAGTTGGATAAAAACTCACCTCCAATCCTTGTGGACTTGATAGCTCAACAGGTAGAGCAGCTGACTGGTATCCCAAAGGTGCAAGTTCAAATCCTGCTTGAGTCAACATTTTTCAGTGTCAGAATTATAATGAAAATTTCATCCCTTAATAAATTTAGCTGATTGATACAAAAACTTTGCTACAACATACTGGAAAAATTTGTGGCAATATAAATATACCTAGCTGTGCATCCATTTCTCTGTCCATTAATGACTGGGAACTAAAATTTGAGTAAAAACTAAATTAAATAAGTGGGACCACGAAAAGCCATTAACTATGAGTGATTATTTTCTTGATTAAATAGGCAGGGTCAGTGGGAGAGATAAGATGATGGCTGAGATATACCAGCGAGGCCCAATAGCTTGTGGAATTATGGCAACAAACAAACTGGAAAAATATAAAGGTGGCATCTACTCTGAGTTCCAGGAATCAATTGGAATCAATCACATAGTTTCTGTTGCTGGATGGGGTGTTGAAAACGGCACTGAATATTGGATTGTACGCAATTCTTGGGGACGTCCTTGGGGAGAAAAAGGATGGCTTCAAATTGTTACAAGCACTTACAAAGATGGCAAAGGAAATCAGTACAATCTTGGCATTGAAACTGGGTGTGCATTTGCTGTCCCAATAATTCCAGGTGAAATTATTAAAAACTAGTTAATCAACTAGTTTATTTTTACCCAGAAGCAATGCCAAGGGCAAAGTTTAATAGATTGTTTGAAATTGTTAAAATCACTGTGAATTCATATCTAAGGTAACTTTCAAAGTTATCATGGTAAGATTAACTTCCTTTAACAGGATCCATTGCATAATTGATAGATATTTGTGTGAAGCTTCTCAACTGTTCAGAGTTTTTTTGTATTTTCCATTAAAGTTTCATTGTTTTACATGCTTTTGAACAACACCCAAACTAATTTTTTTCCCCTCTCTAAAAAAACATATGGTCAACATAAAGATCCCTCACTTTGTAATCACATGCAACTGGTAATGTGTATTCTAACAACTATTTGGCATCTGTTTGATGTTTTGAGGAAACATGAGAGCTTGGATATATTAAGGTAGATGAATGATCTTCAAGCTCGATACTCAGAAAATGATGGGGCTCAGAAATCATTTTCTGAGTATCGAGCTTGAAGATCATTCATCTACCCTATTTGGCATCTATTAAGAACATGGAACTGCTTCGATGACAAGGTGTCTGTTTTGCATTCCATGGAATACTTATATGTTCAGCATATGATTTGCTTTTGTAATCAAAACCAAATTGTTTCTTTTGCCCAATTAAATAAAATACCTGTCGTGCTTAATTTCTAGTTTATATGAAAATTGATGAAATACAAATCCATTTTACAATTATGTTACATATGATGGAACCAGTACAATCTTGGTATAGAAAGTACATGTACCTTTGCTGTCCCAATAATTCCAGATGAAGTGGTGAAAAAGTAATGACTTGATTAGCTTAAACCTAAAAGTATGCCTAAGGGTATAGTTTATTAATGTTTGGAATTTTGTTTTGGTTTTTTTTTTTAATTCAAACCTTGGTAACTTTCAAGGTAATGGTAACATTAACATCCTTTAACAGGATATGTGCACATCATTTCCCTAAGTCTACCCATACATATCACAACTGCTACATATTTGTGTGAAGCTTCTGTAGTGTACACTTCACCTTTTTTTTATTTCCAATTTTATTTCCAATTTTTTTTATTTCCAATTAAAGTTTCATAGCTTTATAGCCAGTTGTGCTTTACATGTCCATAACAATATCTAAACTAATTATTTCCCCCAAAAAATATACATCACTGTCAAGATAAAGATTTTTTACATTGTAGTCATATAAAACTGGTATTGTACATTGAAACAATTCCACCACTTCTGTTAAAAACACTTAACTGCTTCCTTGTTGACACATTGGACTGTTTTGCACTCCACACTACACTTGTATATTCATTAGAGGTTAACAGAGCACAATTTGTTTCTGTAAACAAAACTGAGTTGTTCCTTTTGCCCAAATAAACAATGTAAGCATGGGGTTATTTCCATCGCTCTTTAAATTGATGAAAAACAAAGCCATTTTACCTTATGTTGCAGGCAATGGAAAAAAAATTCATCATTCACTGTACTACAACAACATGTAAAGCCATCTTCCACCTTTCTTAAAACTACAAACTTGCCAAGAAAATTATACCACACACTTCTAATAGACTATTTACTCCATTCTTGACATTCTGTTTGAGTTGGAAAGGTGAGGAAGAAAGGCAGGATTGCTTTGCTTTGCATAGTCATAACCAACAGCATAGGTGTATAGACATCTGCTTCCATGCACATCAAGGATTAGTTATTCCATACTAAACTTTGTCATAAATGCAGCTGCTGCTACGACATATGTCTCTGCAAAAGTAGAACTCAGCACATGCCTTAGATCACTTAGCCATAAAGCACTAGTCACCATGCTATAATATAGGTCAACCATAGAGCATCAGCCACAATGCTTTAAGTTAACTGGACCATAAAGCTTCAGTCACAATGCCTTCAAATACCTAAACCATGGAACACCAGTTGCCACAAGCAACTTAATGTGCTAGTTTCTGCTTTGGTACCATCTCCGTCTTTGTTGGAGTTTCCTCACGACTTCATTTTCCCCCACAGTTCTTTTATACCACTCATTCTCCATTAAATACCACACTGGAGGCCATCGATGGGCTTCAAGTGCTCTGGCAGTTTTCACCGGTAGCAACTGGAGTGCTGTTCTATTATGTTCAATGATTTCCTCATAGTTGACAGTGATATAATGCTCACCCCAAGATTTGAGGTGGGTAGCATTGTGCATCTCAGCAACAAGTAAATGTTCTGGAATCAGAAGGAAAAATACTACTTCACTTTCCTGAAGTGTTAACCCATTCTTCCCAATACAGCTTGATGGCCAGCAGCTCCCCCCCCCCCCCACTCTGATCAGAAAGGAGTAAGCAAGCACAAGGCCCACAGCAAACCAACAGTGCAAGGCCTTTACATACATGTAAATTATGTATTTTATCTCAACATGAATGCAGATATGCATGTATTTGTTTTACAGTTTAGAAGAAAAAAACTCTTTTTTTGCTTGAAGCATAGGGCTGTCAAAAGGGCAGGGCCCACAGCATATAGTCTGCCTCATCTGTAACTATGTCCATCCAGCCCTGTCTCTGATGAATAAAATCATTGGGCATTTGGTGACATAAAGTATACAAAGGTTGTCTTGAGAGACAGAGACTGGTGGCATGCTTTTTCCCTCTAATGATTGAAGGAAATTGCCTGGCTGTAGCCATAATACATGCAAGACAAAGAAAAAAAAAGCTGTCTAAGCCGGTTTCAAGCAAAAGCCTTTCATTAGAGTAAAATGTGATAAAGAGAAAAATTAACTCCATCTTATCTGATATAAATTATTTGCACTTGCCGACAACATTCCGAACATTTGACCTGTCCAGTTTGATCTCTTCTATAATTAACCTTTCATACAATGCCACTAAGCGAGGAAGACAGAAAAAGTTTGCCAGTGCCATAACAGCAACTTTGTTTCCTTGGTAATCTCTACTGACTTCATCAGTGTACAGGTATTCCAACACAGCCATAAAGCAATCCGCATTCATGTCGGTGAGTTTTACCTGAAAAAAAAGTTTGAAGAGTAATTAATATCTACTCAACTGCTTGGAATACCACATTTCCCATATATCTGTAGCCAATAGTATACAGTGATGAAACTTACAATTTGCCTGTCTGCTTCTTTGAAATGGCCTTCTTCAAACATTGCAGCCATCATTTCACAACGAGAAACCAAAATTGCCTTGTGAGCTGGGATAATAGCATCATCCAATTCAAAACAGACATCCGAGAACAGTTCTTTTTTGAAAAGTGTTTGTCGCATGTTGAACACCATGGCTTCCTTCCATAAGGAGAATAGGCTTGCATCTGAATCAACTCTGCTGAGAAAGCTCTCTAAAAGTTTTACCTTCATTAACTTTGCAGCATCCATGAGGTCTGGAATGTTTTCCACAGCTGAGGTTGAACCAGAATACAGGAGCTTAAGTAAGCTATAAAATGCCTGGAAATTAATGTTGTTGTCCATGTCTATAACTGTCACAGCTTTTCCCTCTTCATTATTTCTCACAGCAATACTTTTACTTGGCCACACAACACTGATGTTCTCAGGACAAATTTTGTTGAGTGACTCTTTACTTTCTTCTGACAATTTTATGGCAAACAAGGATGAAAAATTTGTGGAAGCTGCCACAAGAACAGCCTTGTGGGCTTTGATTAGCATTCCCTGGATAGCAAACTCCACATCATGGTACAACTTATTGTTAAAAAGTGATACCAGGTCAGTATGGTAAGTAGATGGAGGGACTTCAACCTGTGGTGTTTTTGGTCTTGGAGGTTTGTACGGAACTTGGATTTGAGGAGGTAACACTTTCCTCAGTTGTTTGGACAAAAGCCTCTTGGCTCTTTGGCCACAAAGGGCAGCACGAATAACATTGATAAATACATCCTCTAAACCAATCATCAACATGACACTACATTCGTAATACATCGCTCCAATCTCCTTGGCCACCTGCCTGCCCATACCTGGAGAGACAATTGAGCACTCTTTAATCTGTTGGGAGAAACTGGAACGTTTGTTAGGTTTGGTTTCTTCAAGGGGCTGCTCCAAACGACAATCAGATTTAGTACCAACCAATACGATGGGTACCCGTGGGCAAGATTGCTTAATTTCTTTGTACCAATAGTCATTAACACTTTCCAAAGACTGGGGACAGTTGACTGAGAAACATAGTGCGATAACATTGGCATTCTGGTAGGCAAATCTTCTGTCTTTCTGACGATCTCCGAAAGTGTCCCACATTCTCAAGGCTACTCGGACACCGTCAACAGTCATATTGCTTCGTCTCTGGATCTCTGATGACTTGTAGTATTTGTCTATGGCAAACACAGATGGCTTGTGTGATCCATGACTGCATTGAAGAAGGGACTGTCTTTTTTCAGGCATGATGCCTTGCCCGAGTGCTTGGGCACATATTAATCTTGTTTTGCCAACTCCACCGTCACCAATCATAACACACTTAATAAGCTCCCTAGTAGACTCTCCTGTGGGCAATTCTAAAGCCATTTTACTGTCTTTCTTGGCAGACTTCCGAATTTCCTCCCGGTGTCTAAAATTTTTCCTCCCCTTAGCCTGATCTCCGCTAGAATACCCGCAAGTCGATCTAGAACGACAAATATATAAATATAAATATAACATTTCGGACGTCATTTCCGAGATGTCTTGCGGATGAAGTTTCCTTTATTTTACAACAAATGGTATAACTTTTTTTCAAAACACACAAAGATATTTAAAACTAACTATTCTCGTCATTGTACCACTCTGTAATTTATTGTAACTCTGACAATTCAGTGCGTTACAAAGTTATTGGTCGTTACAAATTCATTTTCAAATTCATATACCAGTTCACCAGAGAAAGTGAAAGAAGCGTAAATAATAGGGTTCACAAGCTCACAAAGAAGGGTAACGATGATCTCTTGTACTGAAGTAAAGCTTAGTTATGTATTTAGTAAGGAAGAGTAACTACCTGTGATCTGTTTTAAGAATTGTTTACGTCCCCTGATCCATACACCATTATCCCTTGTTTTCAAGAGAACTGACGCACGAGATGGCTGATGTAAACACAAATGGCGTGCTGTACGTTCTTAAGACTGGGGCGAGCAACTGCCAGACGGACAGACAGGAAAAATTATTTCCCTGGCTTCGTGATAGTTCGTCAAACTTGTGAACTAAAACTCTAAACCAGCCATTTTTTGCAGAAAGTGAAGTCCTGCTAAGTAGGCATAGCCAAGTTAAGAGATGTCTCTACGTCTGGGATGAGTTCATTTTCATGAGCCTTTATGCACATGAGGTCTCCATGTGTGAGGATATGGTCGACTATGTGGGGGCCACCTACGGACGAACTGCCACCGATTGAGCAAACAAGGCCGAAAAACTTATAAAAGAACACTGTCTTTGTCTTGAAATGTCACTAAATCGTTCGTGACCTTGATGAATACTTCCATTAACGAATAAAGCTGAAAATTATTCCGACATATTAAAACCCTCAAATCGAGAATTTGGCTGGTATTCAAACACACAAGTTGCCCAGCATCAGTAAAACTGTGAAGTCGTCGCCTGACGCTGTCACTCAGAGGCTATACTAAATATGGTCTGCCCCGTCAGACCCCACCTACGTGCCTGATACAATTGCATCTTCCCCAGTGTTTCGTCAGATTTTCAAACACCTCAAAATTGGTTAAAAAACTGAGCTATCGTGTCGTTTCTCAACGAACTCTTACAGTATTTGGATATGTGATGAAAGAGTTATGGTTGTGAAGTTTCGTTTCATAATATCCTCGTGATGAAAGAGTCTTTCTGGTGTTTTTAAAACTATCACGTCACCCATAAGTAGATGTACGTGATAGTCTCGACTCTCCTTGACGTGTTGTCCTTCTATGGACTAGTTTCATATATACCACCATATCAACTTTTCTTTAGCATATCGGCAATTGATTCATCAGGCGGAGATCGAAATAGTGAAAGGTCTATTAATGCCCAGCATAATATTCTTAGAACAGCCATAACCACAGGTATAAAGTTTAAAAGGTGTTAATACAGTCTGACATTTCGTTGCTGAACGCGCAACATCTTCAGAGAATTACTTACACAGTGACAACAAATATCTGTGTAAATAATTCTCTGTGTAAATAAGTTACACACGATCAATGCGTAAATAATTCTCTGAATATGTTGCACGTTCAGCAACGGAACATCAGACTGTATTAACACCTTTTAAACTTTATACTTGTGGATATGGCTGTTTTAAGAATATTATGCTGGGCATTAATATTCCTTTTATTGTCTGAACTTCATTCATTTGATTCCATTCTAAAAAGTCAGCAACTCGGAACAAGGGGCAAAACTGAACAGAATTCAAAAAGAATAAAATCGAGGTTATCAGCGTGTAATGATGTGTTCTCGTAATAACGTAATTGGTCCATTTTTCTTCGTCATCCTCCAGATGACCGCTTTCAGCTTGGACCCAATTTTCCTGGCGTAAATCCTAAGAATTTACACCGTATTCTGTGCTATTCCTTGATTCTTAATGCAGGAAAAAAGTGTCATTAGAGGAGGAAGCGAGATGTGTGTCAAGATATCTGACGCAGCACTCAAGAAAAGACACAGTAACGTCTTTCAAGTTAGCCTGGGTAGAAATGTAAGACAAATAATTGTAAGATAAATGTAAGATAAATAATTTCTTTTATAGATACATTTATATAAACGAGAACCCAGCAACCACTACACACCCTAGATTAAAACCATTTACAAAATTTCACACCTCAAAATTCGATCATTTAAAAAGAATTATTTATCTGTTGGTATGATTCAATAACCATTCTTGCCGTTTCTGTTTGTATTCGTCTAAGTACTTGGATTCTTCGTGAATACCCGACTCCCATACAAGGACGTAGCCAAAGTCACGACAAGAAGGCAGGCGAGACGAGGACTGTCTCGGGACAAATCCCAGTCCACCAGAGAGTACCACGGATATTGACTTGCCGCATTCCTTGAGTACTGCAGTCGTCAAACACCGGACAGCGGACTTGTGACGATTTATCGTCATCAGTGGAGACATGGATCGAGTATCAATCAGCAAGATTCTCCCTCCCCCCGTACCCACCCAAAGAACGTTCCTATGAATAAGTAAGCTAACCACACGCATTCCACGCGAGGACTCCTCGCACGGTTCAGTAGCTCGGATAATGTCTTCACAATTTAAAAACGCACGAAGTTTATGCGTTTTGAAATCCCACAATTCCACGCGACAGCTATCCTTCGTCGACGTCCATAATCCCTGCTTATCAACAACTATATTTGACACCAGTCCTTTATGCGGCTTGGTATTTCCGGCCACACTCCAGTGGTATTCTGGGAGCATATCAGTGAGGCCTAGTTTGAAAGCCACAATGTTATGGCCCATACCGCACAGCAATCTCTTCCTGCCCACAACCATGCACAATACGGGCTTATCAGCGCAGCAAACTCCTCCCCCGACGTTAAAAGTACGAGCAGTTTTGGGCGGATTGTAAAATTCTGAGATGTAGTACATTGCTAATTGACCATTTGCCAGTCCAGCAAAAACCTGATCTTGGCCATCGATTGTCGTGTGACGTAGGCAGAGTAAAGCGTCTGGCAATATGGCCATGGCATGAAGACACTTCTCCTCCCGGGCGTTGTACACCCACAGTTTGCCAGTTTGAGTGCCCACCAGGATCAGGTCTTCTTTGACGCAAGCAATGCACATGATTCGACCATCTCGTAAGATCATGCCCTTACAGCCCTAAAGAAAACGTAAGAGGAGAAAGAATGAGAACGACGAGCTTTCCATCCTCGTGGCTTTCATCCATGCCTCAAAAAATCCTTCCCAGTAGCGCTTGGAACTCATCTTGTTCTATGTTTTGCCTACGTGGAACTTCGAACTCTGGTATGTGGTATTTGGTTTGGAAGACTGGCAAACCTTGCATGTTGGCTTCAAGAACATAACGTTAAGCAAGTACGTGGTTAAATACCGATATTTAACTACAATATAATCGGAATTTGGTTAAATATAATGATCTTATCTTGTCGATGAAGAAAGCAAAGTACACGTATGAGTGTCAGCTAGTAAGGAATGAAATGTCACCATCTAACCAAGATGTTGCAGTAACTTAGCCTTGGCAAAAAAGGAAAGACAAGACTGATGCAGGTTCGTAGAAGCATTGCCATGAGTTACGTTTAGACATATAAAAGGTGTCGCTGGTTTGGCAAAACTTTCCAGCAAAACATTTGCAATTTAAACTAGAACTACAGTAACTTAGAACCCAAATGTTCCCCAGGAGGCCGGTGTACTGCCGTTCCGTCAAAGCATTGTTCTGATCTTCGTTTTTTAATCACTTACTTAATTGGAAATTTACCTTCGGCTTTGCTGAACTGAGGTCCAACCGAGACAACTGGGAAGTATGGGAGTGTTCTTCATTATTATTTCCTTTGCTTTTTATGTCCGACCAATCAGACGCGCCACTTCCAATCCAAACTTCCATTCCCCTGTTATGATTTT
The DNA here is from genome assembly GCA_030142905.1 of Heliopora coerulea. Lineage (NCBI taxonomy): Eukaryota > Metazoa > Cnidaria > Anthozoa > Scleralcyonacea > Helioporidae > Heliopora > Heliopora coerulea. The sequence continues at coordinate 829,204 of JASJOG010000043.1, read as the reverse complement.
CACTGAAACGTCGCAAGGCCATGCATTCAACGGCCTGACCCTTGCACACTGCAACGTCGCGCTTTAGAGAGATGAACTCGGGTCCACTTAGCCTTTCATATACCTAACACACAAGTTTAAAACGCAAAACAATTAGCAGAAAACCAGTCACGTAGTGCAGCAGAAACTCAAAGAGAACGTTACCGGCGGTGGAAGAATGACAAAATGTACTTTGAAGATGCATAAAATATACACGTTCATAATTTCTTTTAAATGCCATCATTTTTCAACAGACAAACAGCAGACGCACGGCGCCAAGTTAATGAAGTGCAGACAAGTTTCCCTACATTCAAATCCGGGATATTTCCTTTTTCATTCTCACCTGGTCAGCGGTTGGTCTTCTCTCAGGTTGTGCTTCCAACATGTGATCCAAGAGGTCCTGCATATCAGGCCAGGGGGGGCTGTCACTCACAACAATGGGATCCATCGGCCTTCCGGAAATGACGGCCTCATCGAGTTCACTACGAAATCGCAAGTTATTAAATGGCTGTTTCCCCCCTGTCGCCAGCTCGTAAAGTAGCATTCCGAACGAGAATATGTCGACCTTCTCATGGTACACGACGTCACCACGTGCTACCTCCGGGGCTCGATAACCGGGAGTTCCTTCGGAGGCAATGAAACCGCACGGCGTACCGTGACGACTGCTTCCGAAGTCGGAAATTTTTGCGTTGGTCAGGGTGCCAAGGGAAAGAGAGAAAATCAAGATGTTGTGTGGTTTGAGGTCGCGGTAAACGATTGTGTGGTGATGAAGGAACGCCAAGCCTTCAGCAACCTAAAGGATAAACGTACGACGAAAAGACAGTCAGTAAATTATGGCGTACATAGTACATTTCAGCGACGCCGTATTATGTGGACCATGAAAAGTCTGTTGTAAACGAAATGCATGTTGGGAGAATAGGTAGATGTTGGTGACGACAGATCGTCCAGGTGAAGTGTAGTCTTTAGAAAGACTGATCGTTACTGATGTTTCAAGTGGCCGCCGTCTTCTTTTCGACTCCGAAGATAACCACCGCCGAGGCCGTCAAAACGTCAGTCACCAACAGTCTTTCTCAAGACCACACTAACCTGGACGGTCTACCATCACCAACATGAAAAGTTAGCTGTTATTCTTACGTAGCCTACCTGCATCGCAATTCGGTGTTGCATTCCTCTGCTCAGCTTTTGATCTCTACGAAAAAGTGCGTTTAATGAACCAAGAGGCGCTAATTCTAGCACGGCAATGAGAAATGGTCGTAGACACATTCCAACCAAATCTATGATGCTGGGATGACGGAATTTGGCTAAAAATCGGACTTCCTGTTCTAAATGCTTCCGTGGCTCACATTCTATTTCCAGGCGGAACACCTTAAACGAGAAAAATGTTCTTTTAAAATAACAAACGATAAAAAGGCATCTAAAGAAAGCTCAGCCCGCACCTCAGCGGGTCAACAATAAACCTACAAATCCTGCCAATCCCTCGCGACTTCCTACCACAAGTGTTATCAACAGTGTAAATCTTCGGTGTGAGACACCAGAAACGTGTATCCAACAAATATAATCTACAAACCTGGTGGACATGTTTTGCCTTATCTTTCTTTTTCCTTCCTTACCTCAAATTTCATTACTACTGTTATCCTTATTATTGTCATTATCATTTCCACCATTATTATTACTATTATATTATCATTATTATTATTATTATTATTACCACCACAAACCTTAGCAGCAACAAATCTGTCTTTATATTTCGCACGGTAAACTCTTCCAAAACTGCCTTCGCCCAACAAAGTCTCCACTGTCTGCTCGTACTCCAGTTCTTTCTCCTCAATAAAATAACGTTGATCTACGTGAGACATGAAAATATCTGGCACCTGCTGCTCCAGAGGTACGGCAGCGTCTTCTAAAGGACACTCGATGAAGTCGCTACTTCTTGCCTTGGTGATGCACTTCTCAATGGGGAATTGATGTTCTTGACAAGAGATGCAGAAGGTTGTCTTTCGAATCTTGGGATAGCCGTAAAGTGGATCCATCCCACCTGAGTGTGGTGAAAGAACAGAGATTGTATAATGTTTTGAAATGAGTTAGACATTCGTTATGATTTACTAGGAGTTTCTGTTAATGTTAACGTTAACGATCGAGATGGAATCACTTTTAAAGTCAGTGTTGTTTTGGTGTCTGGTGTTGTGTGATGTTGTTCAAGATGTTGTTTTTATGATAACGTTTAAAATGGTTGTTCTGGTTTTGCTATTACGTTGGTGTGGCGTTAAATACACTATTGCAGTATATCAATAGATATATCTGTCACATGCTCTTCGCGTGTTGATGGCCTCAAAAATACTTACACAGGTCTGGAAACCATTCTTGAAGTAATGTATCGATGTGGTAGACAAGATTTCCCAGCAGAATATGCCCGAGCCGATTGGAGGGGACCAAGATCTCCAACACATTGACCAATATCTCCACGGTGAAACAACATTCGTCTGACCAATGAGCTAAAAATCCTTTTTGCCAGTACTGGTAGGGTTCAGTCTAACAATGTAAAGCAATCTCGTCATTTACTACATAACCATTTTTTAGTTAGATAAACAATCTCTGACCTACAATGAAAATCCTGCGACAGTTCTACTTAGAAATCTCTCCAAGTTCGCCTATATTTTTTATTCCAGAGCTTAGCGAACTCGGAAGCTCTGATCTCCCCAAGGTATGGTTGGCAGTTTCAGTTCAAACGTCATAGCATAAAACCCTTTTTGAATTCATAAAACGTTTGGTGGATATATCCGCAATATTGCCAGAATTTAGTCCACAAATTTTCACAAGTCCAAAATAGCATTCATCGTCTTCAGAGTAACAGAGCCTTGAGCCACAACTGAACCTACATTCTTTCCAAAACTGCGTCCTAACAACTGAGCTATCGAACGCACAATAGAATGGCAATGGGCGTCGGAACTGTAAATAGGTACGTGAAAAAATTCGAGAATCTACATTAGATTTGAGCTAACTTCAACACAGACTGCTCCGATATGACAACATCCAACAAAGCATGTACCTTTCCTCGCTGGTCAATGATTCTCGGAATCTGCACATCAATCATCTCTTCCCGATAAAGTAGTAAGTGAACAACCAGGCGACCCCAGAATCCCACGGGAACGTACGGCATGTTGTATCGTCGGCGAAGGATACTTCCCATGGGCAAAATGGACTGCGGCCGCTTTTCCGATAAGTGAGATGTGACCAAATAATACGAAAGATATACCGGCAAAGCAATTTCAAAATCTTCAAGAAGTCTGTGAAATTAAACGCGAGTGATCAAACCTATTATTGATGATAATGGTCATCAAGATAATTATGATAGATGAAAATGTTGAGTGATTTGGAAACTACGAAAATTATGATAATTGTGATAATTTTGACAATTATGGAAAATAGTACTGATTATTGTATATTTTATTGAATAGTTATGATTATGGTAATAACCACCATTACCGAAGCAGCTGAGGGGTGATGGATTCTGAAAATCCTTCCTCGACAAAAATGCTGCAAAGACTATCTCGCTCAATCAACTCTGAGGGACTGACTGCATGGAGCGAGTTTACCACCTTCGTAATCAGAGTAGCCAGTCTTGCTGGGCGGAGAAAAAACAATTCGTTCAACTTGGCGGCCGGTTTAGCGTAATTTACCAATAAACCTAAACCAGAGAAACACAAGACAAAAAGAATTGAAGGCTAAATGACAGATAAAACTGGGACAGAATGACATGGAAAAACATTTTCCCACAACGTTTGCTAAGGCTGCTCTGCGCCGCCAGAGAAGTCATGCTTTCAAAGATGCAAAGATGTTTCTGGGGAAAAATTTGAGATATATACTGGGTTTGGGGGGAACAAGTTTACTTACGTAACGTATGTTTCTCGCATGGCAAAACTGGGAACACTGCTGACCAAAACATTTCCACAAAAAATCTTCCTCAGATTTCCGAGTCACCAACCATCATATTCGTCTTGATACTGACAGATCGAAATTTCATATTTTGACTTTCTCAAACTAAGAAACCACAATTAGTTTCCGCTTTACTCCACGTCTCATTCCTGCACGAAGGACCGCCTGTCAAAACTTTAGTTTTCTCTAATTTCAACTTTGGTAGTTCATAAACCTTTCAGCTTTTGTCAACCATACTTAGTAAGTAATGTCGCTACATTTTATATTACCATTCAAAGATTATTACCTGACTGACGCAGGAACACGATGGCTTCGTTAAGTTCCTCTTGGTCGATATCCAGCTTGGAATCCTGCACAACTTTCCTCAAAAAACTAAGGTTTACCACGCCTGCTTTCTCTTTCAAGCTGTCCACTTTGCCTTCTATGATTTCCATAAGACGAATAAAACTCTTTGGGACCTTGTGGTTATGGATTTGATTTCCTTTGGAGTTACAAGCCATGGCGAGGTTCAGAAGTCTTCTTGCTAGATTGTCCATCCTGGAGTCTTTTTGCAGACAGCTCACGACAAAGTGTCCTCTAATTTCTGGAAGACCTGAGGTAGCGTGAATCTTCTTAACGAGGTCCGAGACGTCTCTGAGGTATGTCTGCTGTTGTCCTTGCACGACTTTATCCAAATGTGTCCCCACTAAAATGACGCCAGAATTAGGACACTGGTCTTGAATGTTTACCAACCACGGCTTGAGATTTTCCACTTCCTTCACACCTCCACTAACGTCGTAGACCAACACATGCAAAGCTGCCTCCGACAAAAAGCAGCGGTGAACTTGTCCACTGGCTTTATATCCGGGGAATTCCCACACCCGCAAGATCAGTGTGACATTCTTGCGAGAACAACAACGGCAATCCGCTTTAACGTCGTTGATCAGCCATTTCTGCACCTCTAAGCTCTCACTCTTCCCCTTTCCTTTGAGATTGCGTTTGTCCTGGACCCGTGCTTTCTTCAAAACTTTGCTTGACCTGAGCAGTCGCAGCAGAGTTGACTTGCCACTTCCTCCAGGTCCACAAACCACAATCTTTCTCTGAGGGAATGATGCCGAGTTTTTCAACCTGGCGTGCAGGTGTCCAACTAAATCTCGTGTCCTGCCACGAAGAATTGATGCGTTCATGTCGAGCTTGACGTCGTCGTATAAGAACTCCCACAGTTTCGATAGATTTCCCATTTCATCTGGTAGGACTGTGATCCGGGTATTACAGCTTACATTGAGCTGGCCCAGAGCTTTCAGTTCCCCAATTCCTTTAGGAATCTGTTTGAGTTGGTTGAAGCTCAAATCGAGTCGCTTTAAAAACGCCCAGTTCTTTGCGCCATTTGTCAGGTGGAGGTTCTTGATCTTATTGCAAGAGATGTTCAAGTCCTTCAAACACTGCGTCGCCCAACCGTGGGGCTGAGCGACGGAGATGAGACCGTTGTCTGACAGGTCCACTGTGTGAACGTTAGGAAGCAACAAAACAAACTTCGTGAGATAAAACGGAGGCTTCTCTATTAGCTTGTTATGAGATAACTTTACAACACCCAGCTTGGTAAGAAACTGCGCAACTGAATCTGGCAAACTCTTTAAATCATTATGTGAGGCGTTGAAACTTTCTAACTGCTTCATCTGGGTCATGAACCTAGGAGGGACAACTCGGATATTGTTGTGAGACATATTCAGCGACTGTAAGCGATTCAACCTAACAGACTGGTCTGATATTGTTCCCAGGCAGTTGAAGCTAAGGTCGAGGAAAGTCAACAGACGAAAGCAATCTCCAAACCAAGCCGGAAATTCTTTGATCATGTTGTTGGACAAATCTAGGTGCAAGAGGAAACTGGACAGTATGGGTACTGGTTTGGCGACATGAGCGATCTTATTGTGCGACAAATCTAGCGTTTCCAAGCTACTGCACGTGAAAACACACGCGGGAATCACGCGGAGGTGGTTGTGCTTCAACAGGAGTTGACGCAGGTGGGGCATCATCTTGTTCAAGTCGTCTGGTATCGCCTCCAGTTTGTTGTGACTCAAATCAAGTTTTTCAACCTGAGACAAGTTCTTCACCAGCGAGCCAGAACTTCGGACCAAAATGTCCACATTCTGAATCTCGTTGCAAGAAAGATCAAGACGATGGACTGGAGTTCTTGGTAAGGGTCCAGCAGCCTTATCCATTCCCGCTCCAACCATACTGCCAGACTTAGACCGTGGCAATGACTTCTTCTTCGACATCTGCGGGGATGCACCGTCCACGGTATCCATGTCAACACTCGAGACTCTCCTCAGGAGCATCGGGATGTTTACCCCCCGGAGGTCTGGTGGAGTGGACATGGTGTGAAAGGAATCACTGTAACGTCTACCGCTGGGATGTGGGTAAAATCCTGTCTCCTCTAATGAAATGGTGTCGTCGGAGTCATAATTTTCTGGAAGAATGATGTCTTTTGAGCCCTCGTGCGTGTTTATCAGACGTGGGTCATTGGAACTATAAGGTATAGAAGCACCTGTCACTGACCGGACCCGAGCAGGGATCACATTCATCAATTGGTACCGATGGTTAGAATCTACCCAGGATCTATTCTCGGCGTGTTCGGGAAGTTCCGAGCGCGCAGGTGTGGAGACTGGGCATGTTTCAAAGGAGCTGTCTTTCGGTAAGCCATCTTCTCGGTGGCGCGTTGCCAGGGTGCTTTCTTCCGAGATACTTTCTTCCCGGTGAGATATTTCCGAGAGACTTCTCGCCAAAAAGGTGTCATCTTCATCTCCCAGGGTGCTGCAGATGCTGGAGCTCAGACGAGATCTCATAATCCTCGATTGTCGAGCCTTTTCCACCAAAGCCCACCACTGGTTCGACGCGATGTGGGACGAGTATACCGCATCCCCCATTAATGCAGGCGTCAACCATTCGGCTAGAAGAGACCCGAGTTTTAAGCCAGTTAAAGTGATTGTACCTGCATCCTCGTCATGGCCCATGTGTTTTAATAGAAATCCTGCGATGTTGTGGCGATTAGTGTTGAGGCAAAACGCCAAAGCGTTGTGGACATCGGCGACTGCTTGCTTGAGAAGAAAGTTGACCAGCTCCAGGTCGTTAGCTCTGCAGGCCAAACAAAGTGGCGTGTTGCCGTCACGACCATAGTTTACATCAGCTCCAAGCTGAATTAAACATTCCGCTGCCCTGAGCAGGCCTAGCGCACATGCACTAAGTAGCATTTGGTTTTTTAAGTCTCGCTTGCAAGCTAAGAGATATATGCATCCACTAGCCACATCTAACACACCGTCATCCGTCGGAAAGTTCTCGAAAATCTTGAACAACTGTTCGTGGACGTTGAGCTTGATCAAGTCGACGCTTGCCTGGTAGCTTTGCTCCGCCAAAAGCTGAAGCGCAACGCAAGCTTCCGTTTGAACATCAGAGTCCCGAGGAAAATGCACCATCGCACGCCGGATGGTGGCAACCACTGAACTAAACGTGTTTACGGAGAGCTTGCGGTTGGTGACGAGAAGCTGGAGCATAACGATTCCTTTCTTTTGAATTTCAAGGTTCTTCGAGTGCTTGTCCATGATGTCCAACGCCGAACGCATGCCGTTACATTTGCGGACGATCTCTGGAGCGCCATCTGCCGCACAAATCACTCCTGCATTGGATAACAAAACGTCAACGACAAATCTCACAAGTATACACGACGATAATAAACTGGGTAATAAATTGAGCTAAGTGGTCCACAGCTCAGAGGGAATTTATAAGTCTAGGGACCTGTTTACACGACACGATTGTCGTGTTAGGGGGTGATTTCAAGAGACCGGGACGAATTCAGACCGCTACCTAGGCGAAAATTTGCTGGTGTTTACAACAGACCGGAATGAAACTTAAGCCATGTTCTTGCAAATATTCCAGACCGCATTACGAGTTTTCAAGCCCAGCAAAAAAGCTTGTCTTATTCTTTGACACAGCAATGGTTGGTGCGGACAGATTTTGCGTTTTGATGAAGATAATTTCGTACCAGTACGAGTTGAACTCACCCGTGTCTGTCCAGCAACCCAAATGAGTGAGACCGGTCCGAGCTTATTTTTCGAACCGGTCTCACGTAAACTAAAACAAGGATTTGCGTGGGGAGCCATTTCAAGTCGTGTCGGTCCGACTTCGTGTCGATCTCATGTAATTAGCCCCTCAGATTGTTTGTCCTAATGTAGTCAATGTTACCACCAGGACAAATGGACAATTGTTTCGAACAGCACCTAACTCTAACTTCCCAACAAATACTAGCGGCGAATATGGTGTAATGCAGTGAATAATATTGCCAATGTAGCATACCTACCTCTCATCCAGCAACCATTCAACTAATCGGCTTACCTAAAGCTTCAAATGTCACTTCCACCAGAGACTTTTCGCAGCTGAATCTGTCCAAAACTTCCAACAAAATTAAGTGGATTTCCTCGACAATGCACTGCTGCCGTACCAGCTCAATATCGTTGGCCAAAGTCGCAAGCAGAATTATGGCTTGTTCCTGTACCGTATAAGCCATTGGAAATTTTTCAAAAACGTTACAGATGTAAGAAAGTATATCGTCTTTGAGAAGGCTTCTTTTGAAGTATACGTTCGCACGAGATAAACTAACAAGGACTTCATAGGCGGAGGTTTGATCACCATAATCTTCGGAAGTGGCCATTTTCTTCAGGAGGTCTTTTTGGAGAGATTTCTTGATAAATTCCTGAAAATTGTTAAATTATTTAAGCTCTCGCCACGCAATACAGCGTTTATAAAATAAAGTATTTCTAGTCCCCATTCTTCATAAAGTAACAAGCTACATGAACAAAATGAACATGAAAAAACAAAACAAAACAAAAACTGAACACCAACGAATACATTTGCTGGATATTTTTTTAAGTGCAAGTTTTTCGCAATGTGGTGAGCCATTCAAATTCACAGATATCATTATGGCAACACTGAACACCCACAGTGAATTTCAGAGATCAATTCTAACTACTTTTGTCTAATTTTTGACACGGATTCCTTAAAGGGAACATTTTGCACAAGTTTCTATAATGACGAGTTTTTGATGTGTATAGAAAACTGTCGTCGTCAGATTTTTCATAAACCGCAACTTATTTTCCAAGGTTTAATCAGTGGCGTGGCCACAGTTAAGCAAGTAGAGAGGTCCATGTTGGTCAACGCACATTGAAACTCCGTTTACACAGTGAACATTTTGGGCACGGCAAGGCTAAAATTTTGGCACGGTTGCCGCTATTTTTGTCCACGGCACTGGTGATTTTCACAATGTAAACGGTACAGACTTCTGTACCGTTTTTGGTACCTGTGCCTGAAGATTTATCCTTGCCGAGCACCTCTGTATATGTAGGTCTCGGCACGGCTAATTAGCCGTGCCGTGCCTAAAATGTTACAGTGTAAACTGGGTTTGATACTCCCATGTGTGGAAAAATTCTCCGTCTTGGACTCCTTAATTTGCCTGTAACGTTTCTCTAGAGAGCTTTGTAGCCCCTTCCAGACGATGGTAGAACTCTACCGTCCCAAGGAAGATTGTATTCCCCACAACCTAGTCGTATTCTCTTCTCATTTGAGCAAATCTAGTTAACCACAATTCTGAAAGGTGGAGAGTCCCGGACCCTCATCCCCCACCCCCGTGGCATCACCACCAAGTGTGTAATGGTACTGTGACTGTTATCATAGTGAGTAGCTGATAGCTATCAACTTGTTGAAGAATTAGAGGCAATGTGCATTGTACTGGGTCTCTAGTTCACGGTATTTATTCAACCAGTCTCGTGACAACTAGTGTGGCATGCACCTTATACTTTATATAAACTTATACTTTATATAAATATTCCTACCTGTTGTAAGATTTCACAGTTAGATGACATTAGAGAAATTACTTTGCAAGCACTTTGAAAGACATTTGATCTCTCAAAGTACTTTTCCAGGGCAGATGTCACATTAAGGTGCAGTGGAAGTTTTCCCTCTTCTTCACCAATGAAGTGGCACAGCTTGGGACATTCTTGCAAAAGGGCAGACAGGCAACGGCACGCTGTTTCTTGTAAATCAGAGCTGTTAGGGAAGTTTATCATAGCAGAATGGACATCTTCAAGCCAAAATGATTCCCCAAAATATTGTTCTGAAACTACAGTTTTAGTAATTAATGACATTTCAGTTCTTATTTCCTGGCTAAACAGATAGTCAACAACAGTTTAATTAAAATACACGTAAACTGCATGGGGGAAATGCAAGTCAAGTGTTTAAATTATACAATCTTGTTCATCCACCGTGCTCAACTTTACTTAATGGTCTGTTTGTCAAAGAACTCATTACCTACGCTTACCATCTTTCTCCATGGTCTTCTCACTCAGCACATCGCTGGTTATCTGGCACAAAGCTTCAAGACTGTTCAATTGCATGTTTTCATCCACTCGATAGCTCCTTAAACATCCTATGAACTTTTGTGCTATCTCACACATTTCTTCTCTTGTGGAAAAGGCACTGCAGTTTTCAAAGGATGACAGCATTTCTTCATCCATTGTACAATCCATGATTTTTCTTCAACTAAAATTAGACAAATCATGGATAGAATTGAACAGTCATTTATTATATCTCCAAAATGAGACCCTGATAAAAATTATTCTCTGCAGTTATTAATTACATTAATCACTAAGTTATCAATTACAATACAGTCTATGCAAAATTATTCTGCACAATTACCCAATACAGTGATTAGAGAACTTACAGTTCACTTGCTGATATTCACGGCAACTGTCTGTTTCTTACCTTAATGCCAGATTCCTGTTGCTGGTACACAAACATTATTGCTTAGTAACGGTTTGATTAGCTATGGCAGTATGTAGGGTACTATTTTCACATATCAACTGTTCAATAAATTTTAAAGGTGCACTTACACCAAAGATAGTAACAAGTCATTTTTTTTTTCAAGTCTAAGATGAGTCACAAGTTCAAGTCACAAGCCATACCAGTCTCAAGTCAAATTTTTTTTGCCTATAACCGACTTTCTATGCAAAATTACCAAATTTTCCTTTGCATATAACCAGTTTTTGCATATAAACATTTCGCATATAAACATTTTGCATATAAGAAGAGCAAAAAGATCTAATTTAATACGAATAGGTTTTGGATTTCTAAAATCTTTGCATATAAGCGATTTTTGCATATAAGCGACTTGCATTTAAGTGGTGGTGACTGAAGTGATAAATCAGGTCATTTAGTTAAGGCTTTGTCTGCACTTGGACACTATAATTATGCACCATTTTGATGGAAATGATAAAGCTAACGATCATTGATATTGTAATGGGGAAGCCTGTCAATTGAATGAGTCATCTACAGTATACAAGTTTAGATATGTATAAGTTAAGAAGCATACAAATGTATGTCAATGATTCCTTTATGGCCCTAGACCTGTAGTGCAAAAGTCTATATTAGGGATGAATGTTACTTCTGACTTCCATTGGCAATCAGTCATTTATTGCAAGTCTAAGTCAAGTCACAAATCATTTTGTCCAAGTCTGAGTTGAGTCACGAGTCACAAAAATAGTGACTCACTGGAGTCCAACTCACATCCAAGTCTTATGACTCAACTCTACAACTCTGATTTATACACAGGCCATAACAAGACATGCAACTGGAATTGAGCCTTGGTAGATTTCAGCACTATAGATCAGCTTCTGCTGAGAGATCTTAGTACTTGCACCACCATATAAATAAGTAATCTCAAGACATACCAGTATCCACTTTCAATATCTTAGTAAAAAGTGATCATTTGTGGTCACTGGATGATCCTTGGGAAACCTGTCCACTTCTCTAGTTTTGAGCATTAATATCAATCTATTCAATTTAGTTGTCAGTCAATATCACTTCATATAATTTACTCCCAAGTGTTTCTTTTAGATAAAAAGTACTGTTTACATTTACCAGGGCTGTCAGTCATGATCATATACCATATGAATTACTATTTCACTTTTAGCAACAAACCATATTTACATAATGCACATTTCTTGTCTTATTTATGCCACCAATGCATGCATGTGCAACATCAAAATTTCATCTGAGGGGGTTTTCAAGTACTATCATGGGATCACTTAAAATTAATTACCTAAAAAATAATTGAAAACAAAACCTAGGGTGAGTTAAATGAAGCCTGGATACCAGATAGTAAATGAACAGATTGATCCTCACTTTGAACTACCAAATTTAAGTTATATCCTGCAAATAGCAACATAAGGGGCATCACCTCTGATGGGAAAATTTAAGTTTGGTTGTTAAAAGCATGGATACCTCTGTTCATTCACTAGAACTTATCTGCCATTGAAACATTCCATTTGAGGTGTGGTATAACTCTTTCACAGACCTGCCAACTCTCATGGATTTCCCGTGTGACTCATGGATTCAGGCATCATCTCATGGTCTCACAGAAAAATCTTCAAATCTCACGAATTCAGGGTTTTGAAATTTTAACAACCTCTAAACTTTAAAAGTAGACTGAAATAATTAAATGATTTATCAAAAACATTGACTTAAAACACTTAAAAAATAAAAACGCTTAAAAAAATAAAAACGCATCAGCTGGTGAGCTGTAGCAATCAAAGGAAACAGAACAAAAAAACTGGTTATTGCTGTAGTTTTACCATTCACTTATAGTAATTTATGAACAGAAGAAATAGAACAAAGAAAACTGTTTACAGTAACATATGCAATTGAAGTATAAAATATAGGAGTATGCTGTAAGTTAATTGCATGTGAAGTATATGAGGAAATAGTAGTATAAACAGTAATGTGACAGAGACTGTCAGGACAGACTGATAAAGCAAAGAAGTCAGTATAGCCAGTATAATCAAAGGAGCAGACTCATTGAGTTAAAGTTGCATGTTCATTGTTGGTAGTAGTGGGCATTAAAAATGCAACATCTCTTAACATGGATCTGTCATTTACAGGCAATTATTAATGTATGTCTTATCCAGAATTCCTCCAGATTTTCCATCTTCCATCTCCAGAATTTGGTGATCAATCTCAAGAAATATTTTCTTAGATTGCCAGATTTTTGGCTGTTGGAGGTTGGCAGGTCTGCTTTCAGACAGCTCAAACAAAAGGAAAAATGGCCTCAAATAACAAAGAGGGAAGAAAGAACAAAAGTAAAAACATTCAAGCACCAAGAGATACTGTAGTCCTCAGGTGCAAACTATGAAGGAAGTCTTATGACCCCCTAGGGTACCTTTCAAGTAAATCATTCATATCTCGACATAAATCCTCTTGCAATGCTATGCCTATTTTTAAATTGTATTTTTAGATATCAATTGATTAGACTATCGTATAATATATAAAGTTCATGATAACTTCACAATTAATTGTGAAGTTATCATTTCATAATACCCTGAGGATGATTCTGAAATATAAAGTTCAGCCACTCCAAAACAGAAATATAACAAACTGTTCCAAGTGAATTTCGGTATAACCAAATCACTGCAAAGAATATGTGGAAATTGCGTGATTTTTTGAATATTACTACAGTCCGCGGTTTAATAACAGAGCAAAACGTAACTCATTAACATAAAGTTATCCTTGTACTGGCGGGCGATATAAAACGAGAAATCATTACGAAGTGCCACAAAGTTTGGACCATGCTGGTGTTTCGAAATATCATGGCTTGATGCCAAAGAAAATGGACACAATGGAGAAAAACGAATGATTGTTTCATTATAAAACAACGAAGTAAAAAGATAAATTAATTCGATGGCAACGTTAACACACTCGAAGGAGTGGAAGCTTGATTCAAACGTATTATAAAATCATATGCAAAAAAAAAAAAAATTCCCTCTGCGTTTTTAAATTGTAATACAGAACCGTCTCATGGCGACACCGCCCATCATAGCAACAAAGCAATCTCTCAGAGCAACACTTACCTCGAATACCAACGATCGGTTGAAATATAACTTCCATTCTTAGCGTCGGCCATTATTTTGTCACATGAAAATACCAAGACAGCCCGATGGACTTCATGTGATCTTTCCACACAAAGGATTAGCTCGTATAATGAATTATTTCGCAACAGCGACGAAAGAACTGCGGCCAACCGCTCAGCTCCACTTTCAAGCTATCAAATAACTTCCGGGGGTTCATTTCATTATTTCAACGTATCCGTTTCAACAAAATTCACTTCTCGTGGTGCGTCTTTTTCGCTTTCGCTTGTTGACTTTAAAGAGTTGACTGTTGACATTTATTAATGCTATGAATAATACTAAAGTCTCAGAAACTGGGGTAAAAGGCACCAGATATTTTGGTAGTGGCGAGATTTATATTTCAAACACTTTGGCGCCAAAATGTTCTTGAAATTTTGGGTTGTTTACTTGTTTACAACGGATAAATTTATCATGACTAGCCGGAAAATACAGAGTGGCCGGTTTTAGAAACACGGTTATTAGATCTTAAAAATTGCCTTATGGTTTCAAAGTTTTCTCATTTAATTTTATTGTTGCTTTTTTGTTGCTTATTTTCTCGGGATTCATTTAGAATTGAAAAAGTTTCATCGTCCACTCGAGTGACGTGACCAACTCGCGCGATAAAGAATAATTCAAAATGGCGGACAAGTAATCGTTTCGTAGTGAATGGTTGTATTCATAAAAGCATGCCATATTTTGAAGCAACGATTACAAGGTCAAATCATGGATGTAAGTTTATGCTGTACCGTTCTATAGAGTTATAAGTGGCTAGTTTCCCGTGTTAATATGACTCATTTTCCTGACTGCATGCTCAGTTGACTGACTGACAATTTAAGTATAAACTTGACTGTGAAAGGGAAATGAAGTTTTGGGTTAGAGTGTTACAACAAGTGTTGCTTAGCATGGGATATGTTTGTATTATTTTCAAGTTTGAGCAAACTATCCTCAAGAGAGACATTAGACTATGTTCAGTACACGGCTACCCTTAACACACATATATATATATATATATAAATTTGGAGCGTCACGGCGTTTGTCTGTTACCCTAAAACTCCAGAACCACAAGACTTACAGAAGATTCAATTACATATTCGAACTCACCATGACCAGATGAGTAACATTAGCTATAAATACCTCAGAAAATACCTCAAAAAAGAAACCATGGTATAGAAACAATAACATCTGCACACATCTCTGGAACTCTGTGCACAATTATTTCTTCGTGAGGAACCATTCAATTTTCTAAAATCATATTTGAAAGAAAAGGGAACTTTTTCGTTTGTTCTCCATAATCCTGGGCAAAGCCTGGCTACCCTGGCTAGATTAAGAAGTGAGAATAATTATGATCAGTTTGCAAAACCCTTAATAAATGATTGTTTGGCAGAAAATTCATAGGTATTTGTGTGTTATGTTAACTGTAAGAAACTCATTTGGTTATTCTTGAGCATTGATGCTGTGCGTGTTGTAAAATTTCTTTGTTTATAAAGAAACTCATACAATACGATTTTGACAAAATGATTATGTTAATTTGATCTGAGTATATAGACCACATATAATCTCTGAACTTCATACTTTGTTATCAGATGATGATTTCCCATCTTCAGTGCTGGTAACCAGTATTTTCCTAATCCTTTTTATTTCTCAGGTTAAACATACTTGTAGCTAGATGGTATTATCCTTTGTTTAATATTTTTTTAAACTGTTTTTTTTTCCAGAAAGTTGTCAAAATACGGGATATTAATCCACACATTGTTTGTAGCCTGTGTGCAGGTTATTTCATTGATGCCACCACAATTACTGAATGTCTTCATACATGTAAGTGTATTTTTATGAAGTAACATCCTGATATATATGTTTACAAATGATTCAGAGTTTCATGTTTATGCTTGAAAACTAATCACTGTTGGGCATTCCATTCATAGTGAAAAAAGAAGACTCGTGTTTTAGATTTATTCATCATGTAAAATTTTCAGAATCAATTTGGTATTGAAAAGTCTCAGATTTACAATACATGTCAAACCATCTGTCCCCATAAAATGGTATTAAGTGAGTGAAAACAAATTTTTTAGGTAAACATAAAATCAAACTTACAGTAATGAATAAATCACCTCTAAAATCTTTTCATACTCCTTGCACTCTAACTGCCTTTGGTTTGTGATAAGCAGGAGGCCTGACATGTCATAGCCTTGTTTAATCATGGTTATTTAATAGTAAGTTTCAAAACCACCAACAAGTCATTGTTGGTTGTTTATACTCACTTACAAAAATTTCCCGGCCAATTTTACAACAAAACATTGGAGGATGGAACCAATGTGGTAAATTATTGATGTATTATCACAAAAACAGGCAAATATAAGGCACAAGTTTAGGTTAGGCAGTATAATCTTGTTAGGCTTTCATGGTACTATTTTACACCAATGAAATGTGTTTTTTTTTCAGTTTGTAAACGATGCATAGTGAAATACCTGCAAGTCAGCAAATACTGCCCTACCTGTAATTTAAAGATACACGAGACTCAACCATTGCTTAGCTTAAGGTATGATTAAATATATAGTATTCCTTATGATAAAGACATGAGGTCAGTATGGACACCTAATCATGTTTCTGAGGAATGCAGTATGAGCTGAGGAATATTTATTGACAATTTATTTTATTAAGGTTGGATAGAACAATGCAAGATATTGTTTTCAAAGTGGTTCCCAACTTATTTGAAGGTGATTGAAGTCCTGGAAATATTTCTTCTGTCTCCTGTGCCTGTTATACTTGTTTACTCATCCTGTACTTGAACTACAAAACACCTAATTACAAAGCAAGTATTTTCTAACACATACACATAGATGAAGAAGTTCGAGAAAAAGCATTCTATGAAGAAAGAGGTGTTCCTGTTCCAAAAAAAGAAACTGAAGGTAGTTAATACATTTTGTGTATCACTGTTGTAAATTGTATTAAGACCATGCCAAATGTGTTCCCTATCATCTACTCAGTCAAACATTAGCCAAAAACTGTCATTCTGCTGGGCAAACACAATTTTGGCTCCGTGAAAAACTGTCCTAATTAAATCCAGATTTGATGGAAAACCATTTGATTATCCATTGATGAAATAACTGAAAAAAAATTAATAAGGAAGTGGCATGTGTGAGTAATAGGTCTCTTTAGAGATCATAATTTTTCCCTCTCCAAGGGTTACAGGATTTTCATACCCTATTGGAAAGTCATTTGTCAACTACATTATGTGAAATTGTGTTACTATCGGCCAGTTAAACTTGAGAATTTTTTTCATGCTCATTAGCCTAAGATTAGAAATGCATTTACTGTTACGCATAGTTGTCGGTCTTCCCATATCCATTTTGCATATACTTCATCTTAAGTTTCTACCTTTATGGTTGTACTAAGATTTATTTTATCCATAAATTTGGGGATTTTCTGTTTGCCACAGATAGTGAAAGTGAAGAAGAGGTTGTTTCACCAGTGAGAAATGATCTAACCGAATACAGGAATAGTTACAAAGATGATGAATTGGTGTCACTTTGTCTTAAGCCATACGGGTATGCATTATAGCAGTGTCTTTGTGAAGAAAGCTATTTATAGAGGATATACTGCAGTTAAAAAACTGAATTGCATAACTTTACAACCTGTTTATATATAATTATCTAATACAAAAATCCTACTATTAATCAGGTAAATAGTGTCTAATAAAACATTAATACAAAAAAATACAATATATATATATAGAGCTTCCAAACACCACTATATATTATTATGTCTTGAAACCTTATTACTTATCATGCAGCTCACTGCTTTGAATGTTAAAAGAGCTAGCATAACGCTTAGTTTTCATAGCTGGTATATTGAAAGTTCTTTGTTTCTTAAGCTTATGCGTGGTGATATTATTTGTCAAAGGAAGAACGGAATGCAATTTGTTCTCTGTATTATCTATAATTGACTTAAATGATGCCTTAGTTAAGAAAAATATTGAATTAAATATAGTGACGTTTACCAAAATGTTCACCGCTGAGCTCCAAGCTGCGGAGCATGAAAGAACTGGCGAGATCTGTTGCTTGGCCCAAATGTATTCTAACAGCGTGCATGGCAAGCCTACTGGCAAAACCACGTAATTCCGCATCAATCATCCAGCAACATCTGAGAATAGTCATGTAAGCTTTCTACTAAGCTAAATTTCTCACCACGAGAAGCGTCGGTCTCAAAAAATTTATCCAGTTAAATAGAAGTAAATTTGACCTGGTCTTTAGTTAAAAATTAATTTTGTATTTCGCTTACGATACGCGCAACAATGACGCGCGAAAAAAGCTTGGACGGACACTTGCCGTGGTCTGCAAGCTGGCCAATGTAGGCTTTTGGAATTTTATCTTGACTAACGATAGAGGATTTTATTCAGAAGTAGGAAATGGTTCGACATTGAAGGGTTAATTTGCTCACAAAGTAGTTTTTGACAAACGATCCCGCAGTGCTATTTGTGTAAAATGGATTGTTTCTAATGAAAAACAAAACTATTTGAAGGATTACAGTAAAACTCGAAAAAGACCCAGTGAATGTGTGTATGAAGATCTGATTAACACCATCCACTTTCTTATGGAAACTTCAGACAGATACTCCTCCGTACGGATTTCTCTCTGGTTTGGTAAATCTTTGATAGTTCAGAAGTTATCGTTTTTGCGTGTCCAGTTTTAGTGTACCTTAAGTGACTAGTATGTGGTTTGTATGAATTTCTATTTAAACAGAAGGTGGTTCTGTTTTATTTTGCGTAGTTCGCATGAAGACACCGGTGGAAATTTACCGGTAGGTTGTGGAACATCAACTTGAATGTCATACGAATCCAGCTGAATATCCATATTTAGTTACTGTTTGGGAGGTACAAGCAATCTGAGTCTAGCAAGTTGGAGAAACCAGAGTAAATTAAGATGATTCTGTATGCAATTAACGACTACTACCGTCATAACAAAGCCATTTCCTTTAGGGTTTTTTTTTTCCCGTCAAGAATTGATGATTATTATAAGTTGTGTTATAATCGGTCACAGAACTGAGTGTTCTTTTTTTTTTTTCCATTCATTTCAGACCTTACCTCGCCAATATTTACGCTGCTCTCAACGAGTTTTGGTTATGCACCTTCAAAAATTGCTGTGCAAGAAACTTAACATACCAAAAACTGGGGAGGTCAGAATACAGTAGCACAAATCACGTTGAACGTTTTATACACACTTACTATTCTTAGGTAGTTCCATATAGCTCTCTCTACCGCACGAGTTCAAGATCACGACATAAATATTTTGACTTCTTTTCCCACCCTTTTTAGCTTCAGTTTCTGTGCAACGATGAAGTAGTCAACCCTTTAAGTACAATGAAATTCATTTGGATTGCCCATTGGAGACGAAAGGTAAAAAATTGTTGTTAGATTGTTATAAGTAATACCACAGTTAAGTTGAATTTCTCACAACAGTTAAACAACATGTGTTCGTCGTCGACCACATGTCCTCGTACAATGAGATTTCTAATTTAAAACAAAACCCAAATACACACCAAGTATTGCTATATGGTTGGAAGGATCTTGAGCAAACTGGGCGCGAGCTGAGGTTGTTTATTTGAAAGAATTCCAGCACCAAATCCATAGTCTTCGTACGACATTAACAGAGGTATTTTCACGTTCTTCTGACAACATTAGTTCCTGGAGTAGGTACGAAGATGTGCATAAGTAAACTAAAACTTGAAGATCTTTTAGAAAACTGTAATCATTCACTTTTCTCTTTAACACAAAAATTCAGGGCAAGCTTGTTTACCGTGGCCGGATTTAAGCATTCCTCGTTTGTCTGTTACTGGTACGAAGTTTCTTCCGATGGCCTACGGTAACATATTCTTCTGTTTCCAGGAAGCTCCAATGAACCTTTACTATCGTGCGTTGCCTCTGAAATCTCCTAAAGACCTAACTCAGAATCAAGGAAGGACTTGTTCAATTTGACAGCAATTTATTTTTAGATAAGATTTTCATGGATAGCTAGGTGTAAATTTTATGTAACTCTGCGTTGCTTTACTAAAAAGCATATTTTAAGTTCAAAGTTAGCAAAGTGTAACCTTTTGAAATTTATGCAACGTGTATGGTAATTGTTGGGTATGTATACAATAAATGCCAGTGAGGCAGGCAACGACCTTGTGAATGAGTCCGTCAATTAAAAAATATGTTTGTGGTTTAAAGTAGAATGGTGTTCTGCGAGGTATAAAAAAACCTATAAAGGTCTACATACGTCATACGTTTAGCAATTTGTTCACAACTGTCCATCGATATCCACAGCTATCCGTCGATGTCCACATGCGTCCACATTAATCCTCACGTGTCCACCGACCTCCACTTACGTACATCAATTAGTAAATGTCCTACATTTACCATTCCCTTAGATTGAAACAATTTTAACAAATAGTGGGTCTTTGGCATAACAATTGTTTCACAGACCAGGGTCTGGCTGTTCATGTAGTCGTTAACGTGAATCCAACCGCACCTTAACTGTACGCTTAGAGATTTTCGTCCACGAAAACCTTAGTAATCCTACCTTAAACTTGGTGGATTTGCAACAGTTGGTTCAGTGTAATCAAAATGATTTCATCCTTATTGTGCAATACTCCGATCGTTTGTGCTTCTCATCTTTCATTAGTGGACTTTTATATCTCCCTTAAACATCAAAACAGTTTGGGAAAAGTTATTTAAGTTTTAGAGCTCTTTAGAAACTGAGTAGTGTCGACTGATATTTTCAACAAACCTTTGATATTGTTCAGTTTCCTTTAATATAATAAAGTTAATTTTATTTTAGTTCTACGCGGTCCTCTTTTCACTTCATTTCATTTCATCTCTATTTTCCTGTCACCCTACTTTCTTGTCACCCTACATCTTGTCACTTTAATCCTACTGTTTAGCTGTCATGTAACTTATCATCACGTGCAAAGTTAATCATGTTTTTGAATCAGGGTTTGAATTATGATCGCTTTCAACAGCGACATAAATAGATAAAGAAGTTGATTTAGGTTGAAATATCTGGATATTTTGAGCAGGGCCACTTTGCACTTAGCTAATGTAGTAACGTCATAAATTAGGGACAGTCAAACCGGTTTTGTTGATATTAGTCGTAACCTTAATTGAAAATCTAGTCATCTCTCTATCCCTTATCCTGGGCCAGTTTTAATTCAAAAACTCCCAAGCAGTTCTCTTACGTCGCAACGTGAACGCAGTGCCAGATACTGCATTTCCCAAGGATTGTATAAAGTTGTAAGAGAGAACCAAAAGGACTGGGTATCAAATTGAGTAACCGCGCCAAAGTTGAGGAAGATTTTACAATATGGCTGTCGCACTAGTTGGAAAGTATATGAAAGGAGAGACGAACGATGAACGCCTTATGCCTCTGAACAAAATAGTGAAAGGTTGGTAATTGTTAGCAATAGTTTTACATAGACAGTTGATGTAGACTAGCTAACAAGAAAAAATGATTTAGAAATTCTTGATCAATATTCGCTCTCCACAGGTGTGCTGTGCAAAGAATTGAGTTTGGTTGATCTTGTCGAAACCCTTGGGTAAGTTTGGTTCAAAGATATTTCATGCTTTTTTGTTAAAAGGAAATCTCAAATTTTATGCATTGATTTATTATTTTATAATGCGTTACTATCATCAATCACAGTCCAATCTAAATGCACCCCAATGGGCAATGGCGAATTGCGAAAACATCGGACTTTAGCAGGCGTAGCCAAGAGGCCTCTTCTAACCCTACTTGTTTACATTCGATGGGACTTACTTTCTTTCTTATCAAGATAAATAGAAGATAGCGGAGGAATTGAGAATCTTCTAAATATTGCTGTTTTTATTTGGCTGGGGAAAAAAAAACATTCTCAGCATAACTCATACATGGGTTGCCGCTTCCAGGGTTAAAAACGGGATTTCTAAAAGATTAAAGAGTCAAAACTGTTTCTGCTCCCTTGAGTGAAAAGTTGAGGAGTAATCTGCAAGAACTGTTTCACAGAAAAGCTTTAAAAATGCTCAGAAATTGCACGGTTATTGTGACTGGCACAATTTTCTTGAAAAAAAATAACTTTTTTTTCTGGTGAGACAAATTTCTTATCACTGGAAGGGGTAATTATCCTATTTCCCCTCCTTTTGGTTTTCTCCTTTGTTCATTTGAACAAAAATATTGCGGATAAGTCGATAGTTGAAAAGAATAATATGCAGGTGTTATTTGGCAAAAAGTGGATATGTATGTATCTCCACCTCCATAGGATTAATAACTATGAGCTTTGACCTTAATCAATGAACATAATATGGACAACCATTCTCTTCAGTTCCTTTCAGTTAATGCACAGTTATAGCTGCTGTTATCTCAAATCAGCGTAAAAGTTGATTTCCAATGAATGTAAAAAGTCATGTGGGTGATGTCATTCTTCATGTTGATTGGCTGATATTGGCTGATGCAAAATGTCAAGTGGAAAAGTTGACTTCAAGTCAACTTTTTCACAAATGAATTGTCACCTGAGCGCGTTTTTACACCAACTGGAAATCAGCTTTTAGTAACATTTACTTTGTATAACCATACAATTGTAATTATTGTCATTTCAATATAATAGTTAATATAACTATGTAAATGATAATAATATCATATAGCCTAGGTTACTATCATGGTACCTATTGTTGGCTCTTTCCCTACAGAAGATGTACTCTCGTACCATATTTTTCTCTGGCCAATGCCAGACTATTAACTCATCACAGGGACATTTCTCATTGTCAAAGGGTTTAAAGTTCTAGTACCACACCACTAAACTTGTGTTCCCTCAGTTCTTATTACAGTATTAATACTGGGTTACTTAATAAAATAAAATAAAAAAACTTGATTTCTGATTTTAGGCCATACTTGACCAACAAAGATGCAGATATAAGATGTAAAGGAACACAGCTGTTAGCTCTAGTCCTCCACAGATTATCATCTTTTGAACTTCTAGAAAAAGAAGGTAAAAACTTTTTGGTGCACAGAACTTTTAGGCTAAGCAATTATACTTGATTAATAGAGTAACATGAGTAAGAATGAGAATTGATTCTGAGACTGATTTACTGTAGATACATCATTCTCTATTTTGTTCATTTTAACATGGCATTGATGTATTTTTTTGCTTATCTATATATTGAAACAGTGAATCTTCTGGTAGATTTCTTTTGTGATCGACTTCGGGACCATTTTTCTGTAGTACCCCAAGTTATCTCGGGGTTGTTGGCATTGGTAAGATATGGTTCTTTTCCTTTTGTGAATTAATTGTTTATGTTTGCTTTTTGTTTTGTTTTTATTTTTACACTGAACTTTCATTTGTTCTTTTGTTGTATGCAGGAAAGTGATAATCTGATAATGACTACTTGGTACCTTTAAATAGAAATGCATGTTATAATATGACCTTAACTTTTTTTGAACCTAATCTTCCCTTGGTAAGATCAACAGAACTATTTACTGCTTGTTAGGTAGGTAGTTTAATTACAAGTTTTATAAATGACATTTCCTACCAACATTTTATATCAGGTTAGCTATCAAACAATTCCTAATGGACTCGAAGTGAAAATAGTACAAGCATTATTCAAAGAAGTTCACACACAGGTAACTGTTAAAAACTGAAAAAAAGTTTACTGAAAAATGATTTAAAAGATCTGTCTTATCCCTCATTATTAATGCCATTAGTTGAGTTTTGAAAAAGACTTTGCCACCATGGAGGTCATTTCAATATAATTATTTAACATTCTTGGGATGTTCAGTTACAATAGTCATGGTGGATTTGATGAAGAGATGTATGATGGTAAATCCATATGAGGTGTAAGGTATTCAATGTAGCTAACACATACCTGGTATTAATTAATTGCAGTTGATACCACTGAATAAAAGGGGGAAAAAATAAGACTTCAAATGCTGAATAATGGAGTCAATACCCCTCATTTGATTCCAGTTGAAAGGCCCTGAAGTTTCATTTTTAGCCACAGAATTGGTTGTCTCAGGCATTAAGTTGTAGTAAATCATGAAAGGACATTTTTTTAAAGTCTGTTGTTTTATTTTTTAGTCATTGGTGCAAGCAGATCGACATAACATCTACTCCTTATTTGGCATTTTACTTAACAAATCAAAGAGTGGTAAGTTCAAGAAATTGGAAGTGACAATCTTCTTTGTTGTGTGCCTTTGGCTTACTGCAACTCTCTCAGTTTGTAAGTGATCATTAAAAACTTTGGCAGTCCAGTGCGACAGTTATTAGTACAACAGTTTTTTTAAATTCTTTCAGACAAAAGTTCTGTGAATGTCATGAGCCACTTTGTATATTTCTATCAAGTGAACTGTTGATATTTCAGACCTAAAATTGGTAAATACCTGTAAAAAGTGGTAAATAATGACTTGTCACATTGTAAGGAATTACAACCTTGCTTGCAACACTCTTTGGCAATGCATTCTCCCCTTTCTGCTGGTATCTTGGGACCTGTGGGAAGGAAAAAGTACATGTCCAGGGATATACCATACCATGAACACCAACAATATCAGTACAGTTGACTTTTGCCAAATCTCTTTTTACACTTTGTTTGTTTTTTGTTTTTTGTTTTTTTTTCTCCCCTTCTGAGTAAAGGACTTCAACAACTGAAAGGAGATTTTGTGTTTGGCTTTCTTCAAGCCATGGATGGGGAAAAGGTTTGTGAGCTTGTATTTGCTTCTTTCTTTATGATACTTGACACGTATATAGTCTTGGTATTAAAGGTGTTTTTTTTTTTTCAATTTGCAGGATCCAAGAAATCTCCTTGTTGCTTTTGAACTGGTTCAAGTTATTATAAGGAACTTTCCTATAAGTAAGAAATTATTTTGAAGGACAAAAAGTTAGCTGATGAGCAGGAGTAGAATAGAGGATTATGGAAGAGAACAGAACATATAAAGGGAGAATAAAGAAATTAAAAAAAGGAAAGGAAAGAGATCAGAAAGAGAGAAAGGATTAGAAAGAAATTGGTTTGAATAACGTGAGGGAGGATGGTAGGGAAGAAGTGAGGGATGAATAGATAGCTGGATAGATATTAATGGATAAGTGTTTGAAATGTTAATAAACTTTTCCTGGATGTTTCAGCTCACTTTGCAGAAGATCTTTTTGAAGTTACATCGTGTTATTTTCCCATTGACTTTACTCCGGTGAGTGAACCAAAAGAATTTATTTGCTTTGATTTGCAGCAATTGTTTTATCAAGCAGTAAATCAAAATGTCTAAATTTCTGCTGCTTCATTTTATACTGTAGCCTCCCAATGATCCAAATGCCATTTCAAGAGATCAACTGATTTTAGCTCTTCGTGGCTGCCTCTCAGCAACTTCGCTTTTTGCTCCAGTAAGTTTGGACTATGAAAATACAATCACATCTATGCAATGTGTTTTGTTACAAGAATTGTCGTACCGTACCCTAAAAGAAACATTGTTTTGCTAGTATTCTCGTTGGGTCTTTAGCTTGTGGGTCATTTGGAACTTTGCATTTCCACGTACATAGATGATAACGTCAGGAAACGCATGTTAAAATTGTCAGAGGCTTATATCGTGAAGAATTTTAGGCCGGAGCTAATATCTCCGCCCAGTCTCTCGAAGAAATGCTTTAAAAGATCATCTTGCGATACTGAACTTTTGTATTCTCAGCTTCGATATCCTATCCGAGGTTTTAGTTCATTGTGGAATACTCCGTCGCGTTCACAACGCGGATTTTATGAGAGTATTCAAAATCTTATAATTTGTAATTTGTAATTTAATTGCTTCACCGTCATAGTACAAAGCAGTAATTAAGTAAGTACAATAAAATATATATAAATAAACAATATATAAACAAACATTACTAAGACTAGAGGACGGTAGGGTAACCGCAACAGCGTAAGCCAATTACTGCGGGCCCAGATTTATAAAACTATATAACAAGCTCATGCATTATATTGATTAATAAAACCTAAAAACAACAAGTAATTGGATATTTAAGACTGCGCGTCATATTACATTTACAACAAATGGTTTTAAAAGTCCTAGGATTGTCTGGGTCATAAGTTGCTTCAAGCGAAGCGTGGTAATAGCTTTTAAGAACAGATTTAAAAGAGTTCAGGTTGTTCCCGCTGACGTCGTTCTCACAAGCCAATGCATTCCACGTTCTAACGTTTTTAAACCTTTTCCGCCAAGACTCCTTTTGTTGTCGAGTAAAATTGTCTGGTGTTAGCCAGAGTAAAGTGGTTAATTTATTGGATATTCCTGAAGATTATTTATTGCTTTTAGTTTTGTCTGCCACTGTTGCTCGAAAAGTTGTCGTCGGACATTGTTTATGCTAAAAAGGACGCCCTTTTAACGATTGTGAGTATGATTTCTCAATCTTTACTTTTATGGCTTGCACTTTACCTTATAATTGGCCTTCAACTAAAATTTTTTGATTGCGTTTAAAAAGTGGTTTTAGTAATACTACATCGTATGTAACTGTTGTTAAAGGTTGCTTGTGCCAAGGTCTACGATTCAAGAAATATAACGGAGTTTATGAATCCGTTATGGAATAGCATTTGCAAAGAGGTATGGAAGTTTATTTCTATTTTTCAGTACTTATGTACTTCCGTACATGGCTTTGGATTCGCATTCGCAAAACTCAGTTCAAATACTCACTGATAGTGAGGACTGATCACTTCAAGAATAGCCTGATTCCCAAAAAAAACTTTCATTTTAGTTGCTGTCATTATTTATAGTACTGAAAACTTACATTGATGTTCTCACTGCCCAAGCTAGTAATGATTCATAATCAGTCCAACTATATACAGAAAAAAGTAATAATTTATTTTTTCAGATATTCACGTTTATATATATTTTTTCATTCCAAGATTTTAACTGCAAGTGACCACTCAATTGAGGTATTTCACACATTTCTTTCAGTTATTTTACAGTTACTTTACTAGAAGTGTGAAAACTACCTTTCGTTTAAGATCTTCCACGTTTCATTTTCAGCTTGCAGGCTACGAAGCTATCAAGAGTATTGTAAAAAACCTTTCATTTGCTGAACAGGTATGTCTCCGTCGTGACCTCGTCTTACCAGCAACAATTAATGTTACTGTTGCACAACGTACCTGCGGTGAAAAATCCGAACAATGATAAAAAAGAAGTTGGCATCTCCTATCTTGAGTTTAAGCAGTCACCTTTTCGACTTTTCAACTACTTGCAGTTATTAAGATTATTCACGAAACATTCTACTCACACTCGCAGGCCATTTTTATCGCAGAAATCAGTCGTGACTCTACATAGCCGCGAACGCTGCATCTATTTGAGTTTCTTTGACGACTGAAATTAGCCTCGGTCCATTTTAGTAGCGAAAAACTTCACGGTCGAACATTCGTGTGTGTATTTTTGGCTGATTTTAGCCTCGGCTTATTTTCTCCCGTATAAATAAACGGCCTTGTGATTTCATGGAAATTTTAGGAGACAGATTTTTACAAAATAATATGTATTCAACGCTAGCTAGGATTGGTTTATAACTGTTTTTGGATTGCAGTTCCCAAACTCGGAAATTTTCTTGCCAAAAGTTTGCTGAAGTTTGTGTTGCTTGTTCGTTTTTTCCGTCATAAGTGCTCGTTATTTTCTAAAAGAAGTACCTCAGCTTTCTTGTGTTTGCATGCTCATATCGTTACACATGGGATGATGCTCGACTTTGGAAAAGCAATAAAACATTCGCCGAGTAGTTCATCTTTTTTTACGCTTCTCTCCAGTTTCGCAACATCCCGCGTCTTCAGATCACAGCATCCAAACATGAAAACCATATCGTATTTGTTCAAATCCAATTATCCAACAAACGTTGCAAGGAAATCGTGATTATTTATTTTGTATTAGTTAATTTGTTGAAATTTTCTGTCTCTCATTTTTTTATCGTTTTTTAATTCCAGCAAAATCATTCGGGAACCCTGAAAGAGTTATTGACAAAAATTATGAAAGGTTGGTATGGTATTGAATGAGTGATTTGCAGCCCAACCATTATTTAAGCAGAGATCTTAAACTCAAGCTTTTTCTTTCAATTATGCAGACTGCAAGGACCATTTGTCAAAACCGGATCACAAACTCATGAAGTCATCGGCCGTATTGCTGCAGTCTGTTGCAATGGCGTCTGGTTAGTTCTTGACCTTTTGTAACCGAACAGTTTAGATGACGTTTTAAGTCAACCGACGTAAAGTACAATTCTGAGCAATTTCTTTACGAACGACACACAAAAGAAAGAAATTCGTGCATTAAAGGAAACTAGACTTCGTGGTGAATATAGAAGATGTAAATGACGCGACTGTATCGCAGAGACATCATCAGATGGTTACAGACTGAACACTAACTTTTTCTGCTTTTATCTGTCAAGATCTTGCCTGCAGCCAAATCCTCGACCAAGTCCTTCCTATGCTCTTCCAACAGTTCGAACTGCACACACAGGTAGGTTTTACAAGATAGATGAATGTTACAGGCACCAAGATAAGGATGTTGCACAAGGACATGCTTCTTGAATTATTTTAAGCATTCAGATGTACAATCAGCTATCAGGTGCAAATCGCGTCAGGTTTTATTATTATAGTGGTGTATATTTAAGTGTGTGTTATATTACAATACAACCTGAAAAACCACCATTGACTGCGAATACGGCCGAATGTTATTTTTTTAAGCGTAAAATTTTTAGGACCGTGGTCTCGTTGTTCAGTGCAGTTTGAAATGATGTGCGTTATGTATGATGACTTCTACTTCTTTCTCTCAGATTGACAACCAAAAGTCCATTTTGGATGCAATGTTAGGCTTTCTTCAAGTTGCCAAAGAGTTTGTGAATAAAGGTCTGTAGAATATCAAAACTGAGTTTTGTTTCACAAAGTTTAGGCTATTAATGGACTTATCCATTCTCTTTCTTTTTTATTTCATTATCCCTAAATGACAAGATTACTATTTTGTTGTTTGGTTATTATTTGACTAGATTCGACAACTGTATTAACAAATCACAAGGATAAACTTATCGGATTGTTTTTCCCTCTGTTAACTCATGACAATCCTTTGCACCGTAGTTCTGGAATAGCTGGTTTAGTTGCGTTGGTCTCTTCATCTTTACTCGTCCATGAAGAGGTATCGTCATGTGTAATGAAAGTCTCTTCCTTCTTTATCAAACCTTGCTGGAAAAGTGCTTTTGTAACAGCTCAAGTGATTTTCACTCGCTGTTGTTCTCGAGCATTATTTGCTTATCCGTTTTAGGTTGTGTTGTTCTTGAACCATTTGGTTGTTATTATATTGGAAGATAAAGAAAAGATTGTGAGGTAACACAAAACATTATGGAAAGATAAGATCGTATACAACTTTTCATAAAACGTTTCAGTAAAACCGATTGCTAGACTCGAGGGAAAGCTGTTCTTTTTTTTTCTTCTCCGTCATTGAATGTTTGTACTGTATGAACGTTTTCTTATTTTTTCTCTGATGTCTGTTAATTCTCTGAAGGCATGAAGCAAAGCTTGCATTGGCTTATTTGTCTTCCCAATTCGCATCTCTTGTGAGAGGTCAGGTTGTTACACAACTGTCGGAAAGACTTGCCACTGCAGGTAAAGAAATCCATCGCTTTAAAAAAAAATTTAGAAATAACTTTAAAAGTCATTAACGCGAGACTTTAACGTTTTGGGGTGTGAGAGAAAATGTTTGACATTTTTTTAATCATTTTTCTCCATAAAGTTAAGAAAGTGATATTTGTTATTTAAGCATGCTAATTTTTCCAATTAAAAGCATTTGCAAGAAGTAATTACGTGCACTCTTGTGAATTATGCTACATCGTCGAACGCATTACGAAATGGCAACGGGTATTCCATTAGGAATACTCTGATATGTATACGTTCAAAAATTTTTCATTTTTAACAATTCTTGAAGTCAGGGACACTTAGCACTGCCATACTGTAAACGTTTCATTCTGTATAAATAGACATACTCTTAAGCTTTGTAAGCTCAGAGACGTTTTTTGACCCTTCGACGGGATTCGAAACTGCATCCGGTGACGTCAAGCTACGCGAACTAGCTAAGTTGGTAGAGCGAAGGTTACAAGTCCGTGTTGGTTTGTGATGGTGTGACATGTGTCCTGCCTGCCTACTAATCATAAGATGCCAAGCATTTATTGAAATGTTTATGATACAGAGCTGCTTATTTGACATATTAATGCTTATAGCCAGTGCTTTAGTCCTATAACTTAGATATGCGTAGCTTTCTGTTACTATTTGGGTCAGTGTTACCTCGTCAACACAGTACGAGGATCCTTCAAGCTCTTTCATCCTTATGCATACAATTCGCTCATCACGGTCTTCAGGACACGTTGCGACATTCGTTAATGGGGAGAAACGTTTGGAACATTCGTATGGTACAGAAGGACCGTATGGGTCAATGAATGAAGTATCCCACCAGATCACGTACATTTTAAATCGTAATACGATAACTACCGTCACTTCGTTTTAACACTTTTTGTTTGCAAATCCTTGCCAGATAGCACCAGTCGATCAGAGAACGAAGAAACCAACATTAACCAATACTCCCATCTGAATCACGAGTACCTTGTTACCACGCTGGCAACGTTATGTACCTCGACGTCCAATGTGGAATACATTGTACCGTGCTTCATCGAAGATCTCACGAAGTGGTCTCGAAGTAAGTGCAGTCTTACGCAAGTGTTGTGGAAGTCAGCTTGCCATTCTTACCGAAACAAATTAACTTTGACGATGCTACAATCCAAAGCCAACTGAAGGATAGGGTTATGATAGAATTTTCTCTCTATAACGCTGAGGACAATAATAATTTTTGTTCAACGGAGGCAGATGGAATGCAAGTGCTAGTGATGTTACCGTCGAGTTAATTTAATTCTTTTCATTTGTATTTTTTAGATATTGAGGACGGCGGTGAATCAAATATGTCATGTGTACTGGATGGTTTGCAAACCATATTTGATGGTAGGATGTGGTTATGTCTTTTAACAGTGTTTCGGTTCGACTTGGTCTGAGGTACCATTTTATGGTAAAATGTAAAATGACTTGGTATTGTATCGAGTGATGTGGGTAAAATTGTATAGAATAGTATGCTAAGGAGTATATAGTTAGATGTGGTTTGATATGATTTAATGTAGTGTGGTATGATCTTCTACAGTGTACGTAATACTGTTATGCGTGCTGTAGCGCGGTGTGGTATGATCTGTTACGACACGATGCGGTTAGTTGGTTTGCTAGAGTTGGATAGGGTATGGTGTGATATGGTATGATGTGATATGGTATGATGTGATATGGTATGATATGGTATGGTGTAGTGTGGTATGATATGATATGGTATGTTATGGTATGATATGATATGGTATGGTATGGTATGATATATGGTATGATATGGTATGGTATAGTATGGTATGGTATGGTATGATATGGTATGGTATGGCATATCGTATGGCATGTCGTATGGCATGAGAAGGATGATATATGACAGTGCGTAAGAAATATTATAAACAGTAAGAATCCGTTGTGATTGTAGTAATGCTTTTCCTATTGCAATCTCATATATTTAGGTTGTCTTCGAAGTTCATTGAAAACTGCAGACTACTTCAAAGAAATCCTCTTTCCCCACTTACTTGAGCTACCAATTGAAGATGCTCTTCGTGGTAAAAATTTATCCTGTAGAATGGCATTTTTAAAAAAAAAAATTATCATGTTTGAGGTGTTCTCTTACCAACATATTTATCTCTTTACTTTAAGAAAATGACGTCTATTTTATATCTGATATTCTGGAGAAGTTTTCCAAATTAATCAGAAGTATATCGTCCAATGTTTCGGCCGAGTAAGCATCTTGTTAATCAATTACCTAGCAATAAATATTAAGGTAGACCTAGTGATGCTAAGTATGGTACGGGGACCAGCATTCCTCGCTATTAGTGGGATACATTGCAAGTATTGTGCAACATTTACCCTTCACGTGGCTCCCTGGGCGATTTTTAATTGGGGATTGGTAACTAAATGTGGTCTGTACGCTTTCGTAAATAGTCATCTGCTTGAGCCCTTATTTAGTCAAGACAGCAACACCTGCATCGATGACAAAATCAAATTTTGAGATGTCTGTTTTGGTGGATTCATTTAAGAGTTAGGGTACGATAATGAACTGCCGTCAGTAAGGCATGATTTTAGGAGGTGGTGCGACAATTGGTAGGGGCACCAAAAGTAAATGCGAAGGCTGGTTAATGTAGTCTTGAGAATCACTGGTGAAGGTGGTGACACAATTCATAAAGAAAAAAATCTGTGGGATATTGGTCCTGTCCTAAAATCCAACTTGGAACTAGGTTTTCTATATTCATGTTGCTTTAACCCACGGAAATTTTACTTTAAAAGGTTCTGCTATTTTTATATAGTACGCCTTCCAAGATGGTGGCCATTATGGAAGAAATATTTTTGGACAGAAAACTCGATCAAACAAACCTACCTCAAGATTTGAAGCGAAAAGAATTTGATGTATTAAAGGTTGTATTTTGACCATTTAACCAATAAGTCTTTGTAAACATGTAACTTATAAACAATTTTTATTGGAGAAGTTTGTTTCAGCGAAGACTAATATTGAGTAATCCTTCATTTTGACTGGCAGTGAGCTGATATTTCGGTTTAGAGGGTAGAATGTATTTCGCATCCAAGGAATTTGACGTCTTGAGGTTTAAAAGTCGTCACTGTAAGGACAGTTAAATCGAAATCTAGAGTAAATAGAATGAAACTAGAAAAGACGAGAGCTACGGACTTTGGTAATTTGTTGCTGTTTGTTTTCAGATTTCGTCCCCATGGCAACAGACCCAGTTGGTTGTCTTACTAACGTCCACTTTATGTAATATTTCAAAAACGGTATGCAGACAGTTTTTACACGATAATTCTTGGTGGCTTTTAACATGTTAAAATTATTTTTACGATAGCTATGAATTACAAATGACTTTAATCTTTAAGAACAATCTCCTGTAAATGCTCCTTTAAGGTCGCTATTTCACGTTTACAAGAATTTCTACCAAAGTTACTATGTTTGGGTACAAGCTGTGGACACAAACGGACAAATATTGAGGCAGCTAAGTGCTTAGCTGGTCTTATTAACAGAATACCAAAAGGTAGGTAGAGTTCTGTTTATAGATCATGACCAAATCCTCACGAGTCTCTAACAACTCTGTATCAGCTTGGTTCCGTGAAATATCTTATCACTTTGCCACTCAAATATGTCCTGAAATGACGGAAAATTTTATTACAATAGTTTTAATGTAACGACACTTTAAATGTAATGAGTTTATGAGGGGAATTATTAATGCGCTAGTGAGGTGAATAATTAAACGTGAATTCTCTACATTACTGTAGTTATCGACATTAAAACGTGTTCATAACGGAAACTATTTACAAATGTTCATTGATTAGAGGCAATAGTTAACGATGAAATCACCAAATGTATTCAGAAATTGGATCCACTGCTGGAACTGCAGAATAATGAAGATGAAAGGTGGCGTGCTACGATTGTCTTGATATGGGTACGTTTGACAATCTCATTTCTTTTTTTTTGAGTGTGGTTCCAGAGCGTCCAAAAGTTCACTGGAGACTAAAAAATGAAATTTTTAAGCAGACGATAATGGCTTCAAAATCTACCTGAAGTGAGAGATTGATTTCTTTTCAGTAAATCAAAGTCAGCTCTATGAACCTTGCGATATTAAACCTTCGGTAATAAGTTCTCGTTTAGATGAAACCAGCTTTGTTTCGCAATCTGTAACTCGTAACCAAGGTGGTTGTTGTTTGATAGTCATTATAAGTTTAAGTTCTAATAATTTTTTCACAGATCACCAAAGCGTTGCTGATCCGCGCCCATAATCGTGGCATACAACTCCTTGAAAAGGTAAGCTATATCTCCTTCATCGGAAAGTTATCCCTAAATAATGAATTGAACATCTCTTATACCTTGCGCAGAAAGTCACCGTATTTCCATATCAAACTATAACAGCAATCCATTGCTCACATCACCTCGCGATTTATTCATATTAACAGTTGATAGGCTTATTTTCCGATCAAGTGATTGGTCAGGTCGCTGCTGATGGCTTCTATATTATCATGTCAACCCCTAATGACGTCATGGTGAATTCATCCTGTGCGAACATTAAGGTCAGTGGATATTTTTTGTTTCCGTCAGCTGTGGATTGTTTTGAAATTTTCAGCAACTTCTTTCCTTTAGTCCAATCAATTTATAACAACAAATCTTCAGAATTTTTTTAATTTTCTTTTTTTCGTCAGCTTATGTACAAGCAAAGAATTTTTATTCAAGTTTCACCAATTTTGACTGAACGATTTCACTCATGTCTAAAAGGTCAGCGAAAACTTAAATTACTGTGCCCGAAAATGCCAATTTTTATGGAGCTTGGTTCAGTTTGATCTGTTCAGTTCAACCATTATTTTTGTTGCATTGAGTTGTTATTTTTTTTATTTTATATGTTCGTGAACTTTATTGTACGTTAATTCATGGTGTTTTGTTTTGTTTGCTTTTGTTTCACTGTATTATGAAGTATTTACCATGGCATACGTATACTATATAATGATATTGTTCAGATTTCCTTGTGTCCGTTTGTCATTCTGTCTTCTGCTTCCTTCAGGTTGGAGACGAGTGCAATCACCAACTGCAGAGTTGGCTCTGTCTACGTTTTGAACATAATGAAAGTTTCGAAAATGCTCGTGTTTGAATAAAATTGCTAAAAAAAGTATTCCGCTCTTACCTCGTTTCCATTCTTCTCTTTCAGAACACAAACACCTTTACTTGTGTGCACTGTCGCACGTTCTATATTGGGTTCCGAAACAAGTTCTGCTCTGTGAAATTCCAAGTGTACGTACCGCCTTTGTTTCTTTTGCTGGTCAAGTGATAGGTGTGGAACCGCTGGTCTTGATATGATTTAATATCAACACTGGATTCTTCTCTAAATTTTCTTCCAGTTACTTCCCTTATTAGTGCAGTCTTTATCATGTGAGGAGACAACCCTTCAACTATCAACCTTGGAGACCTTTTATTCACTCACACATGACGTACCGAAGATCATGGCTCAGTATTTGACGTCACTAATACCTAGGTTCCTAAATTTGGCACAGAATGCGAAATCACTGGTGAGGCAAACAAGGATTTTGGTAAAGTACAAATTTCTCCACAATTAACAGTCGGTTCCTCACAGAGTAATTGTACATTACTTAAGATGGGCAAACATTACTTTATTATGGAAATCGATTTGTTTATTCCTCGTTAGCATGTAAATTGGCTTCAGTAGCCTCGTCTTGTGCATGGAATTAAAGAAATTAATATTTAGTGAAGGTCTCTTCTTAGTTAATGGTTAATTGATGACTTTAACCTCCGAGTTGCGTTCCTAAAAAAGCTGCATTGTTTATAGTTCAACTTACTATGTTCCTTGATATCTTACACATATTAATGCTTATCTTAGTTATAGTTTTTAGCTTTTGAATTTACTTTTTTCCTTAAGAAACTTCGAAGCATGGCGCTCAAGTGTCTCGGCGTTTTAACAGTTCTCCCTCATCATGAAGTAAGTTGACATGGTGCCCCAAAGTGGTCATTTTTATCAAACTTAGGGAGATGTTATCAAGTGGAATTTGAGCTTGTAAACTTTATGTATTGTTGTGGATACCATCATAGATCCCTGAGACGAACGATGCGGATACCACATGCACTTACATGAGTTGGCCTGGGTTTAAGTTACCATAACGTGACAGGACGTAATGTCACGTGACGTGACGTAAAATGAAGTGAAGTGAGTTGATGTAGGACTAGGTCATGCAAAATGACATTTATTTATACGACCCAAATATGCGACTTTAAAACGAGACGATAAAACGAGTTGCTAATGGCGATTGTAGCAAACGTGCTAGCAACATACCAGAAATAGTAAAAAAAGAAATCAACCTCATATTTTGTTTTTATCACAGATTTACCCTTACAAAAATCAAGTGGTGAGGACGCTGTTGAAATGCTTGGACGATCACAAAAGACTTGTTAGGAAGGAAGCTGTCAAATGTCGCAACGAATGGTAAGCAAGCCTCTCAGACTGTACGTTTTAATGTACTAGTCCATCAATTCCACCCACAATCTTGGATGCTTTAGCCCAGCGGATGATGACGATCCGTGTTGGTGGTGCTAATCCGGAATAGCTTACCCGATGGATAAGTCTTGACCAGTGAACAGCATTAGCCATGCTTTGGAGCAGTAAACTGTCGGGTTATCCGTCCGATCGAGTGCTTTCAATCTTATAGCATTACCCGGTGATATGAGCATGAATAGCGCTGTTCTTCGTCATCTGTGTGCTGCGTAGCCGATCCCAGGTTAAGAATATGATTTAGCTCAAACAGAAACATAGCCCACATATATTGCCTTGTTTGTCTCAGAATAGTGATGGTTCAATGCGAACAAGTGTAGACTGAGACATTAAATGTACCAATGTATTTTTTATCGACGTAACCAGCGTCTCGTTCAATCCCGCTAGGATTCTTCTTGGTGTGGCAACTGGCTAAGTCTGATCGAGTTCACGGAGGAGAAGATCCAACAGCGCCCCAACGAGGAGCAACCATAAAGATGAAGCCAACTGGCAGTCGAACGCAATGAATCATCCCTTAGTCGTATTCAGACAGAGGGAGTGGCAAGTGCGTGCGCCAACTTTAGCAGCTAATATCACTAAAAGTACTCGAAGTCTACCTCGGAAATTTTATAACTTATCCCCAAATTTTATTGGGTTTTATCGCTGCAGAGAATCAGCGTAAAATATTGGAAAAAAAAAGTAAATGGGGAATTTCACAACACCTACTGTCGCGGAAATGTGAACAAAAATTCTCAAATTTCTGTTTCTTCCAACTTTTCACTGGAAAAACACTTTATTGAAAAGAGATCGTTTAACGTTCGAATAGGACGAAAACTAGACTGAAAATTTGGCGATCATACGTTAAATAGTTCATGAGATATTGGCTGCAGGCACTTGGCCAACCCCCAACTCCCCCTACCAATACAAGTTCAATTTAGTCAAAAAGAACATAATATCAACATAATTATTCCGAATGGTCTCTTTACTGGGCAGGATGGACGATTTTAAAGCCATGATCTGAGAGACTCAAGACGGACAGAGTGTCACGTTAAGTACAGGCCAATGGTTACCTCATTTGGGGCAAAATACTTCATTATAATATATACCACAATCGATCAAGACATTATGAAAGGAAGCTATTAGAAAAAAAAACAACCTGAACGCAGAGATGTGAAGCATATTGTGAAGTTCCTGCTGAAACTTTCCGTGTTCATCATTTTGGCTACTTTCAAGTTGATTTCACGTGGAATTCGTTGGTTTAAGGTTTGGCAAGTACGTTGTCTGAATTTGTACGTAAAAGAACCAGGATGGAAACGATGCAGGAGAAACAGCAATTTTCAGATTTTTTGATTTTTTTTCTGAAAACACGTGGAATGGCGTTTTTAAAGCCTCGTTTTCTCTGGCTGACGTCAGACAATATAACCCGTCGATGGAAAGCTGCGAATAAAGGATTAAAAGCTATCTTCCTTTATTAGCCCTTTAACTGGCATTTTTTGGAAACTTATTAATTTCACTCTG
This sequence comes from Heliopora coerulea, assembly GCA_030142905.1. Classification (NCBI taxonomy): domain Eukaryota; kingdom Metazoa; phylum Cnidaria; class Anthozoa; order Scleralcyonacea; family Helioporidae; genus Heliopora; species Heliopora coerulea. The sequence goes on along the minus strand of JASJOG010000043.1, from coordinate 791,642 downwards.
GCTGTCGCGCGACAATTTGACACTTCGACGAGAGACCTCCGGGAAGACTGCTGGGTAAAAGGCTAAACAGCTCTGGGTTACTAACCAGAGGTTTGTGGTTCACATGTGGTCAGTTTTTACACCAACAATTCGAGGTTTCGAAAAAAATTACGTTTACGAAATGGTTACTTCTTACGTATGAAAAAAACTCGTTTAAAGAGCAGTCATTTATGGCATATAAATGGCCTATTCGCTTACCAATAAGTTGAGCAGTTGAACCATTGAACTCTAAAAAGACTTTTTAGAGTTCAACGAGTAGAACTGACAGAATGAATAAATACAAAATCCAGCTTCTAACTTGATGTTGAAATTTCGTGGTTTTCGCGCGTGATTCAAGCCATTAGACCTCGCGTTGCTCGAGACAACTCGCGATAAATAGTAAATACTGTACAAAGAATTTTACATCATAAAACTGAGCCAATATAAAGGACGTCATGATAATATTATGTATTGTTGCTGGATTGTAAAGGCTGGGTAACTGCTAATTACGACAATGAAATCTCGGAGTTTGACTCTGCTGTGCTTTCTTCTGTTGCTGAGGGAGATAAAACATATAATTGGTAAGCGTGTACTAATAGATTAGTTGTTAACTGCAGCTGGATCTTGCCTGAACAGCTGTCATTTTCATTTCAAAGACAGCTATCGTTTGCTTTGAAATTACTGCAAAGTGGCCTTTGCATCATTCCTGGCCTGATTGTAGATTTCTGGGTCGAAAAACTGGAACACCAAATAAATATCGGCCTTGCTAACTCAATACTTTGTTTACAACTATGCTTCATGTCGCTGTATTAGAAATCAAGTTTGTGGACCACCGCATACATTTCTTTGTTTGGTTGACTCTTTACCTGAGTAAAGCTGGAAAGCTTTGATGATATCATGAGTCTAAACAAAATCTCTGCTGATAAAAATAAATTTAATTCGCAAGCCAGCAACAACCTAGTCTTGGAAATCTGAAAATGAAACTAAAAGTACCTGGATATTTGTAAGGAATTGAAGTTTGGAGAATTTTCTTCACTGGTTTACTGCCAATTTTTGTGTTTTGATCCTAATTAATAGGAAACAGAAGCACAACTGGAAACGGAACCTCAAAGGAAAGCACATTCAGTGTACACATCCATTACTTTTATAATCTCAAACATGTGTAATGTAACTCTGAGAGAATTTGTTAGCCAAAATGACTTGTCTGTAAAGAATGAGAGATAGAAATGGCCTTCCAGAAGGTAAAACATTTCGACATTTTTGGATGGACAGGCCAATTTAGCCCACCAACTCCACAACTTCATTCATACTCTTTGAGTAATTACTATATCAAATTTTCCCAATACTTTGAATATCATCCTTCCACTGAGCAGTAGTTTTAAATATTGACAACTACCCAACCCCTCTAAAAAGGCTTGACAACCTTACCCCCCACTTGGTAATTCCTTACTTTCTTGTTAGGCAACTTTAAACCTGCTGTTTAATGATTATTGATATTCGTGTAACATTCCATTTATCAAAAGGTTAAATTTGTCATTCTAGGGCAAAATGTTTACTCCGTTGCTGACGTGATGATGTTTGAAAGCTATGATCTAATTTACTTCCATGTTATCAAACCAAAAAAAGTCAGCTATGTGTTCAAAGCAAGACCAGCACAAAATTTTGGAGATCTTTTTGTAAGTAATGTTGGGAAAATGGTCCATGTGATAAATGTTGAAAACTGCTTCATGTTACCTTGAGTTCATAGGACCACTAAGACCCTGTTTGTTTTGTCCAATTTCAGAACAGATTCTACAATCAGATCAATTTGATACCAGCTGATCCCCCAAAAGGATGTGAGCCATTAAAAAACCAAGCTCTTCTTGCAGGTGCAATAGCTTTAGTGGAACGTGGGTGAGTAAAAGTCATTCTAATAAGTTACATAAACTCAGTTTCATGTTAACATTGTCAGTTACATGTACCAGGAAGCTTGGCTATGGAGTCCTAATGCAGGTTCTTTGAGGAGTAAATTTGATGTGGTACAGCTCTGAGTTCTTTGCTATGCAATGATAAAACAATATAAACAAGCCAGGGGTGGCACCAGGAATTTCTGATGCAGGGGCTAACATTCCTGGCTGGGGGGATGAGACAGATGGCCGATGACCATGCTTCTTTATAATGTCCTTATTTAAAGTTCAAAACATTATTTTTCTCAAGAGGAATCACAACAACTGACTGGAAGCAGTTTATTTTTAGATTCAACATGAAGAAGAGTCTATTATTTTTACTGGTTAAATCAATAACAAGTACTCATAGTTTGTACAATATATGTGTGGTATCATCAGGGTAATTCCCTGACAAATTATTAATTCTTCCCCAACAAAGGAGCTAAGGTTCCCCAACAGGGGGGGCTGTAACTCCCTCTACCCCCTCCTTTGGCCCCATCCCTGAGACAACTGGATCATTGCATTTGAAGATGCCTTTCTAGATCCTGACAAACTGTCAACTAAATGTTCTTTCAATTGTTTTCTGTTAGGAGTTGTTCATTTGTGTCGAAAGCGAAATATGCTGAGGAGGCAGGAGCTTATGGGATTTTGATTGCAGACAGTGATATTACAAATGACCAAATGATGGTCAGTATGATCAAGGATGATTCAAAGAGAGAGGTGAACATTCCTGCAGGATTTATTTTGGCAAAAGACAGGTAAAAAATGAGTTAAGTATTTTTTTTTTTAATGCAGACACCACCGCTTGCACCCTTCAAAAAATCGTATTAAAACTACGATCGCGTAGCCAGGCACTAGTAATAGGCTGGGTCACGAAGTCGCAAACCGAAACGAGTATAAGAAACATTGTTTAGCCATAACTGCGCCAATGCAAACTCTTTGCAATTGCGACTGAAAGTGAAATACATCGTTTTTGTTTTAACAATGTCATAGCCAGCATATTAAGGACGCTTTGAAATCGGAAGGAATGTATGGAGCCGTCATAAGCATTCCAGTGAATGTTACCACGTCGCCAGAACTGTACAACAAACAACCACCATGGTCATATTGGTAGCCGACAGTTGTACTGAACGTAATGCAAGTCCAAATTCATCCGAATAGATCGTTCACTGTTGGACAAGAAAGGTGGTGGCAGACATTGACAAAATATCTGACTATGGTAGCTTCGTATGTCGTCAGCATATTTCAGTGAGTATTCAACATTTCAGCCAGATTGTAGTCATCAGGAATGATATGGGAAATTTGGTCAATTTAACAAAAAATCTAAATAATTTCAGTATTAATTTAGCCAATTTGGTTGTTTCAGTGTGTAATAAGAGGACTATTTTGATTGGCTTATTATATTGTATTCATCATCAGCGGATAGCTAATAGTCAGACAACCAATGAAATTCACAAATTTGTGTTAAAAATATTGCATTTGTACTAACTTTAGTTTCTCATACAACACACACATTACAATTCAGCGTTAAATGTCGTTGGAAGGAACGACATAAAAATCAAAAACAAAAAAAAAAAAAGAAATTTCAATGCTTTCGTGAACCACGATCCATTCCTTGTATTCACATATAAATTGTTCTGAAGTTATTCGTTTTTTATCGAATCGAATATTGTTTTTGTAAACTGTTCCCGAAATGCCTAAGACGAATAATAGTTGAAACTCAATTTCAATCAAACTGCGACTACAGCAACTTGTACGTTATAATAATTGTACAACTAAATGGATGCATTCACTGACCGTTCATGTACTTCTCTCGTGAACATGAGTGTGTCTGTTTTGATCCGTTGTTTCGTCTCGTATAATGGACACTATGAGGTCGGGGCGCACGGGAAGCTGAGCCTTGAGATTCTTGTACCCCAAGCTGGGCGGACGGGGGCCCTGACTAATCATAGCACGAAGTGTCCGAAAGATGTCTTAAAAAAAAGTCACAACTGTGTGCAAAATGTGTAAAATAAATCCTTGGAAAAAGAAGTTAAAATAATGATGTTTAACAGGGCGTTTGCTTGAAAGTTCAATATTTTATTCCTCTGTTTAGGCCGTTTACCACTGTCATACCTTTTCATAAAACCAGAATTAAGATTTTAAAAGAATGAGGGTTGAGGTCTACGTGACACAACCACGTCTCTATGTTTCATGCTGGTTAAACTAGGAAATAACTCTTCTTTTCTCTTATCGTTTCCAAATTTTTACTGGATGTAAGCGGCAGTTTTGGTTTGATGCACTGTGTCTATGCTCGTGTCTTGCTATCTTCTGTGAGCTTTTTACCCATTTTTGATTTCTTAAACGCGTCAACCAAGTTATCCAAGAATGTTCTGGTTGACCGCGCCTGTTCGTTTTCGGGAATCTTCGACTTCTTCGAGCTCCTGCTGCTGGTCTTATGCTCGTGTTTCAATCCGTTATAACATTGGTTCTTGGGTCTTGGTATCTTTTTTAAAGCTTTCTGCACCAAAGTGTCTGACTCCAAGACTTGCCATGGTGACCACGTTCCGTTGTAGTTATTGGGATTTGCTGCTGCTTCTCGATCAGGGTTCAAAACTGCCTTACCTTGCCGTTGTAGTTCAATGAGGCGTTTGAACATTATGGCGGCTCTTTGGTGCTTACGCATAAACAGATTATCGTACTCACAGGGATCTAGAAAACAAGTATGCACACACACGGTTGGTTGGGGTTGGAAAGCTAGAACGTTGGGCCAAGTTAACCCCAGGTGCCCCTTCTAGCTGCATGAACACCCTTCTAGATGTCTCAATGGCTGTGCCCCCGGCAACGTGGACACTGTCGAGGACCATTCCTGGATATCTTGTCTTACTCTCATCCTCTCGCCATTTCTCGTCTTCTTGGACAATTGGGTGGCTTGATAGCTTTGCGCGGTAGGCTGGTCGTTTGCAGACTGCGCTTGAATTGACAACCATAAAGGTGGATTTCCACTTGGTGCAAACTGTCGCGCGCGCGACTTTTTCCTTTTGTCTAAGGAGCTCTCGAATAGAACCAAGCAACAATCTGTTCAATTTTAACAATGCAGCTGTCGCGCGCGCGACATTTTGCACCAAGTGGAAGTCCGCCTTAAACATGCGTAAATTTCGTTGAGGTTGAAAAGACGGTTAATAATAAATACAGGATCCTTTTGGACTTTCATGCATTGACTAATTGATTGCCTCCAAAATGAGGATATCTAAAACCGAACGAAATTCAAGGGAAGTCGTCTATGATGCTATCACCGGCCCCCCGTGGTATTACCTGTTTCAATATCATACAGGCACGGCGATTGAGATGGGTCACAGTCAAACGTCGAATCTCTCTTCTCCAGCTTCGTACACATGACTTCAGCTCCAGACAACACGTTGATCTTCAACACCTCCTCGTCATCGTCCGGATCCCGTCGAGCTTGAGAGCGTTGATACCAAGACGAATAAAAGTTCATGTTCTGGTTCACAATCAGCTTGAACTTCCCCATCCGGATCGCGGCAGTTCTCGCTATCGGATCAATATTGTGAAGAACTTCTCGCCGGGGGGACTGCTTACTGAAGGATAGTGTGTTCCACATGTTATATCCGTCTAGTTTGGTCTTAATGTCGTTCAGGTCCCCTCCTGCGGCGTGATACAACGTGGGTAGCCAATCAGTAACGTGCATTAATTCGTCGTTGACTCGTTTCGTGTCCACCAACAACTTGCTGTGGATGAATGACACGCCACGCACTCCTCCCTCCCATAGAGTGTTTTTGCCTCCTCGCAGAGGGAAGTTGCACCCCCAGTTCCTGGAAGGAAACAGCCGACAAGATTATCGAGCCTTTTGTTTTCACGAAGGCAAAGCCTTATTTTTGTAGTTACGTGGAAAAATCTGGAGTGTGAAATAATGGACTAAGAACAAAACGAAACCCACTGGAAAGGATGCGGCTTAAGGGTGTTCGGTTGGAGCCGAACCCAGAACCCTCAGAATCTAGTCCAGTGCTCCACTGCTTAAAACTCGCCCCGGGCGACACGATAGAGAGAAAACCAGCTCTTAGGGATCCTTGGGTACCAAAGGAACCGCAAAGAACTCCGAATCTCCATCAGTGACGCTCCAGACAAAGCTTGAGGCTTTTAGTTGCAGATGTCGAAATTTCGTCAGGAAGTTTGCGAAACTTCAAGTTCACGGGATAGTCTTCACATTTGACAATTATTTCCCGGAGGCTAAGAGAATATCGTTGGATAGTCGCTGCGACGAAGTCCAGGAGATAATTGTGTAAGTATGATTACACAGGTGATTGTTTGAAAGAAAATAGAGAACGAGGTGTTTTAAAATCTCTTCGGTAATATTTACGAAGGTAGCCGCCATCTTGCTTCTGTACCTTCACTTTTATATTCACCTGTGACCTGCAGGTGAATAACGAGAATTGTGGCGTAATTTTCTAGCCAATGACCACGCTGGATTTTCGACGATTACCTGCGTAATTATACTAAAGGTCATTATTTGTTTGTACGTTTAGTAAATCTTACTTATCCATTCCATTTGGTGCACCTCCATTATCTGTTGTGAACACAATTATTGTATTATCGTAGATTCCTTTTTTCTTCAGTGCCTTGGTAACTTTTCCAACTGACTCGTCCAAAGAACTGACCATGGCGGCATAAATTCTTCGATCCTTGTTCGGAATATGCTTGAATTTCTACGAAAGAATTTAAAACAAGACGACTTGATAGTTGATAGGGGGCCGTCTGCATAACCAGGTGTACTTTAAAGGTATCAAATTTCAATCACAGGAATGTCTTACATCAAATGCCACAAAGTACATCTTTACAAACCCAGTCAACGCTACAAAACTTTGCCAGAAAAGACCAAAAAGTACCCATGCTAATGACTAGTTCACCGGGTATCCACGCCTCTAGACATGGCACACGCTGAATGATTGCTCAGCTATCAACGCTAGCTCATGTGAATTAATGGAAGAAGACTGGGAAAGAGTTGGGGTAAACCTACGAATTCTAAATCGATATTACCTACCATATGACACAGCAATAGCAGCCGATTGCTGTGTGGCAATATCATTACTTAATACAATAAATAATGGTACAACTGACCTTTATTAGTTCATTCGGTGCCTGCAATGGAACTTCTTTGTTTCCGGTATGCACAGCTTGGTGAGCGAGATAAATGAACAACGGGTTTGACACGTTGTGGTTTTTAATAATGTTCACTGTTTCTTGAGTAAACATGTCGGTTGCGTAGTGATCTGTTTGGTTAGTGACAATCTGTAAAGAAAAAAGAGAAAAATATCAGCAAGCGAAACTGGGTAAGCTGCAACAAAGAAATTTTCAGTGAGACCGCTCTGTGTACTGGTGTAATTAATCATAAAAGAAACCCAAGTGTTTGGATAATCCTGTTAGGTTCATCTAAACGATTTTTCGTTGAAGTCCAGTCAGGTTCATTTCGTAATAAGGATACAATTGCTGTGAAGTGTTTAATCTAAGTGTAGCCCGATGGAAATACACAATGCAAGAAGTACCAACTCAACGCATCACAAGCGGTGATAGCTTAACTTTTAATAGGTTAGATGTTCCGCGATATTTTGTTCTGACATCTTATAAGTGATCGAAAATGCACATTGGCCTCAAAGTCAATTTTATCTTCTGTGTAGTGCGAAACGATCGGATCACATCGTTCATGTGGCAGTCTTCAACTTTCCTCTACATTAAATATGTTTATCCTGTTCATTTGCAAATGAACTAACTTGCTTTCTTGAGTTTAATGCATAAATCAGGATGACAATCGCATGGCATGAGATCGCACGAGTAACAATGCTTTAAGAATAGAGGAAACAGTATACGAAGTGGAAATTGTATAAGACAAGTTCCTGTGTCTCGTCCTTCAGGCTGTGATATCAGTATTAGCCATCTATTTACACCTTTAACCTGCGAGAGTATTGCTCCTTCACCAGCAAAACAAAACGAGAAAGAGAAGGGAAAGGCTTATTTTCCACCTCCTTCTCTCCTTGTCGCATGGTAAAATGAGCTCCACACTCCGGGTTGCAGCCAAACCTTGCCATTTCTCCTCAGATCCAGTCCCCAATACTCCTCATGCGCGATGTGGTTCCAATAATCTTCGTGGTCGTTGTAAAATCCAAAGAAAGTTTGAAAACCTCGTTTTTCTGGAGTGTATTCCCTTTTGAAGAACCCAAGATGCCACTGATAAAGAAAAAATAAAGGTTTGGTTATTTTTTAGCGTAATTCTTGCTTATTGTAGTTCAACTTTGTTACCTCCGGCACATGTGTCCAAGTCTACTTTAATTTCTGTCTATCTGTTTGTTTGTGTGTCTTTCTATGTACTGCGCGAGGATCTGGGTTCTAGGTGCATGAGGTATGTGCGCTCGATTGGAGCACCTTTAGTTGTCAACCGTACAGTACCTTTCCAATGCCGTGCGTGGCGTACCCCAAGGACCTGAGGTACTGCGGTAAAGTGACTTCGTCCAGCGGTAGGCCATATGGCTGGGTGCCAAATATGGAACCGTGCTGAAGACCTGTCGGAGAAAAGACAAAGATAGTTTCCTTCAGAATAGGTTTCCAAAAAGGTTGTCTGACACTTAATACAATCTCTAGTTCGTGAGTAAACGATGCAACTAAAAGTTACAAAACATACCAGTTTCTGGGAACAAAACCACCCTAGTTTTAAGTCTGGTTTCCATTTAGCAATGCTTGTTTTAATTCCGTTATCGATTGTCGCTGACAGTTGCAGAAATAGAATTGTTGTAGTAACGTCATAATGTGGACTGAAATTTGGTGAGCTTTCATCCGGCAAACTGAAGTTTGCAGGAAGTCACGACGCATTCATCACGACTGAAGTCCTGAGTTTGCAAGACGAAAGCTCAGCAAATTTAAATCGATATCATGACGCAAAAACTCCTGTCTTTTTATTGAGGTATCGTCATGCAAAGCTACAAAACTCTTACAGCCAACTTACCCAGATTAACAGGATGTTTACCAGTCAGCATTGCGGCTCGTGTTGGCGTTCCAGTTGGTGATACGTAGTAACTGTTCAAAATTACTCCATCGTTAGCGAGCTGGTCGATATTGGGCGTGATGATCTGGTTCGAGCCATGAAAGCTCACATCGTCCCATCCCTAGTTAGAGCAGAAAGAAATGATACAGTTCAGAAGATAAGCTGAATCAATACCACTGAAAGAACGTTATTTTCATCACATTGTTATTCAAACAATGTTATTCATTGTTATTCATTAAACAATTGTTATTCATTGAAGTCCTTCTGTTTGCATGAAGCGAAAACTCAGTCGTGATTACCCTGCGCTGCCAAGGTCGAACGAAAATTGATTGTCAGAAAAGAGTTCAAATCCGGCTTCGGTTAACCTTTCACTCAACATTTTTAGAGCAGGTTAGCACAAAATTTCGTTGACACGGATATAGACTCAAAGCAAAAATGACAACGGATTTAATATTCTCTTTTATGTACATTTAAATTGGTCATTCGAGTCTCGTTGTGGTCTTATAATTCGTTTGAATTATCAACCCAAGAACGAGGTTCCAAAGGCCAATTTTTCGACAAAGTCTCTTGCTAAAATATTTCCAATTGGACAAGATTCATTTACCAGATTACGTGTGATCAGCAACATAATTTATTCGCACAAAGCCATAGGTGGCATTGAAACAATGTGGCAAGGAAACTAAAAGCTTACGAGTTACGACTCTCAATATATAGCTTTCATATTCGGGTATATTTGACTAAAGGAATAACATAACCGAGCATTCAGGCATTAATATATCGATATATCATATTATTTTAAATAACCATTTCTAATGGAAGCATCAGAATCTGTAATTTACCAAATCGTCTGCCATGATGATTACAATGTTTGGCCTCTTGCTCTGATGCAGACATTCCTTCGACGTAGACTCCCCAAGAGCAACCATCGAAAATGCGAAAAGTATCCTACGAGAAAAGAATCATACCACAAGTTAAATTGCACCCCACGGTAATCCTTTTCTTCTAACATGGTAATTAATTCCTATATCATTTCGCTCTGTCTTACAGTTCTACATTGAAAATTTAAGTCGTGTTTTAAGCGAGTTTGCGTAGTTATGGAATAATATCTGCTCAATTAAAGTGGAACTGAGGTAACTGATTAACCTCATTACAGGTACGGGTGCCATTTTTAAAAGTTAAAGAAAGCTTGTCTCCGTTCACTAGCACTGAATTAATTACCCGCGACAAACTACCAAGGTAGCAGATCGCGTGTCAAATACGACTAAGGTTAAAGAGATAATAAAGAAATAATGTTCAACAATAGCATTATTGATCGATAAGTATAATGTTCCTGAAAAAATGTCAATGCAAACCAGGAATATCTACCCACCGAAAATTAGACAATATAAATGCCATTTTCACCAGCAGAAAGTTTTTTCACAGATTACTGAATTCTGACGACTGAGCGAAGGCCTCTTCCGGTTATTGTAAACACAATATCGTTGTTGTGATTGGTTTGTGTGGTCCATCAATATATACAATGTCACAATATCAGAATTAGACAAAATCGTTGACTGTATTAGCACATGGTACCAGTTCAGTTAATTACAGTCATGCATTATTCAGTGACATTCGTTTTCTTCTGCAAACGGTGAGTTTGTGTCGAAGCTCAGTCATTCAAACAGCCCCATTCTCTGATCTTATTTTAGCTGATTGACATGGTGAAGTTGACTAGAAATGTTTAATTGACGGTTTCTGTGGCTCAAGTTTATATTCTCTATGGGAATGTTGACATCATGCAGGTAAATTGTTTGAAGACTGGGTACTAACTGTACCCTGACAAATTTTCGTCGGTAAAAAGACTGTTCTGTCGGTTTTACCCCCTTTTTGATCAAATTGGCTAATTATCAGACAACCAAATAAAGACGAAAGTTTGAATGATGATAACCATGGAGCATTCCAGTCTTGGAGTTATCAGGGGGTGGTCGTTCGGTTGAAACATGCATTTATATGCATCACGTTTGCTGTTAGAAGGTCCTGTTACGGCACTGCGTAACACTGAACTGGTTAATGGTGATTTTAGATACGAACTTGCAAAGATATCTGGTTCAATAAATGACCAGGAGGCAGGCAATAAAAAAAAGAAATCCTGGCTAGTTGGCTGAAAAGTTGGTAGATTTATTGCGTAAATGGTTTGCTGATCGGGTACTTCCAATTTCCTTCCTTCCTTCCCTTCTCTCCCTTACTTCCTTCCTTTCTGTCTTTCTTCCTTCCTTCCTTCCCTTCCTTTCCTTTCTATCTTCCGTTCCTTCCTTTCGTCCTTTCCATCGCCCTATCGTCCCTTTCTCCCCCTTTCTCTTCTTTCTTTTCGTTGTTGTGGCAGCTTTCTCATTTATCTGCCTGAGAGAACCATTCCTGCGTAATCACTCGCTATAATTTTGTCAGTTCACGACGAAACCGGCACTGTGATCCATTGTGTTTATGTAGAACAGAAACGTGTACAAAAAGTCAAAGACGCAAACCACAGACCCAATGTCTGTCTCCTGCAATGCAATATGGGAATATAGCACCCAATCCCTGCGCACCTCGTTCGCTTCTGGACTTAGCATGTCTGTCTTTAAATCTTCGTCCTAAATTGTAATATAATGAATATATTGTCTCGTTTTTCACGTTTTATTACATGAAGGTGGTGTCTTCGGATACCTAAAGGTCTACCTACAGTATCTGTGCCAATGTGTTTTAGTAAAGGTACTGTAAAGCAGTATAATAAGTGTATTAAACGTCTCCGTTCTGTTTTGGTTGGTTGGTTCATAGTACTACTCGACTGCAAAGCTTTACTCCAAGATGTCCAGACATGAAGGTAAACTACGAGTAATAACTACTTGTATACACCAGGAAGTGGCTGTAGAGAGTTAATTGTGTCGATAAAGAAAATGATTTTGGCAGTATTTGAAATGGATGTTGAATAGATTCTTAAAGTGTCACTGGTATTTAATAATGGCTTCTGTCGGTCATGAGTAACTATATATTATGAAAGTGAAACATAGGTTTGTTACTCGACTTCCATTGTACCCATGTTTGCTGCTACTTCTTTGAACACTTCAAATAGATTTAGATTGAACGTTTGTTTTACTTAGCATTGATCAAAATGTTTTGGGTTTTTTTTTGTTTTGTTTTGTTTTCAATTTGGCGTTAAGTTTAATACATTCTTGTGTAAAAAATCATGGAGTTTTGGAGCATTCTTTTTCGTAACTAATACTCGTATAGGCTTTTCTGCGAGAGGCTTTAACTTCACATAAGTTGCTAGCACACACAAAAAGCATTTCTGTAGTAGCAATGCTGAGAACACAACAGTGTCTTAACCATTCTTGCCACAAATCCTCCTAAGATACAGGAAGTAGATCATCCTTCCAGGAATAAACTAAGGTTAAATATCAAATTCAAATTTTTTATTGGTGGTGGTGTTACTGGATTAACATTTGTTGGTATTCTTGTTTACTAGTGAAATAAGGTAGATCACAAACCTGATTTTTATTTGGAAAATTGTAGTGGATTATCAAAAATATATCCTACAAATATATGGCATTTATATATAATCTGTTTGATAATCCTGTTTAAACTGGGCTTGGCCAGAGTAAAATTCTAAAATGTTCCCTTGCCTTTAATAGGTTAAGATAATTAACAATTTAGAATTTATTTGGACACAAACTGTTCAATGGCAATAAACTAATGTTGAATCACCTGGAATACACTGCATTTCTGTTATCCTTTTATATACACTCTTATCAAATGAAACACTTGGAAAATCCAATTCTACTGTACCCTTCCTGATAAATAGAATTGTCTGGTATTAACCAATGTAAAACAAAGTGCTAGGTACAGACTATTACATGTGAAAGTAAACATGTTTGTAAGGGCCATTAATTCATTAAGGGGCAGGGGATATCCCTTTGATGAGTAAACATGCCTGGTGTTAGCCAGAGTAAAACACCATAGTGAACCCTTCTCTCTTAATGAGTTACATTAACGCTATTACAATATTTTGGCATTGTCTCATATCAGATAATCAAACACATAAGAATAATAATCACTGTTCTGTTCATTTTTCAGGGGTTAGTTGTGACTCTTGCAATAAGAATAACTTCCGAGGCAAGAGGTTCAAGTGCCTGGTGTGTTACGACTATGATCTCTGCGCTCAGTGTTATGACAGTGGAGCAGCTACTACAAGACATACCAAGGATCACCCCATGCAATGTATATTAACCAGAACTGACTTTGGTAGGTGGGAAAAAAAACAAAGAAGGACTAAAATGACATACTGAACTGTTGTTCTGGACTAAACACATCTGCATTAAGCGATTTCATTTCAATATGTATAGGTTATTTTCAAAAATTTACAATTACTCATACAAAGCGTTTGATAATTTGCCAGTTTTAACCTTTTTTTTTGGATCATGTTGTGACTTTTTACTATATTAACATAATAGGACATAAAAATACAATCAGACATTGGTCAGTAACTGATGTGACGGTCCAGACTACCTGTACATTTAATAATACTTAGACTAACAAAATACTGGTGATCTCTTTCACATAGTGCCACATATATGATGTTTAGATGTGAAATTATGATGAGATGGCCACAGATTCCCAATCATCATGGTATCAAATATGAAGATCTTAGTTACCACTATATAAAAATTTATCTATATAGTTGTACATATACACAACAATCAGCCATTACATTAATTTTCTATATTTACCAACAAAACTTTTCATTTGCATAACATAGGCTTCTTAAAAAAATATTGGCTATACAATAACTTTTTTTTTCTCTGCAACCAAAATTTAAAATTCCCCTGTTTAAAGTGGGACAGTCATGACAAAATGGTTTTAAGTGATACAAATAATGGTAGTTCATACAATAATTTATTTTTCAGAATCTGACATTTATGTTATTTGTCATTGCTTTATTGGACTTTTTTTAGCTTTGCTTCTTGTTGTAATAAACTAAGGTTTTCACATATAGGTATCTTGGAAATTAATTTACTCCATATTTTTTTTTTAAGAGTTGTATTATGGCGGAGAGGCACTCACTGTTGACCAACCACAGTCGTTCTGTTGTCCATTCTGTGGAAAGTTGGGTCTGACTGAAAGTGGTCTACCAGAGCATGTGAGCTCAGAGCATCCAGAAACATCCTCAGAAGTTGTAAGTCATCTCTAATGTTTTTCTTTCTTTGGCTTGTTGTTCATTAATCATTTTCCCAACTAATACAGCATACCTTGACACAATTCCATCTGGAATGTCTCCTTTTCAGAGGTTCACTATAACTGCATTGTGAAACAAATTGTGAGATGTTTTTATAAGATAACTAATATAGACCACTGTTTTCAAACTCATTAATAATTCATAAAATGAAACAGGAAATTAGAGCCTAGATGGAGATTTGGATATGCAAATTTAATGAGCAAAACATTTTTACAACTTTCAGCCTGATTTTCTCCTAAAACATGTATTTGTTTGAGAATATAAATCAAACACTCTAAAGATTTTTTCACCCACGATCCATACACCTTGAAGTTTGTCAAAAAAGTCAGTTTTGTGTTGTTTTTTCAACTCATTTCTTGGTGTTCAGATATCAGGTGACACACTCTTTTAGAAGAGTGTGTCATCTGTCTCTTTTCTTTTGGAAGGAACTACCATTCCAGTACTTCTTCCCTGAATCACTTCACTTATTATTGACTGAAAAAAATGTCCATCATGTGAAAGTTCCTTTGCAAATGACCTCCTTTTCAGAGTACAGTGTCTGTAAGATTTGTTTATCCCTAAAACACCTTGGGTAGTGTACACATTCGTTCAGTGTCAATAACATGTGGACTACATGATTCAGTGTTAAAGAAAGGACTAAATTTTGTAGAAAACCTCAGTTAATCTTCAGTGTTATCTTTGACAAGAATACTCTTGTCACAAGTTGTGTTTCGTTCAATTTAGGTATGTCCAGTTTGTGCGGCCTTGCCTGGTGGGGATCCAAATCATGTCACAGATGATTTCATCGCGCACTTGACGATGGAACATAGAACACAGTCATTAAGAGACTTCATATCCTTTTTAAACCTCTTGACTGAACATTTCAATTACACACAGATAACCAGATTGCGACAACGGTGACAATTGTACAACTCGTTACTTCCATGTCCCTCGCAACTGTCCATGAGACGCAGTCAAAAGGTATATCCGTACGCACGTACAGTCGTTGATATGTATATAAGTAGGTAGGTGGGTAGGTAGGTAAGTAGGCAGATAGGCTAGTATATAGGCTGGTTTGTATGTATGTATGTCTGTATATTTGTAAATATGTATGCACGTATGTAAGTACAATATACACACACATGAATACATGTATCCGCGTATTCATGTGTGTGCATGTATTGAAGATGTACCTCAGGAAAGACAAAGTTTTTGAAGGTTTCAAAGTCAATGAATTACGCTTCAACTACGAGGTTTGCGTAGTCTTGCGGACGAGGTTCATACGATATGTTATATATATATATCAAAGATTCCCTTCATTTAGCGTTACACTTCATCGTTTAAACGTTTTCCCGTAGACTATGTGCTTTGAGATCATAAATGAACGTTCGTCAAGGTCTATCCTCACAAGAACGATTTCTTAGCCACACACGGGGATGGAACCCGCAATCTTGTGATGACCGGTGAGACGTTCCAACCATTGAGCTACCAAAACTCAGATGGTGAGCTATGGTGTAAGTTCGACATATATGTGGGACCTAAGCGGAAGCCACTATATGTTAATAATGATATTAATGAGATACATATTTTAGAAATGTGAGAGCTTGGAGATATCTTGAGATGATATTGAAATTTTTCTGAGGATAGAGCTTGACGAACGTTCATCTATCATCTCAAGATATCTCCAAGCTCCCACACATTTAAAATACATATCTCACTATGTACTTTCTTTAAGTGGTTGAAAGAGCTTCAAAGTTCAACATCGATTCCTCTTTGTATTCATTCTTAACTTCTTCCTAAGATGAACCAACAGGCAGCCGTGTACGACGCATGCTTCACGGTGGACGCAGCCTGGGGCAAGCACGTGCTCGTCGCACGACCAATCAAAATTTCGGCAACTCGACGTCTACCACACCGCAGTTTAGCTCAAGCTCGGCAACCGTACGGGACACGATCGACCCCATCGCCGAGCTCTTATCACAACTTTCCGGGGTACGCCGGAGTGCGCAGCAATCCCAGCAATCAGTGCAGTCCCAGCTGCAACTTCTGCAACAACAATTGCAATTTGAAAGGCAGCAAGTACAACAAACAAGAGAAAGATTAGAACGGTTACCTAGACGACCGACAAATTCTACTGCTGCCACGGCAACCCCTGCGGCTGTATCGGTGCGCCAGGAAAATCCTTCGACGAGTAACTCAGGCTTTCTTCTTACCAGGTTGGTCCTAGGTCTTAATCCAGATTCTCTTATGCAGGTGTCCTAGTGATGAGTGACCCCGCCTTGACTAACTAAGCCCCGGCCACATACAGGTCAGTTACCAGTGACTATGGTTCATCAAAAACCATAACCGGCCGACAGTTTAAGCAAATACAAAATAAAACAGATTCCGAAAAATGTCATTCTTAGCTTGTGATTCAACTAAAAAAAATGGACAAGTGTTACTACCGTGTCACTTCTTGTCCATTCTGGATTTTTTTTTTTTACTTGAATCACAAGTGGTTAATCAATCCCTAGTCTTTCTGGTAACTCTTTCAGGAATAAATGACTCATGTAGCCAGCAATGCTAGGGTTAGGATAACGATAAGAATGTCAGTTATGGTTGGGATAAGAAGTTGATTCAGGGTTAAGGTTTGTGTGAGTATTAGTGTTAGAAATACAGTTAGGATTGGGATTAGACATTGGCTTGGGGTTTGGGTTAGGTTAGAGTATGAAATACGGTTAGAATTTGAATTAGGAGCTGATTTAAGGTTAAGGTAAGTTTTTGTTTACAGGGGGACGTTTACTTCTCGACAGGTCATTCCTCACTAGGCTCACTCATCCGTGCGGATCATTTCTCCCTGTGACCTCGAGATATCAGGTCCAGGACATACTCTTGGTACCTGTTTTGTTTTGGGTTTTTTTTCCCAATATACAATGCCCTGGCTACATTCGAACAATTCTGTATAAAATTGCCCGTTGTTCGACTGTTTGTCATATTGTGATCCACCGCGTTTCCCCCGATATTTGCTTCATCAAATATTAAGAATGATGTTAGGATGTCATCTTCTTCCTCAAGCTACCGTATCGTTTCAATCCTTGTTTTCTATATTTTTTCCCAAGGTGCTATGAGAACGAGTTACCTGAGAATGAGCAAGCTGAACTCGAAGAAAGACGAGCGAACAGAAGTCTCTTCGTCCAAGACCTGTTGATTTCCACCCTCGAAACGGCCAACACTCCTCAACAGGGCGAACTTGAGGAAGATTTTGAAAACGATACGGAGAACTCTTCGAGCTCGACGGCTGAGACGGATACGCGAGAAGGAGACGAGCTCGTCGCGCGTGGGGAAAATGCGCTCGTGAACGACTTGGAGTTGATTAATTTAGAAGATGAAAACGACAAGGAATTATAGCCATGTGTAATCGCCTGTCTCGCCGGTTGTTCCAGAGAAATTAGCTTCCAGGACTCATTTCGTGAAATTCTTAAAATGTTTTCGTGTTTGACATAGGTGTTTTTCGTGAACACGGAAACAAATAACAATCAGCGTTTGCGCCCACCAAGTGCTCAACCTCGTGCCCTGAGTCTGGCCAAGTGCATTGCGGCCGAAATAGAAGGCTCTTTTTTCATATCCGTTTTTCTAACTCTGCTGTGTTCTAACTGTTTCTCAGGTCGTGCACAGAACTTCTCCTCCGCCAAACAACTGCAATTTTACTCTTACGCCTTTTTACAAGAAAAATTATACGAGATTACATTATTTCACGGAATCAAATGAAAATAGAGATTTAACTCCCGGATTGGATATCGCGTGGGTTAGCCGCTGTCCACATGTAAATGGTGATCAGATATGGTTTTGAATTCCCGGAAAACCAACGTGGGATATGATTTTTGTCATGTCTCCGTAATTTTAAAATATAAAAAATCTAGAGTTTTTCATGTTTATTTACAAAGTAACCAGAAGATACCAAGGACTATGCAATGAAGCTGTTTACTGACAGTCTTTCTATTTCTCTGATACCGACTTGGAAACTTCTCTTCCGGGGTTAATTTTGCATCAAGAATTACAAGAAGTTCCACATGGTGTAAAGCTGTCGTCCGACATTGTTTTAGGCTTTTGGGAAACCCATGTTGTTACTGTTCTTTTCGGACTTTTTATGATTTAAAATACAGCTTTCAGTACCCCAAGCAATTTTCTACCTTTGGGACAGTGATTCTCAAATGGCAGGCCTTGGTAGGGACATAAGCATCCGATGGACTAAGCGCTGCCTCCAAACTTCTGAACTTTGTCAACATTCGTAGACGTGCGGACGTAAGGACATGAATAATGTAGTGCGAAAATACAGAGGATTGCAATTGGTGTTGGAATTATTTTATGCTTCTGTCACCGACCAAGAAGACAGTATGGCGTGCACGCCATGGAAGCACACACCCTAGTTCAATCTGGACCTGTGTTGCGTGAAACTGGAAGAAAAGAATGATTGTAGCAAGCGATGGCATATAGAAATGCCCGTTTTCAATCTCTTCTGTCGTCTTTCAACCAGATCTGTGGTGTTATGTAAAGCTTTGTACGTAATAATGCGGCTGAGAACTTTACTACCGTGTGATTGATAAATTGAAGATTTAGGCTGATGTATCAGTTTTCTTGCCAACTCAGTTAACAGAGAGGGGGATAACCTTGTTTAGCACATTGGAAGAACGCTAAAACAGCCATGCAGCAAATGCCGAATGAGGCAACTGTTTTGTTTGGGTTTTTTTATGAGCAAAGGCAACTTTTTAGCAAATAATTAAAGATTTAAAATTTTCATCTGTAACATTTCGAAGCAGATCGTGCTATGAAAAATTAATGGATTTTGTAAAATTGCGACATAGTACAATAATATGTACAGTGTAAGCGCATATTTAAGCCAATAACGTCAGTATTACCAAACGTTACATCGCATACCACTCAATTTGGTTCAAATCGTTTATTTCAGTAAAAGTGGATGGGGTGTGACGTCATGGCGGCCATGTTGGTCGAACTTAGATCTGTGGCCTCAAAATGGCTGCAGTATCTGCGTCAAACAACCATGATAAAATAAGATATTACATCACTTCCGATTCAAAATCGTGCCAACTTTCAAATGTTCATTTCGCAATGGCGTGGCCGTCACCCATGGGGTTATCAGTTGTTTAAATTAATCCCACATGTGCCGAGAACAATTTCATATTCAAATGCCGTTTTCAGACCAATTTTTTTTTTTAGTGTCACGTAGGCGAGGCGGCTTAAATTGCTCGAGAAATCCAGGTTTAGGATCCAAATTTTCCCAATCATTGAATTTAATTCGCGTACATTAAGGCAAATTCCATATCTCCTAAGAACCCTATTCGATTGAGCATTGAACGAGGTGCTCTATTGCGGTTTAACATTTTAAAGTATGTAAATTTTTTTGATAAGTACACCACGGGGGCTGAGAATGAAACATCGACTCTTTTGTGTTGGTATCACCTGCCGTTCTCCTCTCACCTTATTTAGCGGATGTTTTGAGTGAGCGGCCCACTACCAGCGTTTGTTTTTGTTTTAATTCGCTGTGATAGTGAAACCTATCTGGAGAGCAGAAGAAGACAGATATGACTGAAGTCCTGTTAGCTATAAAACATCCTGAAGAATTGCAGTGAGATTGGAGCTGTTTATGTTTATCACCGTCCAATGGTTTCGTCATTCAACTCGCTAAATCATTAGAGTTTTACTCGTGAAAAGCTGTTTTGGATAATTCGTCTTTACACAAGCACTCAGCGAAATGAGTAAGATTTTCCGAAGGCGTGGATTAGCCTTACTGTCAGGAATACTGGCTCTTCTTGCTACAGCTGTTGTAATCACATCGCTGGTAAATGACCCATATAAACCTCACGCGAGGCCGTGGTCTGCCTGGGTTCAGGTCAACTTGAGTCGTACAATAACGGTTAACGGAACCACCAAAGTTCTCCCCAAAACTGGCTGGAAATATTTTGGCATTTTTAAAGGATTCAAGGAGAAGAGCTACACTGGGTTATACGAAGGTCTCAGGACCGAGTATTTCAAAGGTAAGATTAATGTCACAAGGAGTGGCTTTCTTTGTAGAAATTACTGCTAATGCTAAGTTGCAAAAGAATTGAGAATTGATTAAATATTTAGTGAGTGTATGTTACATTTAAACTGGATGGATAAACGTACTGAAAGTCTTCAAGACTTCACTGCACAGAGTATGGATAGGAAACCACAAGTGCAGGATTTTAAACAGACTTTTAGTAATTTAGAATGGAGTCACTCCGTTGGTGAACTGTATCGTAGAAGTGGCAACGACTTACATTATAAAACTCGCAATAAACATTTACTGCATCATCCATTCCTTCGACTTTAACTTACAGAGTGTGGTTTTAGTTCATTGACGGTGTTTGTTGGTGTTAATTTCTCCCTTCCAAAATTATTTCTGGTATTCTAGTTTTATAAGGTTTTTGGCCCTTTGAGTATAGTTGCTACGGTAATGAGTTCTGACAACAAAGGAAAAGGCTCCTTGCTAGTATCGCGTTTCGATTTTTCTTTCGCAAAAACTTTGAATATGCGTCCTTTCTGCGATAACTGTTGAATTATTTTCTACGTTTTTAATTCATTTTTTATTCAGATCTAGCTTCTTAATTCGAACTGCTTTTTTCTAAATTTATTTTCTAGTCATTAATTCTGTAGGCCACTAATTTATCAATTTTTTTGGTTCACTGCTACGTGTTACCCTGATAAGATAAGGTATAAAGTAACGTAAAACCAATATAAAGTTTGAGTCTGATTCCAAACAAACGAACAAGACTAAAAACTCCATACCAAGTACTGATCAGTGAGTTTTACCCTGTCTATGGGTGCTTACGCAGTTAAGGGAAAAATTTGTTTTTGGTCTTCAAATTCAAGACTATACTGCGATCGAAACGCTCTGAATATTATTCGATTTTCCATAAACAAATAGAATACAAGTGCCCCTTGCTTATGTTTCTTATTCAGTTTAAAGTTTTTTCGAGGCTCAGAATATCTCACGTAATCACGTTATCTAAACGCGCAAAAAATTTAAGTATTTATTGAATTAGATATCGTATACGGCTAATGGCTAAAAGCCGAGTTTCTAACTGGCTAGAAACATAGAAACGTTCATACCATCTCATGCACTGTTGTATTGTATTAAGAAGCACGTGGACAATTACGCGGTCACATATAATGGAAATTCACTTTGTTTTAGAATTGACAGTTGCCTATTGAAGAAGGCGCGGGTTAGAGTTCGGAGTGTAGACCGTAAGGTTGGGTCTTATCGAGTTGAATCATAAAATATTCCGAAATTATCCTGAGTTACATCTAAATTACAACATACACCATTCTGTACAGAATGTGTTAACTGTTATTTTGACCGTCTTTTTCACTGGTTATTTTATGAAGGAAATAAAAAATCAGTTTTTTTGATACGTGTACTTATCTATATATCAGAATTAATTTAAACCACTACAAGTAAGATTACGAAAGAATGAGGAGTATATGACTGTATGCCATGGGTCGTGGGTTCCAGTATCATACCCCGTAGGTCGTGAGTTGCATTTTACCCAATAGGTCTCAGGAAGACCATGTAAAGGTGTTTATTCAATGATTTTCACCCAAACTTTCTCTTTATCATGTGTTCTTAAGATTTGACTTAAATATCATGTAAAGGACTATTGTTTTTAATACAAACTGTATTATGGCTACTTCATCCATCTTCATTAGACAAATAGCGCGTCTTGTTAACAGTAATTGGATATGCAAGAGCTGTGGACAGCGGGCTGTTTCAGTTAATACGGTTGACTTTATACCGTTTGTTATAGTACAGGAAAAATATCTTAACTAAACAAGTTTCATGTATGCTCGTTTAACTTTACAACTTACTTGTTTACATCCGGATCAATCCGTTTCTAGGTAACTTTTAATCAGCAATTCAAATTGGGCTTAGTAATGGTAATCTTTTCATTCATATTGTTTGGAAAATGCTTGCTTAATTCCAGAAGATCGTTGCATTGTATTCGTTCAACCAACAACTTGAACAATTGTTCAGCATACTCTATAGTTACTCTACTCGAGCTTTGTGTATCTCTCCAAGGAACCTTTCAAAAGGATGAGCAAGATTTGTCGCCGAAATTCATTGTTTTTCTTTGCGGGTATCATCGGTCTTGTCGGCGTTGCCGCGATTATTTTCGTATTCATAAACGAGGAATGGGTCTCTTCGGAACTTGAAAGAAATGTAAACCTAACAACATTCAATGCTGGATGGAAGAAATTTGGATTGATTAAGGGTTGTAAAATCAGAAGGTCTGGCCCTATAAATAGAAGCGGGAAACAAACATGCTACCAAGGTATTAAACTTGCCAATTTACCTAACTATATCATGTAAACCGTTCATTAAGTTTCATGAACGTCTCTGGAATGACTTTAGTAAGTCAGTTTTTTGTTACAGTTTAGTTGTCACATGAAGAATATAGTCATAACATACACTTACTCTTGTTTGTTTGAATGTTCAAAACTGACGTGTACGTGATGGCTCATGTTCTCTAAAGGATTTTGACAAAGACTTTGCATGTCTATTTGGATAAGAATAGTTGAATAAAATCGTTGTATAATTTAAATAACTCTTCAAGAAACTCATTTATTTGGTAGGAAATGTTTATCTAATGAGTAGTATCAA
The DNA here is from genome assembly GCA_030142905.1 of Heliopora coerulea. Lineage (NCBI taxonomy): Eukaryota > Metazoa > Cnidaria > Anthozoa > Scleralcyonacea > Helioporidae > Heliopora > Heliopora coerulea. The sequence goes on along the minus strand of JASJOG010000043.1, from coordinate 768,765 downwards.
CTGAAGTATGCTTAATGATGTATGACGAACTTTCATTGTGTATATAGCATGCACGGCTTTCCTTACCATGTAGATCATCAGTAATTATAATGAATATTTGAGGAAACCACACTTGCGCGTGTATGATTTAAGATGGAGTGGATGCCATACTTTGATGAGTTCAAATTTTGTTTTTTCTTTTTTTTTGCTTTCACAGTTTTTACGGAATTTGAAGACGTGTTCAACTTGAAAATCCTGTACGCTGTCGTTGGTTTTCTTGTCATTGGTGGCGTAGTTTTACTACTATGTGCAATACTCAGCTTCTATAATGAATTCACCAAGTCATCGTATGTCATATTGGGATCAGCTGGTCTCTACATTCTTAACGGCGTTGCATGTAAGTAGACTATCTGTTTGATCTTATGACAAAAAGGACTCGATTAACATGAACAATAAACACTAATTATAGACTGTTATTAACAAGTAGCAACAATTAGCAACATGTGACAACAGTTTATAACAATCAACAACAATTAGCAACAATCAACAAAAAATTAGCGACAATTACCAGCAACCAACAACAATTAACTATTAGCCACAACAAACAGCAATTGACAGTAGAGAAAAAGATGGCGGCTGCAGATTTAACCACAATGGTTTGCAAACTTACATTTGCTCAAATAACAAGAATGTTTAGTGCATATATACTGTATATGTATGTATATATATATACATGTATATATATACATATATGTTTATATATATATATACATATATGTATATATATACATGTATATATATATATATATATATATATATATATATATATATATATATACATATATATACATGTATGTATACATATATATATACACACATGTATAATTCAATCAAAAAACTTCTTATTAAAAACTTTATTTCAACGTTTCGTGAACAAGCACCTTTATCAAGATAAAATCACAAGCGATGAAGGTGTTATTTATACTTAAAAACTAATTACATATTCTATTAAACTACAAAAAATCCCTCAGATTTACACCATTTGGGAAAAACGAATTCAATTCGTATGCCCAAAAACTTTCTCTATTAGTAGGTTCATTTACCTTCGTCTTATCAATTATCTTTACTGACATGTCCAAAATTCCTCTATGACCCTCTTCATAAAAATGTGCATACAAATGTTCACCCGGTATCCCTCTCTGTCCTTTCCCATATCTGTTCATACTACTCCTGTGGTTGTTAAACCTCTTCCTAAATGATGTAATCGGACTCCCAGCATAAATCTTGTTGCATTTACTGCAAGAAATAGGGTAAATCGCCCCATGGGAATCACAATCAAATAAAAAAATTAATAAAAAAGCTACGACCACCCCTCATAAATTCAAAACCCTCTTCTACTAATTCGCAAATCTTATAACGTGATTTACCACATTTCTTCACCCCTTTATTAACAACCACATTTTTGAGTCTCGACCGAACAATTTCATCTCTAAGATTCCTTGGTCTTCCAAAAGCTACAATAGGCTCATCTCCAAAAATATTTTTCATGTCATCCGACGTATGCATTGTGTATATATATATATATATATATATATATATATATATAATGTTATTAGTATGCGTGCTCTCAAAGGACTCAAAAAATTTTTTCTGGTCATTTACCTTGAGAATATACATACTAAGAAAATAAAAACAAATAAAGCAGTTAGAAGAAAATTACATTAAAGTTATTTATTTATTAATTGCATTAAAGTTATTTATTATTTATTTTATTTATTTATTGATTAGCTAGTGCAGTATATAAGATTGTATTTATTATTATTATTATTATTATTATTATTATTATAATTATTATTATTATAATTATTATTATTATAATTATTATTATAATTATTATTGTGATTGCTTTTATTATTATAGTCTTTTTCATGTTTCTTGGCGTCAGTTTGTTCGCTGGGCTGTATCACCAGCAGATCCGAAACAACGTCCTCACAAAAGATGAACTGGAACGCGGATTCAGTAGCAAAGGAAAGGCATCTTTGAAATTCTCTTTCTGGATTATTGTAGCTTCTTGTGTGCTTCCTTTGGTGAATATTCTGCTGACATTCTTGAACAGTACCAGAGCGAAGCGTTGTTTCAACAAAAATACCACAATACCGACGAGCAATGTCGACGGAATGATGTTATACTAGAGTATGAGAAAATTTAGCTAAAAATTTGATTAGATCAGACATAAGTTTCCATGAAACTCATCGCTGATTTGTGTTAATATCTCATTCACTGTGTCGTCTCTGTAGATTATTGTCAGAAAGCATTGAGTTGTATCAGGCAGCATTTGTTTCCATGCAAACAAATCAGATCTTTTAAGTTTATGTAGATTTATACAATATATATTTGCCTATATTTGGTGGGAAATGTATCAACAAGAAAATATCTTTTTGTAAACGTTATGATGGCTTGATACCATGATTAACAACAAGCAGCTTGGCAGCAATCATGTGTATCGTTACGTGATTTAGCACAATTATAATATACATGAAGAACTTTCCTTCTCTCATGTATCTTAAATCCAAATCAACTTTAGAAATTATTAACCTTAAAAGTGCATTTGCTCTCAAAAACGCTTAAGGCCAACCGATGGCTTGATCGATTATTGGCTTCTTTCTTATTCTCGTTCTCTCCCTTTGTGATGTTTCAGCCGATCAGCTTTCTGTCTTCGTCCATCCATGTGTGCGTTTACATTTTTCTTTTCCATATTGTTGTAAGAGCAAGATAGTTGAAGGCTAGGTCTGGGCCTTCCGTCGTTTACATTCACTATCGAAATGAAGATAAGAACTTGTTCTTTTGGTAAACTTGGGATGGAAGCCGTTTCCACTTCTAACTGCGGAACGCGAGCAAGGAACCAACTCCATTTGATAGGGAAATCTAACTCCAGAGATTCGAATAACAAATGGCGTGGCGGCCATATTAGGGTATATAACAAAAGAAGATAATCAACATTCTTTTGTTAAGCCATATCAACATGGCGGCTATGATGTCGACTGAAAACGCTCCATTGGTTGTCTTACATACACCAATTGGGAAAGTTCTTGTATAATTATCGTACATCATTATCCATCGCTGTACGCCAACATACATCATAGTACGTCAATATGCGTCTACATACATCACTACGCATCATTATGCATGGATATACATGGACATATATAAACATGCAGCAGCCATTATAACCAGGACATGTTACTCATACTAACCATGGGCGTTTCTTCCCTCGCCCTATAGTCTTATTTCACGGATTGGGAAGGTCCACAGGTTGATTTTGATCATTTGTTAAGCCTGGTTAGTCCTATCATTGATCACAACAACCAATAAAAATATTATGCAGAATACTTTCCTAAAAATACTGATAATTCATCCACTCAAACCAAGCATTGATGAATGTTTGGCTATTTTAACCGTCTTTTGTCCAAGATGTCTCCTCTTGACGAGTAAAATTGTCTAGCGTTAGCCAGAGTAAAATATCAAAGTTGGGTACGGTCCTTACGGACCGGAAAGTCTTAAACTATAACAGTATGAGTATGTCAGTTTAAGTGCAATAAGCATCGATGGCATCGACATAGACACAAACACTAGAACGAGCGCAAGGACTACGCCGGTAAATTACTTAACATTAAACATTTTGCAGTTTGTGATTTTAGAAACGTGAGAGCTTAGATATATCTTAATATAGGTGAACAATCTTCAAGCTCAATACTCAGAAAACGATTTCTGAGCCTCGAACGTGGATCGATTTTCGAACAATGCTTGAGTAAGAACACTTAGATTGTGCAGATTATTTTATCCTTGCAAATGAATTCTCGGTCAGTTATTTCTAAATTTTTCAGAAAACTTAGCACAGCAGCACGAGTCAGTGATATTTTTTCTCGTAATTTGCATTTATAAAATCTACTTTGACTTTGATTACCACAAGTCAAGTTTAGTTTTTTTTTAACATGCAAGTTTGTCTCCGTATGAGTAATTTTGCTTAAGTTAATATTTTCCATTTCCATGTTTCAATTACATTTCTTCTTTAAGACACGTTGTCAAGAAAGAAATAATTTGGGTTTTTTTTCCTCCTTAGATCAAGACGTTCCCGTCTAAATTTACCTACTCCAATAAGCCTAGTCAGGCCATTGGAATCAAACACCTCCCAAGATAACGCCCCTCCACTATTTAATGCATTACCACCTGTAGTTAGATCTTGTCAAGAGTTTAAACGTTTCTGTTCCCTTACTAGGACTATTCTTAAAGAGCGTTGTGATGTATAGTTCTATATTAATCAGTTCTACATTACCTTCCTTTTTAAATGTCAGCTAAATTTGTACATTAATTATGTAGATTAATTCTTTGTCATTAGTCTAGTCTTCAATAGATGAAGAACCTTCCATGAGGGATATGCTATTGAATAAATCGTTATTATTATTATTATTATTATTATTATTATTATTATTATTATTATTATTATTATTATTATTACTCCACAATAAGGTAATTAACACCGACAATTTAATATCATATTCTTGGCCAAGCGTACAGCACTTCTAAAAACTTGACATATTTTGAAGGCAGGTAAAATAGGTCCAGTTAAAGAATGGTAGATAAAACAAAAAATAAAAAGAACTTTTAGCCGAATGAATTGGCACAATGGAAACGTGAGCCTAACTTGGAAATCATCGAACGTGTTGTGGGATTTGGGCCTGGTTGTAGGGATAATTTAAGAGGGGACAGGCTGGGACCAACAAGGACAGGATTTCCAGGCCACTTATGCCCTTGGGAAAGAGTGCCGAGGATACATTATTGCCCGTGATTTGGATCTGTTTGGACTACAGTTTGGTGTAATTGTTGGCAAAGATATTGTTATACTTTTATTCTTTTTTGTTCTACTAACTTGAGAATGTGCTTCAAGACAACCTGTGATTCGTGTGGTAAAGTCACTTGGAAAGGTAAGACGACTTCATAACTAAATGTCGAAACTAAGGTGGACAGCTGGAAAATGGCAAACAGAAGTACAAAGATGGACAATTTGTTAATTTTGTCAACTACTGGTTTGTCTTTCATTTCAGTCTATGTTACAGTTTTTTCTGACAATAAGGTTTTCACTCGACCTAATTTTTTAAGGTACTGCGAATTTTGGTAAGCATTTTTAAAAGATTAAGCCCCTGAAAAACGTTTCTGAACAGTACCATTCAGTCGTCTTCGACATACGTAATAATTTGAATGGTTATTTACAGAAGGTACTTTGAACAGTATTGCACCCCAGTCACTTGAGACCACTGAAGACAAATTGTCCCTAATTGGTAGAATAATCACTTAGTAAGTACTCATTACTGACGCCATATTCTCACAGGCATGTCAAAAGACATGACCCTGGTGAGTTTATTAGTTACATCACGATAAAAGTAAATTGGGAAATAAATATAATAGATAAATGTGAAGATTAATTGGTATAGATAGTTATTGGTTTTAATTAAATTTTATTGTGGTTCTGTTTATCATCAAACTTAAAACGCAGAGGAGTCATTACATTTCCATGTTTGACACTTATATGACTCGGTTATTGTGATTTGCAGTACCTCCTCACTGCTGCAAACAAACCTACAACCTACAAAAACACTTCAGAACATTCAGATATATTCCACTGCTATGCTGCAGTTGCTAATGATAATTTAATTTGTCAGTAACTGTTACTTATTTCAGGTTGTTATTAAAGATTTAAGGAATAACCAAGATATACATAAGGAAGACCTGGCCATTTCTTTTTTTCACAAATTTTTGTTGTAATGTCATACTAACATCAAAAATTTTATAAACACTATAAGTTTAGCTGCTATTAATGTTGCATTGTTCATCTGAGAGTCATTTGAACCAGAGCAGTAATTTTTTATGAGAAGTTTGCTTGTGATTATATACTAATCAAGTTTTAACAAATTTACCACAGTTTTATTGACAAAGATGAAAGACATATGCACTACCACTAAGGAAATGGCATATTTCAACATATTTGGATAAGGCTGTTTTATGTCAAGTATAATGTGATAGGGGCAGTACACAGGGTTAATTGTTTAATCTCTTTACATAGGATGTGGAAAACATGCAGAAGAGGTCATGAAAGATGTACCAGAAACTGAGCGATGTGTTTGTGCTAGAAATTAAGAAAAAATGTAAGTTTTAAAAACACAAAACTATTTATAAAAAAATTACCACCCTAATTATATAGGCATGAAGATCTGCAAAAGCCAAGTCACTCAAGTGGTCCCTATGCTTATCAAGACTCACTGACCTGATGTCATCAGTTCAAGATCAAAAAACTAGGTTAACCTTGGTGTTACAGCAAATTTAGAGCACCTTTTGATTGGTGGTGTTCATTCTTAGATGATAACAACAGCACAGATAATTTTAAAAAATGCAATAAAATCAGTTGAAACCAAGTGTGGTAATATGATTTCAAATCACAAGGATTCCTTTTCAATTTATGTTTTATTTTATATTTTTCTATCAAGAAATGCTGTCAATTTTGATGTCAATGATATGTTTCTTAATCCACACATAAATTTTTCTTTTATTGCAGGCACTTTTCCAAATTCCTGGAATTTTTCCCTGAATTTTCATGTACTAGCTGAGTATTATTGAAACATCCTGTTTACACTTTAACACACACACTTTTTAAATAAAGATAATACTTTGCATTAACATTACTTGTATAACATGACATATGAACAATTGTTGACATGTAACTAGTCACATTTTATGGAAAGGCTTTCAAGATTTTACTAAATGAATGATACACAAGGAAGTACTAGCCATAAATTATATTTTTTCAGAAGATAACACTAGTTTTGCTTAGAGCTTCATTAAGCAGAAGGTCTATTGAAAGCCACTCAGTTGTGTCAACCATTAATGCATCAAATTAGCATATGATGTCATTAAAACTGAACAGAATTGTAAAGAATCAGTGGACATAAGCTATAGGAAGTAGTGCCAATTCCTTTTATGAAAAGGGTCTCTAGAAATTCCTTGAAATAGTGTTAAGGATTAAGTCTATCTTTTGCCTTCTCCTCAAGGTCTAATCGACTTGAGGGCTGGTTCATAAATGGATTCCATGTCCCTTGGATTGAAGGGTTTTCAGTGAGCCACGTTGTTGGGATTTCTTCTACCTTTACACCTGACTCGCCTTTTAGCCTTTCCACCCATGTTTGAATGGTCCTTGGTTCAGCATTTTTAAGAGGGATTACTTTACTATTTCCATTTACTATAGTCAAATGTGGACAGAGAAACAACATTAGACATAACACTTTTGAACACCATATTACAGTACATACATTAGCCAATCTTTTTTTCTTTTTTCTTAGAAATTCTGAACTATACTATACTATACTATATATTATACTATACTATATACTATACTATACTATAATATACTATACTATACTATAATATACTATACTATATTATATGATATTATACTGTACTGTACTATGCTATACAATACAATACATTACAATGCATCCATATATACATACCTGTACATGTACAAGTAATTAAACCTATATGAGCCAGTATTATACCAATACACAACATTATTATATAAGATTGTTCACCCTGATGTATATGAACATTGGAATGATTGCTGGTTCACGACATCATTGAACACTTAACCACAATCTGTAGTACAATTGTCATTTCCTTAACTTTCATTAACTCTGGTACTTTAGCAGGCATATTGTTCAACAACAGCCATCCTTAACTCCATATAAAAATTATATTTTTGTGACAGTTAGGTTCTTTTCTGAATGGACAAAGATTAGCCTTTGTCTATAGAAACTTTATCTAAACTTAAACCTAAACACTAAAATTAAATGGATCAACTATCCATTTCTGAACAGCAATATTTTTCAAGTCACCACACCTCATGATAGTTGCAAGGCCAGTGACCTAATTACTGACAGCAAAATGAATAACCACCAATGGGAAGACCTTTAAAACCTCTTTAACACATATATTGTGTATGATATTTCCTTACAATGAGAACAATTGTTGGGTAAGCTAAACAAAGTAATGACAGCAAATGTAGTGATGAGATAATTTAGATTATGTTTTTGGACCTGACAAGAACTTACAATAGTTTGCAACGATACGAGGATGTCTTCCATGTCTTTTGGTCACATAAACAGCAATGTTTGGATGGTTTTGAGCAAACTCAACTATTTTTTGATCAACAAATTCCCTGAAGCAACAAAAGGTTAAAATATCAACATAGTGATCATATTAAAAGTCAACTCAGAACCAGGGTTAGCATCAGGAGTTGAATTATCATTATTTTTGATGAGTTGCCAAAGATCTAGGGTAGGTACAAACTGGCGATATTGGATTTTTAAATGGGATTATGTGATTGTTCCAAGAAATTTGATGACATACACAATTTTGGGGGAAACACATTGCATTTCTGGGGTAACAACCGACTTTGACACCCCTCCTTCAGAGGAAAATATTCCGCCTGTTTCGCTTTAAGTAAGTATGAGAGTGGAAAAAAATGTATGATACAAATTCTACCTCATTCCCCTACTGCTTCCCCCCGTGGGGCAGTAATTGAACGTCAATCTTTTCAACTGACAAACGTATCTTCCTATGCCATTCCATGTCGCCATTTTGCTGCGACAAATTATACGCAACTTGCCAAAAAATGCCGCGAAATGAAGTGCGAACAGGAAGAATCTCTCCTATGGGGTCTTAACACTTCCGGGTGTCAACCAGAAACGAAGAAGAACGTTAAGGCTAATGTTTTTAATTTTTCCGCGCAGTAATTGTGAGACACGATGCTTATTCCTTCAAGGGTAGAGGTCCTTTCGTGGAATGAGAACCAAGTGGCTGATCTGCTCCGTGAGGTAAGCGTGACTTCAGGCATCCCAGGTTTACATATCCGCGTTATGTTGTCACTGGCAGTATTTGAATGCGTTTACTTCTTGCCAAGTCTTCCGTTTGTGATTCTGTTTCTTACGTTGAATACGACAACTTTCGGGTCGTTAGTACAGATTGTTTTTGTTCTAAGTTGTACCTTCTGAGCGTCTTTGTTTACACGAAAGCTAATGTTTGCATGACGACCTATCAATATCACGGACTGCTCACTTGTTAACTTTACGAAACAGAACCATTCCGGCAAGTGGACAATGACTGTCTTGCTTTACACCTGACCCATGGATCAAACTTCTCTGTAATCTTTCTGTTTAAAAAGCTCCTGAAGTCACTCATAAGCTCAAAACATTACCAAATAAAATACAATGTAAGTAAACTCAGAGAAGTTAGTACGTAAAAGACGTGAGTTCGGGCTTGTTACAACTTCCTGAGTTTTTGCCAAGGATGTTATTTTCATAAAACTCCCGCCTTATCCGGATTTTTTAAACAAATAACCTCAGGTGAAAGAACCTTAGTTCCATTTGTGTTTGTATGAATGTTGAATGGTATGTAATTGGACCCAGGGTGGCATTGTTAACACAGTGTGCTCTGGAGTACTGTACCAAACATTCCAGCATCAACAGGTGTTGATGGAAACACACGTTTAGAAATAGAAATATGTCAAAGGTGAAGATTGCTTTGTAGAGCTTGTATATGGATGACAACATGTAAGGAAGTTTTTTACCCTAACACAACCATTATATATTTCAAAAACTTGTCAAAAGATACAAAAAAACCCCACTATGGCCATATAAAACCCAGGTTTTTTTATTTGGCTTGTTTCTGGACAACTGGATTATGTCATCAAACAAACCGCCTTTGTTTCAAACAATTGCCTAAAACTGAAGATTTAGCAACTGTAAAGAAAAATTAGTTCTAATACCATACAGAAAACCTCAAAGGGTAATTAATTTTCCATTAACATATAATTTAAGTCCAACTGACTGTTTCCATTCAGGAGACTTTATCCTCATAATGAAAGTGACGAAATTTACTCAACCAGCAAATGGAAAAGTGTTTAAACTGTCAGCTTATACAATATTAAACACCTTGCAGGAAGTTGTAGTTTTGAACCCAACCAATGTATGTCTTTATTTCACCATTGGATATAGCCAGGTTATTATATTTACCTGTAGTAACTTCTCATGGGTCAAAAGCCAAAGCCTTTGTAAAAAATTTTAATATGCATCCTTTACATACTTTATTCCAATGACTGCTACTTTATTATTTAATTCAGCTTATCCCTGGGTCAGTTCTTCCTGTTTTCAACTCTGCCTAGACTACACTTCAGTAATGCAAAAGATTAGATACTGAGGGTGTGAAGTTGTTTACTAACACATAAAGGGGCAAGGACACACTTTCATATTTCACTTTGGCTAATGTCACATGATGTTATTCATCAAAGGAATGAGCCCTGACTTTTAATGAGTGAATTTCAGTCCCCAGCATAGAATAATAATTTAAAGAGTTTAGTAACTACAGTTTACTTTGTCCAAAGGTTTCTCATGTTTATTGTAAAAGAGATTAACCTCAGATTTACTTGGTATTTATCAGTACATTTATTGACCAACAAAAAAAACAAACTTTGACTGAATAGTAACAGACATCCCTCTTTGGCATTTTGTTCCCAGGCTCTCACCACTTGGACTCTTTTGCTTTCTCTCACATTAAGAGCTGGTTTAATATACAAGTTTTTTGTTTTATTTTCAATGTTTTCAAGGTGAAAACGTAATTTGAAGTTGATATAAACCATGTAAATGTGTGAATTTCTTGTATTATTTTAATGCTGTTGCATTGATGTTGGGAATTCACAAACTTCAAATCACCTGGTTTGGAAATATCTTCTTAGCAAAAAAAAATGAAAAATGCATACCCAGGGAGATAGTTACAGGAAAATTTAATCCATGCATTACTGGTGTACTAAACAAGAGTAGGTTGTAACTAAATTTTTGAGTGGTAAGTCATTATAGACTGCCTTAAAAACCAGTAGATGTAGCAAATAACAGTTTTTCTGTAACTAAATAGTCAGATGGTTGTTGGTGAAACATATAGCACTTGCTTTTGATTGCTCTTGACATTTATTACGAACAAGACACAAAGGCATTGGTTACTGAGTACTAGGATGGTGATGCTTCCATCTACATTATACCACACTAGTTTTCAACCAATTAAAAACTTGTTGTGATAAGCCTTGCATTTGCACCATGGCCTTCTATCTAGACAAACCTTGAACCTCTGAACTGGCCAAAAAGCGTTCTAAAAAACCCTCATGCAACTTTGAATCCCACTGTAGTTATAATTTGAAATTTATAATAACAGGGTACAATAAGATAATTGTGATATTTATTTCTCATAATTTTATTTTGTGCATGCTTCTGTAATGAGAAAACAAACTGTTAATTGCTTTTTCTTTCTTCCTGATTTCAGCAAAAGTTGCTTGACTGTGTAGATTCTGTCTATCAGAGACACATTGATGGACGAAAATTGTTGGTATGTGCAGCAGTTAATGTCTATAAAAATCTATAAAGGCCTCATATTTTATTCATTACAAGTGAAATGATGGTTTACAGGCTTCTGCCCAGGATGGATGGCACGAAGCATTGGTACCCGGCACCTATGCCAATGTGGATCCTTTCACCTGGCAATCAGAACATATCAAACATGTGATAAGAAAACCTCTAGTGATTTTTTTTTACATACTGTAAACAATATTATTGACCATTATTTGGTACAATTTAGCACTGCAATGTGCACACAGTTACCTACTGGTGATTCCATGCAATATATCCAAAGAAAACTAGAACAGATTGTCCAATGACTTTGGGGGATATACCCTGGGCCTGCAGGTACTCGGCACTCAGGTGGTCCTTGGCAGAACCTTGTGTTTAGTGCAGGCGGTTGAGCTGCAGGGTAGATTTAATAGGGCAAAGTCAATGACTTTAACATGGTTGTCTTGATTCTTGATGTAACCAGGACATTTAACAGGCATTTTGGGGAAGATTATTTTGCAAAGTGGGGTCCCTGCCCAGCTTGATGAACATCTATAGATAAAATGAATGTGCACGGTGTAACACATACTGACACTTGTTCTTAGAAAGGTAATTTATGTTCAGCAAAATGCCATGCACTGTCAGCATCATGTCCTGCTTCAAAGTATAGGGGTACTTAGCAACTCAGATGAAAAATACCCATTCCTGTTTCCTTGTATCTGAGATACAAAAGTGGAGGAGTTTCCATTGCAGGGTTTCCATGCGTAACAGAACTGTGAAACAAATACTGTCTGAAAAACTTTGCATCCCTTAAATGAATCCTGGTCTCCTCCTACCCTACCTAAACCAGTAAAGTTCTAGACATCCCATTGTGTACTATTGTGTACTTACCATATCTTTTATTATGTTAACATTCCAGCACTTGAAACAAGGGGATGTGCTGCATTTTTTAGAAATTCACAATGAAAAAAGCAGACAGTAAGTTTTTCAAATATAGGAGGAGTCAGTATACAAATATACCAATTTATTACTGATTTTTTTTTTTTTTTTCAGCCAGATCAGTACTTTTCCTTCTCTGCACCCATATCTTGATTTTAATCTCTTTTGCTAGCTTTGTTTCTACTTCTTTGTCAATCTCTATCTGCAAAGACTTTTGTCCTTTTTCTTCCTCTATGTCAATCTTCACTTTGTAAAGTGCACACTTGGTCGGTTAACCTTCTCTTTATTTCAACATAATCACAACTAACTAGTATTATTAATACAAACTTTGCCTATATATAGTGTTTGTCCTTGCATGTGAATAGCTTATGGTATTTTACATTACACAATGCGACTATTAATACTACTGGGAAACTACCAATTGAGCTACTAAGACTCACCATCTGAGTCTTGGTAGCTCAATGGTTAGAGTGTCTCACTGGTCATCAGAAGGTTGCGGGTTCGATCCCCATCTGGGGCTCAGAAATCATTTTCTGAGTATAGAGCTTGACAATCTTTCATCTCTCATAAGTTATATCCAAGCTCTCACATTTCTAAAATCATAAACTGCACTGAGAACTATGCTGCTATTGATTGTCTGGTAAAACTACTTGTATTTTTCCACCACAAGCCATGTGACAGGTTTATTAAGTAATTTTACATTTACTATGTGCTGTCAATTTTGGGAAAAATCCCACATATATGTAGTGTCATATTACTCACTTTACACAATGCTCATTACAACTTCCATGATTGACTTTCCTGATTTTGTTTTTTTATTGTCATCGTTTTCCACCGCTCAGTTCTGTCACCTGTTGACTTTTCTTTAATTATAACTTAAAAGCTTCCTATGGACATCAGAGAATGCTGACAATGACTCTGCTTGAGGTCTATTACTAAAATGTTCTTGTTTGTCATTTCTACCTTTCATGAATATCACGAGTAGCTTTGAATAAGTTGTACTTAATATGATTGTTAATAAACTGCCCTTACATAAGGTTTACTTTAAAATAATTTCAAATATTGCTGTTTTTAGAAAGCTTTGGGATGTTGTTAGGAAAATTACAGAAAAGAAGGGAGGCATCCAAGGTTTGATGAAGTAAGAAAATCTGTGGCATGGGAGTCCAGTGTAGATAGCTTTGATAAAACGGTGATCTTGTGGTTATACACTATCTAAAGGATAGGAAAAAAGCTTCTCAATGTTTCAGGCAAAGGCCCTTTGTCAGGAGATTAGTAGAATGGAATACAAAAACACATGAGCTTTTATAGTAAAACTAAAAAAGTGTGTCATAGAGTTTTTTGTTTCCTTTTTTTTTCTGAGCAGGAATTTTCAGCAACCTAATAGCAGAAAAGAATCTGAAGGTAATCAAAGGTTAATTTTTTAAATGATTGCCAAACAACAACCTGTAGTTATATGCTTCCTTAAACGTAGAGCAACAGATATCCGCAATTTATCAACATGAGGGTAAAATATTCTTTCTGTGATAGAAGCGTGGTCCTATTTACTGTTATATTGGTTATGTAAAGCATTTCTTCAGGATTTAGGAAGTCCAAGGTCACCTTGAGCAGGAATGGACTGAAAGTTTCTCATACCTTCTTGTGATATTGTTGAGTCCAAAAGATTTGGGAACAATCAGACATGATTTGATGCTACACTGCCTATAAAAGTTTTGAACATAGTTTGGAAAACTACTTATAGTACATGTCAGCACTCCAGTTCATTGTCTTCATCAGCAGGAACTGCTGTGAGGATGGTCTATCTAGATTAGAGGAATGCTGACAAAATTTACTTTGAAAATTTGTTTGTTTGAGTGATTTATACAATGTATACCACTTTTGCACAGTAATTTTGTAGTCTCAATGCTAGTAACTGTATAACATGACAGTTATTTAATAACATCTGATATTATTTGTGCTGCGTAGGCACAAAAATTGTTATGTAGAACAAACTTTATTTTAACTTCATAGCTGAAGAACAAGATGGAGGTGAATGGGACAGCGAATTCAGTGTAAGTTTGAAAAAAAAACTTTGTATTAATTTTGCCAGAACCCTTGTTGAAGTGTAAACTTTACATCAAATTCAACAACAACTTAAATTCACTTTAAAAGTGATGAGAAAAGTTAACCCCATGTAAAACCTACATTTAACTGACCCACAGCCTGGCAACACAACCTTTTTTTCTCCAAATACTAAACCATAATATATTCAAATGAACCTTACTTCAACATCCTCCATGCCAGAGTTCAATGTAAATCTTGTCGACAATCAGAGCTAATCAAATCCTAAGCATCCTCCTATACACAAAGACTATATTTAGGCTTGGTTCCTGCTCCTTTTTATGTCCTGCCTGCATAAACGTTACTGAGTAAAGTTTATTTTCTTTCTTTTGCATACAATTTTAGGAAACTGATTCAGATAATTATGATGAACCAGAAGAAGTTGATGCACCACCTCCTGCAAGACCAGGTAAAAATTTTACAAGAAGTGAACTGCAAGCCACACATACCATGTATATACATCTACCTGTACATATAATGTAATATATTTGTATATGTATGTATGTATGTATGTATGTATGTATGTATATCATATAATATATTTATATATATATATATACACATACATTATATGACTGGGCTTGCTAGCCGGTCTGTACGCAAAATGACGCACACTGATTGGCTGCGTAGCCGTGCAATAAGTTTTTCGTACAGACCGGCTAGTTTTGGCGGGAAAATTTCCGAGTTGATTTGAAGGAAAACAAGTCAGATTCAGGTAAGTTTTACAGAAAATTTATACTCAACAAACTACCAAAAAAGAAGTTAAATGTTCTCAACGATAATTTTAAGCAGAAAACTAGATGAACAGATGAAAAAAGCCACGAAGAAATAGGTAAAAACAAGCAAGTAAATATATATATATATCCATAAGAGCCAAACCGTGAAGATGAGGTGCTGGCAACAGCATAAAGTTTGCTTAATATCTGAACTGGTTAACAGAATATAAATTAAACTACAAACTGCTCCAGAACTATCCACAGTTGCCTGATGATCATTAAGCCAAACAAATTTTAAACTTAACTCATTAAGGAGCAGGGCTTGTCTGATTGATGAGTAAAATCGTCTGGCCTTAGCTAGAGTAAAATACTGAAGTGTTCCCTTGCCCCATAATTGGTAAACCAATTTATGCGAATGCACATAAGCACACGTTTAGATATATTCACTGAATCTAGTAAAGTATGACAAAAGAAACAAACATAAATGTCTTTCATTCGTCTTGGTATTGAGGCTGGTTGCAAGGCCCAAAGTGTCCAAATGGTTAAAAATATATGGAAATATATTTTTAACCATTTGGTTAACCATTTAACCATATTTTTAACCATATATATATATATATATATATATATATATATATATATATAGAGAGAGAGAGAGAGAGAGAGAGAGAGAGAGTGTGTGTGTGTGTGTGTGTGTGCGTGTGTGTGTGTGTGTGTGTGTGTGCGTGTGTGTGTGTGTGTGTGTGTGTGTGTGTGCGTGTGTGTGTGTGTGTGTGTGTGTGTGTGAGAGTAAATGGTTGAACACAAGTGAATCTATAGGTAAAAGTTGTGTTGACAAGAAAAAGATATCAGTATGAATGAAAATCATAAAACCACTTAGTTTTGTCTAAATGACTTTTTATTTCACACTGAAATAAATGACTTTTTATTTCACACTAAAAAGTCATTTAGACAAAACTGAGTGGTTTTATGATTTTCATTCATACTGATATCTTTTTCTTGTCAACACAACTTTTACCTATATAGTAGTACCTTGACATACGAGTTCAATTCGTTCTGTGACCGAGCTCGTAGCTCAATTTGCTCTTATGTCAAAGCAATTTGAAGGAGGAGGGTGGAGGGTGGAGGAGTACAGTAGGAGTTCTTTTCGTTTCGTTCTTTTTCGGTCGCATTCGTTCATCATAAACACTATCATTTAAATTGCTTAACTTAACTTACTTGCTACACACTTAATGCTACACTTATACGTCTCTGAAGCTGGCTCGCTGGCTCGTACCTCGGAATTTGGCTCGCAAATCAAAGCAAAAAATCGACCGAGTGACGGCTCGTACCTCAAAAAACTCGTAAGTTAATGCACTCGTACGTCAAGGTACTACTTATATATACCACGTATTGTACTACATAGTATTGTATTGTACTACATAGTTGATCGTTTTTTTCTTTTCAGAACATCCTGCAGCACAAGTACGTTAACTTTTTATTTGTTTATTTAAAGATATTAAATAGGTTTGACGGGTAATTTGTACACATAGTGTAATGTAGTTCAATTACCCTCATGGAAATTTAGAGTATCTTTTGATTAGTGCGCTGGCAGTGGCTCTCGTTGCACTCATATGTAAAAGTTAGTTTTGATCTTGCTCTTCTCAGAAAGTCTTGTGAGATGACTGGTTACTGGTATTTATGCTAAATTTAAGTTACTTATATAAAGGAATTTATATTTTTATGAAACAAATATTGATTGAAGTCTGACGTTGCGAGTCACGGGGCGTCAGAATGGATTTTGCTTTATCGTGTATCGGCAATTTTTCCTCTCTGACTCAATTGTGTCCACAACCAAACCAAGGTTTACGAAATGTTTCTGCCATTTTTCAATTCATCAAACTCCATTAGCTTTAACTCACGAATTTTATAAAATTTAGCCAAGAGAATTGGGAAAAACAAATTTGATCAGCTAATGGTATGATTGTAAATCTACATTCGAATTTTTGTGTAGAAAAAACTTTTGCATGTTTTCAGATGTACTAAAGTACACTGGAACAGCAGATTTTTGTCCTAATCAAAAAGGGTATTTTTTTCGAAGTTTAAAAACTATCTCCTTAAACCTTTCCGATCCGTGCCCGACTTTCAATTTTATTCTGGCTAAGGCCACGCGATTTTATTTGTAAAGGAGAGACGTATCGGACAGGAAAAGGTTAACTCTGGGAAACAATGCTTCGTTATTTGATTTCACTCTCCCTTATTCGAGCCATTTGTTATTTTCTCTGCGCCAAGGAATTTGAGTCAGCTGGGTATACGGTACATTAAACGTCATCTGCTCCTCTAATTCAGTTTACCTTTTTTACTAATTTCATGTAGATTTCAATGGAGAGGCAGCAAACCATCGCGAAAAATTTAATGGGACTTTTAACGCCTAAAACCTCCGACGTTACTCCGGTTAGTAGAGTTCAGCATTTGGACCAGAAAATGCCATAATATTATTTCATGATTGGTTCCAATCTTATAAAACCATGCAAAATCCGAAAAGAAACGACGTCTTGAAAGTTTTAAGACATAGTTTGAAAACAAGACTAAAATTGTTGAAATGGTGAATTTTCGACTTTATTACAAAGTCATAGTCTTGCTTAGTTATATATTTTTTAAAGTTGTCGGTTGGTACTGGATTTTGCTCTCAGTCTTCGCGTGCAGCTTCCTTTCTATTCCCTTGAGGGGTCTCAACAACAGGACTACTAGACGGCAGCACGTTACCAGATTTGATATTTCACAGGAAACTGGCAATAACCGCTAATTCCCGGATTTAGATAAACATTATGTGGCATAAACGTAGAAAAAAAGTGGTCCAGATTGTGCCATGAAATAGTTTCCACTGGTATTCCAAGCAACCTTACAGAATTTGCTGGCACTGAACCAATGCCGTGTCTTAGTTAAGGCCACCTATTTCTTACATCCGCCGTAAATTAGCAGTTTTAAATGCCAGCTTGGTAATGCTGATGTGAAATTCGGCAATCCCATGCGAATTTCAAAAGCTTCTGTTTTTAACAGAGAAAACTAAGCGAGAACGAAGCATTCATCACTGTATTTCAAAGTGAATTAGGGCTGTGAAAACCACTGATGAATAAATTCAAAATATTTTGGACTGTCTTCAGTGAATTTATTCATCAGTTTACTTACCTTAACTTTCCAGTGGCTGTATTGTGGACTGGAAAATGGGTTCAGCCGTCAGGATCTTATAAAACACTTAAGAGCTTGGCGCTTTTGTCTAACTTAACACACGCATGCTTATGACTTTGCGCAGCGGTGTTGAGTCCTATAGCTTACGATTTCCAA
Organism: Heliopora coerulea; assembly: GCA_030142905.1. Taxonomy (NCBI): domain Eukaryota; kingdom Metazoa; phylum Cnidaria; class Anthozoa; order Scleralcyonacea; family Helioporidae; genus Heliopora; species Heliopora coerulea. The sequence continues at coordinate 750,233 of JASJOG010000043.1, read as the reverse complement.
GGGGGAAAAATCCATTCGTTGTTCTGAGAATCGAAGTGTAATCTTTTTCTTCTTTTTAAGTCTCCTCGAGGTTCTGACTCTTCTTATCCAGACGATATTTACGACGTACCTGAAGATGGTTGTGGTAAGTGGACTCAAATCTATAACCGCATTTTAATTCGATATAAAACGATTCAGTTGAAACACCGGGAAATGACCCCTGAAAATATTAAAGTGGTTGCTTATCGACTTTACTCGTAAATGGCAGCTTATCTGATATTCTTTTTAACGCGCATCAATTAACTCCCTTGTCCCGTTATTGTGTTTGAATTGCAAGTGCATTGTTGCTGTCTGACGAGGTTAGGGCAGCTGATTGATGTGTGTGAAAAAAAGAATGTCAAATAAGGCGCAATTTATGAACAACGTGTGTGGGAATTGGTCACTTCCGAGCAGTCGCTTCAAAGAAGGTTAAGACTCCTGTCATACAGCATTTCATTTAATACAAGTGCATAATTGTTAGTGACAATCCAAAATGTCTTGGAAATGTGGTGGTTTATGGGAGGAATTCGCTTATGAGGGAGGCGTGATCGCTAATGAGAGGTGGTCACTTACAGGAGATCAGTTCACAGGAGATTCAGAGGAGGTTCAGATTTTTGTACTGCTTAAAAATGCGTGTCAGAATGAAATATTTATTATCATTGATTTTGGTCTTAACGTCAGGCACTTGACAACGCCTTTCGACCTCTCCTAGTTCCAGACTTCCAGCCGGGAGCAGTATGTCGTCAGAGCAGTTATACGTGTTGGTTCTGGTCATCACATTCTCTTTGAACTTTGAGTCGATTGCTAAGTTGGCTTTTTTTTTTACTTAATTTTTTTAAAGGCGAACCCGAGGAATTGTATGAAACTCCTAGTGACGAGTCAGGAGGAGGTAAGGAACCGAATTATTTGCCAGGGTTAGTCCGTGGTTAAACAAAACGTGTCCCAGGATAGAAATCAAGAAATCCAGTTGTCTGATAAAACACCGGGAATGTGCAGATTCATGTAAAGGAACAGATTTAGCATCATCCACTTCTATTGCCCTTGTTTATTTATTTCTTTTTCTATTGTGAAAATAACCATACCTAACTCAACTTATGTTGATGATGTGGTCCCTTACAGAGCCTTAGGAATATGAGAATTAAACGTTCGGTTTATCTAATTGTAATAAGATGGTCAAATGAAGTCAGTCTACCAACCTTGACGAAACAAAAACGCGAATCCTAAAAAATAGATTAGTTGCTTGACCTGGTCTAAAATTTCATTTCGCTTCAGAACGTTTGAACTTTGACTTTTGGCGGTTTTGAGTCAGTCATTATTCCTTTGTGGTTCAAAGCAGTTTACGTAACTTTAGTAACGAGCCACCGGTCTTGAGGAGGGAAATATTTTCTGAGAAATATTTCAGCGTGTTCCAGGTACCTTGGCCGTTTATTTGTCCAACTCTGGTGGTAAATCGCTTTCACTGAAATGCAAGTTTCATTTTTAAAAAGTAAAGGAAAAAAAACGAAAAGCTCGGCTATTTTTGAGATGGTTGAATACGAGATAAAAAGAAACTAAAAAGCCACCGAGACAGATAGCGAGAAACAAAGTAGCCATTTTGGAACAGATGAACTCTGTACAAGTTCTGTTGTTTTGTCTCAGTAAGTCACGAAACTCTTAAACTCCGGAAGTCTCTCCGACCGCTAAAAAAACTGTCTGTCATTTGCCAGAAACCCTGTCAGGTTAACTTGGGACGAAAGTTTCAATAGATATTGTAATATATAAGTAAATACAATGAATACACACCAATAAATATTTAATAATAGAAATGAACAAAAGGTTTTGGCTTGCGTTTGTTCATCCCATACACTATGGCCACTTGTACTGTGGATTGTATGCGTGGAAAACTTACCATACCGTGCGGTTCTGCACAGTTCATGTCCTGTGGAGTATACTGCGTATCTGGGCGAAGTAGTGGACAGGTTGAAATGCGAACAACAGGTTCATTTTAGGAAACTGTGTTTTATTTACTACACTGGGCCTTTTTAGGGGTGGTTGGGCGAAAAAGTCACGCTCCAGTAGAACGGCAGCAAAGTGCGCAATACATTATTCCTGACAATGTGCAGGTTAGTGGTACTGACAAGTTTCTTAATACTTTATACGGATGTTGGTTTGTTTAATTACTGAGCCATTGTACCAGGCTAGTCATGTAAAAAAATGGTTTAACTCTTCTACTGCGGGAGCTCTACCCTCGATGAGTAAAATTGTATGGCATTAGCAAGAGTAAAGTAATATAAATCTTATGTCACCGAAAAGAGTTAAAACTAAACGTAGCTCTTTTGCTAAGCCTAAGCTCCTATTTCTAGTGCGTTAAGTACTTATAAATCCAGGCGAACAACGTCTATTACTTACTTATCACTTGCTCTGCCGCCCAAGGCAATGAGCGCTCTTGGATTTATTGCAAACACTTATATACTCGTTTGTTATACATATACATATACACATACACATACACATACACATACACATACACATACATACACACACATACACATACATATACATATACAGTGACACGCAAAAGTATTGGACACATTGGATTTTTTAAGAAAATAATAACTTTTCTTGTTGCTATTAACCTAAAACTTGAACTGAATATAGTAGATGTTTAGGATAGACTATGTATGAGGAGAAATAAAGAATTGTTTGCTCACACAAAAATTTATTGACAAATACAACAGAAAGGAACATGCAAAAGTTTTGGACACATTCTGAAAATATAAATATAGCAGGATAAAAATTGCAGTTTTGGACTGAAGTCTATTTCATATTAATTTGCAAATCTCTGCCGACTAATCAGAGCACACCACGCACCATGACGTCTCCGTGTGCTTTGAATGGTCATTGAAGATTTGGCTGTCACATGCGAAGTTTTTCAGAATGGCGAAGACAAAGGAGCTCTCTCAACAACTTCGTATGGTTATAATTGACCATCATAATCGTGGAATGGGATATCGAAATATCTCTGACGTGCTCAAGATCCCCATTGGTACGATTGGGGCCATCATTCGGAAATGGAAGGAACATGGGCCTGACTACCGATCTGCCTCGAAAAGGGCGTGCTCGTAAAGTAAGTGAACGAGCAGCTAGATCCATTGGTCGGAAAGTGATGCACAAGCCATTCACAACACGAGGAGAACTTCAGAAGGAACTGCAGGCAGCTGGCACAAAGGTTAGCAAGGATACAATTAGTCGTACACTCCATCGGGTAGGGCTGCATTCTCGGACTTCTAGAAAGACCCCTCTGCTGAAGCCCAAGCACGTGAAGGCTCGTCTAGAGTTTGCCAATCGTAATCTCGAGAAGTCTGCTTCGTTCTGGGATAAAATATTATGGTCTGACGAGACTAAAATCGAGCTTTTTGGTGGAAACAGCTCGAGACACGTCTGGTGAAAGGAGGGTACTTCATATGACCCCAAAAATACCATCCCCACAATTAAACATGGTGGTGGAAGTATAATGGTTTGGGGTTGTTTTTCCTCCAGTGGTACGGGCGCACTACATATCATCGAAAGAACAATGGATAATGCTGTATACCACGAAATACTAAAGGAAAACATGCTTTCATCTGTAAAATCGCTCAAGCTACCGAGAGGTTGGATTTTTCAGCAAGATAACTATCCCAAGCATGCTGCAGTGAAAACGAAGGAATGGCTTCAGGCAAAGAAAGTAAGGGTTTTAGAGTGGTCTAGTCAGTCGTCTGATTTAAATCCGATAGAAAATCTGCGGAAGGAGCTTAAACTTCGAGTTGATCCGAGGAATCCACAAAACCTGAATGATCTCAAGACATTTGTCGACAGGATTGGGATAACATTAGTGCTGATTTCTGCAAGAAACTCATCTCAAATTATTCCAAACGTCTGACAACCGTAATTTCAAATAAGGGATACGCCATTAAATATTGAACGCTGTTTATTCATGTGTCCAAAACTTTTGCGTGTTACTTTCTGTTGTATTTGTCAATAAATTTTTGTGTGAGCAAACAATTCGTTAATTCTCCTCATACATAGTCTATCCAAAATATCTACTATATTCAGTTCAAATTTTAGGTTAGTAGCAACAGGAGAAGTTATTATTTTCTTAAAAAATCCTATATGTCCAATATTTTTGCGTGTCACTGTACATATACATGTACATGTATATGTATATGTATATATACAGATACACATATACAGATATACATACACTGATATACGTATACATATACAGATATACAGATATACATATACAGATATACATATACAGATATACATATACAGATATACGTATACAGATATACGTATACAGATATACATATACATATACATACACATATAAATATACACATACGTATACGTATACAGATACATTGACTAATATATAAATGTATGTGGTGGGGTGGCTGTTACTGGACCTCCAGGGAAAACATTTCACATATGAACTGAATGGGGTATTCCTAATAGATAAAGATGCCTTATTTTTTAATGTATTTTTACTATTTAACCCTTTAAATGGCACTGTTGCGATTTAGCTTATTATTAAATTTACTCTGGCTAACACTAGACAAGTTTTTTACTCTGTCTAATGCCACACGATTTTACTCGTGAAGGGAAGGCCTCCCGGAACTTGGCCAGGTACAGCGTTAAAAATGTCTTGAAATATGTCTGTTAGGCCCCAGATTTATTATCGAATGTTTTGGTTTCCAGCAACACTCAGAAGATGAAGGGGATCAAGAGTATGAAGACCTGAGCGGAAATTCTTCGTCCATTCCACGTAATGTTTGACACTTGCACTTTCTTAACCTGGAGTAAGGTCAGGAAAATCACAGCTCGGTAGTCAGGCAGGCAGGTAGATAGACACGTAGATTGAAAGGAAGACCAATGAATGAACGGACAAACTGACAGGATGGCAGACTGTCAGATTAATAGACATGTAGGCAGCCAGACAGACATGCGAGAAGGCAGGCAAACATGCAGGCGGACTGGCAGATAGACAGACATGCAGGCAAATATGAAGGCTAGCAGAAAGACAGATAGACAGACATGCAGGCAGGCAAACTTGCAGACAGACAGACAGATAGACATGCGGAAGGCAGGCAAACTTACAGGCAGACTGACAGATAGACAGACATGCAGGCAAACACGCAGACAAACAGGGAGACAGACGAACGTTCAAAGCCGAAAAGTGCTCCTTAAAGCTGCTACCCCATGATTTAGACCTGCTTCCAAAGACCACTCTAGATCACTTTGAACCATTTTCATTCACAACGTTCTCTCCGTTTTCATTTCTAACCTACAGTTCAAGAAGAGTATGTAGTTCCCGATGTGGCTCAGCCGCCAGCTAGTGGTACGTTGATCTTTTCTGCTAAAGTTGACTGTTTAGAAAAGGACGTCTAGATCACACATGGCATTGTCAGGATATTTACACCAGATGCGACGACATCTGTAACAAGAGCAACAATATAAACTTAGTCAGTTTATGATTTTAGAAATGTGAGAGCTTGTGGATATATCTTAAGATAGATGAACGATTTTCAAGCTCTATACTCAGAAAATGATTTCTGAGCCCCAGACGGGAATCGAACCTGCAACCTTCTGAGTCTCGGTAGCTCAATGGTTAGAGCGTCTCACCGGTCATCAGAAGGTTGCGGGTTCGATCCCCGTCTGGGGCTCAGAAATCATTTTCTGAGTATTGGGCTTGAAGATCGTTGATCTATCTTAATATATAAACCTAGTAAAAAAAAAATGTTCAAGAATTGACAAAGAGTACACGTCACTTTTCAAGTTTACAATTAATTCTGTTCGTTACTTATTTCACACTTTTAACCAATGAATCTCTTCAGCTTCGATGTTTATTTATTCATAACGTATCCAGCTGGCGGTAAAAACCAGAAACCCAGGGAAGACTGGATGCTGGATATCTAGCACGAACTGTTATTGGCTGAATGTTTCTGAAAACACCCACCCACCAATCACCGATCGCATTAGTTGACCAGTGCCCAGTCTTGCAGGGGTTTCAATCATGGCCAAATTCCCTTCTTAACCATGTGATGTTGATAATACTAAGTTAAAATGCCAAGATAACTTGATCAAGCTAATGTAATTTATATCATATTAAAATTAGACAATAGTAACTACATATGTCGTATTTTTTAGTTCCTCCACGTCCTCCGAAACCGTCTTCTGCACAGCGAAAGCCATTTACTTCCGCGCCCTCGCTGGAAGACTCAGATGAGTACATTGAGCCAGAGGTAGGTTACGTGGAATGAATGGACCAAATTGCGAATTCTTCTGACATTTTCAATGAGATACAAATGAGGGTAGATCAATGCTAATCTCCTAGGGATAATTGACCCCCCGAACAATATTTTGATGTATTACCATATTCTTCTGTAGGGAATGGAAAATTACGAACCACCCGAACCGTTGCGAAGTAAGGGATCATTCACATAGTTATTGATTGCACTTTTGAAGTTTTTACCTCGATGTTTTATTGCTCTATTTTCTTTTCCGTTATGCTATTACAGATAACAAGAAAGCAGTTATTGACGAGCCGGCAAGTAGATTTGATTATATATTAAGTAAAATCACCTGTAAAGCCACACTAAGGAATTGCATTTTCGAAAAACGCCTTAAAGACGAAACTCAGAGTGTACCTTAGCGATAACTGACACAAGCAAAGGAATCTTATTTTGGTTTTTTTGTTTTTTTAATTGATAATTATTCTTCTTTTAAAATAAATTATTCGGTCTATTCTGTCTATGTATAACCTGTTATGTCCATAATATGTCAGAGTTTACATTTTGAAAAGATGGGACAGCTAGCAAGCGTTCTTGTGGCTGTACTTATCCAAGGGCAAATCACCCATTCTCATCAAATTTTTTTTTATTATTATTTTTGTTGTCCAGGAAGTAGAGAATTATGAACCGCCTACGCTACAACGAGGTAAAGCGATCATTAGCATGGCTTACATTTTGCTGTTGAAGCGTAGTTTGTTGTTGAATTAATGTTTTATGTTTGTTACATGAATTCACCTGAACAGAAACAAAGAAACCCGGAATGGAAGAGCCTGTAAGTAGAATCAAGTCTTTGTTAAAATAAATCAAACATTTACAATTAATATTAATATAAATTTGCTGTTTTATACCTCGCTTCCGTGAATTTCATTGGCTATCGTATGATATACTATCCTTTAATAGCAAATAAAATGACATCAGCTCGATCAAAACGGACATACTAACACAGTTAGACAGGTCTACTTCCTTTCCGCCCATTTATTTGAAAGCGGGGCTTGCTGTGTAATTAATTATAAAATGAGGTTTGATTAATACACGACATTTTTTGATATTAATGTACCTTAGTAAACGGCACTGCATTTTGATGTCTTCAGTACTAGTTGGTTAGTCCCTCCAGCCTCGTTTGGGAGCGAAAATTCCCCTGGATTTGGTACTTGTCCATCACAGAACATTAAATAAGGCGCCGTTTGTTAATGTGATCTATCAATACCCGGGGATTTGAGGATATGACTCTAAGACAATGAATATTGTGAAACATTGGCGGAAACGTCTTACACACATCCACAGGAAGGGATATGTGGTAAGACAATATAAAAGAAACGTTTCATTAAGTCTATTCGTATTTGAACAAGTAGGGTTTACATGCATGCATAACTTACCATTTTTACTTACTGTCTTCGTCCGTGAGGACTTTCTAATGAACTGCACCTTCGTACTCAAGCTCTTTTTTCGAGTGGGGAAGGAGCGAAATGGCCCTGCGTAAAGGTTGTGATGTCCTGTTGTGAACGTTTATGCTGATAAGAAACATTGTGAAGAAGTCAAGGTTTATATGTCATGTTTTCACGTGAGCAACAATTCATGTAAAGAAAGAAAATACGAAGAAGCTAAGATTGAGGATACAGTTCAATTACTTGTGTGATGTTCTTTCACAGTTTGGAAATTGAAAATCGTACCTGCAGTTCATTACGAGAGATTTTTAGATTTTTAACTTGTAAGCAATACAGTTGTTTTCTGATCAATAACGTTTAAATGGAATTGTTTAGATAGTCCAAGAGGATTACGAAATTCCAGCAAATCCTGAACCAACAAGTAAGTGTACATTTGTTTGGCCTCCCGTTTTCTGACTTGTCGCCGTAACTTCTTCAATCTTCTTCCTTTGTTTCTTTCTTTATTGCTTGCTTGCTTGCTTGCTTGCTTTCCTTCCTTCTTTCTTCTATTTCTTTCTTTCTCTTTTTTACTCTTTCTTCCCTTCTCTTTATTTCTTTTTTACTTTCGCGTTTTTTGTCCGTTCTCTTTCTTTCTCTTTTTCTTTCTTTGTCTCTCTCTTTCTTCCTTCCTTTCCTTCTATCTTTCTTTCTTCCTTTCTTTTTCTTTTTTTCTTCCTTTTCTTTCTTTCTTCTTTTCCTTTCTTTTTTCTTTCTTTTTTCTTTCTTTCTTTCCTCCTTTCTTCCTTCCTTCCATTTGTTCTTTCTTTTTTCTTTCCTTTCTTTCTTTCTTCCTTTCTCTCTTCCTTTTCTTCAGCCTTTCTTACTTTTTACTGCTGTACAGTAAAGTAGCAGTTGATAGATTTCATTTGACGAATGATTGTAGCTGCTTGTGAGTAACTCGATAAAAAAAACCATGCTTGTGCTTCGCTTCTCTTTTTTTTCTAATATTTTTCAATGTTGACGATTTAGTTCTGCAGTGATATCCTGTTTTAAACCAGGTTTTAAATCGGTATCTCAATGACAGCAATTTTATCTTGAGCTGTGCTCAAAATCTCGGCTTGTTCATCATTTCCGCTTCTTGTTCCCTAACAGAGGAAAGTCCTCCCCCGCAACCCAAAATGAATCTTCCTAAAAAGTTTGGCCAAAATATCTTCAGGCGACGTTCAAACCGCGAACCACCTCCCACGTTTCCAGGTTTGGCAACAAAACGTGCACCGGACATCCCCCGGAAACCGGATAACCAGCGTTCCCCTGCTGAAAAGTCTGGTACTGTCGAAAACAGAACCTCACGACCAAACGCTGCTCCATCTGTTCAAGAAAGAAACCAAATTCGTCCTAAGCCTGCTCCAAGTTCCGAAAACCGGAAACTTCCCTCTAAACCTCGACCAGATAATCCTGAAGGACATGAAACTAAAAGAGCTCCAAATGAAAATCCGAAGTCCAAAATGCCCGTTCTTCCCCCCCGACCACCAGTGTCAGATCTCGTGGATTCAAGACCGAGCAGGTAAAAAAAGATGTCGGCAAACTTTGTATAGATGTGAGATTTGACATTTGTAAAGAAACCTTGTAAGCTTCGTTTATTCTGATGGACCTAGCTCTTTCCTGCCCTGAGGTCTTTTCCAGCCCGGTGAATTATCTGGTGTAGTTGATCGAAGTACAATAATAAAAGACCTATCGGGAAAGGAAACGATTGAGAGGATGTAAATCTTTCATGTCCGGAGGTCTTCCTTTGCTGAGTAGTATCATCTGGCGTTAGACAAAGCAAAGACCTATCGGGTCTAGGGAAAGTTGCTTGAAAGGATTTAAGTCTTTCATGCTCAGAGGTCTTCTTTTGCCAGTTGAAATCAAAGCCAAAGTGAAAAATAAAAGACCTATCAGCGCAGGTCGGAGTCAAACTACTAGTGGTCTTTTTCCATTGAAATGTGATTGAGGGCAAACGTGCCATAGAGATACATTTATTCGCCGCCATTACCACCATTATAAAGACAGAATTAGTGACCAAGCGTTCGGCGCACCTCAGTTGGCAGAACACTGCTCTAGATTCGCAGAGTCGCGAATTCAATTCCCAGAAAGAGGCCATTGAGCAGTGTTTTTTTTTTTCAGTCGGTCCCACTTAAGTCTTCAAATATAAATTATAAGCCTCATTTCTTTTGATCGAGACTAAATATGCCAAATATTCCCTGAATTATTTAATGTTTATTTTGTAAAAGGTCCGGCAGTACGCCTACTGTCCCCGCTGATCCTCCTTTACCTCCTCGCAAACAGCCAGCCCAGCCACCTCAGAGTACTCCGTCTTCCAAGGAGGTAGGTCTATGTGTGGTTGCCGCGTTCATCAGAAAACACGTGTTTTGTTTGACGTGTAGTGTTGTTTATTGACGTATAGCGTCGTTTGTTTACGTTTAGAGTCGTTTGTTTACGTGTTGTGTCGTTTATTTACGTGTAGCGCCGTTTAAAAAAATGTACATTTTAAACTTCTTGGTATCGCGTTCTCATTTCGGATATCTTTAACTTAACCCAGCTGCTGTTTCAGATTCTTTTGGATGGGATTGTGTGAGTATTCAGTGTGGGATTGTGTTAAACAAAGGTTCTTCATATTTAATCCCTTTCCTCTGTTTCAGACAAACCTTTCGCCACCTCCAACCAACGGGTAAGCAAGCTGTTACTCAATTTAATTATCAAAAAATTACGAATGACCTCACGGTCTGTTACGATGTCAAAATTGACATCGTAACAGACCGATGTCAAAACATAAAACGATCGTAACAGACAAAACAAAACAAAACGATCGTAACAGACCGTCAGTCATTACGATGTCAAAATTGACATCGTAATGACTGACGTCACGGTCACAGTTTTCACTGTGACCAACGACCTACATCTCTGCCGTTCTTGCCAAGTACTCATACCCAAGATATAAGACTTACATGGAATTAGCAAAAACCACCACATTCAAACATTCCTAAATTTATTTAAATATTCTTCGTTATAGGATTCCTATATCTGCTCGACCGCCAAAAAAACAAGGTTTGAAATTTCTTAATTTTTATTCTTTGACCAAGTGAATGGAGTAAGAAACATACTCCGAAGAATACCATTTTGGAAACTCAATATTCGAGCTAATAGACAAGACGAAACTAATATCTACTAGCTCGAATATTGAGTTTACAAAATGGTATTCTTCGGAGTATGTTTCCTACTAATATTTCTTTAGGTTGTCGGTTGGTAATGGTTTCAAAGTGAATGGCGTTTAATTGAAATGGAGTGGAATGGAGTGACGTTTAGAGACGTTGTGTGAAGTGGAGTGTAATGTAGTGAAGTGCAGAGACGTCGAGTGGAATGGAGTGAAGTGTAGAGACGTTGAGTGGAGTGGAGTGGAATGAAGTGCAGAGACGAGTTGAGTGGAGTGGAATGAAGTGGAGTGAAAGTGAGGACAAGAGAAGTGTGATGAGATGGAGTGAGTTAAAGTGAGGTGGGGTGAAAAGAGGTGAGGTTTAAGTGAGTTGAGGTGAGGTTGGATGGGGCGAGGTAGGTGGTGTAAGACGGCTTGAGGTGAAATGTGTTAGGATGAGATGAGGTACGATAGGTTCAGATCAGGACGGACTTAAAAATGTTCCCATTGGTGAATTGCTTAACTGTCAAGTGATCTCGTCTCCCAATAAGGAAAATTTATTACATGGATGAGCTTGATATGAGGTCTGTACGCAAAATAACGCCTGCTGATTGGCCCTCTAGCCGTCCAATTAGCTTTACGTACTGACCTGACCGACATATTTTGGCGGGAAAATTTCCCAGGTAATTTCAAAGTGAACAGGTCAGATTCGTTTTTTGCGCACAGACCTCACTTCTTTGTCGCTCGGTCTGTACGAAAACGTCAGTTAAAAACTTTCTCGTACGGACCTCACTTTCAGTTTATGAGTAATGTGTACTTTGCATCCCAATCACTTAGTAAAAGTGCATCTAGGTTGCCATTAAGGTTTGCAGATTGGATGTATTTCAGCTGGTTAACCTACGTGTTGGACTACCAAACGTTGTGAATACAATTGCCTTGTCGGTAGCTTTTCTTGAAGAGTGATTATTTTGTCCACCTTTTTACTCACTATGTCTGTAGCAAAAATTCTTTTTTGAAAACTTTAACTTAATTGATCTGTGTCCATATTTATAGAATCTCCCAGCAAGTCACCCCATAAGGCAAGTGAAGTCGTAATGTTTAACACCCTGTTATAACATTGATGCAAGTCCTTCAAAATCTAGTGCATTTCATAAGCGGATTGCTCGTATGTTTACAGACAAAGGAGCAAATCCTGCATGAACAACCATGGTTTCACGGATCAATTACGAAGGAGGCAATTTCAGAAGCACTCAAAAGACCAAAGCGGGTGAGTAATTTATGGATCATCCTTGTCAAAGACCTGAGTTTTAGCGAACAATAATCACTTATTATGCATCTTATCATATTAAACGCTATCTTGAACATAGCACTATTCACTTGCAGCGTAAGTAACAATCTTGTGCTGGAACTTTTGTTTACCATCTTAGTTCTTATAGCTTAGGTACCAGAGAGTGTTACTAGTCATCTAAAGGTTGGGGGTGGGAGCTGGTTACAGGTTGGAAACAAACCTTTGATCACTGAGTCCTTGTAGCCTATTGGTTGGAGCGTCTCACTGGTTATCAGGATAAAAGTTTTACACATAGCTAACCTTTGCTCACCATCTCATTCAATGTAGTTCAGTGGCAAGAGTGTCTCACTGGTAACCTGGACTCACTATCTTAGTCCATGAAGCTCAATGCCCAGAGTGACTCTCTGGTCAACAGGTTACACACATGTAACCTTGACTTTATGTCAAGGTTACAAAAGATTTTCCCCACGTTTTGGAGCTCAGAAACTCCTAGAACTTATGGCTTTAACCCACCATTTCTCAGCACCATAGTGAGAAATCAAGGAATTGCCACGCTATCAAGTCGACTTTTTTTTTCACAGGACGGCGCCTATCTTGTTCGCAGAAGCACAAGAGATGCAGGAAAATATATAATGTCACTTTCTTATAAATCTGACATCAGGCATCTCAAGTAAGTTTACAGTGTCATAACGTGTGTCATCGTTATAAAGTTCCATATGCAACTTGTGAAATGACATATGTTACTTATAAAGTGTCATATTCTGCTCATAAAAATAATAGTAGTTCAAGTGTAGACATAGCTAGAGGTTCATGGTTGCACTGACTTGTGAGTGCATAAACCTTGGAAAACACAAAGTATTGAGGTCTTGTTACTTCACATGTCGATTATCCGAAAACGTGTGTCAGTGAGATTACATAATTTGGAAAGCTTCTGCTACAGATAAAATACCTTGCGGACTTTGGTTTTAACCTCCAATCTGATCTTCTGATCTGCATTTTCTTTCTAGTATACCTTATGAAAACGGACTATATCGACTGGGGGATAGTGGAACTGTTGTAAGTGTTAAATATCTTCATAAATGTTCAACTGCTGGGAATTATGTATTTTGGAATGGTTTTGTTGGGTTTCGTTGTGCGAGTTCGTGACCTTTTTATGGATGTATATTTTTATAATTTTGAGAGCAGCACAGTACCTTCAGTATCGGATCCTTTAAGGTCGTCATAGATTTGCCGATTTGTTATTACATATGTCTTGTGAATTTATTAACTTGCATGCTGATGTCATCAGCTGTAATATCCTGATGTGGTGCTATAGCAGTATATGATTAACCTGTGCTTTATTTTGATCTGAGGTTGTATTGCTGTTGGACTGCGTCGATGTCTTTTATCTTTGTTTTATTTTTATTATTAAAATCGTGTTATTGTTGTCGTTGTAATAATTTTTGTTTTCCATTTTTTTCTCTTTCTTTTTTCTTTTTTTTCTTTCTTCTTCTCTTTCTTCTTCTTCTTCTTCTTCTTCTTCTTCTCCTCATAATTATTATTAGTAGTAGTAGCAGTATCATTGTTACTATATTTTAAATCTTTATGACAAAACAAAACTATAATTTTTGAAATACTTTTTTTTTTTTTCCAGAAATTCTCAACCATTATAGAATTAGTCGAACACTTTAAAAGAAATGATATCGAGTTCAGTGCGGGGGGAAAAACACAGCTTACCCATCCTTGCGTTAGAAAGAACTAAGTTGGAAAAAGACCGGCATTCCGTGCGGGAAGTCAGTCTTTCTCCCTGCAAGGTACCAAGCGAAGGTAGAACGATATTTTATTCAAATGACATTGGAATTACTGAATTTTCTAAAAATAGTTTGTATATATAATTTCCTTTAAAATATTAATGAGTTTTAGAATATGTGCAGGTAATACCTTAAGAAATATTCTCGGTTTTTAAAACGCTTTGAATTATTAATTAATAATCTCATGAAAAGTTTCTCTTCATGTTTATCTCTGAAGATGATCCTGAAATCGGTAATTATGTTATGCTTCGTTTTCATACACATACGGATAAGTTCCAACGACGAATTGCCGCGCCAGTGAGGTTGCACAAAAGATTAGCTACTGTCTTTCCTTCTTGCAATGTGATTACATCTCTAATCCAGTGGCCTATCATGACTTTGTTAAGCCATCCAACTCTTTATACTGATCAACCAACGTCTTATTGGTTAACTCCCAGGGGAATTCCAATTCCCATAGGATATATTTTCCAAAGTCCAAATCGCCCAAAATTCGATTTTTCAGTTCGTGTAATAAATCCCAGGGAAATTCCATATCCCAAACGAATTAAAGTCAAAAGTGAAAAATTAGTTAATTCCCAAGAGAATTCCAATTCCCATGGGATTTATTTTCCCATGTCAAAACTGATCAAAATTCAATTTTTCAGTTCGTGTAATAAATTCCACTGGAATTCCAATTCCCAAAGGAGGAATTAAAGTGAAAAGAGAAAAATTAGTTAATTCCCAAGAGAATTCCAATTTCCATGGGATTTATTTTCCCAAGTCAAAACCGACCAAAATTCAATTTTTCAGTTCGTGTAATAAATCCCACTGGAATTCCAATTCCCAAAGGAGGAATTAAAGTGAAAAGAGAAAAATTAGTTAATTCCCAAGAGAATTCCAATTCCCATGGGATTTATTTTCCCAAGTCAAAACCGACCAAAATTCAATTTTTCAGTTCGTGTAATAAATCCCACTGGAATTCCAATTCCCAAAGGAGGAATTAAAGTGAAAAGAGAAAAATTAGTTAATTCCCAAGAGAATTCCAATTCCCATGGGATTTATTTTCCCAAGTCAAAACCGACCAAAATTCAATTTTTCAGTTCGTGTAATAAATCCCACGGGAATTCCAATTCCCAAAGGAGGAATTAAAGTGGAAAGTGAAAAATTAGTAAATTTTCAAGAGAATTCCAATTCCCATGGGATTTATTTTCCCAAGTCAAAACCGACCAAAATTCAATTTTTCAGTTCGTGTAATAAATCCCACGGGAATTCCAATTCCCAAAGGAGGAATTAAAGTGAAATGTGAAAAATTAGTAAATTTCCAAGAGAATTCCAATTCTCAAGGGATTTATTTTCCCAAGTCAAAACCGAGCAAAATTCCGTTTTTCAGTTCGTGTAATAAATCCCAGGGGAATTCCAATCCCCAATGGAATTAAAGTGAAAAGTGAAAAATTACTTAATTCCCAAGGGAATTCCAATTCCCATGGGAATTCCAATTCCCATGGGATTTATTTTCCCATGTCAAAACTGACCAAAATTCCAATTTTTCAGTTCGTGTAATAAATCCCACTGGAATTCCAATTCCCAAACGAATTAAAGTGAAAAGAGAAAAATTAGTTAATTCCCAAGAGAATTCCAATTCCCATGGGATTTATTTTCCCATGTCAAAACTGATCAAAATTCAATTTTTCAGTTCGTGTAATAAATCCCACAGGAATTCCAATTCCCAAAGGAGGAATTAAAGTGAAATGTGAAAAATTAGTAAATTTCCAAGAGAATTCCAATTCCCATGGGATTTATTTTCCCAAGTCAAAACCGACCAAAATTCCATTTTTCAGTTCGTGTAATAAATCCCAGGGGAATTCCAATTCCCAAAGGAATTAAAGTGAAAAGTGAAAAATTAGTTAATTCCCAAGGGAATTCCAATTCTCAAGGGATTTATTTTCCCAAGTCAAAACCGACCAAAATTCCGTTTTTCAGTTCGTGTAATAAATCCCAGGGGAATTCCAATCCCCAATGGAATTAAAGTGAAAAGTGAAAAATTACTTAATTCCCAAGGGAATTCCAATTCCCATGGGAATTCCAATTCCCATGGGATTTATTTTCCCATGTCAAAACTGACCAAAATCCAATTTTTCAGTTCGTGTAATAAATCCCAGGGGAATTCCAATTCCCAAACGAATTAAAGTGAACAGTGAAAAATTAGTTAATTCCCAAGGGAATTCCAATTCCCATGGGATTTATTTTCCCAAGTCAAAACCGACCAAAATTCCATTTTTCAGTTGGTGTAATAAATCCCAGGGGAATTTCAATTCCCAAGGGAATTAAAGTGAAAAATTAGTTAATTCCCGAGAGAATTCCAATTCCCATGCGATTTATTTTCCCAGGTCAAAACCAACCAAACTTCCATTTTTCAGTTGGTGTAATAAATCCCAGGGGAATTTCAATTCCCAAAGGAATTAAACCGAAAAGTTAGTTAATTCCCAAGAGAATTCCAATTCCAAAGCGATTTATTTTCCCAAGTCAAAACCGACCAAAATTCAATTTTTCAGTTCGTGTAGTAAATCCCAGGGGAATTCCAATTCCCAAAGGAGGAATTAAAGTGAAAAGTGAAAAATTAGTAAATTTCCAAGAGAATTCCAATTCCCATGGGATTTATTTTCCCAAGTCAAAACCGACCAAAATTCCATTTTTCAGTTCGTGTAATAAATCCCAGGGGAATTCCAATCCCCAATGGAATTAAAGTGAAAAGTGAAAAATTACTTAATTCCCAAGGGAATTCCAATTCCCATGGGATTTATTTTCCCATGTCAAAACTGACCAAAATCCAATTTTTCAGTTCGTGTAATAAATCCCACTGGAATTCCAATTCCCAAAGGAGGAATTAAAGTGAAAAGAGAAAAATTAGTAAATTTCCAAGAGAATTCCAATTCCCATGGGATTTATTTTCCCAAGTCAAAACCGACCAAAGTTCCGTTTTTCAGTTCGTGTAATAAATCCCAGGGGAATTCCAATCCCCAATGGAATTAAAGTGAAAAGTGAAAAATTACTTAATTCCCAAGGGAATTCCAATTCCCATGGGATTTATTTTCCCATGTCAAAACTGACCAAAATCCAATTTTTCAGTTCGTGTAATAAATCCCACTGGAATTCCAATTCCCAAAGGAGGAATTAAAGTGAAAAGAGAAAAATTAGTTAATTCCCAAGAGAATACCAATTCCCATGGGATTTATTTTCCCATGTCAAAACTGATCAAAATTCAATTTTTCAGTTCGTGTAATAAATCCCACGGGAATTCCAATTCCCAAAGGAGGAATTAAAGTGAAATGTGAAAAATTAGTAAATTTCCAAGAGAATTCCAATTCCCATGGGATTTATTTTCCGATGTCAAAACTGATCAAAATTCAATTTTTCAGTTCGTGTAATAAATCCCACGGGAATTCCAATTCCCAAAGGAGGAATTAAAGTGAAATGTGAAAAATTAGTAAATTTCCAAGAGAATTCCAATTCTCAAGGGATTTATTTTCCCAAGTCAAAACCGAGCAAAATTCCGTTTTTCAGTTCGTGTAATAAATCCCAGGGGAATTCCAATCCCCAATGGAATTAAAGTGAAAAGTGAAAAATTACTTAATTCCCAAGGGAATTCCAATTCCCATGGGAATTCCAATTCCCATGGGATTTATTTTCCCATGTCAAAACTGACCAAAATTCAATTTTTCAGTTCGTGTAATAAATCCCACTGGAATTCCAATTCCCAAACGAATTAAAGTGAAAAGAGAAAAATTAGTTAATTCCCAAGAGAATTCCAATTCCCATGGGATTTATTTTCCCATGTCAAAACTGATCAAAATTCAATTTTTCAGTTCGTGTAATAAATCCCACAGGAATTCCAATTCCCAAAGGAGGAATTAAAGTGAAATGTGAAAAATTAGTAAATTTCCAAGAGAATTCCAATTCCCATGGGATTTATTTTCCCAAGTCAAAACCGACCAAAATTCCATTTTTCAGTTCGTGTAGTAAATCCCAGGGGAATTCCAATTCCCAAAGGAATTAAAGTGAAAAGTGAAAAATTAGTTAATTCCCACGGGAATTCCAATTCTCAAGGGATTTATTTTCCCAAGTCAAAACCGACCAAAATTCCGTTTTTCAGTTCGTGTAATAAATCCCAGGGGAATTCCAATCCCCAATGGAATTAAAGTGAAAAGTGAAAAATTACTTAATTCCCAAGGGAATTCCAATTCCCATGGGAATTCCAATTCCCATGGGATTTATTTTCCCATGTCAAAACTGACCAAAATCCAATTTTTCAGTTCGTGTAATAAATCCCACTGGAATTCCAATTCCCAAACGAATTAAAGTGAAAAGAGAAAAATTGGTTAATTCCCAAGAGAATTCCAATTCCCATGGGATTTATTTTCCCATGTCAAAACTGATCAAAATTCAATTTTTCACTTCGTGTAATAAATCCCACAGGAATTCCAATTCCCAAAGGAGGAATTAAAGTGAAATGTGAAAAATTAGTAAATTTCCAAGAGAATTCCAATTCCCATGGGATTTATTTTCCCAAGTCAAAACCGACCAAAATTCCATTTTTCAGTTCGTGTAGTAAATCCCAGGGGAATTCCAATTCCCAAAGGAATTAAAGTGAAAAGTGAAAAATTAGTTAATTCCCACGGGAATTCCAATTCTCAAGGGATTTATTTTCCCAAGTCAAAACCGACCAAAATTCCGTTTTTCAGTTCGTGTAATAAATCCCACGGGAATTCCAATTCCCATGGGATTTATTTTCCCATGTCAAAACTGACCAAAATCCAATTTTTCAGTTCGTGTAATAAATCCCACTGGAATTCCAATTCCCAAACGAATTAAAGTGAAAAGAGAAAAATTAGTTAATCCCCAAGAGAATTCCAATTCCCATGGGATTTATTTTCCCATGTCAAAACTGATCAAAATTCAATTTTTCAGTTCGTGTAATAAATCCCACAGGAATTCCAATTCCCAAAGGAGGAATTAAAGTGAAATGTGAAAAATTAGTAAATTTCCAAGAGAATTCCAATTCCCATGGGATTTATTTTCCCAAGTCAAAACCGACCAAAATTCCATTTTTCAGTTCGTGTAGTAAATCCCAGGGGAATTCCAATTCCCAAAGGAATTAAAGTGAAAAGTGAAAAATTAGTTAATTCCCACGGGAATTCCAATTCTCAAGGGATTTATTTTCCCAAGTCAAAACCGACCAAAATTCCGTTTTTCAGTTCGTGTAATAAATCCCAGGGGAATTCCAATCCCCAATGGAATTAAAGTGAAAAGTGAAAAATTACTTAATTCCCAAGGGAATTCCAATTCCCATGGGATATATTTTCCCATGTCAAAACTGACCAAAATCCAATTTTTCAGTTCGTGTAATAAATCCCACTGGAATTCCAATTCCCAAACGAATTAAAGTGAAAAGTGAAAAATTAGTTAATTCCCAAGAGAATTCCAATTCCCATGGAATTTATTTTCCCAAGTCAAAACCGACCAAAATTCAATTTTTCAGTTGGTATAATAAATCCCAGGGGAATTCCAATTTCCAAAGGAATTTAAGCGAAAAGTGAAAAACTAGTTAATTCCCAAGGGAATTCCAATTCCCATGTGATTTATTTTCCCAAGTCAAAACCGACCAAAATTCCATTTTTCAATTGGTGTAATAAATCCCAGGAGAATTCAAATTCCCATGGGATTTATTTTCCCAAGTCCAAATCTATCAAAATTCCATTTTTAAATTGGTGTAATAAATCCCAGGGGAATTCCAATTCTCAATAAACTTTCATATTCTGCACTTATTTCGAAAGTTGAAAATTGGTCGAAAAATCGTCCAAAACCAAAGGTTAACCCCTTTACATTTTGGTCCAATTTTTCCACCTCAAATTTTCAACGTAATTTCGCTCAGAAACCACTCCAATCACTGCAAAACTACTTTCTATGCAATAAACTTTCACATTCTGCTCTTATTTCGAAAGTTGAAAATTGGTCGAAAAATCGTCAAAAACCAAAGGTTAACCCCTTTACATTTTGCTCCAATTTTTCCACCTCAAATTTTCAACGTAATTTCGCTCAGAAACCACTCCAATCACTGCAAAACTACTTTCTATGCAATAAACTTTCACATTCTGCTCTTATTTCGAAAGTTGAAAATTGATCGAAAAATTGACAAAAACCAAAGGTTAACCCCTTTACATTTTGGTCAAATTTTTCCACCTCAAATTTTCAACGTAATTTCGCTCAAAAACCACTCCAATCACTGCGAAACTACTTTCTATGCAATAAACTTTCACATTCTGCTCTTATTTCGAAAGTTGAAAATTGGTCGAAAAATCGTCAAAAACCAAAGGTTAACCCCTTTACATTTTGGTCAAATTTTTCCACCTCAAAGTTTCAAAGTAATTTCGCTCAAAAACCACTCCAATCACTGCAAAACTACTGTCTATACAATAAACTTTCATATTCTACTCTTATTTCGAAAATTTCAAATTGGTCGAAAAATCGTCAAAAACCAAAGGTTAACCCCTTTACATTTTGGTCCAATTTTTCCACCTCAAATTTTCAACGTAATTTCGCTCAGAAACCACTCCAATCACTGCAAAACTACTTTCTATGCAATAAACTTTCACATTCTGCTCTTATTTCGAAAGTTGAAAATTGGTCGAAAAATCGTCAAAAACCAAAGGTTAACCCCTTTACATTTTGCTCCAATTTTTCCACCTCAAATTTTCAACGTAATTTCGCTCAGAAACCACTCCAATCACTGCAAAACTACTTTCTATGCAATAAACTTTCACATTCTGCTCTTATTTCGAAAGTTGAAAATTGATCGAAAAATTCACAAAAACCAAAGGTTAACTCCTTTACATTTTTGTCAAATTTTTCCACATCAAATTTTCAACGTAATTTCGCTCAGAAACCACTCCAATCACTGCAAAACTACTTTCTATGCAATAAACTTTCACATTCTGCTCTTATTTCGAAAGTTGAAAATTGGTCGAAAAATCGTCAAAAACCAAAGGTTAACCCCTTTACATTTTGCTCCAATTTTTCCACCTCAAATTTTCAACGTAATTTCGCTCAGAAACCACTCCAATCACTGCAAAACTACTTTCTATGCAATAAACTTTCACATTCTGCTCTTATTTCGAAAGTTGAAAATTGGTCGAAAAATCGTCAAAAACCAAAGGTTAACCCCTTTACATTTTGCTCCAATTTTTCCACCTCAAATTTTCAACGTAATTTCGCTCAGAAACCACTCCAATCACTGCAAAACTACTTTCTATGCAATAAACTTTCACATTCTGCTCTTATTTCGAAAGTTGAAAATTGGTCGAAAAATCGTCAAAAACCAAAGGTTAACCCCTTTACATTTTGCTCCAATTTTTCCACCTCAAATTTTCAACGTAATTTCGCTCAGAAACCACTCCAATCACTGCAAAACTACTTTCTATGCAATAAACTTTCACATTCTGCTCTTATTTCGAAAGTTGAAAATTGGTCGAAAAATCGTCAAAAACCAAAGGTTAACCCCTTTACATTTTGCTCCAATTTTTCCACCTCAAATTTTCAACGTAATTTCGCTCAGAAACCACTCCAATCACTGCAAAACTACTTTCTATGCAATAAACTTTCACATTCTGCTCTTATTTCGAAAGTTGAAAATTGGTCGAAAAATCGTCAAAAACCAAAGGTTAACCCCTTTACATTTTGGTCCAATTTTTCCACCTCAAATTTTCAACGTAATTTCGCTCAAAAACCACTCCAATCACTGCGAAACTACTTTCTATGCAATAAACTTTCACATTCTGCTCTTATTTCGAAAGTTGAAAATTGGTCGAAAAATCGTCAAAAACCAAAGGTTAACCCCTTTACATTTTGCTCCAATTTTTCCACCTCAAATTTTCAACGTAATTTCGATCAGAAACCACTCCAATCACTGCAAAACTACTTTCTATGCAATAAACTTTCATATTCTGCTCTTATTTCGAAAGTTGAAAATTGGTCGAAAAATCGTCAAAAACCAAAGGTTAACCCCTTTACATTTTGGTCCAATTTTTCCAATTAAAATTTTCAACGTAATTTCGCTAAAAAACCACTCCAATCACTGCAAAACTACTTTCTATGCAATAAACTTTCAAATTCTGCTCTTATTTCGAAAGTTGAAAATTGGTCGAAAAATCGTCAAAAACCAAAGGTTAACCCCTTTACATTTTGCTCCAATTTTTCCACCTCAAATTTTCAACGTAATTTCGCTCAGAAACCACTCCAATCACTGCAAAACTACTTTCTATGCAATAAACTTTCACATTCTGCTCTTATTTCGAAAGTTGAAAATTGGTCGAAAAATCGTCAAAAACCAAAGGTTAACCCCTTTACATTTTGGTCAAATTTTTCCACCTCAAATTTTCAACGTAATTTCGCTCAAAAACCACTGAAATCACTGCAAAACTACTTTCTATGCAATAAACTTTCACATTCTGCTCTTATTTCGAAAGTTGAAAATTGGTCGAAAAATCGTCAAAAACCAAAGGTTAACCCCTTTACATTTTGGTCCAATTTTTCCACCTCAAATTTTCAACGTAATTTCGCTCAGAAACCACTGAAATCACTGCAAAACTACTTTCTATGCAATAAACTTTCACATTCTGCTCTTATTTCGAAAGTTGAAAATTGGTCGAAAAATCGTCAAAAACCAAAGGTTAACCCCTTTACATTTTGGTCAAATTTTTCCACCTCAAATTTTCAACGTAATTTCGCTCAAAAACCACTGAAATCACTGCAAAACTACTTTCTATGCAATAAACTTTCACATTCTGCTCTTATTTCGAAAGTTGAAAATTGGTCGAAAAATCGTCAAAAACCAAAGGTTAACCCCTTTACATTTTGGTCAAATTTTTCCACCTCAAATTTTCGACGTAATTTCGCTCAGAAACCACTGAAATCACTGCAAAACTACTTTCTATGCAATAAACTTTCACATTCTGCTCTTATTTCGAAAGTTGAAAATTGGTCGAAAAATCGTCAAAAACCAAAGGTTAACCCCTTTACATTTTGGTCAAATTTTTCCACCTAAAATTTTCAACGTAATTTCGCTCAGAAACCACTGAAATCACTGCAAAACTACTTTCTATGCAATAAACTTTCACATTCTGCTCTTATTTCGAAAGTTGAAAATTGGTCGAAAAATCGTCAAAAACCAAAGGTTAACCCCTTTACATTTTGGTCAAATTTTTCCACCTAAAATTTTCGACGTAATTTCGCTCAGAAACCACTGAAATCACTGCAAAACTACTTTCTATGCAATAAACTTTCACATTCTGCTCTTATTTCGAAAGTTGAAAATTGGTCGAAAAATCGTCAAAAACCAAAGGTTAACCCCTTTACATTTTGGTCAAATTTTTCCACCTCAAATTTTCAACGTAATTTCGCTCAGAAACCACTCCAATCACTGCAAAACTACTTTCTATGCAATAAACTTTCACATTCTGCTCTTATTTCGAAAGTTGAAAATTGGTCGAAAAATCGTCAAAAACCAAAGGTTAACCCCTTTACATTTTGGTCAAATTTTTCCACCTAAAATTTTCGACGTAATTTCGCTCAAAAACCACTGAAATCACTGCAAAACTACTTTCTATGCAATAAACTTTCACATTCTGCTCTTATTTCGAAAGTTGAAAATTGGTCGAAAAATCGTCAAAAACCAAAGGTTAACCCCTTTACATTTTGGTCAAATTTTTCCACCTAAAATTTTCGACGTAATTTCGCTCAAAAACCACTCCAATCACTGCAAAACTACTTTCTATGCAATAAACTTTCACATTCTGCTCTTATTTCGAAAGTTGAAAATTGGTCGAAAAATCGTCAAAAACCAAAGGTTAACCCCTTTACATTTTGGTCAAATTTTTCCACCTAAAATTTTCGACGTAATTTCGCTCAAAAACCACTGAAATCACTGCAAAACTACTTTCTATGCAATAAACTTTCACATTCTGCTCTTATTTCGAAAGTTGAAAATTGGTCGAAAAATCGTCAAAAACCAAAGGTTAACCCCTTTACATTTTGGTCAAATTTTTCCACCTAAAATTTTCGACGTAATTTCGCTCAAAAACCACTGAAATCACTGCAAAACTACTTTCTATGCAATAAACTTTCACATTCTGCTCTTATTTCGAAAGTTGAAAATTGGTCGAAAAATCGTCAAAAACCAAAGGTTAACCCCTTTACATTTTGGTCAAATTTTTCCACCTAAAATTTTCGACGTAATTTCGCTCAAAAACCACTGAAATCACTGCAAAACTACTTTCTATGCAATAAACTTTCACATTCTGCTCTTATTTCGAAAGTTGAAAATTGGTCGAAAAATCGTCAAAAACCAAAGGTTAACCCCTTTACATTTTGGTCAAATTTTTCCACCTAAAATTTTCGACGTAATTTCGCTCAAAAACCACTGAAATCACTGCAAAACTACTTTCTATGCAATAAACTTTCACATTCTGCTCTTATTTCGAAAGTTGAAAATTGGTCGAAAAATCGTCAAAAACCAAAGGTTAACCCCTTTACATTTTGGTCAAATTTTTCCACCTAAAATTTTCGACGTAATTTCGCTCAAAAACCACTGAAATCACTGCAAAACTACTTTCTATGCAATAAACTTTCACATTCTGCTCTTATTTCGAAAGTTGAAAATTGGTCGAAAAATCGTCAAAAACCAAAGGTTAACCCCTTTACATTTTGGTCAAATTTTTCCACCTAAAATTTTCGACGTAATTTCGCTCAAAAACCACTGAAATCACTGCAAAACTACTTTCTATGCAATAAACTTTCACATTCTGCTCTTATTTCGAAAGTTGAAAATTGGTCGAAAAATCGTCAAAAACCAAAGGTTAACCCCTTTACATTTTGGTCAAATTTTTCCACCTAAAATTTTCGACGTAATTTCGCTCAAAAACCACTGAAATCACTGCAAAACTACTTTCTATGCAATAAACTTTCACATTCTGCTCTTATTTCGAAAGTTGAAAATTGGTCGAAAAATCGTCAAAAACCAAAGGTTAACCCCTTTACATTTTGGTCAAATTTTTCCACCTAAAATTTTCGACGTAATTTCGCTCAAAAACCACTGAAATCACTGCAAAACTACTTTCTATGCAATAAACTTTCACATTCTGCTCTTATTTCGAAAGTTGAAAATTGGTCGAAAAATCGTCAAAAACCAAAGGTTAACCCCTTTACATTTTGGTCAAATTTTTCCACCTAAAATTTTCGACGTAATTTCGCTCAAAAACCACTGAAATCACTGCAAAACTACTTTCTATGCAATAAACTTTCACATTCTGCTCTTATTTCGAAAGTTGAAAATTGGTCGAAAAATCGTCAAAAACCAAAGGTTAACCCCTTTACATTTTGGTCAAATTTTTCCACCTAAAATTTTCGACGTAATTTCGCTCAAAAACCACTGAAATCACTGCAAAACTACTTTCTATGCAATAAACTTTCACATTCTGCTCTTATTTCGAAAGTTGAAAATTGGTCGAAAAATCGTCAAAAACCAAAGGTTAACCCCTTTACATTTTGGTCAAATTTTTCCACCTAAAATTTTCGACGTAATTTCGCTCAAAAACCACTGAAATCACTGCAAAACTACTTTCTATGCAATAAACTTTCACATTCTGCTCTTATTTCGAAAGTTGAAAATTGGTCGAAAAATCGTCAAAAACCAAAGGTTAACCCCTTTACATTTTGGTCAAATTTTTCCACCTAAAATTTTCGACGTAATTTCGCTCAAAAACCACTGAAATCACTGCAAAACTACTTTCTATGCAATAAACTTTCACATTCTGCTCTTATTTCGAAAGTTGAAAATTGGTCGAAAAATCGTCAAAAACCAAAGGTTAACCCCTTTACATTTTGGTCAAATTTTTCCACCTAAAATTTTCGACGTAATTTCGCTCAAAAACCACTGAAATCACTGCAAAACTACTTTCTATGCAATAAACTTTCACATTCTGCTCTTATTTCGAAAGTTGAAAATTGGTCGAAAAATCGTCAAAAACCAAAGGTTAACCCCTTTACATTTTGGTCAAATTTTTCCACCTAAAATTTTCGACGTAATTTCGCTCAAAAACCACTGAAATCACTGCAAAACTACTTTCTATGCAATAAACTTTCACATTCTGCTCTTATTTCGAAAGTTGAAAATTGGTCGAAAAATCGTCAAAAACCAAAGGTTAACCCCTTTACATTTTGGTCAAATTTTTCCACCTAAAATTTTCGACGTAATTTCGCTCAAAAACCACTGAAATCACTGCAAAACTACTTTCTATGCAATAAACTTTCACATTCTGCTCTTATTTCGAAAGTTGAAAATTGGTCGAAAAATCGTCAAAAACCAAAGGTTAACCCCTTTACATTTTGGTCAAATTTTTCCACCTAAAATTTTCGACGTAATTTCGCTCAAAAACCACTGAAATCACTGCAAAACTACTTTCTATGCAATAAACTTTCACATTCTGCTCTTATTTCGAAAGTTGAAAATTGGTCGAAAAATCGTCAAAAACCAAAGGTTAACCCCTTTACATTTTGGTCAAATTTTTCCACCTAAAATTTTCGACGTAATTTCGCTCAAAAACCACTGAAATCACTGCAAAACTACTTTCTATGCAATAAACTTTCACATTCTGCTCTTATTTCGAAAGTTGAAAATTGGTCGAAAAATCGTCAAAAACCAAAGGTTAACCCCTTTACATTTTGGTCAAATTTTTCCACCTAAAATTTTCGACGTAATTTCGCTCAAAAACCACTGAAATCACTGCAAAACTACTTTCTATGCAATAAACTTTCACATTCTGCTCTTATTTCGAAAGTTGAAAATTGGTCGAAAAATCGTCAAAAACCAAAGGTTAACCCCTTTACATTTTGGTCAAATTTTTCCACCTAAAATTTTCGACGTAATTTCGCTCAAAAACCACTGAAATCACTGCAAAACTACTTTCTATGCAATAAACTTTCACATTCTGCTCTTATTTCGAAAGTTGAAAATTGGTCGAAAAATCGTCAAAAACCAAAGGTTAACCCCTTTACATTTTGGTCAAATTTTTCCACCTAAAATTTTCGACGTAATTTCGCTCAAAAACCACTGAAATCACTGCAAAACTACTTTCTATGCAATAAACTTTCACATTCTGCTCTTATTTCGAAAGTTGAAAATTGGTCGAAAAATCGTCAAAAACCAAAGGTTAACCCCTTTACATTTTGGTCAAATTTTTCCACCTAAAATTTTCGACGTAATTTCGCTCAAAAACCACTGAAATCACTGCAAAACTACTTTCTATGCAATAAACTTTCAGATTCTGCTCTTATTTCGAAAGTTGAAAATTGGTCGAAAAATCGTCAAAAACCAAAGGTTAACCCCTTTACATTTTGGTCAAATTTTTCCACCTAAAATTTTCGACGTAATTTCGCTCAAAAACCACTGAAATCACTGCGAAACTACTTTCTATGCAATAAACTTTCACATTCTGCTCTTATTTCGAAAGTTGAAAATTGGTCGAAAAATCGTCAAAAACCAAAGGTTAACCCCTTTACATTTTGGTCAAATTTTTCCACCTAAAATTTTCGACGTAATTTCGCTCAAAAACCACTGAAATCACTGCAAAACTACTTTCTATGCAATAAACTTTCACATTCTGCTCTTATTTCGAAAGTTGAAAATTGGTCGAAAAATCGTCAAAAACCAAAGGTTAACCCCTTTACATTTTGGTCAAATTTTTCCACCTAAAATTTTCGACGTAATTTCGCTCAAAAACCACTGAAATCACTGCGAAAACTACTTTCTATGCAATAAACTTTCACATTCTGCTCTTATTTCGAAAGTTGAAAATTGGTCGAAAAATCGTCAAAAACCAAAGGTTAACCCCTTTACATTTTGGTCAAATTTTTCCACCTAAAATTTTCGACGTAATTTCGCTCAAAAACCACTGAAATCACTGCAAAACTACTTTCTATGCAATAAACTTTCACATTCTGCTCTTATTTCGAAAGTTGAAAATTGGTCGAAAAATCGTCAAAAACCAAAGGTTAACCCCTTTACATTTTGGTCAAATTTTTCCACCTAAAATTTTCGACGTAATTTCGCTCAAAAACCACTGAAATCACTGCAAAACTACTTTCTATGCAATAAACTTTCACATTCTGCTCTTATTTCGAAAGTTGAAAATTGGTCGAAAAATCGTCAAAAACCAAAGGTTAACCCCTTTACATTTTGGTCAAATTTTTCCACCTAAAATTTTCGACGTAATTTCGCTCAAAAACCACTGAAATCACTGCAAAACTACTTTCTATGCAATAAACTTTCACATTCTGCTCTTATTTCGAAAGTTGAAAATTGGTCGAAAAATCGTCAAAAACCAAAGGTTAACCCCTTTACATTTTGGTCAAATTTTTCCACCTAAAATTTTCGACGTAATTTCGCTCAAAAACCACTGAAATCACTGCAAAACTACTTTCTATGCAATAAACTTTCACATTCTGCTCTTATTTCGAAAGTTGAAAATTGGTCGAAAAATCGTCAAAAACCAAAGGTTAACCCCTTTACATTTTGGTCAAATTTTTCCACCTAAAATTTTCGACGTAATTTCGCTCAAAAACCACTGAAATCACTGCAAAACTACTTTCTATGCAATAAACTTTCACATTCTGCTCTTATTTCGAAAGTTGAAAATTGGTCGAAAAATCGTCAAAAACCAAAGGTTAACCCCTTTACATTTTGGTCAAATTTTTCCACCTAAAATTTTCGACGTAATTTCGCTCAAAAACCACTGAAATCACTGCAAAACTACTTTCTATGCAATAAACTTTCACATTCTGCTCTTATTTCGAAAGTTGAAAATTGGTCGAAAAATCGTCAAAAACCAAAGGTTAACCCCTTTACATTTTGGTCAAATTTTTCCACCTAAAATTTTCGACGTAATTTCGCTCAAAAACCACTGAAATCACTGCAAAACTACTTTCTATGCAATAAACTTTCACATTCTGCTCTTATTTCGAAAGTTGAAAATTGGTCGAAAAATCGTCAAAAACCAAAGGTTAACCCCTTTACATTTTGGTCAAATTTTTCCACCTAAAATTTTCGACGTAATTTCGCTCAAAAACCACTGAAATCACTGCAAAACTACTTTCTATGCAATAAACTTTCACATTCTGCTCTTATTTCGAAAGTTGAAAATTGGTCGAAAAATCGTCAAAAACCAAAGGTTAACCCCTTTACATTTTGGTCAAATTTTTCCACCTAAAATTTTCGACGTAATTTCGCTCAAAAACCACTGAAATCACTGCAAAACTACTTTCTATGCAATAAACTTTCACATTCTGCTCTTATTTCGAAAGTTGAAAATTGGTCGAAAAATCGTCAAAAACCAAAGGTTAACCCCTTTACATTTTGGTCAAATTTTTCCACCTAAAATTTTCGACGTAATTTCGCTCAAAAACCACTGAAATCACTGCAAAACTACTTTCTATGCAATAAACTTTCACATTCTGCTCTTATTTCGAAAGTTGAAAATTGGTCGAAAAATCGTCAAAAACCAAAGGTTAACCCCTTTACATTTTGGTCAAATTTTTCCACCTAAAATTTTCGACGTAATTTCGCTCAAAAACCACTGAAATCACTGCAAAACTACTTTCTATGCAATAAACTTTCACATTCTGCTCTTATTTCGAAAGTTGAAAATTGGTCGAAAAATCGTCAAAAACCAAAGGTTAACCCCTTTACATTTTGGTCAAATTTTTCCACCTAAAATTTTCGACGTAATTTCGCTCAAAAACCACTGAAATCACTGCAAAACTACTTTCTATGCAATAAACTTTCACATTCTGCTCTTATTTCGAAAGTTGAAAATTGGTCGAAAAATCGTCAAAAACCAAAGGTTAACCCCTTTACATTTTGGTCAAATTTTTCCACCTAAAATTTTCGACGTAATTTCGCTCAAAAACCACTGAAATCACTGCAAAACTACTTTCTATGCAATAAACTTTCACATTCTGCTCTTATTTCGAAAGTTGAAAATTGGTCGAAAAATCGTCAAAAACCAAAGGTTAACCCCTTTACATTTTGGTCAAATTTTTCCACCTAAAATTTTCGACGTAATTTCGCTCAAAAACCACTGAAATCACTGCAAAACTACTTTCTATGCAATAAACTTTCACATTCTGCTCTTATTTCGAAAGTTGAAAATTGGTCGAAAAATCGTCAAAAACCAAAGGTTAACCCCTTTACATTTTGGTCAAATTTTTCCACCTAAAATTTTCGACGTAATTTCGCTCAAAAACCACTGAAATCACTGCAAAACTACTTTCTATGCAATAAACTTTCACATTCTGCTCTTATTTCGAAAGTTGAAAATTGGTCGAAAAATCGTCAAAAACCAAAGGTTAACCCCTTTACATTTTGGTCAAATTTTTCCACCTAAAATTTTCGACGTAATTTCGCTCAAAAACCACTGAAATCACTGCAAAACTACTTTCTATGCAATAAACTTTCACATTCTGCTCTTATTTCGAAAGTTGAAAATTGGTCGAAAAATCGTCAAAAACCAAAGGTTAACCCCTTTACATTTTGGTCAAATTTTTCCACCTAAAATTTTCGACGTAATTTCGCTCAAAAACCACTGAAATCACTGCAAAACTACTTTCTATGCAATAAACTTTCACATTCTGCTCTTATTTCGAAAGTTGAAAATTGGTCGAAAAATCGTCAAAAACCAAAGGTTAACCCCTTTACATTTTGGTCAAATTTTTCCACCTAAAATTTTCGACGTAATTTCGCTCAAAAACCACTGAAATCACTGCAAAACTACTTTCTATGCAATAAACTTTCACATTCTGCTCTTATTTCGAAAGTTGAAAATTGGTCGAAAAATCGTCAAAAACCAAAGGTTAACCCCTTTACATTTTGGTCAAATTTTTCCACCTAAAATTTTCGACGTAATTTCGCTCAAAAACCACTGAAATCACTGCAAAACTACTTTCTATGCAATAAACTTTCACATTCTGCTCTTATTTCGAAAGTTGAAAATTGGTCGAAAAATCGTCAAAAACCAAAGGTTAACCCCTTTACATTTTGGTCAAATTTTTCCACCTAAAATTTTCGACGTAATTTCGCTCAAAAACCACTGAAATCACTGCAAAACTACTTTCTATGCAATAAACTTTCACATTCTGCTCTTATTTCGAAAGTTGAAAATTGGTCGAAAAATCGTCAAAAACCAAAGGTTAACCCCTTTACATTTTGGTCAAATTTTTCCACCTAAAATTTTCGACGTAATTTCGCTCAAAAACCACTGAAATCACTGCAAAACTACTTTCTATGCAATAAACTTTCACATTCTGCTCTTATTTCGAAAGTTGAAAATTGGTCGAAAAATCGTCAAAAACCAAAGGTTAACCCCTTTACATTTTGGTCAAATTTTTCCACCTAAAATTTTCGACGTAATTTCGCTCAGAAACCACTGAAATCACTGCAAAACTACTTTCTATGCAATAAACTTTCACATTCTGCTCTTATTTCGAAAGTTGAAAATTGGTCGAAAAATCGTCAAAAACCAAAGGTTAACCCCTTTACATTTTGGTCAAATTTTTCCACCTCAAATTTTCAACGTAATTTCGCTCAAAAACCACTGAAATCACTGCAAAACTACTTTCTATGCAATAAACTTTCACATTCTGCTCTTATTTCGAAAGTTGAAAATTGGTCGAAAAATCGTCAAAAACCAAAGGTTAACCCCTTTACATTTTGGTCAAATTTTTCCACCTCAAATTTTCAACGTAATTTCGCTCAGAAACCACTCCAATCACTGCAAAACTACTTTCTATGCAATAAACTTTCACATTCTGCTCTTATTTCGAAAGTTGAAAATTGGTCGAAAAATCGTCAAAAACCAAAGGTTAACCCCTTTACATTTTGGTCAAATTTTTCCACCTCAAATTTTCAACGTAATTTCGCTCAAAAACCACTCCAATCACTGCAAAACTACTTTCTATGCAATAAACTTTCACATTCTGCTCTTATTTCGAAAGTTGAAAATTGGTCGAAAAATCGTCAAAAACCAAAGGTTAACCCCTTTACATTTTGGTCAAATTTTTCCACCTCAAATTTTCAACGTAATTTCGCTCAGAAACCACTCCAATCACTGCAAAACTACTTTCTATGCAATAAACTTTCACATTCTGCTCTTATTTCGAAAGTTGAAAATTGGTCGAAAAATCGTCAAAAACCAAAGGTTAACCCCTTTACATTTTGGTCAAATTTTTCCACCTCAAATTTTCAACGTAATTTCGCTCAAAAACCACTGAAATCACTGCAAAACTACTTTCTATGCAATAAACTTTCACATTCTGCTCTTATTTCGAAAGTTGAAAATTGGTCGAAAAATCGTCAAAAACCAAAGGTTAACCCCTTTACATTTTGGTCAAATTTTTCCACCTCAAATTTTCAACGTAATTTCGCTCAGAAACCACTCCAATCACTGCAAAACTACTTTCTATGCAATAAACTTTCACATTCTGCTCTTATTTCGAAAGTTGAAAATTGGTCGAAAAATCGTCAAAAACCAAAGGTTAACCCCTTTACATTTTGGTCAAATTTTTCCACCTAAAATTTTCGACGTAATTTCGCTCAGAAACCACTCCAATCACTGCAAAACTACTTTCTATGCAATAAACTTTCACATTCTGCTCTTATTTCGAAAGTTGAAAATTGGTCGAAAAATCGTCAAAAACCAAAGGTTAACCCCTTTACATTTTGGTCAAATTTTTCCACCTCAAATTTTCAACGTAATTTCGCTCAGAAACCACTCCAATCACTGCAAAACTACTTTCTATGCAATAAACTTTCACATTCTGCTCTTATTTCGAAAGTTGAAAATTGGTCGAAAAATCGTCAAAAACCAAAGGTTAACCCCTTTACATTTTGGTCCAATTTTTCCACCTCAAATTTTCAACGTAATTTCGCTCAGAAACCACTCCAATCACTGCAAAACTACTTTCTATGCAATAAACTTTCACATTCTGCTCTTATTTCGAAAGTTGAAAATTGGTCGAAAAATCGTCAAAAACCAAAGGTTAACCCCTTTACATTTTGCTCCAATTTTTCCACCTCAAATTTTCAACGTAATTTCGCTCAGAAACCACTCCAATCACTGCAAAACTACTTTCTATGCAATAAACTTTCACATTCTGCTCTTATTTCGAAAGTTGAAAATTGGTCGAAAAATCGTCAAAAACCAAAGGTTAACCCCTTTACATTTTGCTCCAATTTTTCCACCTCAAATTTTCAACGTAATTTCGCTCAGAAACCACTCCAATCACTGCAAAACTACTTTCTATGCAATAAACTTTCACATTCTGCTCTTATTTCGAAAGTTGAAAATTGGTCGAAAAATCGTCAAAAACCAAAGGTTAACCCCTTTACATTTTGCTCCAATTTTTCCACCTCAAATTTTCAACGTAATTTCGCTCAGAAACCACTCCAATCACTGCAAAACTACTTTCTATGCAATAAACTTTCACATTCTGCTCTTATTTCGAAAGTTGAAAATTGGTCGAAAAATCGTCAAAAACCAAAGGTTAACCCCTTTACATTTTGCTCCAATTTTTCCACCTCAAATTTTCAACGTAATTTCGCTCAGAAACCACTCCAATCACTGCAAAACTACTTTCTATGCAATAAACTTTCACATTCTGCTCTTATTTCGAAAGTTGAAAATTGGTCGAAAAATCGTCAAAAACCAAAGGTTAACCCCTTTACATTTTGGTCCAATTTTTCCACCTCAAATTTTCAACGTAATTTCGCTCAGAAACCACTCCAATCACTGCAAAACTACTTTCTATGCAATAAACTTTCACATTCTGCTCTTATTTCGAAAGTTGAAAATTGGTCGAAAAATCGTCAAAAACCAAAGGTTAACCCCTTTACATTTTGCTCCAATTTTTCCACCTCAAATTTTCAACGTAATTTCGCTCAGAAACCACTCCAATCACTGCAAAACTACTTTCTATGCAATAAACTTTCACATTCTGCTCTTATTTCGAAAGTTGAAAATTGGTCGAAAAATCGTCAAAAACCAAAGGTTAACCCCTTTACATTTTGGTCCAATTTTTCCACCTCAAATTTTCAACGTAATTTCGCTCAGAAACCACTCCAATCACTGCAAAACTACTTTCTATGCAATAAACTTTCACATTCTGCTCTTATTTCGAAAGTTGAAAATTGGTCGAAAAATCGTCAAAAACCAAAGGTTAACCCCTTTACATTTTGGTCCAATTTTTCCACCTCAAATTTTCAACGTAATTTCGCTCAGAAACCACTCCAATCACTGCAAAACTACTTTCTATGCAATAAACTTTCACATTCTGCTCTTATTTCGAAAGTTGAAAATTGGTCGAAAAATCGTCAAAAACCAAAGGTTAACCCCTTTACATTTTGCTCCAATTTTTCCACCTCAAATTTTCAACGTAATTTCGCTCAGAAACCACTCCAATCACTGCAAAACTACTTTCTATGCAATAAACTTTCACATTCTGCTCTTATTTCGAAAGTTGAAAATTGGTCGAAAAATCGTCAAAAACCAAAGGTTAACCCCTTTACATTTTGCTCCAATTTTTCCACCTCAAATTTTCAACGTAATTTCGCTCAGAAACCACTCCAATCACTGCAAAACTACTTTCTATGCAATAAACTTTCACATTCTGCTCTTATTTCGAAAGTTGAAAATTGGTCGAAAAATCGTCAAAAACCAAAGGTTAACCCCTTTACATTTTGCTCCAATTTTTCCACCTCAAATTTTCAACGTAATTTCGCTCAGAAACCACTCCAATCACTGCAAAACTACTTTCTATGCAATAAACTTTCACATTCTGCTCTTATTTCGAAAGTTGAAAATTGGTCGAAAAATCGTCAAAAACCAAAGGTTAACCCCTTTACATTTTGCTCCAATTTTTCCACCTCAAATTTTCAACGTAATTTCGCTCAGAAACCACTCCAATCACTGCAAAACTACTTTCTATGCAATAAACTTTCACATTCTGCTCTTATTTCGAAAGTTGAAAATTGGTCGAAAAATCGTCAAAAACCAAAGGTTAACCCCTTTACATTTTGCTCCAATTTTTCCACCTCAAATTTTCAACGTAATTTCGCTCAGAAACCACTCCAATCACTGCAAAACTACTTTCTATGCAATAAACTTTCACATTCTGCTCTTATTTCGAAAGTTGAAAATTGGTCGAAAAATCGTCAAAAACCAAAGGTTAACCCCTTTACATTTTGCTCCAATTTTTCCACCTCAAATTTTCAACGTAATTTCGCTCAGAAACCACTCCAATCACTGCAAAACTACTTTCTATGCAATAAACTTTCACATTCTGCTCTTATTTCGAAAGTTGAAAATTGGTCGAAAAATCGTCAAAAACCAAAGGTTAACCCCTTTACATTTTGCTCCAATTTTTCCACCTCAAATTTTCAACGTAATTTCGCTCAGAAACCACTCCAATCACTGCAAAACTACTTTCTATGCAATAAACTTTCACATTCTGCTCTTATTTCGAAAGTTGAAAATTGGTCGAAAAATCGTCAAAAACCAAAGGTTAACCCCTTTACATTTTGCTCCAATTTTTCCACCTCAAATTTTCAACGTAATTTCGCTCAGAAACCACTCCAATCACTGCAAAACTACTTTCTATGCAATAAACTTTCACATTCTGCTCTTATTTCGAAAGTTGAAAATTGGTCGAAAAATCGTCAAAAACCAAAGGTTAACCCCTTTACATTTTGCTCCAATTTTTCCACCTCAAATTTTCAACGTAATTTCGCTCAGAAACCACTCCAATCACTGCAAAACTACTTTCTATGCAATAAACTTTCACATTCTGCTCTTATTTCGAAAGTTGAAAATTGGTCGAAAAATCGTCAAAAACCAAAGGTTAACCCCTTTACATTTTGCTCCAATTTTTCCACCTCAAATTTTCAACGTAATTTCGCTCAGAAACCACTCCAATCACTGCAAAACTACTTTCTATGCAATAAACTTTCACATTCTGCTCTTATTTCGAAAGTTGAAAATTGGTCGAAAAATCGTCAAAAACCGAAGGTTAACCCCTTTACATTTTGGTCCAATTTTTCCACCTCAAATTTTCAACGTAATTTCGCTCAGAAACCACTCCAATCACTGCAAAACTACTTTCTATGCAATAAACTTTCACATTCTGCTCTTATTTCGAAAGTTGAAAATTGGTCGAAAAATCGTCAAAAACCAAAGGTTAACCCCTTTACATTTTGCTCCAATTTTTCCACCTCAAATTTTCAACGTAATTTCGCTCAGAAACCACTCCAATCACTGCAAAACTACTTTCTATGCAATAAACTTTCACATTCTGCTCTTATTTCAAAAGTTGAAAATTGTTGTGTTGGGTTTCTTGGTGTTGTCATCGCTCTATCTTGATTACGAAGCCCAACGCACAACTTAACTTGATGAGTTATACACAGAGAGTTATGTTTTTATTTGAATCATATTTTTATATATACATGAATCGTTACCGGAAAAGTATTTATAAAATTACATAATATAAAGTAATGAATCAGATTAGTTCTCATTAGTCGGAATGCATGTGGCGCATTTCCGAGTTTTCTTTATCTCATAACAGTGTCTGTTAGGCTATTACAGATATTTCATCAAGACAATTAACACAATTAACTTATAGAATATCAGAGCACAATATTCTAACACCCCCACTTGCTCTTATATTATGGAGTGTAGTGAACCTTTGACTACTTCCCGAATATCACAAAATCCACTCAATTTTAGAGGTGATTCGGATTTTCTGAACCTTAGAATTTGTTTTGATGTACTTTTTAAGTATCTTAAAACGTGCTTAGCCGTATTGAGATCGGCTTGGTTGGGCATTGACATTTTTTGTGGTAGTTTAGT
Organism: Heliopora coerulea; assembly: GCA_030142905.1. Taxonomy (NCBI): domain Eukaryota; kingdom Metazoa; phylum Cnidaria; class Anthozoa; order Scleralcyonacea; family Helioporidae; genus Heliopora; species Heliopora coerulea. Next base: position 713,314 of record JASJOG010000043.1, on the reverse strand, counting down.
TACGATATAACACAAATCTGGTCTTGTGCCTGTCATAACATGGATCAAACTGCTTACAATTGCTCTATATGACATTGGGTCATTTAATTCGGGTGATTCTGATGCTGCGACTTTATCTATCCCAAGAATACATGGAGTTGGTTTTGGTTTACACTCCTTCATTTCAAATTTTGACAAGATGTTCTCAATGTATTGCGTTTGGTTCATTTCAATGCAATTTTTGCCACATTTGAATTGGGTTCCTAAGAAACATGATATCTCACCAAGATCTTTCATCTTGAACCTTTTACTTAAGGATTCTTTCATACTTGCCATGAATTTTGAGTTGCTGGTAGCTATTATAATATCATCCACCCAGATAATCATTATAATGTACCTTTTGTCGTCGATGTGTCTTGTATATACACATGGATCAGCACATGATTGAATGAATTGCTCGTCAATCAGATAGTTGTGCAACATGCTATTCCAATTTCTGCCACTCTGTTCAAGACCATATAACGATTTCTTCAACTTACTAATGTTTCATCGTTCCTACCAAATTTTTCAAAACCGTTCGGCTGTTCCATATAAATGTCGCAATCTATTGGCGCATTTAAATAAGTCGTTTTAACATCCATTTGGTGAATTATCATATCGTTTTGCACACCAAGTTGCATCAGCGCTCGAACTGAACTCATACGAGCAGTAGGCGCAAATGTTTCCTGATAGTCTACCTCTGGAATTTGAGAATAACCCTTTGCTGCGTAGCGTGCTTTATGGGTTTCTTCTCCACTTGGTCCAGTTTTTACTGCGTAGACCCATTTTCCCCCCACCATTTGTCTACCTTCTGGTGGTGGGACTAAGTCGTACGTAGCATTCTCTTCTAATGCTTCCATTTCATCTTTCATGGCCCTTTGACATTTTCTTGACTCGCTCGAGTTTATTGCCTCATTATAACATGTCGGAATATCACCAACTCTATAGCAATAATCGATCGTGCAATTGGCATTGTCATTATGAAAATCATGACCTAAAGCACACTCATCGAAGTATTGTGGTCTATTGCGAGTCCTGGTGGGGTATCGATTGTTACCTTCATTCTCTGCAACACTAACACTTTCATCTAATTGCACATCGTTTGTCACCTCATCACTTGTAATTATCTTTGTGTTCGGTAAAGGTTCGTCCTCCGGATCATTGTTCGGACTAATCCCATTCACGGATCTGTCAATAAACTTTACACACCTGACTTTGCTAATCTTATTTGCTTCAGGGTAATAAACTAGATATGCTGGACTATCTTTGTCATAGCCCACAAAAATTCCCTTTACACTTCGGGGATCAGGTTTCTTAGCGTTTTGCACATAGGCATAACACGTTGTGCCAAATGCATGCATGTTACCCAAGTTTGGTTGTTTAGTTGTTAGTGTTTCATACGGGGTTTTTCCTAACCTTGCATCTATTCCTTATATATACCGCTGTCATTACGGCATACGTCCACAATTCTTTGGGTAGGTTTGCCATTTCAAATAAAGTGCGCCAGCCTCTTTCTGCCGTTCCGTTCTGATGCGGGGGAATATGGGGCACTAGTCTCGTTTTATCGCATTTTTGCAAAGTATGGATTTGAAACCTTGCCCCAAAAATTCCATCCCATTATCAGTCCTAATGCGTCTAACTTTGCCAGGTGTGGCGTCAGCCAAAAATTTCTCAGTTGCCTCTACAGTGTCACCTTTCTGCCTTAGAAAATACACCATATGAATACCTGTGTAATCGTCTACAAACGATAAAGCGTATTTAAAACCATCTTTTGCGATTGGGGTAATTGGACCGGCCAAATCGCAATGTACCAACTCTTATGGGCCCTTTGCCCTCTCATCTGGCTCTCGACTTCGAAATTGGCACATCTTAGCTTGCGTACAAATCTCGTATTGTGGCTCTTGATCATCTTTGATCTTCATGCCCTTAAGAACATTTTTAAGCCTACGTATATCATTATAATTACAGTGGCTTAAGATCTTGTGCCACTCCACTAATAAGCATGCATTATTTTCAGAAGAGGATATACTATTTAGGAAATATGAACGACCCCTTTGTTCTATATCAAACATTACACCGTCGGGGTTCATGTATTGCTTAACATGCTTATTAAGATTAATAGCGGCCCCTTCTATTGCCGCATTTACCGAAAAAATATTCTGCTTGTATGCCGGGATATATGCAGTGCATTATTCAACATCACATCTTGTAAATTACCATTTACACCATAAAGTTTAACTTTTGCATTTCCTTTAGCCAAAGCTACATTTGCCCGACTGCCATCAGCCAACTCAATCAAATGAGCACTTGGATCAAGTTTCTTGTCGAAATTAATAAACTTTGATTTATCACTGATTATATGACTTGTTGCCCAAGTGTCTACCATTAGGTTTGGACTGGTTTTACCTCGGCTGACATTATTTACATAATCTTTTAGTGTGAAAGCAAAGGTTCGTGAGTTTGATTTCTCTTCGTCTGCTTTTGGTATCTCTACGGCAGTTTTCGCGGTATCTTTCTTCCCTCGACAGTCTTTGGTGTCATGGGTCTTGTTCCTGCACTTGTTGCACCATTGGTCGGTCTTCATCCAGCAGTTAGAACTTTTATGTCCTTTCTTTCCACATTTGAAGCACTTTCCATCGAATTTCTGTTTAACAAACATTATGTTATCCCTGTGCTCGGCTAGGCGGCTCTTCTCGTTTTCTTCATAATCGCATAATGTGGTTTTGAATTCCGCGAAGGTCATCTGTTTTTCACGCTGAATTATAATCATGGAGAACGTTCTATAAGTGGCTGGTAAGCCTTTGAGTGGCATTGAAATCAGTAACCCGTCGCTGATCACTTCTTCCACAGCTCTTAGCGCGGTGGCGGCCGTCTTTGCTCTGATTATGTAGTCGGTCATGGTCTCGCTTTCTCCTTTCTTCAGCGAAGTCAGTTCGGTATATAGGGCGATGATTCGAGGTTTCTCTTTTCCTTGGTAATGTTCCCTTAGGACTGCTAGAGCTTTTCTCCCATTATCTTTGGCTTCTCTTATTACCAGGGACAAACTTCGATCATCCAAGCACTGGACTAGCTCAGCAAAGGCATCTGCGTTCTTTTCCACATCGGGTTCCCCATCATCAGTACCTGGCACGAATATTTTGTAAAGTTTTTGAAGACGCATGTATCCTAAGAACTTTACTTCCCATAGCTCGTATTTGCTTTCGTCACCGTCAAAGATGAGCCTTCTCCTGGGCCCATAACCTGTTGGGTTTTGTGCTGTTGCCATCGCTCTATCTTGATTACGAAGCCCAATGCACAATTTAACTTGAGGAGTTATACACACAGACTTAAGTTTTTATTTCAATCATATTTCTATATATACATGAATCGTTACCATAAAAGAATTTATAAAGATTACAGGATATAAAGTAATGAATTAAATTAGTTCTCATCAGTCGGAACACACGTGGCGTACTTCCGAGTTTTATCTCATTATAACAGTTCCCGATTAGGCTATTACACATATTTCATCAAGACAATCAATTAACACAATTAACGTACAGAGTATCAGAGCACAATATTCTAATATGGTCGAATAATCGTCAAAAACCAAAGATCAACCCCTTCACTTTTTGGTGAAATTTTTCGACCTAAAATATTCAACGTAATTTCACCCGAAAACCACTCCAGTCACTGCAAAACTAAATTTTATGCACTAAACTTTCATATTTTGAGCTTATTTCGAAAGTTTAAAATTGGTCGAAAAATCGTCAAAAACCAAACGTAATTTCACCCGAAAAACACTCCAGTCAAGTGAAAAATTACTTAATTCCCAAGGGAATTTCAATTCCCATGGGATTTATTTTCCCAAGTCCAAATCGACCAAAATTCGATTTTTCAGTTGGTGTAATAAATCCCTGGGGAATTCCAATTTCTAAGGGAATTAAAGAAATTACGAAATTTTGGCAAGAAGCCCACGAGTACTTCAGTCGGATATATAGGGAATTTATTCGATTTGGACAAAAATTTACCAGATTAAAATACTGACTTGAGTATACACAGATAAATTTTCACTGCAAAATCCCAATAAGGTCATGAGAATATGGGAATTCTAATATATGACAGTTCATCAACAAAATTAAATGATTCTTCAAAAGTACTCGACCAATTCAGTCAAAAATGAACAGATTAAAGTGCACACTTCAGTCTACAAACTGATGAACATTTACTCCAAAACTCCCACGCAATCTCGAGAATAAAGCGTTGTAATATCTGACATGTTGTAACAAAAATCAAGTAACTCTCCAAAACTACTCGACCAATTTAGTCAAAAATTTGTCAGATTAAAGTACGCACTTTACTCTACAAACGGATAAATTTTCACTCCAAAATTCCCACGCAATCTCGAAAAATAAAGCGTTGCAATATCTGACATTTTATAACACAAATCAAATAACTCTCTGAAACTACCCGACCAATTTAGTCAAATTTATCAGATCAAAGTTCACACTTTACAACCTGATAAATTTACACTCCAAAACTCCTTCGGAATCTCGAGAATAAAGCGGTGCAATATCCGACATGTTATGAGAAAAATCGAAGAATTCTCCAAAACCACTCGACCAATTTACTCTAGAGTTTATCAGATTGAAATACACACTTTACAAACTGATAAATTTTCACTCCAAACCTCCCACGCAATCTCGAAAATGAATCGTTGCAATATCTGACATTTTGTAACACAAATCAAATAATTCTCTAAAAGTACTCGACCAATTTAGTCAAAAATTATTCAGATTTTAGTGCACATTTTAGTCTACAAACTGATGAATGTTCACTCCAAAACTCCCACGCAATCTCGTCAATAAAGCGTTGCAATATCTGACATGTCATAAAAATCAAGTAATTCTCCAAAACTACCCGACCAATTTAGTCAAAAATTTATCTGATTAAAGTACACACCCTACAAACTGATTCATTTTCACTCAAGAACTCCCACGCAATCTCGAGAATAATGAGGTGCAATATCTGACACATTATGACAAAAATCGAATAATTCTCCACAACTACTAGACCAATTCACTCCAGAATTTATCAGATTGAAATACACACTTTAACAAAAGGGTTTTTGAAGATGGACCCAAAAACCCTTCTGAACAAAAGATCAGAAGTCTTCGCTAAGTGCCGCCACCGAAAGAAACATTGCCTCCGAAACATTTATTGTACTGCGAATACACGATGACGTCAAAACATTCCAAGGAACTTACGTAAAAACTTCTATATAAGAGCAATCGGACCGAATCTTTTTTCCATTTGTCTGAAGATCGTCAACGGGCGTGAGACTAACAGTAACAACGAACATTCTTTAGTAACATTTTATCTATACGAGGTGGAGTTGGTTTGAGAAAAGAGTGCTCAATGCGTTATTTGGCAGAGCAGGATTTACAGAAATTAGCTTAAAATGTTATTGTCACAACTCTGAATTTCACACTTGTCGGCGATCTTCCTGAAGATCCCGTCCCATGTATATATATATATATATATATATATATATATATATACATATATATATATATATATATATATACATATATATATATATATATATATATATATATACATATTCATACATACATATATATATATATATATATATACACACACACACACATATATATATATATACACACATATATACATACATACATGGGACGGGATCAAAGCGATGCAATTTGTGCCTTGAAGAAAAGCTCCTATTGACGAAAGGAAAACGTAATAACTTATTAAACGGACGAACCGAACTTTTCTCATGGTGTCGCCATGTAACGAAACACCTTATTAATTAACGTCACAACCTATGTAAATAAGAATAGTTCAACCGAATCTGTCAGTTGACTGATGATCGCGTACTGCGTGAAACTCTGAGTAACGACAGCATTTTACTGTAAAATAAATAACATATTACGCTCTACGCATGGTATTGAGCGCTCTTAAACCTTACGCCTTCTGTGTGACATTTGTGTTACATACCCTTCTTGGTATATATATATATATATATATATATATACACATGTTATATATATATATACACATGTATATATATATATATATACATATATATATATACATACACATATACCTACACCTACACATATACCTACACCTACACATATACCTACACCTACACATATACCTACATATACACCTACACCTATATCTATATCTATACCTACACCTACACCTATATCTATATCAATATCAATACCTATATCAATATCTATACCTATATCTATACCTATATCGATATCTATACCGATATCTATACCGATATCAATACCGATATCAATACCGATATCAATACCTATATCTATACCTATATCTATACCTATATCTATATCCATACCTATATCCATACCTATACATACACACACATACATGCATACATACATGTATGTACGTACGTACGTATGTCTGTATGTCTGTATATATATGTGTGTGTATGTACATCAGAGCAAAGTATTTGTCAGGAACAGGTTTTTGCATGCCCCAATTTCTTCTCACTTGATAGAAGTAAAAAATATAATCTCTGACTTCATTCAGAAGACCATGTTTCACCACAATTACAGCTATAGTGAATTACTGTACCAATCACATACTTTCTGAAGGTGTGCCACAAGATCACTTGATTATCATGACCCATCAAATGTTTACATTTTCTATCATAAACCCTGAAAAAGAGCCTCAATGAATTATTTATGTGAACTGTTGTTAGTGATGGAGCAAATGGTGTCCATTAGAATCTTGTTCCAGTCTTCCCCTTTTTTCATTTCCTTAAAGTTTGTTGGTTTCTCCCACAATGACTCAATTCGTTTACAAGGCTTGTGCTCAATTCCCAGCAAGGATAATGTCTCTAGAAATTTATCTGCATGAGCCGTGGACAAGATAACGCAAGGAGTAGGATCTTTCTCTGTTCTGGAAATAGACGTGATATGTCTTGACACATTAGGCCATAATTCAAGTATAGGGCAGTTTTTTTTTAATTGCAGACATGTTTCAGCAAGACATTTGCCATTTTCAGTACTAGTGATTATAGCTAACCTAATTATAATACAACGTATTACTAATCTAATTGATTCACTAAGTGTCAACAGTAAGCATGAACTTATTCAGTAAGATTTATGAATGACTACATTAGATGACTCACATGCTGTATTTTAAATTAGGTTACCATAGAAATTACATTGCAAATATCTAGTGCTGAAGATGGCACAAGTCGTGCCTAAACATGTTCTACAATTAAAAAGTTTGTTGTTTTCTTGAAGTTCATCATAACACTACGATATAATGAAAGGGCACAGCTTCTGCACATATTATGGACCATTTGCACAACACAGTTGAAGTATACAGTTGTTTGCTCTGATGTATCAGACTAATCCCCAAGAGCCTTCATCTCTGACATATTCCAGGACAATGGGACACTCCATGTTTTGAGTTACAAAAAGTGTCTCCAAAAGGATGGCCACAGCAAAGTGAACATTGGACCCTGACATCCACTGTAGCAGCCACTGACCTAAGATGTATTACTGTAATAACAGGTCTGAAGGCTCTTTTGGAAAAATCTTTTGAAGCATGCAATTCATGAAGACAAATTCATTTCATTCCACTGATTTCTCTTATTCACTTATTTCCCCTCATTTCACTTCTTCCTGTGGTTTTTTGTCAAACTATGAACTTCAGAAAGTTGCTGAACAAACTCTGTAAGTTTATTAAACAAAATTTGACGAGCTGGTTGGTGTTTTTTTTACAGTTCTTGACTATTTCTAACTATAGTCCTTTCCTTTTAGTAATGACTGGACCACCCAATCCCTAGATCTACCCTTAGCATCTTCTGTTTTCCCCATAAATACTAACAAGCAAATTTAATTGGTCGATTAACATTTTTCACACCAGTGAATAAAGCTGAAAACCCTGGAATGTTCTTTGTCATCTAGAAATCTAATCATGAGGCTAAGCCATCTTAGATGTCCGTGTCGTGTTTTGTTGACCACCCCCCCCCACCTATGGATAACTACAAGACATCGTAAAGATAGTGGCACCCACAAATTCCAAGTTAAAAAATAGATGCTATTTGTTCCCAAATTAAATTGTATCCAAATAGTTATAGGGTAATAGGCATTTTTAATAATAAAATTTCAGATTTATCTTTTGTTTATGGAATATAATTAAGCTTTTTAGATACCTTCCCTCCTGGTAAGCAATAGACATTGCAACTGCAGTATGTGGATCGATAAGATAATTCCAGTTGAACCAGGACTCTTTCATTGTGTCAAATATTTCTTCTTCAGAGACAGCTTTGGTAGTTAGGAAGGCACTTATCTACAAAATAAATATGGTAAAAATTAAGTTAAAAATAAAAGATTAAAAATTAAAATTGAAAAATTAAAAAAAAATATAACTAAAGGTAATATAAAAGTAGAAAACTGCATAGACAAGTTTAAATAAGGTAAAAAGTTTGAAGGTTGATAACTGCCAAGACTGATCTCAAAGAATTCCAACCTTTCAAGCAAAGGTCCTTCATCTGAGAAAGGAACACGTTCAGAACACATTTCTTTCTCTGACAAAGTGCCTTTGCCCAAAATCTTGGAATTGTTTGAGATCAGTCACAGCAGTTACCAACCTTTGAACTTTTTACCTAAACTAAAGACAAGTTCTTTAAAATTTGTAGGCACAAACTATCTTTAATTATTTAGATGACAATGGGAAGTCTTCTTAGGTTTTTCATAATTACAAAATTTTAATCTTACATCTCGGAGGTTAAGTCCATCGTCAGCTGGTATTTTGTAAACTTCAAAGTGAAGTTTGTGTAGTTCATCAAATATCACCAGAGAATCCAGCTAAATCTCCCAAACTTCTGAATTACATTTGTATTAAAAAACAAACAAAAACTAAACCCACCCATGAAGCATGTGAAACATCTCCTGGGGCTTAGATGCCCATAATTTTTGGTTGTTCTTACCCTCCTGTATTTCAAATTTTACCTTTTCTCTCAGTTCCAGTGGTATCTCCATCTTACCATCATTTTCATAGTTCTTCATGAGACCATGGACCTCGTTTGGCCCAGAGAGTAGATAAAGAAGTCGTTCAATGTTATATGGAGCCTACATTAAACAAAACAAACAAACCAATTACCAAGAGATAGAAATACATTAAATGACATACTAATTTTACCATTTCAGTGCTCCTTCAATATTTTGGCTCTCAAAATACAAGGCAGAAACCAAAATCTGGTAACCTTCAATATGGTAATATTTTGAGTGTGGTGCTTAATGCAGGGTAACCTTTAATCAAACATGAAATTTATTTGGAAAAGAAAAAGGTAAGTTACCCTGCAGAGTTTAACTCAACAAGCTAAATATTGTAAGAGATGAAAAAAGAGGGTTACTACCTTTGCTTTTGCCTATATTAAATGGACGTATTTTACAGAATGTGTTTCCAACAGGGGCCCTGAGTAACAAGGAGATGTGGGTTGGTATAATGTATCTTAAATGGAAGTGAAAGCAAATCAATACCTGAATATCCATAGCAGGAGCAACAGTTGGAATAACATCAGTCAAAGAGAAGTCACCAAGTGATAGAGCACGATGGAAGATATCATTGACATTTGTACCAGCTACTAATGTTATAGGTAGACCCATCAAAAATGCAATCACACCAGCTACAATATGAACATAAAATGTTGTAACACAAGATCAATACTAGTAGGAAATTGGATGAGACAACAAATTTACTCCATGTGACTTTTATAAAGCACTACTGTTACAAACACTACTATAGTAGATATCTATGTCTTGACTGAAAAGTGCATGGTCCTCAAGAGAACAGGAAGTAGCAGTCATGGTCTTTCACCAATCACAAAAGTATCTTTTTGAGGAGGATTCCTGTAAATTTTTTTTAATTTTTCAGAGGTCTGAAATGGAATTTCTCAAGAAATAACTGTACAGAAATTATGACAACTTTTGCCAAGCAAGAGATATACAAGTTTGCTGAGTGAGAGGTGCAGTTCTCCAGCCAGGAAGAGGAGGGTGCAGACTGCATACTCCCAGAAGTATACACCCCCAAATCAACCTGTTGAGGGGCAACAGGCACACTTATCATTTTACACTGGCAAATGCTAGATGGCTTTACTCATTAAAGATATGAGCCCTGCCCCTTAATAAATTAAACAAATTCTTGTAAGTGGTTGTTTAGGCAAATTTTTATTGAATTATAGATGAACATTTGTCAAGATCTATTCTCAGAAAAACAATTTCTGAGCCCCAGATGGGGATCAAACCTGCAACCTTATGATGACCAGTGAGATACTCTAACCATTGTACTACCAAAACTCAGATGGTGAGCTAAGGTGCAAATTTGACATATGTACAACCTGAGCAGAAGCCACTATATATGTTAATAATGTTATTAATGAAATATATGTGAATATTTATGTTGTTTCTTTCATTGTTTGTTGTCAACACCATAAATATTTATGCAAGCATTTTTTCTGAGCAAAATGAAAGATGAAATCCAACAGCACCTCAACCTTTGACTCACATCTGCCTAAACATCCTTTTATTACTTTACTGTGACTAAGAGCAAATGATTTTAATTTTTAAAGGAAAGCTATCCAGGCAGGAGCCAAGACAGCCTTTTATAATTTTACACTGGTTAAAGACAGATGATTTTACTTTTCAAAGGGAAGCAGTCTATAGCATGAATGGATTATTTTGTGTATCAGAATATTACAAAATTAATACCATCAAACCGTATAGTGGTCAAGAATTTTTATTTACTTACCTGTTATGTTACCAGCTCCTCCTGTAGGAACAACAATTTTCACTTTATCACCAATGCAATGACTTGCTTGAAAATATGTATAAAAGTAATGTACAATCTGAATCATTATACGAGCCCAGTTTATTGAGTTTATACTGCAAAGGCCATGTTTTTTCACCAGCTCTGGATTTGTTAAGCAATTTTTTAATGGGATATCCAAGTCATCTGTGGTCCCCTCACCACACAACACATGCACATTTTTATCCAACACAGTTGTCATTTGTAGCTCTTGTACTTTGGAGCAACGGCCTTTGGGGAACATGACTACAATGTCAATCCAACAAGAATGACGTACACTTTCAATAGCTGCACCACCAGTGTCTCCAGAAGTAGACACAATAATAGTGAAATGTCTTTTATTTTTTTCATTAAAATATGTCATAAACTGGGCTACACATGACAAAGCTAAGTCCTTAAATGCCATTGTTGCTCCATGCCACATTTCAGCAATGGAAAACCCTTGAATCCTGACAACAGGAACGATTTCTTTATGATCAAATCCATGTTGAAAAGCCTGGGTAATAAGTCCTGAAATTAATGTGAGATTTTAAGCAATATTGTAAAAATAGAATGCAAGAATTATAACTCAAACAGTTGCACAAAAACAATTTCATGCATTAACCCATTAAGAGGCATGGGCACATACCATACACCAACCCCTGCATGGAAGCAGCTTGCTGTACCACAGTCTACAACTATCCTATGACGAAAATACCAAACTTTTCCCCTCCCTCTTCGTTCGCAGTCCGGATTTTCAAGTACCACTCCTAATAATTATGCAGTTTCAAAATAGACATAGCCTGTCCTAATTATTTGCTCAAATTTAAGCAAAACGTTTTAATAACTACATTTTGTGTAACAAAGCAGGTCACTTACTATTTAATTCAACCGTTGGTATTTCTTCTTCGGCTATAAACTGCCTTGAAATTACTTTGCACAACTCCACGTACGAAAAAGTCGACCACTCTTTCAGAGTTTCTGAATCCAGTTTTGGGATACGTTCCGGCATAAACAGCCCGTTATCCGACGCATAGCTATTAAACAAAACTTCTTCGAATGATAAGCCAGAAACTTTCCCTCGTGTACTGCAGTATTTCATTTTTAAAAAACACTTTGCTTAAGAAAGACACATGGCGTCATCAGATCCCTTGCTAAATGACGCCCCCTGCCACTCTCGAAGAGCGGGAAATCTACTCGTTCCCAGGACATCTGCAGTGCACAGGAAATCGAGCACCCTGAAATAAGACGAAAATGTCCCAATCCAAATCATAACACGCTCGATAAGCACATGCGCTAGATACTTAGACCTGCTGTTTTGAATCTAACATAACACATTAATCTTGTGACAAATTGTAACCTGGTTCCTATCCAAGACGGATATATCCATTCCATATATCCTTTCCATATAGCCTTTGATTTTCAGTTTACGGGCTAGGTCCAGGGAACCAGTTCCAGCCCTTTTATCAATTCATCCCATCCCCTCAGCTTTTCCGATATATAATTTGCTCTTGATCTTCCTGGGGGGGTTTCTGTCTCTGTATTCCTGACTGTCTCCCTCTCTTTTTCTGTCCAGGGGCACAACTAGAGAGTGGTGGGGGTGTAACCCCTGCCCTTTTTGTGGTAAATCTTGTGTGCCCTTTTAGTAACGGTTTTTGGCCCTCATTTCCCAAGGTCACGTACATCTACTTCATTCAAAATGATCCAAATCGCACCACAGTGCCTTCATACTACCATCCAACCCCTGCCCTTTGAAATTTCTACCTGCACCCCTGCTATCCCTCACCCCAACCTTCACTCTTTCCCTCCCTCTCTCTCCATCCAGCTCTTCCTTTCTCTTCCCCCTATCCATCTCATCTCTTGTAAGTGCTCAATTGGAGTTGTGTAATACTTGCTAGGACAGGATTCAACTAATACTAAGGTGCCACTTCCAGATGTCAGAGTACAATTTCTGGGATGGCGTGCATCTTTCCCAGTTGTCCCTTCTCTTTCTCCTCCCATATCTCATTTCATTTCCATTCCATTGTTGTTTCATCCTTTTCATCTCACTACATCCTCTCAAATAATCCTGTACCCATATTTGTGATGTCTCACTAATGAACAAAATTTTATTTTTTTCTATGTCAAAATTTTACAAGCACATGTTAAATATCTAAATACATTATCTACAAGAACATCCATAATAACAATATCATAGCATAAGAGTTTTAAAAGACTAAACAAGAGTCTTAAAAAGACTAAAAAATTTAATTCAGTTGTTTCCTCTGTTATGAATAATGAATGATCAGGAAATTTCCTGCAATTTCTATGTACAGTACCAAGAAACGAATGTTTAAGCAGCTCACATATGATTTCTGAAAAAGCTAACACTTACCCAGATGTCTCTCGTTGCATGTGTAAAGTAGCCAATAATCATCCTGGCCAAGGGATATGTGCTTGAACAATCTTTGGTTGTCAACTGTCACAACTTCAAGATCACACTTGTACAAACCCCATTAGGTCAGCTACAGGTATCAAACAATTGAATATTCCCAGAATGGAAATGACTGCCATTATCCCTATGAAATTGTGAAATTACCCCCTGAAGGGGCAAAACCTCAATTTGAGAGCTACTACAGAAGCTGCACCAAGCTGTAGACATTATTTTACATTAAATATGTGTGTGTTTGAAGGACTTTTGAATAGTTCGCTTTAATTCTTTAGCCAGCAGATTCTGTTAATTGGCAATTGTACATATAATATTATGTATAACTGTATGACTGGTGGTTAAGGGGTTGTTGTGCAGTGTGTTCCGTTGTAACCAGGCAGACAAACACACTTCCCAGTATAGCAGCTGCCCCCAGTCTCACTGCAGTTTGTACAATGGGGACTTCCTTCCACTTTGATGTAAAATTCAGCCTCAACTGTTGCTGCATAATTAAACCAAAGAGGTTTGCCAATGTCAGGATTTGATCCAAAGTAAGACTCCATGTCACTGATGTCAGAACCGGGAGAGACAACATACTTTTGGTCATCTTCTCTATTTCTTGAGAATGTTATGGACCTTGTGAACAAGATTCTTGCTGATAAATGTGTAAATGTCTGGCTATTTTCATGATTTCTCGCAAAAACATGATAAGAGTCTGGGGGAACTTTCACAGGAGTGCCTACAAAGCTTTTTTGGGGAAACAGCAAAAGAGGATATGTTAGGTTTGGATAGACAACTGGATTTGTGGGACCTGAGAAAAGAAGCAAAATTTTGATATGTACATGAGTCAGTGCTCACTCATTAACATTTAGTTGGGGTAAGTTTGAATATATTGTCACTAGGCATATCCTTGCTAATAACAGCATGCATAACTGTGATTTGACAAACAGTAAATTTACTGATTGCCATAAAGGTATTCTACCATGATTTGGCATAAATATTTCCTAGTATTAGAACTCAGTTATTCTCTCAATATAAACCTTGAATGCCTTAAACATTTTTTCTTCTCTTTATTGGTCTCTCTTTCTTTTTGCTTTGACAATCCACAATGTTCATTTGTGCTATACTGGTAATTGTTCTGGAGGTGTTCTATACATGGGACACTAATGGTTGTTCAAGAGTCAAGGGGCCATATAAAAAATGACACAGTAAAGATTTTTAAAATTACCAGTGCCTGATGTAGGCAACCATAGGTCTGATTAACAAAAATCAAACTAAATTTTCAGAGGTTCTACCATTCACATGTCTAACTGGAGAAAATTTTCTGAGGATATAAGCTTCAGGAATGCTTGCATATTATCTAACTTTTCAGATTTGGAAAAGATCACTGGTAAAGCACATTTTGGTTTTGAAACTCTGACAATTTTTTCAACTACAGTAGCTTCCCATTCCACTACATCTATTAACTAATCATTTTTAAAAAGTATTGATGTAGAACTTTTATATCTAAAAAGTTTAAATATGTGGAAGCATAAATTGTAGCTTCATTAAGTTGGTTATTTTCAACCATTATATGCTTGGCATAGTTTTGTGACAAAATCTATACTGTCAAGAAGACTTGTATAAGGTTTTGACACAGACTTTAGTCAAGAAAGGAACAACAGTTACATACGTTTTTCACAGTTATCTCCGGAATAGCCATCTTTGCACTGACAGTGTCCATCTTGTCCACAAGATCCAAAGTAACATGTTTGCTGGCATGTTATATTGGGACATGATAAAGTATCAACACATTGCTCAGCCTTATGGAAGAAAAATTAACTATTATTAGACTTGGTAGTGTTACACAATCATAAAGTTCCATCAGAACATTATTTCATTATATTGGTAATTATATAAGAAATACATGATTGTATATACAAGAGGTGAGAGTTGGTTATACTGGGAAAATCATAAGATAAATTCATTAAAGGTCTGTAGATAATAAACCATCTTCAAAGCAAACAAGAACTGACATCTTTATGCTCATGGTAATTGACAGGATATTCATTCACCAAATAAGGAGATGTAGAGGTGCTAAATGAATTAAGCACAGAAGTCTTTTGTTGAAATCAAGAAAGACAATAGCCTACATAGCTTAGTGGATGGTATCACTTCAAAACTCAATGGACATACCAACTACATGTATACTGACTGCCATTAATTTCACAACTGCAGCTGAAGCTCAGTTCCATAATTAATATTATTGTGTACAGTATAATGGTTAAAAGTATTGGTTTGAAGTAATTGTTGATGAAGCTTGCAAGCTGTGTACCTTAACAGAAAACTCTTGAATCCAATGAAGCCACTGAGTGTAGAAAATTGCTTCACCAATCCTAACATTGTCAAACATATACAAATGAAGGCTGCTAATATTACTGACATTAGACACAGAAGCAGTCCAACTGTTGCCTGCAGCACAACAAGCCTGAAAAGTTAGTTTCCATCCAGGCAAGACCAGCAAGGATCTGAACACAAACTCTTGTATCCCATTCTGCACTGTCCTAGCCCACACTCGGTACTCATTTGGCCGTGATCTGTGAATAAAGCCATCTGATACATTGTTATAATCATCTCCAGCAAAAAGAACCAAAGGAAATTCTTGTGTTGGCTGTGGTACTCCTTGGAGTAAGTGAAAGTTTTACCATTAGATTTTATGATTACCGGTAAGCAAGGAAAAACTATATTATTGTTAGGAGGTAAGCACAGGGTCAGAAGAGAGGGCAACTACTATAGGTGTCCCAACTTGTAATTTGGGATTTTGTGAAAAATGTTTCTATATGAATAATTATAAAATAAGACTTATCCTGTGCACAATCTGCTAGGACGAGCCTCATTTTCTCCAAGCAAAGAGACACACAGACATCATTTTCATTTTGTATTAGAGTACAGAAACATGGATGACATCATGAAAACTTGAGAAAACCCTGGTTATTTTATAAAATAATAAGAAAATTGCTTGGGTGTCTCTGTGCTGTAACAGAAACATTCATGATGCCATTTCAGCTAGTAAAATACAAAAGAGAACATTTGGCTGCACCTCTTGTTTTCACGAGGTATTTTAACAGTTTAAATGACCTCATTCATGTTTCCATCACAGCACAGATGCACTCAAGCAATTTTTTATCTGTTAAATATAAAATTGCGATGAAAATTTTTGTCAGTAAAAAACATAAAACATCACAAAGGCCATTACAGTTTTCCTGACTGAATATTGCCATACCAGTGTTGGCTATTTTTAATTTTCCAATGGCAGAGTAGGATTCCAGTTTGCCTCAGAATGCTGGTGTGGCTGTCACTGCCACGGAGTGATGATCAAGGTGAGATTTACAACACCAGTCAGCGTCCATAACATCCGGTGACAAATTATGTAAAAATTTGTTTACAGCTGATAACCATATCCACTCTGATGTAAACAGACTCAACCCAGTATTTTTTTTATTGGACCCCTCCAAGGACTTCCAAGACTTTAGTTTTCTAACTTCGTTTGCTAGTAGATGGAGCTAAATGATGACCATAGCGTGCATAAACATTAATGGTGAAATTGAACCTTGCACACTTTTTGATTCACTGTTCAAAAGCTGTCCATGTTCAATCGAGGGAAAGCTCTCCTCGATATTCCATTCAAAAAAAGGGACATAAAAAGATTACAGACCGGTGTATTTTGTTATTTAATTCTGGTCACAGGTTACTACACGCTGTAAACTAAAACGTTTGAAAATTATGGTACGCAACACTCACTGAATGATGTAGTAGTTGAGCGTTTTGTTCGGTGAAGTACAGCGCTATCATGAAGTTCAGAATCCACCGAAAGTTCCTGATGAAAGAGAATGTGTTCTCAAAAATACATTGCAAAGTATAGTACAAACAAATATGGAAAATGAAATATTACTGTGAAAAATTATCTCGCTATATCAAGTAGATCTCTAGTACTAGATTTCTGATGGTGTTACTTACGTTTGGGTCCCGAAGTGAAGCCCCCGTGGCTGCATAAAGTGCAAAAAATACACAGAAAATCAAACCCATTCGTAAAAAGCAAAGCTCTAAAATTCAGGTTGTCACTATGACAACAGTGAAATTTCTTACCACAGATATCCATCATCTGATGTCCGTGTCTGAGTTGTCCAAGATTTCCCTCTATCCCCCCTTCACCACTCGGCCACAGTGATATTTGATGGTAGTTTGGATAGGGGATGGCAAAATGCGACCTTGTAGATCTTCAAACCTTGCCCCATTTAGGACAATAAAAATCCCTAGATCTTCCTATACTTTCTTAGACACAAAATATGAATTTTCCTACGTTTGATTATTAAGGCAAAGGAGTTTCTAGTCATAGTAGCAAATCAAATTTTAACAACGATAATCATCTTTTTAATTCGTCACTTGCCAAAGTAAATAAAAAAAAAATTGAGTGCAAACAGTGAAATAGTGTAGCCACTTTCAAACATATAGAACAACCAAATGGTCAGGGAAGGTTTTTTTTTATAGGTTTTACTGCATTAGCAGAAAGCTAAAATCACATTTTCAGACAAAGTAACAATACAATGGACAATTTTAGGAAGTGTAAGAACATGAAATTATATTTTATAGGTTCAGTTTCCAGATTGTTATGTTCGCTATACGTTCGCAGCGGTACGTCTCCGTTAAACCCAAATAAAGGAGTGGCCCTTGCAACCACGGGCACATAGCTGAGAAATCTTCAAGTCAAATTCAAATTTTATAAGATAAAACCTTTATGAATTCACCTAATGGTAAGATTCGGTAAAAAAGAAAATTCGATGTTACGTTTGAAGAAGATGCTTTTCAACCACTTTAACAACTCGGAAAAAGCAGATTCAACGTTTAATATTGACTATGCAAAGTAAAGTCTGTAATCTTCCAATGCCTTCAGGAAAACTCTACAGATGCTCTTCTTATACTCAATGTTTCCATAAGGTCCTTCAGTCAAGGTCAAGGTCAAGGTCAAAATTATGAAGGTCATTCAGGGTTACCATGGGTTCTTTCCCTCAAAGGTCGCTCAAAAAAATCACCAAAGTCACTCAAGGCCACGCCAAGGTCACTACTATTGCATTCTAAACAAAATTTAGACAAAATATAAGCACAGAAAAAGTTCCGGAAAAAATCGACATTTTGAGTGTAAGACCACCTTAAGTTAAAATGCGTTAGTGTTCCTTATTAACATATTAATCTCCTAATGAAGTCAATGAATTTCTTCCCGTGGAAAAGTTCAATAGAAGTACATCCTATTCCTGATTTTCAGCTACTATTGAATTGAACTAATTTAAAAAAATACCCTGTACTAGCCAAAAAACAAGGTAAAAGCATCCCCTTTTTCAATACGAAACTTCCTCAAAAACATACTAATTCGGCGGTATGTCCCCGTCAAATCCAGATAAAGGAGTGGCCCTTGCAGCCACGGGCACATAACTGAGAAATCTTCACGTCAAATTCAAATTTTATAAGGTAAAACCTTCATGAATTCACCTAACTCTGCCACAGAAAATTGCTAATTTCCCTCACTAATTTCCCAAAAACTTGTTTGTGAAATTTTTGCCAATCCAGAATTAAGTTAATCGCCTTTCGAACCTGGCCCTAGCACTCAACACAACCCAATCCCTATTACTATCCACAATCATAATAATGGTAGTCCCTGTGACGTAACAAGTGGGGTTGATAATAGATTTCCGCCAAACCTCTGCAATCAAAAAGCCACAAGGTTTGATTTTCTATTCCGGTATAGTCGGTTTTCTGTAATGTTTCTACGAAAGATGTGTTTAACTTGCTCTAAGGGTTAGCTAAGTGAATGCAATCCCTACGTTTACGCAGTCTAAACTGCAGGCTTAACAAAACCTCTCGAGCATGTTTGTGCAGAAAGGACTTCAACATCCCGGGGTTCATTCGCTGAAGACGGACATACCCGTGTCTGTGATCTGTAGTAGGATTAGGGACAACCACGTAATTAAGACAGAGTTTTTCCGCTTCCCGTAACGTCATTTGCGTGGAAATTTTCCTCCACAGACGCGGCTCTATTGCGCGGTTATGGAATGCCTAGCTGTAGCTACTTCCCTTAGGCAAGACCAAAAAACACTAGGGCCATTCATACTTGACAAAATGTGGTTGCGCTTACAAAACGTGAATATTAGATGAGACATGAAAGGGGTGTATAAAGGGTACAAAAACTATGTTCACATCTTACAAGAGCCATGTCTAAGAAAAGTCGTGTGAGTCGTGCTCCTTAACAGGGCCTGCGCCAGTTCCTTCGAAGCAGGAAGGCTAATGAGGAAAGCGACTGCGAAACTGCTTCTTGTGGAATAAAAAATATATGAGGTACATAGATATCTAAGTTCGAAGGTAAATACAGCGCAACTTTCGAAGGAGTGTCTAGAACACCTTCAAAAACAATCGTCATGGCGGACTTAATGAAATTGAAATAAATGGACGTTGTTCGGGCATTGCTTTTCCATGTTCGTTTGTATTCTTTATACTAAACGTTTGGGTCAAGTTTTATAAGGTTTAAAAGCCCTTTCACTCTATCAAATACGCGCAGCCAACTGGAGAATATTTCTAATGAATAGCAATAAATTTTTGAAATTTGCACAAATGCGCATACTCTCAGTGAAGCCATCTACGAGGAACAGTTTTCCGAGCTCTTGATCAGGATCGAGTGCCTACTGAACTTTCTGATTGCGAGTGAAACGCTTCAACCAAGCAAAGGTTAACATTTGTGAACTCAAGTTGGGTTACAATAACTCTTTCAAGGCGGGAGCTCTCCCCTTTGACGAGTAAAATCGTCTGACGTTAGCCACAGTAAAACAATAGAAGTCTTATGCCGTCGGGAAAGAGTTAACAAACCTGGAGATGACTCCTTCAAAGCGGGAGCTCCCCCCTTGACAAGTAAAATTGTCTGGCGTTAGCCAGAGTAAAATAATGCAAGTCTTATGCCGCCGAGAAAGAGTTAAAGGTAAATACATGCTCAACACGACATTTTGAGACATACACACATCGGCAGTACATGTCATGCCATCACTAGCTAGGAAGTCCGAACATATGCAGTAATGTAGCCTGCTCTCAACCATTTGAGTTGGTGTTACTCAATGGTTAGAGCGTCTGACCGGCCACCACGCAAGTTACTGATTCGATTCCCATCGAGGGATCAAAATACTTCACTGAGTAAACAGCTTGACAGCATGCGTTTTCATGTCAATATCTCTGTGTCAGGAAACGATATTTTAAAGAAACGAAAGGTAAATAAAATTTCAAGCAATGCAACGTCTTAGTATTTTGGTAATTATTGCTGTTTTCTTACTGTAGAAATTTGAAGATTTTTCAAGCATTAATAATTAGGTAAAAGGACTACTTCTCAAGTCTCTTAATAGCGATCATGAAGACATTTCTCGCTAAAACTTCGATACGGATACTTGTAGTCTCAAGGCAAATCTGATTTTTCATATAACTCGGAGAGCAAAATCTCCAAATATTTTCTATATGACATACAATTAGTTTAGTGTTTATTAAACACCACGAAAACAAGTTAAAAATAACAGGTTTTTGTCCTGTTGTCAAATCGATGCTCAGGGACTGATTTAATCTGCCCCTTATTAAATTAAAATGTCCACCTATACAAAAAGTGTGCACCCCCGAGAGCCTTAATTGGCGACCCCCTTAAAGTCCGAAATGACCCCTGAGAGGGTCATGATCCTCATGTCCTGAATCACTGGCCCCTCCAACAAATCCCTAGTCTAGTCACAATATGTCTTAGGTTGTACATCTCAGATGTGGTAAAGTTTCTGACGGCAGCAAGATTTTTTGTCCATGATGAAAGAACCTCTCTCGTTATTGTGAGTCTATTTTTGGACGAAGTATTTGTTGGTTAGTAAGTCATAGAGATAGACAACCCATCTCCAAAGAGGTAGAGAACAACACCAATACATTGTAAGCTTGCCAAAAGATTACCAATGCAAAATAACCTCCATGGATATGAAGTATAAACATTGGCGAGCAACAAATCATCCAAAGAAGTACTAAAGGATGTTTCATCTTATAGATAAGTATGAAAGGAATGAAATTATCTTGAAAAATGGATCGTATTACTCCTACGTCTCTTGTTGAACAACCCACAAAAGCCATCACACGCCCTCGTCGCATTAATTTGTTAATTCTATAGTATCTCATTCCATTTATACCCGCAATTGGTAAAGCCATTATGTTTGGAGCCGTCTAAAAGATCCGCCATTTCTAAGAGCCATTTTGCAACTCCTAAAATAAGACGCGGCTCGTCACGTAAACCTATCAGTTCGAAGCAGTATCTTTGAACTGGTCATAAACGTATGTCTAATTGTATTTTAATTTATTTCGTATCCAGATTTTATACTCGTCACCTGGGCGGATGGGAAAACCGCAACACGGATTTCTTGTGCTGCAAACCTTACCCTATAAACCATCGTAAGAGTTTGTCAGCAGTAATGTGGCATTGCAAGCTGGACTTTGAGATCAATTTTAGTGTCCAATCATGCAGAGTGTATAACTAAACGTGGCTAGCGTATGTGAACGCGGTCGGGTTGAGTGAAGAAGGTCTCAAAGTCGCCTGGATTATGTTCGCTTCAAGAATGAACGCGAGCCAGACAAAACTCCCTACCCTACCTTTGTGCTAACTTGCCAAAATCTTATCACTCATTCATCTTTTCGATTCTAAACTCTAGAGTGTTAGAAGTTATATTTGCAAGTCTGCTATGTATACCAAATTATCAAAACGAGGAGGAACGTGCGGTGATGAAGCAATTCCAACACTGATATTTCTACTGGGAAAAAAAAGATAAAAAAAAAAATGCTACGGAGGATGTCATTACGAAGTCCCTTGGTCTTTCTGGAACTGAATAGTTTTCTCAGCGCCAAGGTAACAGCAGACTAGTTAGATAAGCCCCTGAACGGCTGAATATTGAGGTTGCGAGTTATACTCGACTGGTTCTTCTGGCTTTCTTTGAACATGGGTTCGATTTGAACTTGAACAGATCTGATTTTATCTTTTTTCCGCTTTAATGTGAAAAACCCTTTGAAGGACTTCGACTAGAACTTCAATATTAGGTATAAGGTTTGGACTTTAACCTTACAACTTGAAGTTTGGGTCGGGTCCAGCCAGACTGATGCTTCCCATCACATTCAAATCTGTTCAGGTTTCAAGTATCAAAGAATATTAAAAACTTGCTCAATATTTATTATCATAGTCCCACGGTATTGTGTATTTCTTGAAAGTACTTTGTCTTTAACTAATTGCGAGTGGATTCAATTCTTATAACAAACATCAAAAGATATAAACTCAACGTAGACATGAAATGCACGGATGAAGGATTGTACGCCATTGTAAGACTATCTTTCATGCTGCATCGCTCGTATCAATGGCACTCGGGCACTCTCTATAAACTTGCTTAAGATATTTGCTCATATTTAGGTCAACTTCCTGACCAATTCCCGACCAATTCCCCAGTAACCGATAATGTTACTTGATTAAATCATGGAGACGAAGTCATTTGCAAACTTGCTTCGCAATGAAGTCGTAAGAATGTTTCTGGTTCAAGTTCAAAACCAAATAAATAAAACTCAATCGGGCCAATATGCCACGAAGCAATTTTTCATTTGTTGCGTGTCTTTCACGAGTTTTCTTCCTTTTTTGGGATAAAGCGTCTTGATGAGGAGAAGCTAAGAATAAGAATTACTTGGACGAAGGTCACACGAAACGACAAAATGAGTGAACACTTAAAGCGAGCTGAATTCAATAAAGCTTTTTTTACACCTTTCATTGTAGCCACTCGCTAGTTTTCACTTGACAAGGACATGCAAGGAAGACAAAGACTAAAGTCTGAAGGAAATAGTCAAAGAGCATTTTCAAAGGACGTCTATCAAATGGCGGCGGCACTTTCACAACACACTAGAACAGCCCTAATTCCAGTCACCAAAAACAAAGGCTAAACTGTAGCTGATGAAGAAAATCCGCGCTTTTCTGAATCAAAGTCGAAAAGCGGGACCATTTTCTGAAGACAGTGGGATTTTTCAGACGAGTAATTGAATTAGAATTGGAAAGAGATCCGTCAGAATTGAAACAGAAAGTGATCGGAGATGGGCTATTCGTTCAGTTTTCCATACCTCGTGAAAGAGCCCCATTGAAAGCGCACGTTCCTTGACCTTGACCTTGAGAACGTCATAGTTGCTGATATAGAGTCACATAAGTAGGAGATCAACGTCAACGCCGTGTTGTTTAATGACGTCTTAGCGAAACCATCGCGTGGAATACAAAGAGGATAAAAATAGTCAAAGATATAACAAAACAAGCGTTCAATTTAAGAATTAACCCTTCCTATTCACTATAAGCTTTCAACGGCCCACTGGATATGCTGCACGAAACGAATATGAATAAAAACGAGAAAAGTCGTTGGAAAGTTGTTGCACTTTATCTCTTTCGCTAATGACATGACGGAAAAAAAAGCTTGAAAAGATAGGGCAACAAGGAAACGAAGTTTAAATAGAATACACGATCTTGGAAGAGACAAATTGCACGTTTCCCCGTATTCACTGGCACGTAATTGACTGCAGTGGCCTACTTAGGTTTAACGACATCCGTAGCTTCACAGCTTGGCAACGGATGTAGTGACTTCTACGAAGCAGTTGATATACCGATTATTTTTGAAAGAAAAATTGGACTAAAATTCTAACTGACGAATGACTAAAGTTTAAAATCGTCTAAAAGAACATCAGTGTATCAGCTGGTGTAGTGTAGGTTTGCATGCTTCCTGAATCTACATCATCGGCATTTCAGGCAATGGTAAACCAAAGTTCGGTTCAGTGTAACCAAGCTCGACGGGAACAGTTATCATGCATTCGCGCAAGATGTCAAACTGGAATTTTCCCGGTGAAGGGACTATGGGTCATTGAGGGCCAGGTCTATTAACTAAAGCTAAAGCGAAGTATTCTTTCAGTCTTATTTTTCATCAAAAAGACAAAGATAATGGAGTCATTTATACTGAGGAAATAAGACGTACATTACGTTAAGACGTAACCTTATTACATAAGGTGCTATGAACACTCGTAAAACAATACAAAAATAATGTTCACGTTTTAACGAGATGTTATGCTGCACGATTTTATCGACGACTTTTAACGTAGCAACACGTCCTTCAATTCGTCCACAAATGGCATGTTGCACGTATTAATTTTCGGTGAAACATTTTTTGCGTCAAAAATCGCCGTAAATATCATCCTGTGCGACAACATGTTTACGTAAGCCGCATCCAACGCAAGACGCGGCTCCTTTCTCAATCAGATGGACAAGTTCGTGTCTTACGTAAGCAATGTCTGACACAAGACAGTTTCCTAATGGTACGAATGAACCTATTCACGACTTACATAAGGCAAGTCTGACACAAGACGTGGCTCCGTTCTCAAAAAGTTGTACCAGTTCGTGTCTTCCATGAAGGGACTGACCTTTAGTTTCTGTTGTTTAAATGGCGCAATGAATACTTGGAAACTTCAGGTCCCAGAAAACAGCCATCTCAAACATGCCTTAGCGTTTTATGTTTCATGTAAAAGTTTATTGAATCCATTTCCACCTCCTAAAAACGTAGTCATCGATAGTAGATCATTAACACCCAGTGAGTTACTGACACTGACGGAGATATTGATTCGTAGATTTGTCTGTGAGAATGTCACACAAATTACGAACAAGCACACATACCATTTGAGACCGTGAATCTCAGTGGCTATAACACCTCGCCGATCATCAGAACTATATCGGTTTAATAACTAGTCCTGCCTGAGTAATTTTTAATGTGTAAAATCAAACTTGAGATATATAAACGGTCATGAAATATAACCATTTCCAAACACCAAGCTATAACATTCACGTATACGTAAAATAATGATTAGAGTCCAGCTGTGGATTTTTAAGAGTAGACCCACGGTCAAAGACAACAAGAGGACATTTTAAAATAAATTTATTTAAGTAAATTTATTTTAGAATATTCATGATTCGACGTATTTTGAAGAGAGCTTGTTCGCCTTAGGAAAAACAAATTCACACTTCAGTACATCAGAGATCCAGGTTCTTCAATTAACATGAAAATCAAGAAGGGCCCACATACTTAACTGTTTCTGAACGAAAATTCTGACAAATCTCTTGCAAACGATCAAGAACTTTTTTGTCCATATCCTTTCTCAATCGGTATATTCCATCAATATGACCAGTTTTAAATGTTCGAAGTCCCTGTACAACATGGCTCTCATTCAAACAATACGTTGAGATGGCCAGACCAGAAGTAGTTCATTTCAAAAGGAGGTCGCAGATGCGCGTCACTTACATCCATCCAAGTTGGAATCCAGTGTATAAAAAATATTAGTTTGAACTCCTTTTAAAATGAACAAGCTCTTTCGCCAGTCACAAATTGCTTTAAAATTGGTATAAAATACATCTCAATCGAATCGATTTAAACTGTGACCACAGAGAGAACAGCAGATCATTCTGAAGGTGCATTGTCAACTCTTACATGTCCCAGTCACTGACTCCTTTTAGACGGCCAGAATGATGTTCAGATCGTATCTAGAGTGGACAACCCAATGCTCAAGGCGACCCAATGCTCAAGCAGCCCACTGCTCCTAGACTGGTCTGAATCTGTACCTGAATATCGAACAGAGAGTCGGTGATGGGAAAGTGTGCTTGATACTAGTTTCAAGCTGTGCCGTGAACATACCTAACTTCGCTAGTCTTCACTGCTTTTAAATTAGTCTTAAATTGAAGTTTAAAGATCAATCTCAAGGTACAGTAAGAACTTTTTTGCCTGGTTTTCATCACTGTTAGATTGGTTTGAGGTAGATCTCCATCATATACGTCAAGAATGTGAGGTCAAAAAGTGTACAGATCAATCTGACGTTATAGTATGAACGCTAATGGTGATCACAACATGGGATCGCTGTTAGATTAATCTGAGATCGATGTCCTTCAGATCAACCCAGAGTGTGACCACAAAGTGTGGAGTCAAAATGATCCCTCAGGTTTGGCAGTCTTGGATTACTGTCAGTGACATGAAAGTAGAATGATGCACAGGCAGTGTTCAACGAAGGCTTAGAAGCAGTGGCGTAACGGACTATGGTCAGGGTTAGAGTAACTCCTAAGGGCCCCCCGATGAATCTGTAAAAACAATTGAGATAAAAGTCTTGAAATGTATGTCTATACCAAGGGTAGTGATGGGGCACCGAACAAAAATCTCCTAAGGGCCCCCAGTAGTTCCGTTTCGTTACTGCTTAGAAACCAGAAGGATCAGGGAATTGCCAAAACAGGGTTTCTTCTCGTAAGGGCAAAAGAATGAGAGAACTCACTCTTCTTGCTTTTCAGACACGTCATTCAACACCACCTACGAAGCCCTTTACTTTTTTTAATCATTGTTCGGATTTTTCTCTCGCAAGTTGCGGGTAGTCCCTTGACCTTTTGGATAGTTCTCAGATTAATCTGATACGTACGCCCCTCAGATCAATCCAGAATCAGACCACAATGTGTCGAGATTTTTCTCAAATCTTGCATGGCTGCCATATTGGGCTGAGACCGATCTCCCTAAGCTCAACTCAGGGTGGGATCACACACGGTACACAGTGTGCTGGATGTCAATCTCAAGGTACAGTGTCAAAACTCATGTTCGCCTGAAATGGATCTCATTAAGGTCGAGTCAAACTGTCATAGAACAATGGAATTTGATCCAGTCAAGATGTTGTATGGACAGCCACCTTCGTCGGTCTCGTGCTACATTCAGATCATTCTGACATCAGTATCCTAAGGTAGATCTCACATCCCGCACGCAGTCCGTTGGTGTTGACACAGGGACTGAATTTGCATCTTGATTATTAAACTACGAAGAAACGAAATAAAGCTTTGCCTGTTTCCTTCACCAGTCATTAACTAAACATTAAGTCTAATTGAAACTACAAATCAAAACAAGTATTTTGTAGTTAATTAGTCCCTAAATGTTTAACTCAGTCGGGCTCACCTTGTTCGCGACGCAAACGAACCAAAGTGCAACTGGTTTCCGCTTAGTCTGTCGCCGGCTTCTTGGGGGTTCTTCACCGAGCCTAGCAACTTCTCTAAATATTTTTGCTAGTGCAGTGCGCTTCAGGTGTGAACGAAGCTTTGACTTATCGTCATATGGCATAGTTTACTCGTGCCATTCAAGAAAGGATACAGAACTATGTAAGAACAAACTTAATTATCCATATCGGAAATTTTTCAGGAAGTTCGTGCATTTTGCCCATTAACCATAAATTCCTTAATACGCCCATAAATACCGGCATTTGCTACATGTTGTTTTTCACCGAAACTTAAATTTGGAGAGAACGTACGTGCTGAGCTGCATGTGTTATAAAGATAAGTGATAAATCCAGGAAAATAACACTAATCTGATGTCGTTAGTAACAAAAGACAAGCCAAAAACGGTGTGTAATGACAGTTGAATCGTATTATGCCTGAAATACAAATTTTCGAAACATACTATTAAAACAAGTTAAGGGGAAAAAAAATTTAAAAAGAAGTAAGTAGAAAAGATCAACATTTGACATTTCACTAGCTACAGATAAACGTTACTCTTTCATAAACAACAACCCTTAAATGGGAATAATCCTTGAGAAGATATTGCACAGTGGATATGTGTTCAACTAGAATGCCGGGTTTATCTCAGATGGTAAATGCCAACACGCAAATGTACAACTTTATAAAAGAATTAAGACTTAAAGATATGAGCGGGATGATATTTCGTCACTACCGGTCGTGGTTAAGATAGGTTCTGCAGATATGTCAAACATGTATAAAGTTTTCAAAGAGAAATGAAGAACGTTCACAAAGTTTTAGTTCTCGAGTGCATGTATCTGTGGGTTTATGTGGCTATATACATATACATACGTTGCTTAAAATAGTGTGTGCTAGAACAAATTCACTTCATTCCCAGAGACGAAAGAAATGAGACGTATAACTACAAATCTAAAACCGTTCGCAAAAATATGCCGATAGCATTAGTAAGATATGTCAACAGGAATCACTTAGTGCCAAAAAACGAGCAAAGAGTAAAAACAGCCGATTAGAAAGGCACGTCTTGAGACTGGTGTTTCGAGCAATATTCCTCCGTTAGAATGTCACGTTTAGTGTGACA
This sequence comes from Heliopora coerulea, assembly GCA_030142905.1. NCBI lineage: Eukaryota > Metazoa > Cnidaria > Anthozoa > Scleralcyonacea > Helioporidae > Heliopora > Heliopora coerulea. The sequence continues at coordinate 684,826 of JASJOG010000043.1, read as the reverse complement.
GTGTTTCATAATTTTCACCAACAGATTTTCATAAAAAAAGGTCAGGTTTACCCGTTGCCTTCGAATTTCGCATTTCAATCTCGCTTCATGCTATGCCAAATTCGCGGAAGCTCCACCTTGTTTTATTTTTAACTGGTATTTTTGTCTTTTTGTTTAACTCATTATGAATAAGAAACTGGAACTACAAGCCAGCTTTTCCGAATTGTCATAGGGAAATCAGGTTGTTCCGTCAGAGTGAAAGATAGAATTACATCGAGCATTTCCGCATTTCTCCCACTAGAGTTTATAGAACATTGTTGTTTGTAAAGTCGTACGAGGGAAAAATTAGACGGTCATAACCTTGTAATAATAAACGCAGCACGCTTGATAAGCTACAAGGGCAATCAAGGCCAAATTGTCTGCAATTAGACTGCTGTAAGCGTTCACTATTAGTACCAATTGTCTGCAAACATAAGAACCACAGGAAGATAGAAATATCTCATACACGTAGTAGGCACGGTATGCGCACGTGAACGGCAACCGAACGCAGGCCAGGCGATGCTAGCTTGAAACCCACGTGCACTCGAAAATGACTGACTGGTTTGAAAACTTTTGTATGGCAGCAAATAAATTTAGTTCTAACATCTCAACAATTCAATGATTCATCTAGCTGGTTCAAATCATGATTCTGACGAACTCCCCAACCTGAACCGCTTCAGTATTTTCAGATCAATTTCTTTACATATTTTGTCCCTGTCTGTCCAAGGGTCAAGATGAAATGAACCGGGTAATGTGGTGTGGGATGTAGAAACCACTGCCTACGAACCACATTTTGAACTTAATCTTTTAGTCCTAAATTAATAAAGTTCCACGCACTGGTTCAGTAATACGTCAGTATAACGGGGGCTGAAATTTGCTTGAGGCCTTAGATTCTCAAGGACAAATGAATCCTCTTAACTACTGCAAGAAAGTTTTACTTTCATATAAAGAGCACATCTTTTGCAATGTTTGGTAGCTATCCGGTGGCATTTAATCCCTACAAGATTAGTTTATTATGCTAACAAGCTGTTGAAATTTGTTCAATTCGTTCTCAAGGAGAGGACAAAAAACTACAGCCTAATTTTCCACGAGTTCTGTCTTCTTGTTCCAGGCCACGTTCCCTCGTTTGCAACACTAGTGGGTTGTTTTACGAACGGGTCATTAAAGCGTGCCCTTGGGCAATATTTCAAGGGGCAGAAGACTTAGCGATAGCATGTATCCAAGCCAGAGTGATAATTAGCTATTACCCTGGCAATAACTAAGGGACGGCAAACTACACATTTTCATCAATTCTTGACTTTGACCTTCCTGTTATTCTCGTTAATCCAGCGTAATAACAGCTAGTGCAAACAGTAGGCATCACCTACACACTTTCAACTGCGTTCAGACGAACACAGCTCGTCACCTAGATTTCATCCGTGCATATTCTCCACTGAAAGAGTTTTCAGATACCAGTTAAAACGAAGACCGGAAATTCTGCCCAATTGTTCAGAAAGGCGAGGCTTAAAACTAAGACAAAAGAACAAATGTTTAGCCGGTTGCGACCACTAAAATCACGATTTAAACTCGTGAAGGAATGATTATTTTTGCTTAGTCCAAAGTCTCTCAGAAATCGTTCAGGCGGTCATTGATGTAAACAAAAAGATGAATTGATTAACGTACAATAGATTTGGTGTCCTCGAACGACCTTCTTCTTCCGCATTGTTTTTTGCGTAGGTGCCAATCATTAATCTTCACCGCCAATCATAATTTCCGCTGTGCGCGCGACCCTTTAAAAGGAGACCCGGTTATGGCAATCGATAGCATATCTCAAGAGAAGTCACTTCGTCTCGAAATGATCGGGTCGGCACTATCCTTCGCCGTGCACTGTCACACTACTCTGAAACATGCTCTCAAGCCGACAAGAGAAACGAGGAATCAATTTGCAAACCCAATGACTGCCAGCGTATGGTTTGGGCAATGTCACCGAGTTGACGTCCTCGATTCACATATGAGTTACTATGACTCGGCACCAGAAAGCAACGGGGAAGACGAAGTGGTAGTTTTCCTTCACGGAAATCCAACATCCTCGTATCTCTGGCGAAATGTGATACCATTCGTGGAAGGGAATGCCAGATGCCTCGCACCCGATTTAATTGGCATGGGAGAGTCTGGTAAGAGTTCTAACGACTCCTACAGGTTTATAGATCATTATCGCTATTTTGAGGCTTGGATGGATCGAATGAACCTCCCGAAGAAGGTCACTGTAGTCTGCCATGACTGGGGATCTGGTTTGGTGTTTCACTGGTGTCACATGCACCCAGATCGTGTCCGAGCTTTAGTCCATATGGAAAGCGTGGTGATGCCCTCCACTTCTTGGAAGCAGTGGCCGCTGTTGCCGAAGAAGATATTCCAGAGTTTGCGCTCGGAGGCCGGGGAAAAAATGATTCTGAAGCGAAACTTTTTTGTGGAGAGAATGCTCCCAGAAAACACCATACGAAAACTCAAGTCCGTTGAGATGGATGCTTACAGACACCCGTTCCTTAAAAAGGGTGAATGTCGTAGGCCGATGTTAACATGGCCTAGGGAAATTCCGTTCGAAACTGAAGGTCCTTATGACGTGCTAAAAATCGTTCACGACTACGGGAGATTCATGAAGCAGAGTGCGGACATTCCGAAGTTGTTCATCGAAGCTGACCCGGGCATTTTCAGCAAGGCTATCTTGGAGACGGCGTTATCTTGGCCGAACACTAGAACAGTAAAAGTGAAGGGACTGCACTACATACAAGAAGATTCACCAACTGAAATAGGAGAATCTATCGCGACTTTTTTAAAGGAAGTGTACACCGAACCTTAAAGATAAGATTTTCTGGCACACTAATGTCTTCCTTTAGAAACTGAGGCTGGGAGGTACAGCGCCAATTTGTCGGCACAAACATTAACCATACTGTGTATACTGTCGCTAAAAGTGATAGCTATATTCCGTTTGCACTTCCAGTGGTTTGGACTTCACATGAAAAAGGAGACACAAGACAATGCACCAAAGAGACTTTGATCGAAGTAGATCTCAAAGACAAATTTCCGCGCACAGTTTAAACGGGTTATTTGACATTAATACGATGCATGTGAAAACGAAAATGTGATCTTACAATCACCTCGAATATGTTGTGTGAATTCATGAAATAATGAACGAAATAAACGATAAACGTACATATGCTGGTATACATTTTTGCTTTTGCGGGTGTCCATTTAGAAAATGCTCCATGAAAAGTTGAAGCGGATGTCACATTAAAGTTAATTTTATCAAGAACTGCAGACCAGTGTCAGAAGTTCGAGTTTCCTGCTCATCTCGAACAATAAGCGAATTGCTCTCTTGACGCGGCGACCAACATCGAATCAGTTCGTTATCTGAGAGTAAAAGATAAAACATGAGTAAAACAGACAGTCGATCTGAGGTGTTTAACGATCTTTCGTTTTGGCAAGGATTTCTGCGAAACTCGAAAAACTCTGAGGCTTTGGATAAAACCAAAATTTCAACTTTTGGAGCAAAAAGCTTTACCTTTTGCTCCCTAACTGGGGTAATCCGTTTCGTAATTCCATGACAATTTCAAAACAACGAGCGGTTGTTGAACGATCGACTCCTTCGCAGTTGCAATAAAATAACTAATTAGGATAAACATGTTCACGGTATAATCGAAAGTAAAGAGCGTTTTTACCCCAACGATTGATGAGGTCATTAGAGGTTACATGAGAGTTCCTTCCTGCTGTGCATCCAATCAAACCCAGCCAAAAAAATCTGACATATTTCGATCAGGTTATGCCAACCTGAATGTCGATGTTGCCGACAATTTGACAACGAACGGACGAATTTATTGCGAGCGGTCACAGTCTACCAAAAAACAAACAATATCAAAGTACAGACACTTAGACAAACGACAGATGTTTCCTAGTAGTTCCTAGGTTTGCGACATACTTGAAGTGATGAAGCATATTAGGGGCTTCACCAGACGGAAGAATAATCTTAAGACAATTGTCTAACAAGTAGCGTTCAGCGTTAGTGCATCCTGGTACAGTAGAGGAACTTTCAAGAAGACAAAGGGAACTAGAAAATTGGATTAGAACGCACAAGGTTAAACAGTCGAAATGGATACAGACATGTACAACAGTATTTTGCAAGGGAGTACGCCCTAAAACGTGCTAAGTGGTCTGTCATTAAGAACTTTTCTAAATATTTTCTTCACACGCAGCTGTCAGTCAAGTGTAGCCCAGTCGATGAATGACTGAAATTCGTCTAGGAATAATTTCAAACGGATATGGTGTGAATTTGGTGCTCTTATTGACCTCTACTACAAAACATATCTTCGCCTTTGCATTACTGCAAATCAACACAGCGTCATTCACTTTACAACCTCACAGTTATAGATAGTGCTTCAGATCTCGAACTGTATATTTTGCATGTCTCAGAAGCTTCGTAGGTTTCCCAGTGAAGGGATTTGTAGTTTTAGATTACTTTGGCCAACTAACTTGGCCAAAGCAACTTAAACATGACAAAGCTTGCCTGGGAAATCATCATGGTAAATGGTGGACTGAATGACTATAGGCTTAAACACAATAAATGAAATTAAATTGCACCAACAGTCTGAAATGGCAAATCTTAAAGGCAGTCTATTCATTGCTATGTATCTAATACAGAAACAGTGTAATTAGTCACTTTCCCAAGGTATTGCATTTGAATAGTCTTTTTTAAACATTTGCTGTGCTTTTTAATCTGATGAGCCTGAAGCTCACTCCAGAGGAAGACAACAAGAGCATGCATTCATGTATACTTTTAGAGATCACTTCATATCTCAGCAGGTGTTAATGCTAAACATATTTGACTGACTTTTCCTTGACCTCAGGTAAATTGAAGAGCAGTGCAAACTGAAACACGAACACCAGAGAGGTGGTCAGTAGCTAAGAAGTCCTGGAAATTTATAGGAAGTTGACACCTTGGGATTAATTTGTCCTCCCAAGACCAATTTCAAAATTATAATCATTATGTTTGCTATTAATAAAAAGCTTCCAAATGTGAGTAATGTTTGGGTAGAATAGAGTACTGTATTTTAATCTATTTTAGTAAGTCACCCATCAAATGAAAAAGAATCGACAAGCATGACTAACCTAGACATTTTTTCCTTGATAATTTCCTATGAAAATGGTTTTTTAAAGTTTTCCAAAACAGTACTTGCCACCAAACAAAAGAACTGTATCTAGCTAGGCAGTCACAGTTACATAAATGGAATTAGCTCTGATGAACAAAAATAGCAATTTATTTTAGCTGTTATATGACACACCTAACAAAACACAAAGGCTGAAACCTGTGCTGATGTCTTGTCTGCTGTGGAAAGAAAGATAGTATTTCAGTAGGAGCATAATGATTCAAGTACTAATCAGTTATTAGCTTGCTTTGAAAGACCTGATAATTCTCATGTAAGCTTTGGATCTATGCATTAAAAATCTGTATTATAACAGCAGGCTTCTGAGGCAAAGCATTTCTAAAAACATACTTGTTTGACTCATTCTTAACTGAAATGACTTACATCAATAACTTTTCCTACTAATTCAAAAAACATTTGAATAAAATTTTTCAAAACATGATGATATACCCTTCTGTTTCAAGATATAACTGCCTATGGCTGTTCTTCCCCCAAATCATCTACTCTGGTATATTAAAACAAAGAAACACCTCAACTGTAACTATAAAACTGTAAGCCATTGCATCAGATAGTACATTCCATTTCTGGGCAAACATTTCTCATTTCTTTAATGAAGGCAACACTATGTAACCCTAACGGATCAACAGCTTCTATTTTTCTGAAAAAAATACTTTGGCATTGGCCAGGATAAAAAAAACTCTACTTAACATAGTAAACCTGAAAGAGTTAATTGGCTGTTTTAATGACAGACAACAGAGTGATATGCTAGGGACCATTTGGGAAGACCTATTGCAACAGTGTGTAGCATGAATTCACTTAAACATAAACACAGGTTCCTTTGTAAATAAAAAATCCTAATCAAAGTGGAAAAAATATACTTGAATTATTCATTTCAATTTTGTATTTCTAATGAAACTAACAGGTCATTCTGACTTATTAAATTACCAGACAAGTATAATTTTCACCACAAAGTCATGTTGCTCTGACCATACAGGATGAATCAGTTTGTTAGAAATCATATGTATTAAACCTCAACCAACACATATACCATATATAACATCTATTAAAGAGAACTTCAACCTTCTTGATAATTCTACCCACCAAATGTTCACTGATTCAAGGTCAAGACAATTACCTTCTGAATAAATTTAGTCTAAGTAATGCAATTGCCGCTATTCGTAAGCCACTTCACTGAAAGCACCTTGAACAAAACCAACAGTTATTAACAAGTGGTTTTTTGTTATTTTAAGCAACTGTTTGTTCGATACCAGATATAAATAACTAGTGTTTAACTCTTTCCTCAAAGAAACTGAACAGTGTCCTAAAAACAACAACGGAAGAGCTTCAGCGTAGCACTCATTAAAAGTGAAGTGCATCTCTCTTGACAAGTTGCATTTCAATTTCCTTTTCTGCTTCAAGGTAGTCTTAATCACATGGGACAAGAATAAAGCTTTCCAAAAACTATATTATTGATAGTTAAGACAGTGAAAGAAGACACCATTCCCCTCAACCTTGAGTGACCTCTTTCTAGACCCACTCTGATAACAAATCTAACAAAATGTCTTTATGATATCAGAGCAAGGGTCATGATGATTCAATTGCTAGTTTAAAGTAGGCTGTCAGTTGGCTGGGTTAAATTTAGAAAGAGCTGTCATATTTTTTTCCGGATTTTAAGGGTGTAAGTTGAAACGTCTTAAAATTAGATTGATACCACCATGCCTACCTAGAAATTGGTCCATATTTCTCATACTGCACGTATTGTTGTGTTGACTATTCACTTGATTGACTTTTTGTTGTAATCTTCCACCAATCTCGTGGTTTGATTGAGTGGTCATCCAAGGTGCTTCAATAACATTTACAGAATGCATATTTCTAGGTAAAGGTTTTGTTAGTCAACTCCACTCAAACCACGGCCAAAATACATGTCAGCTACACTACCACGTCGTACGAGATGTCCATACAAAGGCACGACTCCAATGACCTCCGGTGCGAGCCAATTTCCATTTCCTTTCGTTAATTAAAGTGTTCCTCGTCCAAAAATAAACGTTTTTAAAAAGTCCACTCACGTGAGCCTTCAGAAATAAATAAAATCCTTGCCCCTGCGATTGATTCGTGACTTTTAGCTCGATGTACGGAACTATAGCCAATTCAATGGCGATGTATGTGTTGCATTCCCAGAACATTTCCCAAACGAAGAGTTCATCCACTTAATTCAGTGAGAAAGAAACTTTCTTTGTTTTTCTCGCCGATGTTTTAATATTCTACGGCCAGCTTTAGTTCGTAGGCGCGCAAGAAATCCATGTTTTCGCTTTCTTTGTAAATTGTTTGCCCGATATTCGTTGCCGTAACGTGTCCAGCGAACCAAACATGGCTCCTGTGCCAACGAAGGTCGAATGAAGCCGTAAGCCACATTTGGCAAAATACTTACGCCACACTTGACAAAATTCTGAATTACACCCATTTTTTGAAATATCCAGCTCATATTTCCGCAACAGCATCAATTTGTGGCTTATTTCTTGACCAAAACAGAGAAGCAACTCTTAACAATCTACCCGAAGTACTCTCACTGATAGTTTTCTTGGTGTAGTCTTGTGACTAACTAGGGTGGGGTGAAAACGATTAAACCAAGTTACTTGATATTTTCAACCAAAACCCCAATACTTCAACTAAATACACCTTAAGAATAACATGTTAAAATTAAGGTCTTTTTGTTGTTTAATATAGACTTTTTCATGAACATTTAACAGATAAATATCAGTATATAAAAACAACAACCCAGTCGTCCCTAACATGCTGTAAAGCGTACCTTTCCCGCCTGACTCCACACAATTTCAAAATGGCGGCTGAAGTTTTGTATACAACTTCTGGATAAATATGGTGAACAACACCAATTCTGGGACGACAAAACGTCGCAAAACCCGCCGGTCGATAAATTTCAAAACTGCAAGGGAAAGAAGGAGGGCTAATTCCGCTCATCGATCGGAAAAACCGCTTGATTCTTTGGTTGAGAAGGCAGGCAATTCCAAAGCCAGAGTTCAAAATGTCTTTGATAATGACAGGGAAAAAAGTGATGGCTCTATTCCTACGCTTAAGACATCCACGAAAGAGCTTTTTGATAGTAGTAATAGCCTTTCAGCTTCAATGGGTACAGTATCTGAGGTCCCACCAAGTCGAGGAAAGTCACCAGGGAATAAACTCCAAAAATCTAGATTTAGTAAACCAAGCGACGAGAAATCTAACAAGGATGTACTTTCGGATAGTCTAAAGAAGGGAAAAACTTCAAAGCAGGAAAATGATAAGGTAATTTGTCACAAGGGTACAACCTGAAATAAATCTTCTATTTATATCGTGCAGTGTTTTTTTCTACCTGTTGATTGGTTGGGAGACTATTACATCACCTGCATATAACCACAGAATAAATAATCAACATTCAGTCATTATTTATCCCATAATATGATGAAATGCTAATAATGCCATGTGAATTGACATGCAATATTTTCCTGCAAATAATATTCTGCTCTGGCATGCATCAACATATTTAGAGGGAAACTATGACACCATAGCCCCCTCATATATTGTGTTGGTTGCAAGATTTTCACATATATTAGACTGATACAATTATTTTTACTTATTACCAGAAATCTTCCCTTTTGAATGAGTCAGAAATTAAGCTAGATGAATGTGATTTGGCCTTTCATCCCTTTGTGATTGGCTGTTGGCCCATCATGGTTGGGCATTGGCTCCTCTGGTAAAATTCCTGGCTGTACCAGGTTTTTATTTTACTGGTTTTGTGAGATGATAGATGAATGATCGTCAAGCTCTACCCTCAGAAAAATGATTTCTGAGCCCCAGACAAGGATTGAACCCACAACCTTCTGATAACTGGTGAGATTTTTTAACTACTGAGCTATCAAGACTCAGATGGAGAGCCAAGGTGCAAGTATATATGTTGAACTTCCACCTTGGCCCTCCATCTGAGTCTTGGTAGCTCAACAGTTAGAACGTCTCACTGGTCATCTGAAGGTTGCGGGTTTGATCCCCGTCTGGGGCTCAGAAATCATTTTTCTGAGGATAGAGCTTGACGATCATTCATCTGTCATCACACAGTATTTCCAAGCTCTCATACTTCTAACATATAAAAAAAAAAGCTCATTTACTGGTTTTAATAACTTTTAGATAAACATGGAGAACAATGGCAAATCAGAGAAAAAAATCCATCGGAAAGGTCATAAGTCAATAAATTTTACAACAGCTAGGGAAAGAAAAAGTGCTAACTCACGTAATCGGCAAGAAATGTCATTAGATAATTTAAGTAAAATGGCTACCAGTAGCAAAGGTAAAAAGGTCACTGGTTTGATAAAAAGAAGCAACCCTGTTATGACTCGAAAGACTCCTGTTAGAGCACAAGAAAAGACAAAGAAAGATGCATCTTCAACAATATCAGCAGTTTCTCAGGTACAAACATGCCAAAGTGATGGAGAAACATTTCAAAGAAAAAGATTCCATGAATCTGTTAACTCCAGTGTTCAAAAGTCAGGGAGTGGCTTAGCATTAAGGAATGCAAAAAGGGCAAAGACTTCAAGAGATCCTAATGATGAGGTAATTGTGATATGTTCAAAACTGAAAACTATTGAATGTTATACACTTCATATTTATAAGCCTTAATTAATAGATACATACAGTATAAAATCTGGGAAGTAATTTTTCTCCTTCTGTTTGGATTTTTTTATGTGTTCACTGGTAGCTATCTTCTTTAAATACATCAACAACAAGGAAAACAGGTGAGATCCTTTTACTACACACATACTATATTCTCCTCAAAACTGTGGTCATTTTGGAACATAAATTTAAAAACTCCTGGTACTTCGTTGATGGAATGATTCAACTGTTGATTTAATTCTAAATTTTGCAACTTTTTGCATGACCAAATTAGGTGCCAGGATCAAGAGAAGACCTAGAAGAACTCAAACAATCCCAGATAGGATAAGGGATCTTAAAGTGACAAAGAAGGCCTTCAGCAAATGGAAACCTGTATCAAACTCAACAAAGGAATATGCTGAGCAGATTTTAAAATCAGTTGTGCTGTAAGTTCATTTCAATTCAAATCACGAGTTTCCTGTGAGAGCATGCTTGCTTTAATATTCATTTACCTCACAGCTTGCTGTGTTGCTCCCTACCTCTCTCTTACCCACTACACCCAACCCCACTAACTTGTTCACCCACCTACCTACATGCCCACCCATCCCACTCACTTTCCTACTCTACTTGGTCACCCATCTACCCATCCTTCTCACCCACACACCTACCCACTCCTTCACTCACCTACTCACCCTCTCCTTCCCTACTACCACCTCCCTTGGTTACTAACCTACCAAATTTGCTGCACTGGGACCAGTTGTGTAAAAAAGTGATTGACTAAAATTAGGAATTGTAAGGTTAATGATCACTGAAGTGCCTTTTGGGACAAGCAGTTTAGTTAGGGTTTACCAGGGACTGAGATGGTTATTATTGAACAGCTATGTCAGTTAAGGTTCAAGTGACAATTCAGGGCTAAAGGGTTGTATCTTCATTATATGTTTATTAGAAATGTGGTTGCAGATACAAGCACCCACAAAAACCAAGAGGCAGTGAAATGTCTCACAATTCTACAAGAAAGGTAAGTCATTTCCTTCTGTGTTGTTAAGAAATGACTCAAAACCTCTTTACTTTGGGCAGTAAAAACAAAAGAAATTAATGGGTCATCAAGTGTCTTTAAATGTGGTAAAACATTGGATTTCTATTTTCTAGAAATGCCTCCTTTTTCAGTGACTTTGTTCTTTTCTCGAAAAATGTTAGATCTTAAATTGACTCCGTTCTGTCATGACTTAAACCTACCGTAAATTGAAAAGCCCGAACTGCTAAATAATTTCCTTATTTCTTATTACTTCCTGACTTTGCTGGTCATTTGTAACGAACCGAAAATTTCTCTGTTCCTTAAGAGTCTTGGAAAGATTACCAGATTTAAAGGCGCCTTACATACAAGGAGATTACAGAAAAATGGAATCTCAGAACGTAAGCAGATGTTTTTTTTTCTCTTTCCTTATTTTATTTTCACTTATCTTCAGCCCGAAACCATAAGAAACAAAGCACGAAACAGAACTCCAAAATTCACGATCTTGATAATGTAAACTCGGGTTTTGAAATAACAGGATGAATATCAAACGATTATATTTCAAGTTTATTGCAAAGTCATTTCTCAAACCAACTCATATTTTCATTTTTGAGTTCAACCCATATCCGAAATTTTTTTTTCTGATTTATTTTGAGTCGTTGGTGCATTGTCTTTTTTTAATTCTGAGTAAAGCAACATCGCTGACAAACGTGATAGGCTGTGCGGGGTGCAGATTCATGGCACAAGAAAGAGCAGGAAACTTGTGAAAAACATTGCAGATTTCTTGAGCTACCTTTGGTTATTACGTGGCTGAAGTTCTGTCAAACCAGATAAAAACTTACCTTTGGAATGGTACATAAACCGGTGTAAAAACTTTTTTTCCATTTAGAGCAAGTTACTGTAATTTCATTCATCCTGAACGATTTCGACAATTTTCTTACCAGTTCTGATGATCAGAGCATGGCTACGCAGAAGTACAGTTAGCGAAGTTTAACTTGAGCGTAGGAAACATTAACTGACCGCGAGGAGTGCGGACATAAGTGTAAGTTATCTACGTACTAACACTCCGAGCTCCAGCTGTCCGCGGTTAAACTACGCTCACCGGAATGAAACAAATCTTGGATTAAGATTGTTTTGTTCTAGCCGCAGCGAGGTTTGAGTTGTTCCGGTTGTGCTCACCAAACGAAGCGTCGACGATTTGCAATTTATTTCCAACCTTTTGATATTCACCAAACTTTGTAGAAAGAATCAGAAGAACTTTTGCTTGAAAAATCTCGAGAGCTGAATATGCTGGACAAGAAACTGGAGGAAGAACAAAGGTAGTTGGAAAATTTTTAAAGTCTCAAAGCTCACCATCTCAGTCCATTTACTCACCATGTCTGCTCATGTAGCTCGGTGGTGGAGTATCTCACTGGTCATCAGAAGGTTACAGTTTGTGCACATATGTAACAATCGCTCACCATCTCAGTCCATGTACTTCAATGGTTAGAGTGTCTCGTTGAAACTATCCCCGTCATCAGACGTGGTTACAAGGATTGGATCTCTGCCTGGGGTTTAGGAATGCTCTTCTGTGTACGAGCTGAGAACTTCTCTACTTTTCCATTTTAAAGCTAGTAGTCATGTTAGAATGGTTTCCTCTGGGTTGATCGTGTTTTAGGCTATTGGAAGTTGAATCTGCAATGGTGGAAGAATACACAAAGAAATTGGAGCTATGCAAAAAAGAACTCTCCAGCTTGGACAATGAAAAGGTCTGCAGAAATAATGATATGATTTTATTCGGGTTAAGTTTACATTATTTAATTATTTACGAGTTAAATTTGATCTTTGGCCTTGAACCATTAAGCAACATTTTTCATAATGCGAATTAAATAAACTCGTACTTTTCCTGACTGTGTTTGACTGGGTGTTAACGAGTTGGGTTTTTTTGTATTTCATTTGGTAAGGTATTATTGAATGAGCAACCTCAAAAATCTGAGAAAAGTCTGTAGATTATTGGATTGGAGTGCTAAAAGTGGTTTTCCCTGGTTTCCTTTGTGGTTCACTTATTCAAAATTATTTAGATTTAAAACTTAGACCGGCTTTTTAACCCCCTTCTTGTGAATGTGGACTTATTTCAATTTCTTCAGGCTCACCCATTGATACGAGAAACGGAGAGTGTCTTGAATCTGTCAGAACTACCAGAAGAATCCTTCGGAGACCAAGAGGTAAAATTAGGGTTACTGAGACTAAGTACGATGCTTTCTGGGCTTGGTTTAAGTTCGAACAATTCCGAGATATGATGATTTCTCGGGGTTGCCTAAAGTTCAAACTTTTCCAATTTACACTGAAATTCAAACGTTGTAGGTAATTAATGAGCTTCAGAGAAGCAGTTGTTTTACTTTGGAGTCATGTAAAGTTTAATTAGAAAAGTGACTTTTCAGATACGTTTCATTCACTTCATGACTTTTCAGAACACGTTTCTTTCTCTGACGAAGAGCCTTAGCTCCAAACGTTAGAATTCTTAACGATCAGTCTCGGCAGTTACCAACCTTCGAACCTTTAACGTTTAATATATTTACTTGTAATTGTTGTTGGATTTTAGGGACCATTAGAGAACAGCTCAGAAGAAACACAGCTGTCCAAAACACTCGTGCGGTTAAGAGAAAAAGCTACCTCAGTTGGTTTGGTGAAATGGATGAACCGACTGGAAAAAGTAACGGAAGATCTCCTGGATAAAAACTAAATTTTGGAACAATGGTACATCTTGAGAGAACATTGAGCTAACAAGAAACAATAGCATTTCGTAGGAATATTTGACCAACTGGATCAAATTGTGGATCTATAAACAGCCCTAAATGTTTACTGCGAAGAAAGACATGATGTGGAAGATGATTTACGATGTTAAAACTAGGGCAATTCTTGGTCTTATAATTCTGTACAAAACAATGCTTTGAAATCTTAAACATGTAAATAACAGAAAAAAACTGGACAATGTACGAGGCAAGGAACAGTTCGCGAACTAAAAGCTACCCAAGACTAAATCATTTTCGCGCATATCTTCTTTTTATCGGCGAACGACCTATTAAAATTTATCGAGCGATTCTTTGCGTCACCCAACAAGAGATTAAAAGATAAAAACAAAATAAATAGGCAGATTGTAGTAATTAAAAGTATCGAAACACAAACTATACTTTTGAAGTTTGTCTTATGAAGGTAGTATTTTCTTAACCATCTTACTCTAGCTAAAGCTTGACCAATTTACCGGCCTGAGAGAGACCTTTAGACAGGACAGAGTTACTGATTGGAGACATGTAAAAGAATGAGTGACAAGAGAACAGAGTTTTTATTGTTAAGCGAGATTATCAGCGAGAGTATCAGATGGCAATTGTGTTACATAGCCAGGTCGATTTAAGAGAAGATGGAATTGGTAAAAAATTCAAGAGTTCGCAAATCTGTTGCCAGTTCAGAAATTGCGGTAGCTTTTCAGTTTGGTGTCGTGGCGATAATTGTATTGTCAGTTGGGTGGTAGTTGATGCATTGTGATCTTCAAACTCGCATAATCGGATCCAAATTTAGTCCCTATCAATTCATCTGACAAATCCTAATTGGTTTGTTCTGGAAAATTCTTTGCTTGCGCCAGTGACCGCAATTTCTGCAGGAAAAACTGAATTTTGCTCAAATGCTCATTTGTGGTCGAGTTATTCCGGATTTCAGTCGGAGAATGCTCGGAGCCATAAACCATCGATATCCGGTAACTTGTAAACAAACATGGCTGACGACCAGTCTTGGGGACATTTGTTGTGTACCACAGAAACTAAATCACCAATACGTTTAGGAAAGAAGACAATTAGAATTGGAAGAACAAGTGGTAGGTTGGATCAATTGAGCTTCATCTCCCGGCTGTTGTGGAAGACGTGTTTTGAATCAGTTTAATAAATTGCCTTGTGACATGAATGTTCTTCTTTGGTTACTTAAAATTTCTAGACTGCGATATCTCTTTTCTTGGAAATAAATTAATATCCGGAAAACATTGTGTGATATGCCGTGACGACGATGGCAAAACATGGCTGACAGATACAAGGTAATGAACGTGGACGCAAAGAGAATGGAGGTTGGTAGAATCGTAAGTAGAAATGTCAGTAGAGTATGGAAGACAAAGTTTACACGTAAGTTGCGACAGTAGGAGGTTAAGCCTAGAATAAGACGTTAGTATGAGTGGAAGTGGGATATTCTGTTATGGGGCTACAGGTCAAAAATGACATGCGCATGGGATGGTGATGGAAATTTTAAGAGCTGGAGGTAGAAGTTGCAAGCTACAATGAACCTGAAGGAAGAGGATTGAGAGCCTTTATATGCCCCTTTTTGCTCCTTATGTATAAGCCCTCATATGCCTGAAGTCCAGTTGTGGGCAGCCTTGGCCCATTGAATGGCCAATGTGACAGGCAGCTGCTATGGCAACCACTCTAAGCATTCTTGCAGCAAGGGACAGAAAAGAAAGATAAAAAAGAGTAGGTAGAAGCTGAGATGAAATATGTAAAAAAATGGAAATGAATGCATATATTTTCTGTTCTTCCAATTTTCTCATTGGCAAAGAGTAAAAGATTTACTGTTGTTGACAATTATAATTCTAACAAAGTGCTTTATTGCTCATAGCACAAATGGAACAGTTGTAAATGGGAGAAAAGTTAAGAAAGGAGAGGTAAGTTTCAAATAAATAATAGTATGATTCATGACATATTCAGTCAATGACCTACTGTAAATGCAACCATGATCTTGTATTCAGGTCTGCAATGAACTGCAGGTCTTAACTGCCAACAATTTATTTTCAAACAGAATTTGCTAATTTGAGGAAATTGAAAACCCAACCAAAAACTGAGTTTTCTGGATGAAATGTGCCTGCAATATTTCCAGATAAAATTTGCTTATTGGGTAATGCTCACCATACCTAATTTCAATGTGCAGTGATAACCAATTTGTACAGAGATAAAAGTAAAATGTGCAATGATAAAATTTGTTTTGTCAGTTTTGATAGGGAGCATTATGAAACTGTGCTGTCATAGATAGTCGTAGAATGTAGTAACAGTATGTACTGTATCTTGGTTTTGGCATTTTTGAATATCAAGTGTAGTCTATTTTAAATTCAGTGGTTACACATGTTATCATGAGGTTGTGGTCATAAGGCATGCTCCTGCCTGGCTAAACTTTTCACAAAAATGTGCAGTGATAAAAAATTTTTAAAATTAGGTATGATGCTCACCTCACTACTGTACTACAAATGTTTTATTTCGTACATAAGTGAAACTCGTTCCATCATCATGTAAGCAATCCATTTTAGAGGACCCTGAAGATTTTCAAATGGTTCTGGTAGTTGTAACTCTGATGTCCCCCTTGTGATTTTTGTTTGTTATAGAAAGTGGAGATCTATCACAATGACCAAATTCACCTGATACATAGAAAGAATCAGCCAGATGATGGTGAGATGTTTTGTAAAATAGAAAGTTGTCTTGTTGATATCTCTGACAAACTCAGACATATCAGAAAAATATACATCATAGGAACTGCAGTTCTTGGATGAAAATGAAAAGTAGCCTTTGTTAACTTTCATGACTTGCTTATGCCTTAAAACTGTTATTTGAATACAGTAATATTTTCACTGCTCAGTTATGTGCCAATATTTAATATGTTGTAAATGTAATTTAGCAGCAGTATGCTCTAATCTGATCTTATTTACTTCATTGTATTGATAATTATGTTGCAACCCATTTCCTAGCAAGACCAGTCTGCCAGCTCCCTCCTCCTGCTGAACAAAATCTACTGCCAATGCCTAGAATGAAGTAATAAAGCCTTAGCCTAGCAGGGCTAGTGTCTATCCCTGATTACATTTACATTTTTATAAACCCATCCTTCCCCAAACCATTTTAATTTGTATGATGTCATCCAGTTTTGTCCTGCCCTATCCTTTCTAACACTGTACATTCTTATCCTGTCTTTTTGTCTTATTCATCCCTATCCTATCTTCTATTTCAATTCAGTGTTGTATGATTTATACCATTTGCTCATGTGGCTTCCATTCCTGCAGCAAATTCTATCATTTAACTTTTAGTCTCAACCATGTCTGTTACTTTTCTTCATTTTTATTTTCTCTCTAGATATAGCGTACATTTTTCAAGATTTAAAATGCCTAAAAGAGGAATCTAATCTTCTTGATGGCACACAAGAGTATAATGTTGGTATGATCTACAGCAATTTCACGAGCCTTAACATGTATTTTTTCAAAGGCTTCTTAATATTCTGCATACATCATTAAATTCTGAGGTTATAAAGGCTTATCATTAAAGCTACTGAGTCTCTAAAGCTGCATTATCAATTTATTTCTTAATAAATTTGTAACAGATCTTATTAAAAACTAAGGCATCTAGTGGTAAGAAGTTGATGTCTTATGTCTTCATAGAGGATGTAACTGAAACATCAGATGTGGAGGAGCAGGAAAATTTAGCCAAGAGACCACTGGTATGAATAAGAAAAATAAATCTTAAACAAACCACAGGTTTATAATATAATAGTATGGTACAATATGAGAGAAATCTGTGATAAAGTACCCTTGAAAGCTAGAAGGTTTGTGGAAGCCCCAAGGGCTACAGGCCTGTTTCAAAGCCTCTTGTTGCCTAACCAGTCTTTACCAAAGCTGGCCTGTTTGGGATATCAAAAT
This sequence comes from Heliopora coerulea, assembly GCA_030142905.1. NCBI lineage: Eukaryota > Metazoa > Cnidaria > Anthozoa > Scleralcyonacea > Helioporidae > Heliopora > Heliopora coerulea. The sequence goes on along the minus strand of JASJOG010000043.1, from coordinate 667,296 downwards.
GTATTCATAACAGAACTTGCATGATATGCTTCTTAGCAGACATATTTCTTTCTGTGACCTCTGTACTGTATGTACATAGTCATGTATATATACAAATATGTATCCATACAATCATATGCTTAGGTAGTTGCCTTAGATTTAGGTACTAAGGCACATGTTCAGTGAGTTACACATGCAGGTTTGGATGTACATATACGTCATCAGAGTCCAGTAATACATCTATAATTATTTGCTAGGCAAATGTTTCAGTAGAAATGCAACCTGAAGCTAAAAAGCCAAAGCAGGATACTGAACCCAAAAGTAGACTGGAAGGTGCCAAAAATAAGAAATTGACATCTCAAAGCTATGATTCTATGGGTGAGACATTGGTCTGTGGCATTTGTCAGGTACTGTGAACATAAGGAACAAAATCAATATATTTGATATTTCAAATGACTGACAATGAATAGTTTATCTCTTCCCTTCTCACTTCCATTCTTCAGTAGACTGTGTGATTTATGAAATGTGAAACGAAATTTATTTTTATGTTTTAACTATCTGCTGTATGTGAATGCCATTTACATTACTGATTGTGGCTCTGAATTAAGAACAAATGTCCTTGTCATGTTGAGAAGTAATAGTGCAAGCTGCAAATTTTGAGCAAAGGGACAACCAGCAAAACAATCTCAAATTTCAGTCCTATTTCACCGTCAAACCGTCTGGCTTGTCGTGTATTTGTAACGTAGTTTAGCATAATAAGACAACTTGGCCCCTCATGCTTCAAATCATGCTTGTTCAGGTTGTTTATTTTGTTAACTGCCTGCACACCAACCTAAACTTCTTATTCTCAAACACAATGGCATGGTGGCACATGCAAAATTCAAATAACTCCATTTTTTTTGTTTTTTCTTTTTTTTTGGCTTTGCGCAGGATATCTTCCACGACTGCCTGAGGTACGCCAGCAAAAGCATTCTCTCGGAGCATTTTATTGCCTTACCAAGTGTCAAGTTTTACCAATATAGCAACAAATTAATTAAAGAAAGGAAATACAACATAAAATATATTAATAAGTTATAGAGCAGGCTGAAGCTATCATGTAAGCCAGATGCCGACATTAAATACTCGTTAAAATACAACAGCCATATCAGACACTTCAATTAGTTTTCACCTGTAGTCATTTTTCATCAACTTTCGTTGCGAATTTTTACACAGAACAGAGCTTTCTGGAATCTGCAACAAACTTCACAGAGCAATGTCAATTTTTTCCACGCGTTTGAAGTCACCCGAAATTCGGCGTTATTTTTTTTTCTTCTACTGCATTTTTAAAAAAATTATCTACTTGTCAAGGTGTCACAGTTCATTCGACCATATCTTGATCACTCATGACTCATCGTTAACTTAAGATGATAACAGTTTGCAAATGTTACATGAAATCCTGTCTTTTTGCCCTTTATTGTACTTCTGCATGTTTTATCTTTTTCCAGTCTACAGCCTTGCATGCATTCATTTTGTGCTTCGTGTTACTCTCAGTGGATGGACCGCTCAAATGAATGTCCTACTGTAAGTATTGAATGTTAATGTTGAGTTGATTACCCACTCGATAAGGTTGTTAAACTCAAAGCATTTGTGGCCATTGTTAAGGTTATTTGTCGCCGAGTGTTAGTTTCGTCGGCTCTTCAAGGCGTCTTCCTAGCCAAGGGATACCCACTTTCCGTTCTTGGTATCCATGAACAGAAAATTCACAAGCTAAACTCTTAGTCTTCTCTTTTATCAGTGTCGTCTGCCCGTCGAACGAATGAGTAGAAATCATATTGTTAACAACCTTGTGGAAGCGTATCTTATTGAGAACCCAGGTTAGTGATTACTCTGTCCTTGCAGTATAAACCTTCATATAACAGTAAGTTAACTGTATGATGGAGCTTCGACAAGTACCGCTATGTGTGTGACGAGACAACTTTGGCTCCTCTTCAGAAATATCGAATGGAAGGCAACCTTTATTTTTTTTTCTCTTTACATCACCAAATTTGGCTTCAACAGAAAAACGACGGCCCGCAGAAGAACTAGCTGAAATGGACGCCAGAAATAAAATAACATCCGAAATGGTAAGTCGACGTAGGGAGATTTCCGAGAAAATATTGTTCAATATTCGGAAATTACATTTGATGGTTGTTTTCCTGCTTCTGAACGACAGGTTCTACCTAAAAAGAAAAAAAAAAGGGAATTTTTTGAGGAAGACAGTGATGACAGTGAACTGGATACAGATGGCAGCGATGAAGATGAAGACCAAGACCAAGACGACGAAGTCCTGTATTAATTTTAACCGTAATTCATACGTACATTCTTAAACTTGATATCATGTCATAATTGCTTCTTCTGAGCTTTTAGTCAGAATATCATCGTCTCAAGGTAGTTTACAATCCACCATCTGTCATTCCAAGAACATGAACTGAGAGTTGAATTGCTAGCTCGCATGGCAATATGTGTATTTTTAACTTATCGTTTCCTATTTCCTCTTTTCAGTGAATCCGGGCCGCTATTAATACCTTCGTCATTTGGATCTCTCTTTGGCTTTACTCCAAATATTTTCAGGTATCTAGTGCGATTGAGCACGGGTCAAGACAGTGCACATTTTTGCGTGATTTGTGTCCATTTAGTTTTGAGTGGATGAAACTGCCATGCCTCACATCGTCTTGTGAGAGGATGAAGAATTAGAAAACTCGACTGTTCCAGACCTACAGCAGTCATACTGAATGTCCCCTCATTATGACTGTCCAGATGTTTGCGACTTGGTTTGGCATCGCCCGTCGCATTTTAACATGAAAAATCAAAACAAAATACCACGCAGTTGGTAGAAAGACTGACCAGTGTTTTTATGCTGTAAATTTTGTTTTCCTTTCGCTTTATTTCATTCTCACACTATTATCTACACCTCTCTTAATTTTTTCTTTTCACTATTGTATTTTCCAATACTCTGATTTAACTTTTTCTTGGCATGAGCTCTGCCTTGGAGGGTTTAAATCGTCCAGTGTTCGCCAGAGTAAAATAATGAACGTCTTGTCCGGCGGCGAAAGAGTTGAGCGTGAATGATCATTTGCAACGTCTTAAGCTGTATTTCAAAAGATTTCTTTCGATGAGAATTTCCGCCAATAAACATGTACTTTGCTTTTCGTTAGACCTCCGCCGACTGTATGTCGTTGGTGTCCAGGCTTCCTTCCAGTCACCATGGCCTCTTCAGGTGGGTCCAGTGAACATTGTCAATTGGTAATTCGTCAACAAGATTTATTTCACGTATGACAAGCGATGCTACCCGAAATTTTCGTATTGAAGGTAATCTTATGATGGGAATGTAGGCCGACCTCTTAGGCCGTGGCATTTTCCTTGCGGAACTCTTGCCTGTCCTAGATTAACAATTGCGGCCATTATATCGAACGTCCGATGAAAGAAGCGGAGAGGCGGTGAAGCCATTACTACTTCAGTGCTACGAGCCGCGCCAGTTTGAATTTATCGAGCAACGAATATTAAAACAAACGTATTGGTTACTTGTCACATACAAGCAAAACAATGGAGTAAATTTCTATACGTAACAAAACTGTAGCTAAAACGTAGCGTTTCCAGTAGTTGGCGACATTGCTTGAACGTTACGAAACATAAAAAAGGTCACACTCAGGTGAATTTACTCATTGACAAGTGCTGGTATAAAGAAAGTCTTCTTTACCAGTTGTACTCATTTTTAACAAGTAAACAAGCTTTTGTTCGAAAGACTGATCTTCATGATACTTTAGTTATGTGCCACAACTTTAAGTATATTCTCTATAATTCTGTACAATTACTTCGCTAAATCACAGGGTCGAATGGTGATGACTTAACGTCTGGTTTAACCCAGCCTGTTTGTCCACCGAAAATTGTTCATTTCATGTGTCTGTGCTGTATGAAACCCATGCCTAAGCAAGAAGAGCTGCCAAGACCTCCACCTGGGACCACTTATGCCAAGAGTCAGAAATGTGAGTGAAAGTTTAAGGTTTGTGGTAAGAAAAACGTGGTTGATCGACTGAGGTGATTGTGCTCGCCATCACAGTGATCATTACGATAATCGTTTTCCTACTGTGCCTCATTGTCATAATATAATAATCATTATAACTGTTATAATCATCGGCACAGTAATCATTATCATTATTATCATCATCTTCATCGGTCTCTTCCTCCTGATGATTATTACCATTATTTTTGACCATCGTCAACGTCATCTCATCATTGGATCGTTGCAATCATTATCATTACTATTATGATTACAACCATCATCAATATATCGCCATTATCGTTAACAGTGTCATTAGTATTACCTTGGTGATGATCAACGTTGTCGATCATCACCATCATTTTGTATCCTTTTCTGTCGTTGTGGTTGGCATTATGTTCCAGTATTATTGAACGTTTTATTAAACAATCTTAATATTACCATTTGTCATTAGCATCATCAACATTTCTTAAACTCCTTTATTCAGGCGGCATTTGCACCAACTTCTACTGTCATTTATTGTGGAAATGCAATAAACAAGGATGTCGCGGATGTTTGAACGAATTTCAAGGTACGGAAAAACCGTTGAAAATAATTGTTGATAGCAGGGCCTTGTGGTGAACTTTAGACTGGGTTACAACGGATAGCTGTTGGTTGAAGGCGATTGTAGCACATGTGAACGGAGAAATTGAAGTCTCTTGAAATGTAGTTTTTGAAAACAAAGTAAAATTTCTGGAGTAGAAGGGTTTGCTGAGCATGTAAATACAGATGACAGATTAAAAGAAGTTTCATTGGGAGTAGTTAGTTGATGATAGAGAGTTGTTCATCCAGCAACTATTATGTCACTTTAACCAGGAAAAAAAAGCCAACATAGCGCATAAATTTCTGCAAAAGTTTAGGCTTAAAATTGTTTACTTCAAAGGTGGGGATCTGAATTTAGACGTATAAATGTGGCACATTTCTGCCTTCCTTTCTCCTGGACGATTTCCCTCAAGTTATTTCACGAAATGGCTTTGGATATAAGCTTGCTGATCTGGAAAGTACCGATCTTGATACTATTAAGCTGTTCTACTCGAAGTACATTTAGATTATTGCATTTATTTGATCTGAAAATGGCCCATTTCGATGCCTTCCGATTGGATGTCTTTCTAGACGTGAATTGCAATTCAAATTTTCATTCCAAAGTTTTGAATATTTTATCAGATCTAGATTTCGACGACAAATGTCTGGATACACTAATCCTCAATAACAAATATGAGTCACAGATTCTTAAGGTAAGGACTGCTGGAAAACTTACATCTAGTTTGAAATGACATTAAAGTTACCGAAAACGACTGAAAGTACAGAACAACGGTAACTCCGGAAGGTGAAAACATTTATTTCGATTCTACGTTTCGACTAGGTTTTCTGACGATGACTAAAACCTAGTCGAAACGTAAAATCGCACTAAATGTTTTCACTTTGCGGAGTTACCGTTGTTCTGTATTTGATGAAAATACTCAGTGGTTTCCGCGATTATAAGTCTGCAAGTCTTGGGTACCTTATTTTCAGAATTTTTCTTTTTAAAGAATTATCTTGACGAAAAGGGTTGGTCTCCGAAAGAACTTCTTGGAAAATGTCTTGAAAAGTTAGACAAAAAGGAATACTCCACTTCAGGTATGACTTAATTTTCTTTTACAACCAAGGTTGGTATATGTTACAGTTCATAGTTAAAATACATCTTGTGATTAATCATCGAACATTTGACAAAACCTTGGCAACTGAAGTGCATCCTGGGAACAGTACGGCAGTCTCTTAACCCTTTCCGATCCACACTGGACTTTTAATTTTACTCTGGCTAACGCCAGACGATTTTACACGTCAGGTGATGACGTCTCGGAGAAGAAAGGGTTAAGTTTCGCATACAAAATGTCGTCTTTTCTAGTGAAGTTCGGCATCAACAGCAAGGAATTGCGGTAGTTTTTTCAAAATTACAAACTTTTGTCGCCAGTTTTTGTATGGCTAGTGTTCTGCCCCACATAAGCATTCCCTAACCCTCAACATCTATTGACGTTGTTGCTTTTTTTTTCCCCAGCGAATCCAGTTTATATGTTAACGAACTTTCACTTATTCTAGATTGCGTAACGAGACCTGAACTGGACTCTAAATTCATTCTTTGCTATCGCTGTGGTTTGAGGAATTTTAAAGAATTAGCTTACCAGTTTCGTCGAGAGATTCCCAAGGAAGACCTTCCAGGTTTTAATTCATATCCCATTTAACGCTTTAGTTAATAACTAATTAACGATAAACATAGCTTGGAATGTAATCCGTTGTTGGTTCCCGCTTGCGTTGGTCCACAACTTCACACTCTACGAAATTAAAAACTACCTGAATTTAAAAATAACTTAAGAATACAGTTTTTGATACATATATCCAATAAAGAACTTAATGCAATCGCTTGCATTACCTCTGTGGTCCACCAGCTAAGTTTCTGAGATAGGAAACATCACAGTTTTCGAAGTAAAAAATATCGATTTCTGTTCTGAGATCGTCTTTCTCATTCGTGCAAAACTTTGTTTCAAAAACTCACCCACAAGATGCTTCTTTCTCGTCGTTCAGTTTCAGTGAGCTCAAGACCAGACTGCCATTGGGGTAAAAACTGTAGGACACAAACAAATCCTTCCAATCCACACCACGCCAGGTAAGAAAATGAAATACGATCGTTTGTGCCCTCTGCCCTCATTTCGCTCCCTTTAATCATTAATTTTCAAAAATGCCCAAGTTGTTAGTGACGAAAATTATTAACAAGTCCTGCAGAACTACTAAAACATAAACTCTTATAATCTTACTCTGATTAAATTCGTTAAAATAATAAAGGCCCGAATGTTTAAATGTGATGAAATAACCTTACTGCTTTTCAACCCTGTTCATTTTGTCATTTTAGATGTTAATTTTTAACATTAGTCTGACAATGAGTTATGAAATTAGGAGTTTTTTGTAAGCAGTCAACTTTCAATGCATATTCTTCAGATTTGACGTAAGGATGCACGATTGGAAATGTGTTTCGTACAAGTACAAAAAATCCTTCAACATATTCCTAGTCGATTTGAATTGTTTTACCAGAACTATTAACGTATTTTCAGACAGCTCTCATCCTTGTTCTATGGTATATGAAATGTATTGTACAGGTATAATACATCTAACTATGGGATATAACAACTTAAACACTTCAGTGTTTAATTTCACTTGTGCTACTCAGGACTTATGGTAATATAACAACTTATAAATGTACGCAAAACTACAACGGAGAAGGTAGAAATCCTAGCTGAAGAATAAAATTTCACTGGGACATTCGTTTCACTGGCCTCTATTTCGTTGTTTGCCTTAGGGGACCATTGCCAAAACTACCAGGATGCTAGAATACTTTTGCCTTACTATATCGTTCAAAAAACCACTCGCCTACTGCCTGGATGTTTGCATGAGGGGAAACATAAGTTATTCTTAACAGGTTTTGTTCTTCTTCTTCTTCCAGCCACTATAACCACGTTTGTGAGCAGACAAGATTCAGCTAAAAAGAATATTCCCATCCCGACGATTCCGAAAGGAATTCGGCTCAGCGCCTGTTCGAGGATCACTACAAAAAACTGTGGTGACACAAAAAAGCAGCAAAAGTGAACCGCGAACGTCGAGGGAGAACATTTAATTCCAACTGAAATGCTGCAGTACCGATCCAGACTCCCTACCACACAATTTACTGTACCAATAAAAATGTCCATTCTACGTTGGTTTACGATTTTCCTCTATCTTGTCACGCTCAACTGTAAAGAAAGTTGTATTTCTTTCAGTATCGTCATCACTATTTTGTTTTCCACTGCTAGTACCGGCACAGCATTCGCTTTCCGCGCGATTCGAATTAGCTTCCTTTTGCGCATGACTTGGCTCTCCTGCAGACGCTGAACTTCCTGCTTGGCTGCTCTCATTCTCTCTGACGACGGACCTCCGGCGACTATACACTGAGGTACTGGGCCGGCGCCATTTTAGTGATACGGAATGCCCGAAGTTGTAAACTACCCCCATGCTGTCCCGGCGACTCCCTCTTCGTGATAATTCTGTCTCAGCAAAATTAATGTCATCTACTTCCTGAAAAAAAGGAAAGGAAATTTATCCCAAATATTCAGGCTGTAGAGACTAAAACAAAAACCAAAAAATCTCGTCTTGTTAGCTTGATATTCAAGTTATGAATCAAGACAAGGCGGAGAGAAAGTTGCGGTGATATTTCGACTCTATTACCAAGCCATATATACTCCAAATATTCAGTTGGTTTGACAATGGCTTTGTGATAGAGTCTAAATATCACCACAACTTTGTCTCTGTCTTGTTTTGTTTCATAACTTGAATATCAAACTAACAAGATGACGTTTTTTGGATTAAGTTTTATTCCTTACTTTTTGAAATTGTCGGTTGGTTATGGTATTTCAGGTTGTTCTCTTCCTTTTTATGATGATATTCATCATACACACATAGTTCTCAGCATGATGAATATCATCACAGAAATGTCGACTCCACAGGTGTTTACTTTCGTATGAACCGCGCATCATCAAATTGAGTTTAGGGTTAAGGTTAAGGTTACCAATCCCTAACCCTAATCCTAACCTTATAATACTTAATCATACCATTTTTTTTTTGGGGGGGGGGGGATCATCACCTGCAGCGGAAATTTATTAACTGTATAACTTGAAATCTTACGTGGGATGCGTGGTTCAAGCGAAAAATAAACACCTGTAGAGTCAACATTTCTATGACGATATTCATCATATTAAGAACTATGTGCGTATGATGAATATCATTCTTAGAAGGGACAGGACATGTTGAATATTTCCCAACAATAAAAAACATAACCAGCCGACAGTTTAAGCAAATACAAAAACAGACTCTGAAAAAAGTCATTCTTAACTTGTGATTCAAGTAAAAAAGAACACGGAACAAGAAGGTACGTGGTAATATTTCGACTCTATTTCAGAGTCATTATCAAACCAAATGAATTACAAGGCTTGCTGAGCCCTATCTGTAATATAATCCTGTCGTTGAACCTGACCCTAACAGGGTTGGTGCTCCCTAAACTTTATCTATCCGAGCTAGTCCAGCTGTCGTAATACGCTAGCATACCTCAACTCTGAAAGACGTCCCGTCCCAAATTCTTTGATGCAACCTATCCCGTAGTCTGGGTTCCCTATCATCTCGGTGATCCTCGAACGCCACCATCTTCCTTTCCCCTCGGTGTTTTCCAGGTCCCGCGCTGCTCCTTCGCCGTCTATTCCCGACCACGTGCTGCTGATTTTCCGTTTCTTCTGTCTGAACGGCGGCCTGCCTCGTTTCCACTCTCTTCTTTTTCCTTGGTAGGCTCACATCTACTTGTTCCGGGCTGCTATTGGTTAACAAGGCTCTTTTATAAAGCCGACCAAAATACTCTTGACAAACACTTGGAGCAGACCTGACACGTCGACGGGTCAGCGGATTCTCACTTGTGTACGTAAAACCATGGGATTCATTTCGTGGACGCTCTTGCTTCGTCAACTGTAATGGGTGTGGCTCATGCGTTCTTGACTCCCTCGAGGTAGATTCTTCCGTGGGTCGACTGTGTTGTAACCTCGGATGCTTCTCGAGAAGTCGATCAAACTCTTGAGACAGTGGTACGTCACTTGTCGTGTCACGTGGTGCTGACGTATGTTTAGATTTATTGGGATGCCTATCATGACGTGACTGTACCGTTGTCGCAGTATCACATGATACTTTATGTGGAAATTTCTCACTAGTTTTTATTGGGGCCCGAGGTAGTTCACTGGAGGGGGGGCACGTCTGCGAGCAATTACTGGTCCTGGTATTTGACGTTAAAACAGCGTCACTAGCATTGCCAAAATCTGACTTGACAGAAAGACGGGTGAGGTGAAAATCAGGACGACTCGACAACGTGGATTGACGACAGGTTTCACGTGACGTGCTGCTGACTACGTAACTCATAGATGACTGATAATTTGGCGTGGTTGAAATTGTGGCGTTTTGTTGTGTGCTTGATACGACACTTTGTGAGGATTGCATTAATGGACGGTTACTGGCGAGAGGCAATCTGGCAGACGGACGATCTTCAAGCTCGAGAGGCATTCTGTCGCCAAAACGGGAATAGCACAGCCTGCCAGAAGGCCGGTATCTGTCGTCTGCCAAAGTAAACCTGGCCCTGTGTGGATTATTTGATACAGTTTTTGAAGGGGAGCGAGAGGAAATGTTACGAGTAAAGGTCGGAGGAGATAACCGTGAACTGGAAGACGACCAGGTCCGCAAGCCGTTTGATCGAGGGCGCCTGGTAAAAAAGTTCCTGATTCGCTCGCCATCACCCAAAAAAGGCGACGTTGATGCAGTAGTTGTTGTCATCACAGTGTTCCTATACGATCTCTGAAATTTGGAGTAAGATGGTGTCAGATTAAAGTGACTTTGCAAACTTGATGTAATATTACAAACACGAGTTGGTGTTCTTCCTCCGATTTCTAAATACAGAGAAACGAGTTGTAAAACGAGGCGAAGCCGAGCTTTTTCTAACGAGTTTCGAGGTATTTTGAAATCGGAGGAAGAACACTTAACACGTGTTTGAAATTACTTGCCAAACGGACTAGTATTTTAGGCGAAAATTCAGCCGAAAGTTGGAAAAATTCAGCTGTAAGGCTGACATGTTGGTCAATTTGCAGGACACTCCAGTCCCCTATGCGATAAAACACGCAAGCTATTGCAAAAAAACTTAACCTAAATTTCGGATTTTTTCAGTTTTCTTTTTTCTCCTGAGTAGGTAGAGGACAATGTCCATGGGACTGCATATTTGTCAGAATTAACGGTCAATGTAAAGTAAAGGTTCAATACAACTTTTCCCCACGCGTTTTTGACCTACATGGCTGCCCCCACGTCGGCTTCATTCAATCGTGAGGCCTGGTACTACGAAGTATCGTTCCAGTCTTTTTAGAGTTCAATAGTCAATGCTGACACAGGTAGCTTTATGCCAGTTGAACTGACAAAACCGAAAGTTACATCCGAAATGCCAACCATAGTTACTAGAGCTTTTCTCGACCTGTTCGATATCGGTTTGTGAGTTTGGAATGAATCATACACCTCACCCCAAGTTGAGTTTACTGCTCGGCACCCGACTTAATAGAAACGTTCACCTCCGCAGTTAGAATTTTATATGGCGGGTGAGCATTTGGGCATGACAAAAACCATTACTCTGGCCAGATCCTGGCGGCGAATTTTTTTTTTCTCGTATGAAATCGACCATTTAGGTCATCATCAGGGTTGGGAAGTAGTTGGTCGACGTTATAGAGGGAATGAAGAAATCTCGCATTGCGTTAAATAGAAAGCCGCGGCTAAGTCTATGATAGCTTTAAGAAGGATTTTGAAAAGTTTATTCTACTTTAATCAAATAGAAAGTTATCGAATTTCTATTAAGCCATTGTACCACCCTTGACGGAATGACAAAAATGCAGATATGTACCCGGCGCAAACTATCACTGACGTTAGAGTAACTGAGCATTACGTTTACGGCGAACAAATAATGTGAAATGATTTGTACGTAAACTTCACGTCAGCTCTCTAGAAGCTCTGAACCCACAAAAGTTGGGTCGAAATTTTCAGTTGCAAACTTTTTAAAGACTGTTCACGCCTAATTAGTCCTCTAACACAGTCCTCTGCTATGTAGATGAATCACCAAACGTTCGAGTTGATCATTTTGCTGTGATGGCAACAATCAAAAGGCACAGATTTTGTGAGGTTTCACACCAGAAAACAAGCGTCGTTTTGTCGTGCATGACATGAAAGCGATAACTTAGCCGAAGTTTTCTCGAAGTATCAATTAAGTCTCTTCACTAATGTAGAAAACATTTCTCTTATTGATCTCAAACGCTAAGTTATCCACTTTCACTTTGAAAACGGCGAACAGACAACGCAAGAAAATCGTGGTGAGGGGGTAATTTCACCTTTGCATGCTATCTGCTGTAAACGTGATTCTTAAACTCTCTATAATATTTGACGTAAACGCAGAAAAAGAAAGAAAACTCACGGTAGCAGATTCCGTAACAGTTGTTCGATTACCAAGAGCAGACTGCAAGGAAGGCAGCACGAAAGTATACTGAGGTTCTGTGGGAAGACGCGCAGTACCAAATACTTGAGTATAGCTGACGCGTGGGGTTTGGGCAACACCAGTTTGTGCAGTGTACGGTAGTAAATCATTTTCTTCGACCTGTTCGGGAAAGGAACGTAGGTTAAAATTCCTTTTGCTTACTGGTTTATATTTAATTTACGTATTTGGGCTGAGGAAGGGAGGTTATACCACACATGGCCTGAATGCGCGTCAAAATAAATTCGGACAATTTTTTAAAGGGTACAATATTCGAGCAAATTCAGCTGGATACCCCTCTCAAATCAAAATAGCTTAACTGCGCCCCTGGAACTGTCGCCATCTGGGTAGGCGATCTGTTTGGCACAAGATGGGAACCACAGTCTATAGATTTATGAACAACAAGTTTGGTGGGAGATGAAGTAAATTCTTAGCTTACTTGTGTTCCAGCTTCCTGAAAGTACTCAGACATGTCTCCATCCCCGTCGATACTTGCCTCATTCCTGGTGTGCCTGGGTATAAAGAGAAAACAAGAGAAGCATCAAGATCAAAAAAACCAACATTCTTGGTCCAAAAGGCATTCTAGGAAACATTTGTTCTTTTCCCTGCATGAACAATAGCTGGTTCCCCTGATTACGTCCGCTGAATACAACTACCAGAAAACTTTGTGACTTTTTCATTTTCATGCAAACATTGAATTCCCAAAGCGAATGGAAGGACAGCTGCTCTGATTAGCATTACAAACAACATTTTGAAAGGCATCCTAGAAGTCGTATTCAGCAGATGTATAAGTGGAACCAGCAATTACCCAACTTTACTTACCTTTTCGCCCCGCTATAAACATCGTGAAACGATCTTTGTGAAAAAGGACGAAAAGTTTAAAAACTGGGAATGTATATTAGTTCCACGTTTCTTTGAAAGACATGTCCTCAGACATTTTCCTAGTCTCCTTACTGAAATGCCACCCAGGTACTAATTCTTGCGTGTTTGAGTAACAGTACTATTATGGGGTGTGACAAATACCACTTGACTGGACACAGGATTCAACAGAACAGTCATCTTCACAGCAGTAGAAGAAGACCAGAAGAAATAAGAAATTTGTAGGCTATTTCGTGCATTTATAATCCGTTTATTCGAAGTTGAAAACCCACCTCCGTATCAGCTAATACTCAAATTTTCAAAAGATTTTACAACGGAACCGTCTTTGTAGCGTGCAAATTGCTTGTACCAAATGCTTATAACCACCCTCAGAAACACTATAGTCAGTGTGTTTCTTGCTTTAAAGAACCCCGGCATAATCCCGTACATATTCCGCGGAATTTTGCAGAATAACTGTTCTACAGTATTCGGGGTGGTAGCCATGTCAAAGAACTTCCGCAGCCCCATTGTCATTTTACACAGAGCTGAACCTATCCATTCCAATGCGTTCGTCCGATCACGGAGCATTCCCTCTACTTTGTGCCTCCTAAAACAAGGTAAGGAAACTTAGAAAGGTAAGCACTTTACCACCGTTCAGTTCTTCTCCCTACTGGCATGACTTTTCATCGCAACAATACTTTAGTTCTTCACATCCTCCGTCCAAATACATTGTTAAACCTTTCTTTCGCACTTCGAGAACCACTCGCTGCCAGACTAATTGAGCACGTGACCTCATAAACACACGATGACGTCGGCTTCACGCACGGGACGCACTCGTATCAAGCGAAATCCGGAAATTAGTCTCCCGCGAACATATTTACCTCCGATATCTTCCGCTGATAAGCCATAGTCCAAATTAAATCGTTTCATTCTTTACAAATATGTAAATATACAAATAACTAACGGTTAAGTCAGATTTGCCGTTTTGTGAAGAATATTGTAATCCTTCTGAGAAAAACCAAGAATTTATTCCGTGCTATTTTGAAGTTGTTTTAAAGTCAAGATTGTGTTAAGAATCTTCTCACAACGCTGTCTACGATCGATGTCCTCCGGGGTTGAAACGCCAGCACGTAAAGTGACCTCGAACATTAGTTTCAAAACATTTCCGTTGCGTTTCTGAGTAGCTGACGGACCTTTCATGGAAGAACTCAATTTCACGAGTTCTTTCAAAGTACTTTTCAACCTGGACTCAAAAATTTCGGCAAGGCTTGAAAACTCTTTTGACTTTTCATCGTCTTTTGTTCCATCCGCCATCTCACTATGCCCATCAAAACTAACAAAGTTTATTGAATTGTTCATCTCCCTTTCTGGCGAATCAATTTCGCCAAGGTTTGTCAAAGAAATATCACTGGGTGACGTTCCATGACTTGCCGCCAGTTCTCTCATGCATGTCTCCTCCCCATAAGTTGCGCCCAGAGGTTTATCCTCAAAAGTTAACTTAGTTCTGTCAGGAATATTCGAGCTTTCGCCACAGGTTGCAAATTTCTTGCCCTTCGTACCCAGGACTTCAAAAGCTTTCTGGGAATTAAGCAAGAGTTCTAGAATCGTCTCTAAAATCTTGATCGCACCAGCTGCCTTGACTCTTGTACAGTTGAGCTGATGTTCCAGCAAGGCCACCCGTTCAAGGTTCGTTCTTAGCCACTCGCAAGGAAATACGGCGATGTCTAGATGATCAATCGCCTTGTTGTAGTGAAGGTCCGCAAGATGCCTTTTCTTTCTGAAATTTTGATCTGATGTTGGCTGGAAAATGACGGAATTTTTTCAATAATTCTGGTGTTATTTTCATCAATCAAGAGCAAGAAACAAAAAACAAAAGAAACAGAAAGAAAAGAAGAAGAGAAAGAGGATAGACAAAGAGAAAAGAAAAAGGAGTAAAAAAGAAGGAACACATGAGGGCAGGTGAACGAGAGGGGAGGGGTGGGGAAGGAAGGAGGAAGTGAACGAAATGGGAAAGGGAAGAGGATGGGAAGGGGGTGGGGCGAGGAGAGAGATAAAAGAGAACAAAAAGAGAACAAAAATTACAAAAACAAAAACAAGAAGAGAAGTGAAAATATTTGTTAAAAAATCAGTAAGATAGGAACTCACCAACGTTCTATAAGAATGATGATATAACGACCCAAGGCGATAGTGGATCATTCCAATCCTATTTTTAACGTCTTTGACAGTATGGTCGTAAGAACACTTGAGTCCTTCGCAAATTTTAAGAGCCTTGAACATCAAGTCTGAAACCTCTCTTTCGCACTAGAATAACATAAAGATTTAATTAATTCCTTGATCGACTGTTGGGGTAAAGATGTCACCATCCAGTAAAGAATGCGGTGTTTGCCATGGTCTGTACTGAAGACGTGGTGTAGGCTAGCGTAGAGGATTATCGTGTTGTAGTTCGTTGAGGTGTGATGTCGTGTGATTCATGGTGGAGGGCAAGATGACGAAGGATGTGATGTTTGGACACGTGATTTGAATGCGATGTAGTTATACTGAATGGACGTGATGTATTGTAATGTGGTAGGTGTGAGAAGACTTATTAGCTCGGGCGTAATACAATGAACTATGGTGTGGTGTAGGGGTGCACCGGATAGTGTTTTTTTATAGCCGGCCGGATACCGGATTTACCGAATAATTGAAAAAAATCCGGCCGGATGCCGGTATTTTGGATGAAAAGCTCGCACTTGCCACACATCAATCAATTACTACCCAAATTAAGTTTGGATTGAGAGGAGAAAAATTAAAACTTTACACTGAAGTCCAAATATGATTTGTCTTTTTTTGCAAGTAATTACTTTAAAACTTTACTTGTTCACTGGCGTGTATAATTATTACAAGCATTAATTAGACAAGTTACGAGTTGCAACTTGCAAATGGCGGAAAAATGCAACAGAACTGAAGATGAACATGAAGATGAAACTCCTTTTCATTCATCACAATGCAAGAAAATTCTGACAATGCCACTATATAACAAACTAGAGTGGGACTACAAACAACTTTGTGTAAAATGGTTGTTATGCGCATCAAAATGTGTCACTTATTGAGATTGTTATCAAGTAACAGACGATTATCTTCTGTTTATTTGTTAAAAAATAACGTTAGAACAGAACACAAGTTTACATTGTTTCTTCTATTAATGTCTGTTGTTAGTATGGTACAAGTAACACAAATTGACAATTGTCTTCAGAAACACAAATTATCCGGTATCCGGCCGGATATAAGAAAATAACCGGCCGGTTACCGGATAGTCCCATTACCCTACTATCCGGCCGGATTATCCGGCCGGATACAATTTCCGGTGCACCCCTAGTGTGGTGTAGTAAGGTGAGTTGTGTGATGTGACGTGGTAACTTGTGGTGTATCTGGAGTGATATGTGGTGCAATGTAATCCAGGGCGTTGTGACGTCATATGTGGTGTGATGTATGTGGTTGTATGGTGTGGAGTATCTGGTGTTATATGAGGAGTTGTGTGGTGACTTGACATGTGGTGTGATGCCATAAGGTGTGGAGTATGTGGTGTGATATATCGTGTGGTGATGTGAGGTGTGACATCTGTTGTGATATGGTCTGTTGTATGATGTGACGTCATACGTGGTGTGATGTGGTTTTATAATAAGTAGTGTGACATGACATGCATAGCGATTTGTTTCAGAACGCAAAATTTCACACCAAACGCAGTCGCTCCTGATGCCGAACTCACTTGTTCAGGTTCGACATTTCTCGACAAGGTAAAGTCTTGAACCAGTGTTCCCATGGTATAAAAGGTCCCTGACAACTCCCAAGAAACGCGATCCCAAATTTCTGGGTACAAGTGACGTTCCCTCAAGACTCTTAACGACTGTTGATAATACTCAATGGCCTTGGTATAATAGACTTTCTCTTGAGGGTCAAACGTTGCACGGTCGTTGCAATCACCAAAAAGAGTCTGGGTGCAAACGCGCATCAATCGACCAGTGTTTGAATAGAGCAGAGCAACGTTTGCCCTAAAAAACAAGACAACCATAATTTGATTGAGATAATAACGGTCTACTTACTGTTTGTAATGGACTCACTGGACATTAATTTTGTAGAAGTTCTCTCATATTTTGCCATACTTGGGTATGACCTAACTAAAGCTTGCAACTCTTATTTATGAGACTTCGGTCGTAAAATCCCTTCTACATGTAGAATCTTCTGTCCTATTTGATGCAAAACCAGTGATGTCTCAATATATGAATTGTAAACGTATCCTCTCTGTTACAACTTAATTGCTATGCCCAGGTGATCTAATAATGGCCAACCTCTCGAGCTCTTATGTTAGTCCAAGGGTTAGTGCAGTAAGAAAACCAAGTATTCTAGTAACCCCGTCAGTTACAACTTGTGAAAAAAAGAATTGCCGTAGTAAATCTACCGACTGTGACATTCCCTTAGGTTTGATTTATAACGACTACCTGTCGTTCACAGCTTGAAAGGCGCGAATTCCCCCACTGAATGAGTCTAAGCTTTTTTCCCACAGCTCTCGTACGTCGTCCATAAACTGGTTTGTGCTATTGCTCCCTTTCACGGCTGTATTCATGTAAAATAGTCCCAGCTCGTTCCTGACATTACCCAGTCTTTTGGTCAGTTTAACCAATTGGTCAACTTGCTGCTCATCAGTGAATACATCTAACGCTGCTTCATAGAAACCCAGACTAAAACATGAAAGCAAAATTATATTTTTCGTTTGGTATTACTGAAACATTCTGAGGTAGAAAGATATGCTCTATTGTGGTATGGTGCTGAGTATTGTGGTATGATGTGATCTATTATGGTGTGGTGTGGCTTACTATGGTATAGTGGTACCTGTTACAGTAGTGTGGTCCATTGTGGAGCTGTGTGGTCTACAAGGATGTGGTCATTTGTAGCCGTTCGTTTGTTCCAGTGACGTGTGGTGTCGTGTGATATGTCCTGTTGGGTCGTATTGAATTATTCTATGATATATCTAATACAATATGAATTGAATTATTTTATGCCGTACTGTATACGATGTACATAACATATGATCGATATAAGTATATTCGGACGTTTACATGTAAATTCGCGCGCGTACTGTGCAAGTCAAATGTACCGTTTGACACGACCAATTAGGTTGCACGAGCTGACTAACCTTTTCTTCAAAAGCTTTTCTACGTCAGGAGTGAATTCAACCTCGAAATGATAAACAGGATCCCCAGCAGTTCCAAAACTACCATCAAAATATCGATCATCCTCAGCTAACTGCACGTAATCCTTTTCACACTGTTCTAAACATTTCTCCAGATCACGTGATCGTGCCATAGACAGATAGATGTCTCCGCACCCACAAAGCACTGTGGGTAACAAGTCCAACTCCTGACTAGCATTTACCCACTCCATGTTACGGTAGGACGAGAGGCAGCCCAGAGAAAGACGCGAATAACGCAGGGCGGTACCGAAGGCTCCATGGGCTTGAGTCAGCGACGACAGATCAGAGTACAGGACTGCGGCCTTTCGAATAAGAACAGATTCAAACGTCCCTTGCCACTGACGGAAGTTAAAATTCAGCGGTGACACTTGGTCCCTCGTCTTCCCCTCGACCGCAAAGGATGAGAGCTCGTCCCCAGACTTCTCACCAAATACAGCATCGGGTAACGCCAGGAGGTATGGCCGACTGGGCAGAAGGTGATTTCGCTTACTTTCGTTATTGGGATTGGAGAACTTTCGGTCACCCCAGGCCTCACGGAGATTCTTTAAAGCCTAAATAGAGCAAGGAAAAGGCACGATTGGCTGTGTTTAAAAGCAATCATTAGCAGGAGCGTAGTTATCCCATTTTGATTGGGAGTATCCAGCTTAATTTCCCCAAATATTGTACTCTTTTAAAAATTGCCTGATTTTAATTTGACGCCTATTTAGGCCATGTATGGCATAGCCTCGCTCCTCATCCCTAAGACGTAAATCAAATATAAACCAGTTACCAGAAGAGATTTGACCAACTTACTAAATCAAATTTTGCCTGAAATTTAATGCTCCAACTTCCTATTTTTGCTCGAATTTTCTGTTTTTGCAAGTTTTTTGGGGAATATCACATTCAAAAAAACTACGCCCCTGATCACAGAAATTTTTCCTGTTCACCTTCATAGAAAATCAATTGTAAAATCCTGTTACTACGGTTACTTTTATATCGCCGTAAGGTGGCTTGTTACCTTGACAACGTGGGAAACTGACAGACGAAGCTCCTCGTTTACATTACTGGGAAGATCAAGTGAGACCTTGGGGGAAAATTAGAGCATGATGTGACAGGATTAATGAAACAGCGTCAGTAAAAGGTAAGGACTAAATGATGATATTTCAAAACGACGAAAATGGTTACCTCTTCGTAGGTTTCCTCAAAGCTGTTCGACTTGGAAAGATCACTGATTGTTAATGTCTAGAATGAAATTTTTCATCGACAGTCAGCCAACCACTCACATAAAAGTCACGAGTTAAAATTTCTGACCAGGTCACGTGCTATGCAAAATAAAAAAAAAAAGGAGCAGTCCTCATTTCACGGTACTTTTATGGTTCTTATTTACCTTGGGCCAAGGGAACCCCTCGTCTTCATCGCCACTTGGGTCAGCGTCGTTATTATGGCTGCCATTTTCTAACAGCTCGTCGTCATCATTCTTGTTGCCCATAGAGTACACTTCTGCTAAGAGATAGTTGGCTGATGTGATGATCTCTAAGTGATCATCAGGATGTGGTTCATCGTTGAGAAGATGCAGGCAGTTGGTTAGTAACACTTGAATCATGTCGCGTTCTCTGGAAACAAAAGTTAAATTAATTTACCTAAACAGTTATCCCGTCTCACTACTGGAAAGTCACCTAAATTAAAGAAGGTTATTTGGAATATCTCACTCTCTTCTATCTTTATTTCACACTTATCTCCAGCCCAGTCTCCATCTTCACGTGAAGATTTCTCTCTCATTTAACTTCCTGGTTTCTCTCAACCCCAATTCATCCCCGCTAAACCCTCTACAACCTTCTCTACCTCTCTCTTCCTTTCACTTTCTTCTCTATCTCCTTCTCTATTTTCATCTCCACTTCTTTTTCCCTCTCCACCTCCCTTTACCTTCCTGTCCACTTCTCTCTCTACTCCCCCTATCCCTTTAACGTACCTTGGAATGAAATTTTTCTTTCTCGAACTCTACCTCCATCTTTACTTTTTTCTCTTCCTCATTCTTTCGCTTCAAATCTCGCTTCATTTTCATTCGGACCATCCCCTCCATTACCTCTCTCCAGTTCTACGTCTACATCTACCTTCATATCTGTCTCGATATCTAGCCCAACCTGTACAACCGTATCTCCATGTAAACTTTAACCTCCTCATCGTCATCCCATTCCGTTGCGTTCCTCTCAATCTCTCTGTATTCCACTTTGGCCTCCACTTTTCTCTCTACCCCATGTTCTCTTCATCCTAAATACCCTCCGTCTCTCTATCTACTTCGACCATAATGTCCACCTCCACCTTCACACCTACCTCAATCTCCACCTCTACCTCTACTTCAACCTCCATGTCCATGTCCCCTTCATTCCATTCGTCTTTCACTTACTTTCTCCCCCACCCATACATCAATGCAGAATCATGCTGTCAAAACATTCGTCAACGACATTGTTCTCAGCGCACAATTAAACTTTGTTCACTGCCTGCCACAAATTTCTACAAGTATGCGGCCTAACATTGGTTATAGAGTGTCGTACTTGCATTTGTTGACAACCGTGAATAAGTAGTGAGTTAAGACGTGCGTGTCCACCTTCAGCTAAATTTCGCTATCTCCCTCACTCTGTACCTCCGCTTTTACTTTTTTTCTTTTATTCCTGCTCCTCCAACATCTCCACTTCGACCTCCACACGACGTTCGTCCCTCCGCTTACCTTCGTGTGATCTTCGACTGATTTATCATGTTCTTCGCCACGCTGAAATAAAAACCCCAACGTCAATGGTTAGTTCCATTCAGTGGTTTACTTTTATCGCAGGAAGTACTCTTTTTATCGTGAAGAAGACTTTAAAAAAAAGCAATACACTTACCGATATAATAACATTGCCACTGGAACACTGAAGGGATTAGTTGATTCACCGTCAGCAGTCTGAGGTACAGAGTAACACACAAAATTTGTGTCATGTTTTTGCTTACTTTTAGATGGATGGACAGAAGATCTACTGTTCACCTCACCTTGTCACATAACGAAGTCAAATCATAAAGCTTCACAACATCGCTGCCATTTCCTGGTAAAAAGTTTGAAGCGAATAATCGGTAAGTGTCAGTCAGTGGAAGGAAGACGAAAGGAGGGAGGGAATAATGGGTGGATGGAAGGAAGGAAGATATAATATTGTCTATTTTTTATTCCTACCATATTGTATTTTTTATTCCTTACAGAAATATGCAATAAGCTAACCTTTGAAAAGCCAGTAAGTGTGTCCCTCTAACGTGCAGTTTGACTTCAAAAACGAAAGAATATTTCGTGCGACGTCTTTTATCACCTTGTTGAGTGAATAACAAAAGCCATTCAAACAAGTAACAAGAAAAAGTTAGATCCATTTAAGATAGACTCAGACAGAAAAGATCAATGATATCTTCCACCACGAACATCCACTTACCTTAGGCGAAAACTGACTGCCTTCAATGTGCGGTAACTCGTCAGTCTTGTAGTGTTCGTATTTCTGTTAAATACAATGTAAAATAATTTAAGAACAGTACGGTTAACAGACATGATGAACACTAGCGTTAGGTAAATCAACGGCAAAAACAGCTGGACAAGTTGCAGCAAGACAACGTTCAACTGCTACAACAACAATAACAGGAAGAACAAAAACAACAACAACAATAACAACGGCAACAACTACAACAGAAACAGCAGCAATGGCATTAGGCCAGATAGAGAAACAAAAATTCAATTAAAAAGTACCTGAACTATTCCATCCAGGTGAAAACACATGACCACTTCCGGCACATTGCACATCAAATTATCAAGCCAATAATCTAATCCAGTCAACACATTAATCGGCTTTGAGCAATCTCTAGAATTGTGAAAATTGTGTCAACATTGATGTCAGTGTTAATGTCAATATTACTGTCAGCGCGTCAGTGTTTAAGTGTCAGTGGAAGTGCCAATATAATTGTTTGTGCTAGTGTTTGGGACTGTTGAAGTGTTACTGTCAGTCTCACCACTCGTGCTTGTGCCGGCGTCACTACCAGAGTCGGTTCTGTAGCCCGTTCCAGTGCCAGTGTCAATGCAAGTATGAGTTTCAACGTCAGTGCCAGGGTCAGTCTCGGCATCAATGTGAATATTAATGTCATTGTCAGCGCCATTGTCAATACCAGTGACTGTTACAAGTATCAAAGCGAGTTTTCTTATCAGAGGTCTTACTTCAGTCTCAGACTCACTGCCGGATACTTCCCACCACCAAAGATTGGCATATTTGAGCCAATCAGCATTTTGGTGTCTTCAAATTTCCACAAGACGTTCCTTTGAAAAGGTAATTTCTCCTGCGGCTAAAAAAAGATTCAAATACAAGATTAATATCACTACTCAGTGTTAATCATAGACATAGCGCATAAATCCTGAGCATGCCCCAGTGCGCAGTGATGACACCTGCTTATTATCCAAACCCTATTTACATTGTTCGAGCAGAACATTACCATTAACTCCATGTGGCTTATGAATGTGCCACCTTATATAATAAGATTGAGTTGGAAATTCCTAAGAGGTAGAAATGGGGAAGAGTGAAGCCCAAGTTAGAGATTATGAGCTCGAGATTTAGATTATGAGCTCGAGATTTCTAGTTAACAATTAGATTATGAGCTCGAGATTTCTATTTAACAATTAGATTATGAGCTCGAGATTTCTATTTAACAATTAGATTATGAGCTCGAGATTTCTATTTAACAATTAGATTATGAGCTCGAGATTTCTATTTAACAATTAGATTATGAGCTCGAGATTTCTATTTAACAATTAGATTATGAGCTCGAGATTTCTATGAGGTGACGAGGGCGAAGCCCGAGTCAACTATCACCCCATAGAAATCTCGAGCTCGTAATCTAATTGTTTTAGTAGAAACAAACTTTGCAAAGAACATTTTTCGTCTTCTCTGAGATTGCACTTTCAAGTAGGCAATCTATTTCGTCTTCAGAAACTTCACAAAAACGAGAGGCGGAAGCCATTTTCACTACTCGCTATCTATCGACGAATAGATAGCGAGTAGTGTAGCCAATCAGAATGTAGCATTTGCAATAGTACTCGACTAAGTTTCTACTAATGACAATTAGACCGTTTAAACGATACGATTGTTCGTTCTGATGTATCCGATCAACTCACTGGAGCCTTCCGAACATTTTGCTGCTTTAGTGAACGAATCGAAAGTAGGAATAGTGCCTTTGCGACAACATTACATACCCCAGGAGGAACATTCGCACACGACAGTAGTATCGTAAGTTTGTATCATTTACCTTCAAGACTGGCTCTGGTAGAAAAGGTACCAGAGCTTTACAAGAGCTGGTAAGTTCCTTTGCATGAATTGAACTTCGAGAAGATCCGTCCGATATTTTCTCAGAATGATCAGGAAAAGTTGAAGGGGATTCTTGGTCTACGGTTCTACTTGCAATGCTATCTTCACGTGAACTGTATAGTTTAAGAAGTCAATAAAGAGGATGAGACGAAGTCACATCGTTTTTAATCAAGTAACAGGGAGACACACAGCGCGAGAAAACATCCCTTTAGAAATTCAATCCGAAACTAGATCAGATATTTTCCGGTGATACAAGACTTGTGTTAATTTACCCTGGTCAACGCCAGACGACTTTGCTCGTCAAGAGACGAGCTCACGCAGTGAAAAAGTTGTAACTATCTCAATTAACTCTTTCCCTGCGGTGTAAGACTTCTATTATTTTACTCAGGCTGACGCCTGACGATTTTACTCGTCAAGAAGAGAACTCCCGCAGGGAAAGAATCATATCCACCTCACTCAAGCCATTACTAAATGGAAACCTAGAAACATATGTGATCTCAAAATTTTCACCAACGATAAGTGTGGTGGAAGAAACAGCAGAACTTCTTCTACTGTCCGGTCTTTTGATTGCACCCTGCGTAGCCTTCTCCCGAAGATATTTTTGTCCAAAGCATTTTGATGAAATGCTCGGAGTTAAAAATATTACAACGTCCCGTATACAGAGACCGTTAACGTTGTATTAAAATTCGAACTGTTTATTTCGCCAGGTATTGATAGCACTAGCGTACATGCTATTAGTAAGGCCATCATTAGAATACTGTTCAACCGTTTGGGACCCATACACAGCCAAAAACATCAAGGCCATAGAAGTAGTACAACGACGTGCTGCCCGCTGGGTATTGCGCTGTCACAAGAGAGAAGATAGTGCAGCTGATATGTTAGAGACTTAAAATTGGAGAACCCTTGAATCTAGAAGAACAAACGCTAGCCTGGTGTTCCTGTACAAGAAACGAAATGGCTTGATCTACGAAGAAAGTGGTTCCGTCCAGCCAGTGAACCATAGTAAAAACATAAGAATTAGTCTTGCTGACAACTCTTATAAGTTACTTTCCTGTTCCTGCGATTATAATAAGAACTCTTTTTACCCTAGAACAATTAGGCAGTCGAACAGTTTACCTTCTTCTACTGTAAACTCAATATCTCTAATTTTGTTTGAACAATTAATTCGTAATTGCTCTTAGTTATTAGTATCTCGTACAACGTTTGTGGTCTAACACAGGAATTTGACGAGTTCTGACCTAATTGGTAAACAATTGGTAAATAAATAAAAGAAATCATCTGACCTGTAGCACAAGAACTTCGACATCATACTTCTTTCCCGACTTTCGCTTGGGTTCTTCTTCTTGCGCAGGGCCGTCTGATCCTAAAAACAGGTACAAACAAAAAGAATTCAGCTCAAGAGAGAGGTATGGATTATTTTTGATGGTAAATACGAGCGTTTGGCTTTTATTCACGAGTTATAATGTATTTTAAAACGAACAAGTTAGGTAGGAGGCCTAGGGTAGGGAAGTTGTGATATCAACAGGAGTACTTGTTCTTTAAGAACTTGTACTGTCACCAAAGCATTAAAACTTACCACACAAAAAGCGACTTTGCCAAGACTATTGCCAACTTACGAAAACACAAAGGTTTTGGCAACGGCAACGAGTCTTTAGGATTGAACTTTTTTTTCCAATACATAAGAAATGGATAGGTTTTAGTTTCAAGGCCCTTTTCAATGACTTATTTATTGTCCACATGTTACCTAAAGCATTTTAACATTTTCATAGCAAGGTTGACACTTAAAACGAAGAGAGGGTCCGATTTTGTCCGACAAATAATAATAAATCCACTGCCACGGCCGAATTCCGATGAGAGGTCTTCTGTTTGAAACACACAAGTATTCACTTTATTCACTGTATAGGAATCTCACACCCTTAGACCAGATTACCTTCTCCATATTTGCCTCTTCGCTAAAAACATCTTGCAGCCAGGTTAACGACTCAAGGTTTTCTTTCTAAAAAGATAAGTTCTAACTTAAGTTTTGAGTCAGTCTAAAAATATGCCCTGTAGATGATAGATAACGGAAGCGTAGTATGCACGGGAGTTTATCGATGTGCTAAGACATCACACGCAGCTTAAATAAGAGCTGCCTTCCACCAGGGGCAAAACAGGCACCTACAAAAGGGTACAAAAACAATATTCTGGAATTATGCAAAGCCACTTCTTACACAAGAGGAGGCTTCACACTGATAAATGGGCCTTTTCGCCTCTTTGGAAGCTTTCCATTTGGACGGGTGGTCCTACCAGTCTGTCAAATGATTTCTGAGATTGGTACCAGTAAGTCAAAAAAATTTGAGCCTAATCTACAAGGACGTCAATTCTAGCTGAATATCCCCGCTTTTAGAAGATATTGGCTCATGAGCTCACGGTACATGGTACGTCAAATGGTTGATCAAAGATTCTGATCGTTCTTTTAACTTCAAGTCCAGGATTGACCAGTCTATTGGATTGACCACAGTAACCTTATATAAGGGGCGTCTTATTTTTTATTTGTATAAATGATCCTAACTTATCTATGTTGTCTCGGGGTAACGTGAAACATCTCCGGAGGAAAGAAAATTGAGACTAGCTTTTAAGATTCAAATTTACCTGAGCAGCATGACTAAGTAAATTCTGCACGTCAAACTCATCAAGCAGCAAGGTTCTTCCTACTTTATTCACAGTCATGCTGATGCCAGTTTTGCTAGAATATTTGGAAGAAAAAAACAACAAAAAACCACTCAACATTCAAGACTTCAGACCTGCCAAGAAACTCCAGCTACTAGTACTATTACCACTATGACAATAAGGGGTGAAACTTAGGCATACTCACTAGAGAAGAGTATGAAATTTTGTCCCAATAAAAGAAACCTATGATGTGATTGTGGTAGCTTGGTAATTATGTTATTAATACGCACGCTCTCAAGCTGTTCTTTCAGAAAAACTTTCTGAGTCCCTGACGGGAATCGAACCCGTAACCTTCATCACCGGCGTTCAGAAGGTTACGGGTTTTTCTGAAAGAACAGCTTGAGAGCGTGCGTATTAAGAACATAATTACCAAGCTACTACAAACACATCATTGATTAACATAAAAATAGACGACATATCGAGACTAGCAGACTGGCAGTACATATGTCTACCATCTATACGAACCAGTACACAAATTTAACCTTCGCTCAGCATCTGAGTTTTTGTAGCTCAATGGTTACAGGGTCTCACCGGCGATCAGAAGGTTACGGGTTCGATTCCCGTCAGGGACTCAGAAAGTTTTTCTGAAAGAACAGCTTGAGAGCGTGCGTATTAAGAAAAGAAACGTAGCCAACAAAAAAGAGTGTGGTTTCAAAAGTTGGTGATGGGGAGTGTTCCACCCCCCCCTAACACTCCCCATTTGTTACTACCCAATGACAGTACATGCTAAATACACATGGATGATGTTGTAAGTATTTAGACTTTATTTCCAATGATTAAGAAGAACACAATGCTCTAATGTTTATATTATGTCTTCAATGCCTGACACAACTTTCAGTAAAAAACTGTCGGTCTTGGATCCCCCATGGAACTTTGTGAACGTGACCTAGGTTGGCTCCACTTTGATTTCCTGTCACAATGTCTTTCACAAATCATATTTAAGCATTAATATTAAGTATCTGGTCATGCACACACAAATACCTAGATGTTAAGTTGAAGAAACAATTGTTATGTTTACCTGAATGGCATTTTTAACAGTTTCTTGATATTCTTTAAAAGAAATCAACAAGGACCAGGTGAGAAATATTACAAAAATGTTCTATCTGATGGATAACACAGTATAAATCATCTTTTTTTATTCTTTAAACTTTCTTATTACACTCATTTTGTTTAATCCAGCTAGATATCTCTCTGCAAGAGCTATTTGAATAGTTTGGCAAATTCTGTTTCCACTTTAATAAGTTCTGTAGCCAAAAGACTTTCATACACATTGTACAACTAATTTGGCTGTGATTCATGAACGTTTGTAACATTTTAATTGATAAAATTGTTCAAATACTTGGGGTGCAATGTAACCTTGTTCATAAAAAAACTTTTGGCAACAATAATTTCAATGAAACCTCAGCTTTGGACACTAAAAGGACTGTTTTGAAGATTACATCCACTCTTTGAATGTGTTAGAAAGAAATTGGTCGTAATCAACTTGTTACATGAACATTGTAACAAAGACTCCTGAATCAGCTGAAGAGAATAGAGTATAGCATTATAAGAAAAAAACCTTCCATATTAATCATTAACCCATTACAGGGCAAGGGCACACTTTGATATTTTCCTCTGGCCAATGTTACACAATTTTACTTGTCAAATGATGGGATGAGCCATACTCCTTAACAAGTTAATTATGACACTGTACCTCTGCATCAGAAATGACATCAACTTCATCAACACTCTCTGGAAAAGTATGAGCCATGTTAAGACTGAAAAAAACAATAATAATACGTTTGAGATATTGGGCAGGAAAAAGAAGCTTTGCTATTTATGCAGACATTACATTAGTTCACTCACATCAGTGTTTAAAATTTTTTGTGGAAACCTGGTGCCCTTGCCTCTCCAAAACTTAATGACATTACAAAACAAAAAATCAGTGGTGCATTTAAATATTGTGTTTCTTCAATGGTACTAGTTGAAAAAAGCAGTATCTTTATTTATATTGGATAACTCTATCAGTTACCTAAACTGTTCTCCATAGAGGTCCAGTAAGGGCCACCCCTCATTGGTCCAGTGTTATTACAGGAGGAAACCAGAGTACTTGGAGAAAACCTGTGATGCTTGGTAGAGTCAAACTGGACAACACTCTCCTCACATTACACCAAGCAAACTTTAATCAAACAGTTACACAGAGCCAAGATAACACCCTAGTCATAGGGGTGAGAGACACATGCACTACCACAGTGCCACCAACATCCTGTGGTGTACATAACTTTTTACTGTACATCTCCTGGAAACCAACCTCAACACCTCTGGTTGCAAGGATGTACTTTTGAATTCTATTCTGGCTAATGCAAGACAATTAATTCACCATCAGAGTGAGTTGAACAATGTTTTAATAGTAAATTTAGGGTAATATCACTGATCAAATATGCAAAAATAATAAAATGACAAAGTATTGATAGGCCTGTGGCAACCAACTCCAACTACCAACTGTTTGCTCATTAGACAGCCTCTCCATGTAATCTCTGATATCCATGGGCTAGTCATTTTCAATGATCAGATTACTGTTAAAACTGAGTCCCTTAATTCTGACAGCTTGAAAGGACACCTTGATGTTAATTCTTTTCAAATAAATGAGTGTAGATAAATTGCAACACATTGCTTATATAGTGTAAACCATTGTTCCACCACTCACAAGGTATTTTCCTTCTGAATGAATTTAAAAAGACTACACAAGAAAGCCTATCTGGAACACCATCTGGAAGGTCTATGTACACTCCTCCCCAATCCTCTATTTGCATATCTTTGCCCTTTCACCCTCAGATGGTTCTAATTTTATTCTCTCTAGTACACTAGTTAAGTATCAATTTCATTCAGCAAAGGGATATTTCTGGGAATTTAAGAGTTATGGCATTGCAGAACACCATACCTTGATAACTCTATAGGTTCATGTTTAGAAGAGGTCCAGCTGCTAAATCTTCCATGGAGGTTGTCACGTAACCAATTATCTGGGGGTTGTTTGATATCAGTGTTCTACAAACAAAATAATAGGCATGCCCTACTAAAAAACAAACTATAAATTTGTCATAGTAACATCCCAGCAATCACATACTTTTGTAGCTACATTTTTAAGAAAGCTAGAATTTTCAAGTGGATAAAGCCACTATCATATCTTTACCAATTGCAAGTGTCAAAAAGTGAGCCTTGACAGTTGTGGACTACATGTACCTATGCCCTGTAATGGTAAACACCATTACACCCTGTGTAGATATTGTCTTGCAAAACATACAGATATGTATGTTCATGTACACACACACACACACACACACACATATATATATATAAGTAAAATAGACAAAATTTTTTGCTGTCGCCTACTCTGAGTTTCATGCACTCAGGCGATCATCAGGCAACTTCAGGTGATCATTGCCTGAGCGCGTGAAACTCAGAGTAGCGACAGCAAAAAATTTTGTCTATTTTACTTCTTTATTTACTCGACTGGTATGGTATTGAGCGCTATCCATTCTCAAACCAACACTGCAACCTTCCTGGTCCTCACCTTTGGTTTAATAATATATATATATATTATTTATTTATATATATATATATATATATATATATATATGCAACTTTCATAAACTTACAAGCTCCAAGGTTGAATAAGTTTCCATTGGTCCCATTTTTGCATATTTTACCACAGCTGTAGATTTAACATCAAGCATGGGAACCTGCAATAAAGGAAACATTGATATAGCTCAAAGGACATGCTTATTTAAAATTATAAAATAACACACACATCTAGTGCACATTCTGATTGGATAAGCCCCAGTTTCTCTCAGGGTACTAAGTCCGGCTGACATCATTTTCATTTGAGTACAGGGGCATGCATAACATCATTAAACTCAGAAAAACCTTGGTTAATTCATAAAACAAACAGAAAATAGCTTTTGTGATAGAAACGTTCACGACGTCATTTCAACTGGAAAAAATACCTGAAAACACTCGGCTACGCCTCGTGGCTCCGTTAGCAATTTTTTAAATTGAAACGACGTCATTCATGTTTCTATCACAGCACAGAGTCACTCGAACAATTTTCTATTTGTTCAATATCGTGGAGTCCACCACTTCAACACTGCAGCAGGAACATTCATACTGCTGTGTGGAGTGCCCAGTTTGGTCTTTTTACCTATGCCAACATTAGTATGTCTGATGTTCAAAACTACCCTTAGAAGGGTTTAAAAAAACCCAAAGATATTTCTAAAGTATTATAAATGAACACATCTTAATGTATTGCACGTAATAACTACTCCAAAATTACAAAACGTTTTCAAACATTTCTTACGCTTCCTACAAGACATTTTGCAACACCAACCGATTCACTAGTCAAGTCTGTATTATTCTCCTCTTTATCCACCTTCTCTCCGCTTAATTCTTCCACATTTTCCATTTCTAAAATTTCTAAAGTAAATATTTTCAATGGCTCCAGAATATCGTCCGGAATCCTGCACTTTACCCGCTCCAAAACTTTACGACGAGATGCCGATAAGTTACGAGGAAGAGCGATTCCGACCGATTGCGTGTTTTGGCCATGGATTTGGCGGGCGCTCGTCAACGATGAGGTTTATTGATGGCGTTTGAGTGTTCATTCAACGAAAGTTTAGTTGAATATGCTTGCAGTCAGATCTGGCTGGGAAAAGAGCCACTAAAATGGGTGGAGAAGCTTAAAGGTTAGCCGCAAATCATATTTACTGCTTTTAGTGGAGCTTTGATGCTGAAATGCTGAAATGGCTGGAGTGATGCCATTTCTGCTGGATTGGGTGAAGGTTGTTCAACGAGGAAGCTATTTGCCAGATGAACTAGTGATTTTGGTTTCAGTGAAGGAAGGAAAATTTATACCTGTGCAAAAGATGAGGGTTTGTGCGGGAAATCGGAAGAACCTCTTGGACGAAACACTGAGTTTGTTTTTACCATGGCGTTACTTGAAAATCTAGGAATTATTTTTCATCTTCAAGAATATAAATTATAAATAATTCCCGGAAACTAAGCAGGATCCTGGATATTTCTCATAATTTGCGATCTGATTATTGAACTACAAACAACCTCTACGATTTTTTCTCCTTAAAGATTGTAATAACTGTTAAATCCCCACAATTCAATTGATAGAACTATATTAACTTTTCGAGACCACTTTTTCAGATCAGCTAAAAAAGATGTTTGACTTCATAGTTATAGAATTTTTAGAAAGTTGACTTTGTTTCCCAAAGCATTTGTTATTTTATTTTACTAACAATGTAAGTGAACAAACTTGCAGTACAGTTTCTAAACAATCTTGAAAAACTGATAAAAAATCCTCCAGATGTTTTTGACATGACAAATTTTATAGAGGCAATGGACCCCATGTGAATGTCACCATACTGAAACAAAACCAACATTAAAACAAAAATATAACCAAATTGAAATTGAACCACACTTTTCTTTCATCAAAGATAAGTCAATAGATAGACATCTCTATCTCAGGGTGCTGGCATTAACATGACAAAAAACACAGAGTAAATTGTTAATACCACAATCTTATTCAACCAGTGAAATTTGTTCTAACAATTTTACCTGTCCTCTGAATGCAGCTACCAAACTCTTCTTATGTAGAGGAGGCCAGTCTGAGTCTAGTATTGCACATCATCTTACCATTCAGACAATTTAACTGTATCATGGTCTCATGTTTCTAGAGAATTTGAACCTGTAATAAATGTAAACAAATATGGTAGTATTCTTAGTTTTTATTACGATTGTTTGCCTTATTTCTAAATTCTCAGATGTTTTACTCTGGTAAAGAGCAGCTGTTACTGGAGTAAATTATGCAATAATTCTCAAACTATTGTCTTTGATATTTTATTTTGGTTAATACAAAGTGATTTTACATGTGAAGAAGAGATGTCTTGAAAGGGTGAAGGAAATACATGTGCAGTGGTTGAGTGTATAGATGGATACTGTGTGAACATTTTGTTAATCTTCTGTCTTGGTAAAACTCTAAACAGCTACATTAACAGTATACATAATACAAGTTTAATTGCAGCACAATACATTACTTTTTTTCAGAAGTTAAACAAATATTTACTCCAGTGGGTGATCTAGCATGGAAAACATGGCTATGCCTCTTCCTGTTTCAACTTCACATACATCTTAAACGTGTCCAAAATGGATCAAAAGTGTTTTACAATCAAAAGAAATTCCTTGAAGCATTCAGGACTATAAAAAGGCTTTTTCCATTTTCCAAAGTTGAGATGGAATGCATGGGGAAAAAATTACAAACCTGGACTTTGGTAAGTTGTGAATTATGGTTCAAATTAATGGAATAGCAACTGGCAAATTATTCTTGAATTTTCTTATATTATCATTCATTCAATTGAAAAATTGTTTCCCAAAATTACTTTGTCTTTCAGAAGCCATCCTATACTGTTTAGTGTTTCAACCTCTGGCACTTCTCTAATTGATATTCTTATATGGGGAAGTTTACCTTTTTAAAAACTGACCTTTCCCTTAACTGTGACATTAATTCTTTCCTGCTTTCTTTATTTTAACATAATTAACAATTCTTACCTCTTGTTCCAGGGCCTTCATCAGTCCCACTTCCATAACTTATCACTTTACTTGGCAACCAATCAACTTCTATTTTTTTAATCATGTCGGATAATTTATGTTCACCTCTTGTAAACAATTCTTATTGCTGTTCAGAACACAGACCTGCTGGATCAAGTGTGTAAACAATAGAAATTTTCTGCTCATTCTAGAAGTTTTTATTTTGTACCCTGTTGTGTGCAATTTAAAAGAGGTTCTTGGTGGAAAATAATTTGTTTGACAAAATTTTCCTTTGATGATTATTTTGTGGTATTGGTAACACCAAAACTGCAGATTCGTAGAAAGCTTGACTTTTATCCCATTTCCTTACGTGTTCATGTAGGACTTTGTTTGATGTCAGATCATAATTTTAGCTAATGCAATAAGGTCTCTTAATCAGACCACTCAGTCAAATCATAAATTTGATTCTTGCCAACACTGCTTTTGCTGGCTTAATGGGGAGATCTATTGTAACTAAAACTGAATTGCAAATGTCAAGGAAATTTGATTACAGTCCAATGTGTTATGAACTTAGTCAGCAAACTAACCTATCAAAAAATTGCTGTTAAAAAAAGACTAATAAATTTTAAAAAAAAATTATTAAATCACGCTTATAACTTGTTAATGTACTGATATTTTTGTGTTTCAGAAAACTGATGCAACAGTTAAAGATTGTGAAGCAATGATCAAAGAAGTGAAACAATTTTTACAACCTGTTTATGAAAAATTTACAAACTCTCAGTCAGAAGTGAGTCACATTTATACTCTTTAATTTTCTGAATATAAATGGAGGCAAAAAGCTTTTTAATTCTAGGCAGAGCTAAACTGGACCCAAGGCTGGATTCATATTGTCAAACTGTTTCCTCTTTAGACCAGGTTTGCATCTCAAATAAGTTCTGAGTTTGCTCATTACCAACCAAATCAAATAGTGTCAAAATTTACTAGACTGTCTGATTTAGTTCAAATATAATCTAAACCATTACAGACTAGATGCACAAAATGGCATGCAGTATTAGCCTTCCAGACACAAGTTTGCCTGGGCAGGGAGAAAAAATGATTTTCTTTATGACAACTGAGATAAACAGCATGAAAAACTGAAAGTTACCAACCAGCACTGAAAGTCAAAGGCATCCATACATTTTAGGAGATGAGGTTTGCATCAAAGAGAAGCCCTGTTCAACCTGGATAGGAAGATACTTTGCACAATTTTAAAAGTACCAGTACTGGTAAATAAGTATAACTTATGTTTCTTTCTATTAAAATTTAGGAAGCTTTTAAAGCTTATCAAAAGAAATTAGACAGGTATTGTGAAAGTTTATGACTACCAGTATTTAGTATTTTAACCCATGGTAGCATTTTAAATATATAACAATTTAGTATAACAATATATATGACAATTACGCAATGAATTTTAGGATTTTCAAGAATTGTGTACAGTAAATGTTAGGAGAAAAGAAAAACTGGATGAAATCAAGTCAAGAGAGTCAATGATTCTGTACTAATTTTTCTTGTTGGTTACATTATAGCAAAAGCTCCAGAACTAGTCAGACACATTGCATTATTACCAGCATACTTTATCTGTGTGCCAGAACACAGTTAATCTTTTCACCTTCATTAAAATCCAACTTTTTGTCCAGATATTCACTGGGTTTAACTCATCATGTTAACTTAGTCTGAACCAGGAATCTCTCTGAAATATGTCATAAGACATTAAGGTTAACTTTTAAATGTTGTCGAGAACTACCCTGGCACACATCTGAATATTAAAAAATCAAGACAATTTTTCTAGCAGTGGTGAGACCAGACCCATGACCAGCTGGGTATCCTCTTGTTCTTGTCTATCCCAATTGGACCCACAATCTGCATGAGAATGCTCTGCTACTTTGATGGTGACTGCAAACATTCTGGTTGGGAATACATTTAGGATGGTAGTTTATGAGAAGTGTGGATTGGTTTGTCAAGATTGCATGAAAACAATCTACTTTGACAAATATAATTTGAAACCATTCATATGATAATGAATTACTGCATTAGTAAGTATGAGAAGTTTACAGTACTGTAACTTGAAATTTTATATATCCTAACCAAGGGAACCCTACCAGTATTTTGAAGCTACCTTTGCATGGATGTTCTGCACATTTGCTGTTATAATAAAAAGTGAATTGAATTTTAATTATTGTGTACCCACCACTTCAGGAGCATCGTTGCAGTACATGATGGAAACACTATTATGACTGAGTCAACCATCTTCTGACTATACTTAAAAATAACATTCATTTGTAGAAGTACAAAACCTCCTTCTGCAAGCACACTGAAAGATGTGTTTTTTTGGATGTTTGATGGCAACACTGACCAAGCCAAGGAAGAATGGGAAGGTATCACTCAAGGAAAACATCCAGATGTGATTCAGTTGAGGAGGAAACTAGCCAAAAGGAAAACTGCTTCAGGGACAGTTGGAAATAAAACACATAGAAATGATTCATCTGGTATCAACTTGATGAACACTTTACCAGGATGTTCTGGGAATGTTCAGGATACCAAGAAGCAAACAGTGGGCAAGAAGTTTGATTTTGTTAATTCCAAGAAAGGAAAACAACCTGTATATACAAACTTAAGAAAACAAAGATTGGTCATGTTGGAACGTGAAGCCTGTAACAATTATAGTTCTGATGATTCAGATCAGGATGAAATTTATATGAACCATAAAAGAACTGAAAACATTGAAAGTTCTGATGGTATAGTAGATCCATCCCAAGATGAGGAGGATGGTGTGGAGGCATCAGCTGGCAAAAGAAGGAACAAACTCAATTTACCCTTCTTTAAGGTAGCACACAGTGAGTCAGAGGAACCAGAAATATGCTACTCACAAAAGAGAGATACTTGGAAGAGGGTTCGGAGACCAAACAACCAGATACTGCTTGGGGAAACTGATGATGAACCAGATGAACTAGTAATAACACATTCACAGAAGAGAGGTAACAGTAAAAAAACTGAAAACCAAAGACCAGTTTGCACAAGTGAACAGAAGAAGACAGATAAGCTGGTAATGGCAACAAGGACTACTGCCTGTGACTTGTCAGAGGCAACTCATAACTTGATGTAAGCCTTGCATGTTAACTTTGAGCATTTTAAAGAGTGTTGTTAAACTGAAGAGTAATAGTGTCACTCTTTGTCTTGCTTTGCAACAGGAAGATTGTCAAAGATCCTTATGAAAAACTGATGGAAGGTTCAGATGATAAAGTGAAAGATGTTACACCAAAAAATCGGTAAAAAATTTTTTAAATCGAATGAGCCAGACCTGTAAATTTCCTGGCTGTAATAGACTATGATAGGTGTACCAGTAACTGGTAAACTGTTATAACTGAATGTTGTGCACAGTTCAAGTAGTGACAGCATATGCTTAACTCTTTTTTATCTGTATCCAACTTTTTAATTTTATTTTGGCCAATGCCAGATGATTTTACATGTCAAGGGAATGTCTTTGACTGGAAAGGGTTAAGAAACTGTGATTAACTTTTCAGTCCATATCCAATGTCTTAATTTTTATTCTGGCCCATGTTAAGATAATTTGACTTATCAAGAGGAGATGTCTTGAACAGGAATTGGTTAAGAATACCTTGATTGTGATTTTGTAGGAAGACATCCAGATGGATGGACCCACAGGAAAATGCAGCTGTACTCATTTGGTCTTCCAGCGATGAAGTATCTGACGAGGATCCTAAAAAAATAGGCAAGTTGGACAATCTGTTGGTCACAATTTTAAATAAAGATCTGTAACCTTTAATTGTTTTTCCTTTGTTTTCCCATGGGTTCCTTTTGTTCTCAGGTGTCTGATGTATCGGACACTGTACATTAAAGAGTTAATGTGTCCAGTTTCTTATAGTTCATATTTTTTATATCAAGTATTGCACTTAAATTTTGCTTTGTAATTGCTCCACATCTTTCAAAGTTTACCTAATACATGCCACATTTGCAAAGTACAAATTAAATAAGAAAGTGAAAAAATATTGTGGAAATTAAAACCATAACTGGCAAAGTTATGGATACAGAAATATTGTAGACAGTAGCTGAACCAGGGGCTTATAGTAAGTGCAGCCCCTCCATTTGTTGTTTACGTTAATTAAATATTTGCTTTTTTGGTCCTCAGAAGAGTGACAATTTCCTTTATTGCTTCTGATCATTATTACCAATATTAAATTATTCTTGTGAAAAAATGAGAGAATTTCTAATTTGTTTGTTGTCTAACTTTAATGTTGTATTGTATGAGGAGAATTTCACAGTCAAAAAGTCCCTCACAGATGTGGTGCACCCCTGATTGTAGCAAGGTCTCAGAAACCTTTCCAAAGCTAAATGACAATAAAGCACCTTGATGTGTTGCATTTTTAACAGAGTTTTTTGGGGTTTTTTTTACATATAAAATATTTTTAATTAAAATTAATCCACCAGTACATGTTTTTTATGTAAATCATTTGTTCTTTCCTAGAGCTTCCTTCACGCCATAAACCAAACAAACATCTGATCGATTTAACAACAAATAATGCAGGTAACAAATTACAAATTGTCTTGTGCCATTGTTCAGGTAACGTTACTCCATGTCATGTTGCTGGCTTTTTGTGGAACCTTTTTAAACATATAATCATGCACCTTTATCACATATAAAGACATGACATGTTTATGAGTTTCTTTTGTATTCTACTCATCAATTCTTAATGAATACATATACATACACATTATATGTGTTAGGTATAGTATTATAATATAGTACTTCCACCCTGAGATTTGAAATTGCTCCTAAAATAAATTGAGCTGCACTTTGTGCAGTTTCAGTATTCTACCTAACCCATGGAAGTCTAACCAAAAATTCATATATACTGATTGGTCAATGGTAGATGAAGGACTTCATTGCATGCTGCATAAGATTTCCTGCAAGATCTACTTCGTTTCCTTCCAAAAATAACAAACTGTAAATCGAAGTTTCTTGTTCTCTACTGTAATGCAGAAGTGGCACACACTATGTCATCTTCGTCCTTTGGTCCGTGCACCAAAGAGGTGAAACAGAAAGCCAGACGAACAATTTGACGGTAAAACACAAATTATAACCTCTGGATTTATATTCTCCTCAGGAAAAAGGCCTTCGCCAAGAAAGCCCGAACGAAAAAGGAGGAGACTTTGGACCTTGGAGGAAATGGATTGGATTCGTGAGGGTGTCAAGATCTATGGACGAGGAAATTGGGCAACGATACTCGTCAACTATCCATTTGTCAATCGCTCTTCAGTGGACATAAAAGACAAATATAGAAACATGCTCCGAAATGCTGAAATATAAGTTCAATTACCCTTACATTAAACAAGCTTTAAACTGAAAGTATGTCGAGATTGAGCGGTTATGAAAGATCAGGCATTGTGTTGTATCTTTGTATTATTGCTCAGTCTTTTCAGCCCCATTAGCTGTACCCCAAGACCTTCGTTATTATTGTACAAGTTTTATTCATAATTGAATACAAGGCGTTCTCTGACCTGAGATTTTTTACTGATGATCTTTCGATTTTTACTGAGCTATCTCAGGTCTGAGGACGCCTTGTATTCAATTGTCTATTCCTGGCCGCGCTTCATCTATATTTTTAAGTTTTATTCAGTTTTGGAGAGATTTCGAGGAATTAACCCCCTGGGTTTCTGTACACAGCGACAGGTGGCATTCACCTGAAAAACCCCTCGGAAATACCTAAAGCTTCCCCGAAGCCTACATTGAGCAAGAAGCTACATTGAAAATAGCAGCTACATATTGAATCCAAGTTTGATATTACGTTAAATCAGCATCAATTTTGTGCTGGAAGGAACTCCTGTATGCTTTTGTTGTACTATAAGCAGATGAACTTGTGTTTGCTGTTTAACTTCTATATTGCGTTAAGAAATATCCTAGGAAAAAGTGGTACAGTCAAGTAACTTTCCTTGGCAAGCTCAACTGCAAGGCGTACGTGCATCGAAGGCTTTCTTAACTTCAAGTTAAGTCGATTAAATGGAAAGCTGTTTTGCTCTTTTATTCTGTAGTTACCTCAGGAGACGAAAGCTTGTCATATGGTTTTACCAGCCAAATGTTTCAATTTAAAAAGTGAAAGAAGAGAAATTCACCTTTTTTAAAATATAGACTGGTTAAACTTCTGCGTTGGCTGCTTAACTCCGGTTTACCTTACCGCAACACACTTCAAAATGAAGTAAAGATTGGCAGAAAATTAATGAGAAGAATTCAGGAAAATGAATGGAAGGAGTACACGCTTATAGCAAGCACGTACACACAAACACTTCGAGTATTTTCGAATGCACTCTTTCGAGTGATTTGGCGGTCCTAAATAGGACCTGTGTGATGTGAAGTCTTGTCTTGTCCGTTGTGGTGCGTTGGGCGCCGATAGTAACCAAGCGTTGCTCTCTTGGGTATCTCCACAATCTTCGGCAGGTTTAGTCTTTAAATTGTTGTTCGTCTGTTCGTTGCTGTTCTGGCGGATGGAATGCCACCTTTGACTGTTTTTTTCGTTCTCGTCTCTCATGATTGGACTTGCTTGGATTTCTGTTGACGTATTCCAAGATGCATGAAATGCAGTAGTCGCTTCGTCGTTTAAATTTCCTTGCGTCTGTTCGTTCAAAAGTCCGTAACTATTTGTCCCACGTTCTGTTTTCGTTGATGTTACGTTTAGGACACTACATTACCGTAAAGTTTCTGTAGATAAAGAATCGTAAGTGATGAAAATTCGTTGTTTGTCTTCGTGCGTCATTGTAGTTCTACCTAGTTGCTACCTGTCGACGTCGTTTTTTCGGCTATACACGTCTATATGCGACAAATTTACAGTAATTACAGAATTAAACAAAGTATTTCTTTGCCTACAGTCTACAAAATTAAATCTACAATATATTTACAGACTGAAAACAATTTACACATAGACAAGTTGCTGTTCGCTTAAATGCAGCGAACGGGTTGTCTGTTAAACGTCAGTTGCGAAATTTGTTGTATGGTTTCGGTTACGACTCAACCTTCAACATTTGTCTTAAGTGTTGAGTCATGAGTGTTAAGTCGTGAGGTTGTGAGAGAGACGAGAACAGCCAGTGCGCTGGAGGAAGAGGAAGGTTGCTAGGATGTGGAGCTGACTTGGGTCCAGCGTACAAAGGTAACTCCGGTTCTGGAGGATGTGTCGTCGTCTCTACAAGTGATGGATTGGTTTGGCTTCGAAGTGGTGAAGTTCTTTCGTGCCAAAGCGAATTGCGGGCCTTCCTTGGCGGCGACAAGGGTTTTGAAGAATGCTTTCCTTTACCCTGAACACGGTTCATTGTTGACTGTCGAAACACTGAAACAAAAGCGATTGAATGCGCTTTTATATCCTCAAAAGCTGAAAGATTGTTTCTTCTTCTTCAAACTTGAACGGTGCCTTAAAATAGCACAAAATCTCATGCAATAAAAGATTTCTTGACTTGGCTAAAAGTGTTCGTCAATGGACGAACTACTCAAGAGAATTTTCTCTAACGAAACTTGTCGACAAGGAAGATGGGCAATATTTTATTTGCTTGCCTTTCAAATATCAACCAATCATATCGAAGTACTTGAATAAATTCACCGACCCTTGACCAATCAGATGGACCTTTCTGGCCGCACCCCAATCATGTGAGCCCCTGCGTCATATCATACCAAAGAAACAAAGACAATAGGTTATTTTTATACTATGACCCACCTGCATTTGGTTTTCGGTTTCAGAGCGGAAATGGCTTTCAATCAGGTGACGCATAACGCGAGAGAGCAGTATTTATTCAATTTACCGAAACAAAATAGTGCCATTAAATGATTCAAACGTACGAGAACATCATAAAACAATACTAATATGTAAAACACCAATGCATTATTAGAGCCAAAAGTTTCGACCAAATAGTTATTTTTAAAAATTGACCCACGGTAATAAGGGGATACCCACAGGGTGCTTGCCATAAACAGCTGTTTTAATCAAGAGCATGAAATAGGATAAGGATTGATTTCCCAACACAAAACCACATCAAATATTCAGAACATGTTCCATAAGTTGGGATTAAATGTGTGCAATTCAATATTAAGAATCTGTAGCGTCGGCTTTGTAGTTGTGTTCGCGGACACATTTCAATATATTTTATACGGTCGTTCGATCAGGCTGCGTCAAAGGGGGTAAGCTTTAAAATAATTACTGTACTCTTCCCCGACGAATTACCAAGTATTAATATTTGTGAGAAGAAAAGTCTAAGTTTAAAGGTAGTCATATAATAAAATTAAAAAAAAATTGACAAAGTTTCGAGAAAACTCTTTATAACGAAAAGTGGGTTTATCAAAGGGATCATTTGCTCCGAACGTCATTTGGTCTAAGTTGGGCGCGGCTTCCGTTGATGACAAGGAAACACTTCACTGGCAGTACAAAACAAACTGAACAAAGTGATAGCAAAGATGAAAGGTATATTTTATTCGGCTACTTTAAAGATGGCATTAGTGGATCTACCAGATTGATTTTTGACATGCTTGGGGAAGTTGATCGTCCAGGTTAGTGTAGTCTTGAGAAAGACTGTTGGTTGAAGCGACTGACGTTTCGACAGCCTTAGCGGGCGGTCATCTTTTTTGACTCTGAAGATGACCGCCGCTAAGGCTGTCGAAACGTCAGTCACTTCAACCAACAGTCTTTCTCAAGACTACACTAACCTGGACGATCAACTTCCTCAAACATGTCACGATTCTCCCAGGTTCAAACCATTTACTTTAAGACTGATTTTTCATATTTTCTAGCTAATCAAAACACGACTGACAATTTTCTTTGTGAAGGAAAGGCGTATGAAGAACCCTCTAAGTATGTTCGTACCATGCTGTTCATCCGTACTAAGCACAAGACTATATTATTTGATGTGGTCAACTTTTCAGTTCACCATAATAAAAGCAAATCACCAGACTGTCCCTGGTGAGCAAATGGGATCATCTACCACCACAAGAGTGCATGAAAGAAAAACAAATTTAATTATGAGAATATATTTTCAAGGTGATTGATTTTGAGATTTAATTGCAATTTATGATTTATTTCTTTTTCAATATACAAATTTATCAAAATAAATTTCCGTATTGTAAATGTATTAGCAAACAACACAGAACTTGAAAAACAAGCCTATATTGAATATTTCAAGCAATTTTCTCCTCTTAGTGTGGTACCAAAATTTGGTTACATTTCAACACTAAATTGTTTACATTTGGCAAATGATATGCACATATGGCCAAGTATTTGTACAACATAAATAGTTGGAAATAGCAACTTCCTAACATTAACTTGCCAAATGACCATTCATAATTATGTAAGTATAACCAATATGACCAATATAACTTGGAATTTCCTGCAAAAATTAACAGGGTTCCAAAAAACTTTCAGGATAAAATCTCTTCCAAAAAAATGTGTACATCTTCTGGCCTTTGTTACTGATCATACAATATCACTATTTGACTGTTATAACCTTGTCCTTATACATTCCAACATGAAATGGCTTCATTCTGACATCTTTGGGAATGGATGGGTTGTTGTGTATATATTTTTTTTTGTCTTGAATATAACCTCCATGGTTCTTCTGGAATTTACATTTACATGTTACATTAAAAATTCTAGCTGATCTTTATTTCCTTTCTGCAAATAGGACATGTTCGATTGCTCTAAACAGAATTGAAAACAAAGGGTTTACCAAAGTAAAAGAAAAAAAAAGAAAACTAGAAATGATCAGCACTAGCATTCTTTATTGATGAAGAACTATGATTGTTAGGCATATGAATGAGGGTATGAACATGCATATGTATACTCCTTTTATCATATGTTCTAGTTTTATAATCTATAAACAATATAGTGCCATATGTTAACTTACCTTAAGCCATTTATCAATGCACTTAGTGTGATACTCATGCAAACAAGGCAGTATTCGCACTTGATGTTTTTCCTCAAAGTCCATCAAACAAATTACACATCGTGATTCATTGATACTTTTATCTTTTGAAGTAATCCTGTATGAAGGAAGATTTTCAACATCTGCCTTAGTTAATCCACGTGGTTTTTGCTCTCCGAATTGTTCCCCAAAATTTACTACATTCTGCAAACAAAAATAAAGCAAGATTAGGTTTTATTTAAAATATAAGAATAAATTTGAAACAAAACATAAAATAATAAAATAGAGCATAATATCAGAAATAACAATCAGGATTAAAGGCAAGAAAAATTACAATATTTATGTTATTTTAACTATTTTGGAACAATTTGACTTTGGCTATTTTTCCCTAAGTTTCACACCACCTTGAGTCTTCAAGATACTTTTTATTAGATTACATTTGAATACACATTTTCTGAATCTGGTGGATGGTTGGAAGGTACTAAATTGCATCTATGTTAAATGCACCAGGTGTAATTGATATAGCACCCCAGTAATTATCTTTTTTCACAATGGAAGATCACTATTTTCTTATAGATCATAAGGACATATCCGTTAAAAAAATTAGCAGTTAATTTGGTGTTTATCTCACTTCCAAGGAGGAATTTTTATTCCAGCTAACATCAGATGATTTTGTCCACAAGAGAGAGATATTTCAAATGAAGTATACAGATAAAATTAGAAATAGAAAGCTGGTAAAATACCTCCAGCTGTTCAGCATCAAGCCCTCCTTCCCACCTTACTCTGGATGGGGTTAGTATTGATAACAGACCATGAGGAAGTCCTTCTTCTTCAGCACTATGTCTTGACGTACGGTGTAAATTTGGCAATCTACGGAGCTAAAAAAAAATTACATGTCACTTCCAAAAAGCTTTAAACAAAACTCAGGAAAAAAAAAAAAGAAAATAATAAAGAGC
Organism: Heliopora coerulea; assembly: GCA_030142905.1. NCBI lineage: Eukaryota > Metazoa > Cnidaria > Anthozoa > Scleralcyonacea > Helioporidae > Heliopora > Heliopora coerulea. The sequence continues at coordinate 623,567 of JASJOG010000043.1, read as the reverse complement.
AACACACACATCCCAAACTTATGTAACTTAAGCATACCCTTGCACAAATTATTGTTAATGATTTTGTGAAAGAATGGAGCATGTCACTTACTCTTTGATGGAAAACTGGCAGTGCATAAGGATGGATATTATTTCTTGAGTGTGGGTGATGGTGGTAGTGATAATGGTAATAATGATGGTGGTGGTGGTATGACAATGAAGGTGCTGGATTTGCAGCTACACTTTCCACCTACAATATAAAAAGATATACTTTAGAATTACAAATTTATTTTGTAGGATTTTTTGTTAAGACATGAAAATATCTCACAAAAGTTAATGCAAGTACCATTATAAAATGAGGTGTAATACCCACCCTGATTGCTAAGTAGGTCTTAGCAACTTTTCTGGTTGAATTCCAAATGTATAATAATTTTGTGATATTAGCGTGTGATGTTATTGTTACCTTGGACAAACATGAATTGTATTGAGGGACAAAAATGAGCATTTATGGAAGTTGTTACAGAATCCCACATGAAGGGTACAGGAAGTAAGGGCATTAAACATTTCCTACTCCACCTATCAGATGTTGTGGTAGGAGGTTAGTTGTTAGTCACCACCATTTCTGCTAAACCTTGCAACCCTCGTCCTGGCATCTCACTATTATCCTTGCCAGAACCTCCCTCATTCATCTCAATGATCTAGTGTTAGAGCTAACTGAACAAGACCTGGTTTGATGCCAAATGGGGGTTAGGTTACTGTACTTTTAGTACTACCACATAAGTGTGCATAAGGTAATAAATGGACAGTTTGTATGTTGGTGAGGGATATTAGACATCAAGAGTCCCTCTGGGAATGACAAAATCTTGATTAATCATGACATTGCTTATACACAAGTTAGAGCTAAATTAAAGCCTATGATTAATTATCATACCTGACTCACTGTTGTCATTCCGACATGCCCAGGAATACAAGGTTGGCTTGGTAAAGGATTGGGTACATAACCTGCAGTACCTAAACTGGCATTTTGAACTTCAACTGCACTTGACCAATGGGAATTACAGGGAAACACTAATGGATGGTGAACTAATGGTACTCTTCTTTCCAGACCATCCTCTTGGTTCCTTCTGCATCTTGGACAATCACAGGATGACCTGCCATTTTTAAGCAATCATGTCAAAAAAACTTTGATGGAGAGTAATATAAACTGGGCATGCTAAGACATTAATTTCCTTATCAAAATTTAGTCTCCAACACTGAAAAACATTAATGCTTTGTTAATTTGTGCACTGTCTAGTAAAATTGCACCAAAAATGTACTCCTAGTAATAGTTGTTGATGTACAATAGGTATCTGATTTTGTAAGTACCACTGATGTTTTAAAATCCACAGTTTTTGGCATTCAAAAGCTTTAGTCTGCATACACATCCCTGGACACAGAAATACCTTGTTATGACTCTTACAACCACAAAAAATTATGTTTAACTGACAGCAGAACTTACCTGTTTAATGTGATTGGTAAAGCAGGACATAAAGGCTGATATGTCCCAGGACATCCCTGGCAAGGTGATCTGTTTACTAGTTGGTGGTGAAGAGGTAAACCTGGCAAATTATTGTAATGATTACAACCTCTCCCTGCAAAAGCTGGACAATGAAATTCTTTCATTTCAACCTGAAATAACAAAAAGGACTTTCTAAGTTCAATCTGTAATAATTTTAGATTTACCACAAGACAGTGATTCTTTAATCAGTAACCAAGAATATGAGAAACAATTTTTATACCTTTGAGCAATGAGAACAGTTGCCAGATATTAAGAAATCTGGTCTCAGTGAACTTGCCATTTCAAAGTTCTGTTTGCAAAAAAAAAAACATACATGGATTGACACCAATACATGACAGAATGGAATGTAATTGTCCCTGGAAGGATTCTTATGTATTAATCTGTGATATGGTCACATTAGTAGTCACATGGTCAGGCATTTGCCAGGATAAAATCCAGACAGACTGCTTTAACACATTAAGGAGCAATGCTCATCCTTTGATGAGTAAAATTGTCTGGCACTAGCCAGAGTAAAAGTTTAAAGTATACCCCTGCCCTTTAATAGGTCAACAATGAAAGGTTTAGCTCTTTCCTGTCTGAAATGTCTCCTCTTGACAAGTAAAATTGTCTGGCATTAGCCATAGTAAAATGAAAAGGCTGTATATGGACTGCAAAAAGGGTTACAGTCCATTCCACTCATTGGTCTTCTTGTATTACCCAGCTGTCACTCTGGGTGGTGATTTACTGATGAAAGGAACCACTTTCCCCCCAATGGAAGTCAACAGTTATTTTTCTGCCAGTGGTTGTTTACATTATACAGCTAAAACTTTCAACTTTTCCCTTTCAACTTTTCACTGAAACTTTCAACTTTCACTTTTAAACTCCCTTTCAACTAAAAATAAACCTATCCCAGGAAATAATTATAACTTGTTAAACCAGTTAAAATTGTGCTTCAAAATTTAGCTAGAACAGTCATGACTAAAATTTAAACTAGTCCACTACTTCTGGCAGGATTAAAAATCTGGACTATCAATAAATGGCATGCAGAAAGATTTTTGCTTAGTATTATGTAATGGACAGTTTTTCTATTTGCCTGAAACTCAAACAATCCAACCCCTGATTTCTTTATCTGTCAAAAGGTTGATGTTGCAAATGCCATGGAAAGATTGTTTTTGACAAGCAGATTTTCCTTTTACATAAAAACTTGTTTTATGCTTGTCATAAGAAATGGCAATTTCCTGAACCTCCAGAATTTTGGGATTGTTAAACCTTTGGCAAAGTAGTTTCACTGTCATCCCAGATCAGTCTGGTCATAAAAATCAATCATTTCTATTTCAAAGATAAGTTGCAGCCAGGTGGAGATTTCATGACATGTGAACACCACCGTACTAGGAATTGCAAAGATAGTACGAATTGGAGATAGATCTGCAATTGATCATTAGTGATTCTTTTTAAGGATGAACCAAGCTTTGGTCTGTATCAGTCAAACAGTATTTGCCCAGCATTCGATATATCAACAGAATTTGTGATGATAAAATGCAGGCTGGCACTAAACTATTAAGAAGAAATGAATGATACTTCCCACCACCACTGTGGTTAAGACCAAGTCAGTCTGGTTGTTCTGGATTTGAGATTAATAGCTGCCCCCCCCCCTTACTAAATCCGCTGAATACAACTACCAGAATACTTAGCAGTTTTTTCATTTTCATGCAAACACTGAATTCCCAAAGTGAATGGAGAGACAATTTCTCTCATTAACATTACAAACAAGATTTCAAAAGGCATTCTGGTAGTCGTATTCAACTGATGTACAACAGGAATTGGCCATTGAAGCTCCAGCTGCCTTGATGCATCAGGCCCAAATATTGTGGCTCGACTGAAATTATGACGTCTTTCTGAAACTTTCCAGACTGACCAGTGTGACCGTACAAAAACCACCCTAAGTAACTTTCCATAATAATTGATGGCATGTTGTTCCACACTCTTTAATACATAGAATTTATTTGAGGCCACATGTATGGAGGTGATTTCAACATCCCACTTCGAACAACGAACAAACTCTCATTCCCAAATGTCAAGATCTCGAACACTTATGATCACTTTATAATTCGATCAAAAAATTACGTCTGCAACGAAGATGGATCAGTTGACGATGATCAGACTGCCAATTTAAATTCTTACGGATTGCTCAGTTTCGACAATCCTTTCTCAAAGTTTGACGAGTTTTAGCATTGACTCATGTAAAGATGCGCTAACGTTCATGGCAATTTATTGGAAGAGAAAGTATGCTACATGCCACTTTTAAAAATTTTCCTACGAAATTTCATCGCGGCAAAGTAATACATGGCAAAATCATTTCATATTACATAAAGAAACAGTCAGTAAGCTCTCATTTTCGTTGGTACCCATCGGTCCAAAAGCACTGACACACAGAGACAATTATCTCACAATTTTCCCAAGAACTGGACGATTTAGAGAACTTCACCAAATGCAAATATTCCCTGGGCTGTGTTGGTAATATGTGGAACAGTAAGACAGTGGGTTTGGGAAGGCGGTACAAAGCTCTTTGTTATGAAGGAATAGCCCCAAACAAACCTAAAATACATGTTTCATAATTTTTTTTCATCACGTCTGTATTAGACAAATAAGTACGTCTGACTTGCGTAGAACTTTCTAATCATGAAGCAATGGGTAAAACAGCATCACAGCTTCCTTTGGCCTCATAGAAATTCGTGGTGGATTTGTCTGATATTTACGTTGGAAATGTGATATCGACAGCAAGCTGGAAATGTCTGCTTTCGCACACCAAGAACGACTAACGAGCTTAAATTTTACTGCCGAAATAAAACTTTTACTTGAGAAGTCTACGCACTCCAATTCGTCGGTAAACCATTTCGTGCTTCAGTAATCGTTTCACCAAAAGCTGAAAATCTTGCGCTATATCGCAAATAGGGTGGGTATTCAAATGCCAAAAGCAATCCATATGCAAACAGTTAAAACGCCCCGGACGAAAATTCGACACTCTTCGTTCAAACATAAACAATTGTACAAATTCATGTGGCATTTAATGTAAATTCTACTGTACCTCAACCTCTTTTAATCAAACGAGAAGCTTTGAAAAGCCGAATTCGACGCTCTTAAGGACAATTGACGAAAAAAGCTTTTACTGAACGTATGCAGTTCACACAGGGAAAGAAAACGTCGCTTTCGTTTCTTTGTCTAAATTATAATAACTCCAAGCTGTTCCATAACTGGTAGTTCGCGGGATATAATGCTGGCGAAGCTTTGATCCTACCCGCTAAGAAAAACACCATTATTCAACGAGTTACCCCGAGGGAGGGATCTTCGACGCCAGCAGCCGGAGTCATTGCACGGCAAAAAACATCGTTCAGGTTTTGATACCGCTGTAATTTGTGGCAGCATTCTTTAGTTTATCACACTATGAAAGTACTGAAAATACACATTTATATACGTCAAGCCAAAATCGTTACGCGCCTCTCATGAACCCGAAGTACGAGTCGCACGAACGCACCAAGGGGTAAGCGTTTCTCTATCACATCATGAAAGAAAAAAAGGAGTTTTTTAGTGCGGGTGTAAGATAAAAGAGATTCGATGAAAATTCGGTAATACTATTTTCAATCCAAACAGTTACCTCAGCGATATAGAGGTTCTGATGGTAAAAACAGTGGGTACAGATCACGACCAGTTCGCGTTCTACGTCCTAATGTCTAGTTCCCTTTTCACGTGGAGCAGGCCGTTCACTTCCAAAAGTACATAGATATGGGTGAACTGAATGTCTCTGTTAGCGGTATCGTTCAAGTAGAACACGAGAGGACTGACACCATGCTACTGCAATGATCAGGAAAACGTAGGAAAAGAGTAGAGCGAAACACGGAACGTTATAAAAGGTATACGAAACTATAATTTCAAATACGTCCCAGCGCAGAGGAAGCTCTATCATGTCGGACGCTTCTAGCGGCAAAAAAGTCAATTTCCCTCGGAAAACTCAACAACAATTTCGAATTCACAGCAATGAAATCCTCGCAAAGATTCAGACACCGCCAAATAAAAGCAAAACGCATCTGGGGACTTTAACCAAACACCGAAAGGGGTACAGAAAAAGTGGAATGATTAGGGCAGAACTTCACAAAGTATATTACCCAGTTAAGCCAGATTCACCGTGCGAGATTTCCTTGCTAACAAACACGTTTACATTCTCCCGAAAGAAAAGTCCCTCTACCTCGTGTGTCAGTAAAAATTCAACACAGATTGAAACGTCCACGAGTGAAAAATCACAGATAATTCAGCAAACTAACCTGAGAATGACAACTGGCTGCAGTGAAACCCAATGAACGTGGTTATGAGTGTTAGGTTTGTAAGCAACTAGTAGATGGCAAAACTTGAAGGATGAACAAACTGAGATGAACGTCTTGGACGTCTATTTCCCTTCCTCTCGATGCACCGTTCCTTGGTCTCGCATCAAAGAACCTCAATTATTTTGGCAACTCTTGACATGTGAACCAAATAGTTAGTGACGTTTCCCTACGTCACTTCCTGAAAACAACTGCCTCAAAACAAACCAATAAATGAGGAAACGCGTACTTCGTAATTCTTTCACCGTCAAATGCTACTTTCTTCTTGAGCGAACGAGGCAACAATATTTGAAAAGCCGATTTTATTATGTTCCTGTGCTGTGGGTTTTTGACTGCACATAAGTCAGGCGGAAAATGCGAGTGGGCCGGCAACCGAAAAGCTAATTTGAAAGCATTGGACTGTGTGATTAATTTTTGACCAGAAAGCACTAGACGTTATTCCACGTCACACGAACCCTCTACAGCTTTTAAACTAGGTCATTGCAAAGATACCGAAGTCTATTTGTTAATGGTCAAAAAGTTTGACAGTTTATCGAACAAACTACAATACATAATTTGAATTTTTCATCTCTATTACACAGGACAAAGTAAATTGTCAGTAGGCACAAATTGGACTGCCACAAAGATTCTTTGAGACAGTTGAAGTGTACCAAGTCAGAAAAGATCCTATTTTTAAAACAAAAACAAAAAAAAATTCACTTTGTACAGTTTTACTGGTACAATATACTGGTAAAGTTGGTACAACAGAGAGAACTATCTTTGGTATTCACATGTCACTTGTACTAGTTGACCCTGTTCGACTTTTTCTTTTGATGTGACAAGCTTGAGATGCAAGCATACAAAGCTAACTGAATGGAAACAGTCTATCAGGCATTTTGTACAACTCCAGCAGTTTGTGTAAAAGGCATGAATTTTGTGTTCCACTAACACCTTAGTTACCATAGCAACTATATACTGTAATGCAGACTAACATATCTTGCTGTGAAGCCAGTTTGTAATTTATAAAACTAACACATCTATAACTAAACTAAAAGACCAAGCTGTTCATTGTAACTGAACTTGATGGCTCAAGTTTTTTGAATTACTCAGGGGATTTACGAGGACTGTCATCATTTTGTTCAACATCACTATGATCTGATCTGGCAGGTGACTTGGAACGACTTCTGCTCGGACTCCTTGATGGGGAGCGCTCATAATGATCTGAGCTTCGTCGGTCAGGGCTTTTTCTACTTCTTCGTCTTTCTGGGCTACGAGATCTTGATCGGGAATAAGATCGTCTTCTTCGAGAGGAACGTCTTTAATGTAATAGAAGTAGTTTGGGACATGGTTTAAAGTGCATTCATTGTCAAAATAATTTTGTTTCTGTGGAAAGGTCTATAAAATGACGATTGAAAAATGGTGTTGACTATTTTTCAGTATGTTCTCAATCTTAAGTTATTCACATTTTGTAGAGGACAACCTTAAAATGTCAAACAGCATTGCAACTAATCTAAAATACCATGATTATTCTTCAAATTTATGCAATGAAGTGACTTGAAACTTTACAAATGTTTGCAAATAACCAAATTAAAGAAAATTAATAGTTAATAAACAAATTGTACGGTGACTATTATGGTACCTAACTGGTTTCCAGTACTTTTAAATTCTTAAACAAAATTAATTTGTTTCTTGTACACTGTACAGTTTTAGTCTTGTAGCTTAGTCAGAAAGGTTTTCAATTTCTTTGACCCAACAAAAAGCAAGCTTGAGACTAAGAATGTATCTTCCCATCACAGAAAATAAAGATTGTGTTCTGGCTACTCCAAGACCTGGGGAAACTAATCTGTCACTATGATAATATAACTTAATCAACACTGTTTAGCAATTGGTTGCTACAGACAATTTAAAAGAACTAGATCTTAGATTTGTTGTGATATTGCTCAACTGCTTTCACATCACCATACACCTAATCGTGCGAAACCAGAATAACTCAAGACTGAAACTAAGTAGAGAGGAACTATCAATGTCATTCTTTGTTGTTGTCAACACCCTTTCAATCTTACTAAAAATTTTCATATATACAGTTCAGCATATCTAGAAAATGTGAGGGTAGGGATGCCCCAGCTACAAACTGTTGAGCCAAATTTCCATTGGACCATAACTTTTTGACTATCTCAAAAAAGGCAAGACAACCTGAGAGGACAACACCATAGCTTTGCTGGCATCAATATCTGAACATAAGAATAATTACCTTGGACTGTAACTTCTTGATCGTCTCCTGAAAGAATGCAAGATGAATCAATTTTTTTATCAACTTAGACAAGAAAACAGGTTAATTGACAAAAATACATAAAAAGTTACAAAAATCATAATTGTCTGATGGTCTAAGCCCCTTGAAAACACACCTGTCATATCGATCTCTGCCATAATCTCGACCAGTATCCCTCTCCCTGCCATAATTCATACGTCTTTCACGTGATCTCATCTGGCTGGGAGCTAGAAAGGACAGAGCACCCTGGTCTTACTAGTTTGAAAGCAAATCAACAATCTTCTCCTCTAATAGCTTGGATATGTCTCAATTTTGGTAATCTAGAAGAATGTCTCACCCTTGCATCCTGACCATTACTTACATTTGCGATCTCCTTCAGCAAATTGAACCTCGAGCTCTCGTCCAAGTAACATGACCCTGTCCAAGTAATACAGGGCATCTTCTGCATCTCGAATATCTTCAAATCTTAAACAGGTTAAGAACTATTGCAAATCTGTATCATAACTCACCTACAATCATGACTTGAATAACCTTGTTTCTTTAGTTCTTGAAAAACTTTATGTATTTTAAACAGAACACTTCTAGAGTTCCTAGGCCTTTATATCTTTTGCTTGACTTCAGCCATTTACTTTACAAACTTGAACTTTTGTGGCTTGCTATCTGTGACAATTTTAGCCTTTGTTCTTTAACTTTGGACTTTGCTGTTGTTTTGAATGAACGTGGTTTTAAATCTTGAAAAACATGCTAGCTTGCAGTTAAAAGGACTCTTGACACTTTCAACACCCTGTGCTTGACTTTGCCAAGAGAAAAGGCTTGACTGATTGTGACACTTTTTCCCTGTAAATATTTACCGGAAAATCAATGAGATAAAAGCCAGAATTTTGGTACATAAAACACCTGGGGAAAAACTCGTGTCACTGAAGGCCAACACAATGTGGAAAAAAAAAAAGTAATTACAGGAACCCAGTCACTCAGAATGACTTGGTCTTTAAGTTCATAATTCGGGGGACTTAGATATACTCAATGATTACAGGGTACTGGTTCTAGCTAATTCACCTAAGGGTCTCCAATGTCTTCCTTTTGAAGGGGGAAAGATATAACTTCACTAATTGTTAACAGGGCTACTGTTCTCAGTACCAGACTGTGCCTGGTAATCCAAACTACTCTCGATGGTCTCATTTCTATGACAACCAAGCTAGAGATGTTCCATTCATGGGATGACAGTGATAGAAACTTTGTCCCATCTGCCTGCTGAACCGCCACTCCTGAAAACCAAACTCAAGTCTGCTAAATTGTTGGACTGTTTAATACTTGATTGTGGTAATTTCATGCAATCAAAGAGATTTTTGGAATTAGGTTACCACAGAAAGTCTGCAAAGATAAGCCACCAGCTACTTTTCTTTTTTAGGGGAGGGGGGCAGACTTACATCAATTTTGTGATTGATTCAGAACTTTTGACTTTCAAAATGACTTGTCTTTGGCAACTGACTTGTCTTTATACAAGATGTCATCGCTTTTGAATATGCTTTGAAGATCTTGCAGTTCAACTGTAACTCATGCGTCTTCACCTCTGAGGATGACCCTCTGCCACTTGCAGTCAAGCTTTTCCACCGATCTTATTATCAAGACAGAAACCCAAACTTTCTCTCACGCGCTTTTAAAAGTTGCTGGCTACAGTTTTCGTTCACCTCCTAAAAAAATGCCGACAGTTAAACTTCGTTCAAAAATGAATTACTTAAGTAAAATCAGAGTTCTCTCCATCAACCTTTTTCAACCGTTCTTCCGCAATTCCGAGATTAGAGTAGACCTCGTGTTAGATGATACATTTAATTTTAATTCCACACGTCAAAAACGTCTGTTCTCTTCAAGAAAGGATACTGAACGTAAGCAAATCCTCTTGCTTCCCTCGTGTAGTAATCCTGCGGGATATAGACGTCTTGAATCCGACCGTATTTGCCGAATAGACGCCTCAAATCTTCCGGTCTACAGAAGCGAACAAAAGGGCACTTCATAACTGAATAACAGTCTTTAACTCGAAACCGACTTGCGATAAGCATAATCAACTTACCTTGTATCATGATGAACATTTCTAATGTATAAAGAGCTGTTTGGAGGGCGTGAATATCGCGACGACATCCTTTTAAAACCACTTTCTTACGCTACAATTTTACTCTCACGATAAAACAAAATGGCGGTTAAAAGCGATAGCGGGGAACGCGTGATCACGAGGCCTGGAAGGGATTCTGGGATACACATAACAATTTTTGATTGGACCATAAACTATGTACTGATTGGACTATAAACTGTGACGTACGACGATCCAGATTGCGCGCCAGTTTAGAATAAAGACTGCCGCCATATTTTCCTTCGATCGTGTTTACTTGCCATTCGTCCGAACTTCCTAAACAGATTCAGGACTTTTAAGTTGTCTCTCCACACTTGAAAGATGCTAAAAGATAGAACACTGAGAACAGTCAGCGACAGGGACGTGTACACAAACGTGCAGCAAAGGAAACGCATCAGATGCACCAAGTAAGATGGGACTGCCAAATTTTACCAGGGCTTGTACCATCGTAGTGATTTCTGTCGTAATAATGTCTTATTGTATGCAAAAATGGTCAAAAGTGATCACAAGAGACAGTGCTATAGCTAAATCCTTCATCATTCTTTTAGGACGCACGATGGCAAAATGTCAGACGAACAGTGCATTTCTCTGGTTCCATCAGCTTCCGATAATCCTGAACAGTCTCCTTTAAGAAGTCCATGGAAGGGTTGGAAAACTCTCTCAAATGAAAGCAGTTCAAATGCAGCAAAAGAAAACCTTGAATTCCCTTCGCTGACAAACAGCTTATTTGATTCTTGGTGAGTCTGAAGGTGATTAGTGGATGCAGCAAAGATTGCTCAAATGAGCGATTTTGACAAAACTAGAAAACTTAAATGACTACGCATTAGCGATATCTTTTCACAGAAATAAAATCTCCATTTGTATTAGCTATTTCCATTTCACTTTTAACCTAGCTTTCATTAAATTTGACTGGAGTGACTTCTTTTCTTGGGTATGTAATGAAATAAATGTTCATTTTTTTGATCTGTCAGTTGCAATATGCATTAATATTTAACTTGTAGGTTTACACCAGAACCAATAAAGAACTGGGCAGATTTTATGGATGATGAAGAGGCTCGAGAGAATATGAAACAGATAAATGTAAATAAGAAACAGAGGTACCAAGTCAACTGTCTTATTTCAAGTAAAACTTTTTTAGAAGAGTTTGTTCTTCAGTGAGATATTGAACTCAATCTGAACACTTCATTTGCCAAACCTAAATGGAATTCAAAACATAATAAACACAGTTCTCTGAACAGCTGTGCCCAGACTAAAAGACATTTCCATCAAAGAATCTTCTGTTAAAATAAACTTCAAGTATGTGACAATTTTTTTAATAGTATGCATGATTTGGTAAGACTTATGCCATCTTCAGTACAAGTGATTATGTGCAATATCCATTATCACTTGTACTGAAGATGGCATAAGTCTTGCCAAAACATGTATACTATTTAAAAATATGTTATTTACTTGAGGTTTATTTTAACTGTAGTGCTTATATGATCGAATGGAAGTCTTCTGTTGACTCTCTCCAGTTTTGAGACATCTACTCTTAACTAGTAAAATCATATAGGTTTAGCTAGAGTAAAATAATGACTTTCACATTTGACCAAGAATGGGTTCAGGAATGTCCTGCCTTTTAAATATCAAATCTATCAATCAGAAAATGTATTTATCACATATAGTATGCAACCAATACAAGATTATGGGCCACTCTTTTTGACATCCCACTTATTGTATGTGTCATTAATGTTTAAAACTTTTTTAGATTCAGAAGAAAACTCTTGCTCACTGAAAACAGAGACAAAAGAGCCCATGAAAAGAAAACACTCAAACCAATTTTAATGGATGAACACAGACTGTCACAACGTCAAAAGCAGATTGACTTTGGAAAAAACACAGTTGCTTATGGAAGATATATTTCAGAAACACCAAGGTAAGGCAATTCCTTCTGGTATACCACTGATTTCATCAACTGTTTTGATATGTAAATCTTTCCTTCAGCCAATGTTATATATTATATAAGTAAAGTTGATCCCAATATTCAGAACATCAGAGATTATTTGGGATAAAGGGTGAATAATTCAACCATAGAACTTGATTGCAATTGGTGACACAAGGAAATTGTTGGTGAGGTTGTCCTATTTACAAAGAAGATAATGTTTGATTTTACTGAGTTTCTGGGCAAGTGAAACAAAAGCTTGGAACAAAAAAGAAATATCTATGATATTTAAATCCGAGTCCTACTTATTCAGTCACTTCCACCATACTAAGAGCTGCTTCATTGTTGGGCTTTTTCAGACATTGCAGACAGCTTGGCGATCCTAGAACTCCAGACAAATTTCAAATTTGCAGCACAAGGTCATGGACTGGTCAAGTGAAGTCATGGAGGAGGAAGCTACATGAATGGGACCCACCAACAGAAGGGAGAGTTGACCTGTTTTCATCATCATTTAAGAGGTCTGTGGTAAACATCCTTTTTCTCTGATATGCTTTATTCTTTGCTGACTTATATATCAAGATTCAAGCAACCTACTAAATGTTAATCTGCTGTAGACCAGCTAAGCATTTCAATAGTGCACGAGATCCAAGTCAGGATAAAGCTCAGGTCACTCATAAAGTAAAACTGAGGTCAGGTGGTGGAATTGAAGATACTGTTTACAATTTTGAAGACTTTGTAATGAAAAGATTTGAGTTAGGATAAAGTTTGCATATTGATTTTCCCCTGATAGTTAATTCAAGCCTTAAATTGAAGTGTATGTCCAAACACTATATCAAGTTTGTTGAACCTAAAAATGTAACCATAATCAATGTCATGTTTGTTTGATGCTACTACACTAAATCATACTTTATAATATTTGGAACTCTGTGCTTATTTTTTTCCACTCTCCCTTAGCAATAACTTAGAGAATGTGCAAATGGATTCAGAACAGAATGGTTCAACAGCCTCCAGCAACAGCAATGAAGACTTCTTCAAAGACCTGAACATTGATGAATGTTTGCTGAAAGAGCACTTACCTTTGTAAATAGATACAATTTATCAAATTTTGAACATATTTTTTAAAATCGAAGAGATCTTTTGAGGATAAAGCTGGAGTTTTAATTTGTACACAAAAGGAAACAAGATCAGATTAAAGATGGAACACATGACTAAGTTATTTTAATCACAATTAAACAAAACTTTTTGCAGTTTAATGAACTACCTTTTAACTATGTCACTTAACCTTTCCAGTGTTGAAAAGATCAAATGTATGGATACATAACTAAAACTTGAATTGGAAAACACCCAGGCTTCCCAAAAATTTTACCACATTTTGTAAAACAGCTAACTTTTAAATTGTCAGAAAGTATTTCTGTTGTTCACATAACTAAAAATATTGCATGTAGACTTGAACTGCAACCTGCTGCAAATAAACAGATGTCTGCTAGCAAACGTCCAGATTGTGTAAAATAAAAAAAAAGAAAAAAAAACCCAGTATACTCTTTATGGTATTTAACTCATTCAGGGGCAGGGGTCAGATGGGTCATGCCTTCAATGAGTAAAATTGTCTTGAGTTACCAAAATATCAGTGTCCCCTGCTCCTTAATAGGTTAAGTTAGATTTTTACCACTGACATCTGCATGCCTTGTGTTTGACCAGTCGCAACCTGCAGTAAATACTCAAGAGTTGCCTAGCTGTTTTTAAATATGACAAAATGCAAAACGATTTCCCTACGAACAATTCCCACTCAGCACTCCTTACCTTTTAATGCACAGTGTTGGATATATCAGGCACCTCAAACAAGAGAACCAAAGAAAGAATCATGCATGGAGGGGTTAACTATAATGCCTTAATTATTTCCTTTTGTACTTTCTTATGTTGTTTTGTTCTCTCAGTTGTTCCAAGTGTCCAGCATATTGCAGGTGGCATAAAAGGTGAATGATTTGGGTGGTTGGTAATACTCGAAATCAGTAACAAAGTTGGTGTTACCGTGACAAAAATAAGGAAACACTTCCTTTTTCAACATTTTCTTCAAATTTTAATTCTTGTGGATAGAAAATCTTATCCTTGGCTTCCCACCTGAGCAAAATTGCTTTGACTTTATACAGATAATACTTTAGCATTTTTTGCACCACACTTAGAAAGGACAACCTCTTCTTCACTTTTGTATATTTCATTTTGGAACATGCTTGTTGAGGATCATACATTACTATAAATAGAAATAGTGTTTCTATTAAAAGAATGGGCCTAAAGCTCTGATGCATATTTGAATGTCATTAAATTAAAAAAAAAAGAAACAAACCAGACGGTAAGGTTTATTTTGGCCATCAACTGTCTGCTTTTTACATCAGCATTGGGAACATCAAAATAACTATTCCAACACCATGATGATACAACCTTTAACGTTACCATCAAAAAGTAGCCTATATCAGCCACGAGAGGAGAAATAAACCTTCAGTCATTTCCTGCTCGATCACTAATTAACAGCAACTGAAAGCAGCATAGCTTCTCATTGTTTATGGCAGCCACATCCACATCACAGAGAAAAGTGAAATACTAACGGAGAAAAAACATCATCTTAGAAAATCTGACTCACTTGGAGATGAAAGAAACATACCAGACAAATAAGATACAATTCATCAATTCTTGCTTGATGAGACAAGAGATTATGGGGAACAAGCTTACATGTTTTGAAAGGTAATATTGCAGGATGTTATGTTGTGGAAGTTTATGCTAGGTAAAATTATGTTTTCAAACCTCAAACTGCGAGATGTCACGTTTTCAAAGTAAGAGTTTGTAACATGTAACATTTGGTTTTTGAAACACTGCGCTGTGGAACGTTTGGTTGTCTGAACTTTCATATTCTATGCATGGAATGTCACGTTTTAAAACGTTTCGTTTACAGTTACATCACGAAACGTTGTTTTAAAGTAACACGTTGTGAGAAGTAACGTTTCGTTTTGGAAACGCTACGCGGTGGCATGTTACGTGTCGGAAACTTCATCTTGCGAGATAGCACATTTCTCTTCACTCACCGTCTGTTTTATGACCCCGCAACATCTTGGATTCCCTGTCAGACTGAACCATTAACTGTGTAGCAATGTACGACTGTAAAAGAAAATCTCAAACCATTAGCACTATTTTCGATTTATTTGATCTTTTTCCCCCCTTAATAAGCGATTGATAGTTGATCCGTGGGGCTACGATTTCACTTCGTGAACCGAGAAGACACAAAACCCAGAGTTCTGGTTTCACTAACGATCAAATCCCCAATTTTTTACCACGTCGGAGTTGAATGTTTCGACCACTACACCAGAGCAGCTGGTATAAAAATCGGGGCTTACGCTAATGGGCATCCCCATTGAATGCAGTAGACACTAAGGCCAACTTTACGATGTGCATCCAGTACTGAATACAGTTGACAATAAGTTGACAGTAAGTTGACAGTACACCGTTCCTAACTACCTACAAGTACGTTGTTAAGGCTGTTTCCATTTCATTTCAGTTGTTGAATTACCAACCACCCTATAGTCACGTGGGCAGTTTGTACCAAGGAGTAGCAGGAGTTGGTTGACCAACAACCAAGTCCAAATTATATCCTTTCGGAAATACCAGTGTGTTCAATGGCGTGGTGAAGGAGGAACATCAAACAACTGCGCCAAAAACCTTGAGATCCACCCTCCCTCATCCTGAAGGAAATTTCTGCCTGAGCGACCTCGATCGTAGTAGAAAGATGGGAAAACTTTTGAAGTATACCTGTATCTGATCCATTACATCCTCACGCATTTCCTCAGCCATACGGTATCTAAAACAGCACACAGTAAAGGTGAGTTTATTCCTGCCAATAAATACGAAACAATGCCTTTATGTCGGGAAAAACAGCAATATTTTATAAATAAAAAAAACTGAATAAAAGGCGTTCAGAAGCGTTTAGTTTCGTGGACAATATTTAAGAAGTGCCAAAAATATCAACTCTTATGTTAAAATTATTTTAAAAACACACCAAACCTGTAATAACTTCGTTAAAATTTAATTACTAGATAATCGCATGCACACTTTTTCATGGATAGTAGTTTTAATTCAGATGATTTTAAAAATATGGCAAAATGTCAGAGAAGGTTAAAATCACACTGTTACCAAGGTTTTTTTGATGACGTTAAAGACGTCACCGAACGAGAAAATTTTGCCAATGTATTTAACACCAATCGATACCTCGGTTGTTCAATAAATCTGTAATCCCGTCCTGAAATACGTTAGCTTCTTAAATGAACTGTCCCAAGCTGTGTGGTAGTATATGCGAATACCCATAAAATAGTATGTGTGTCGATTATTATATATGTATTTCTATTGAAAACAGATTTGAACTGTGTGCCCTCCATCAGGTAAGACACTCTCGACAATTCAGCAATTTCCATTGTTCGATAACAAAATTCAGAAATCAGCAATTGGTCTGCAACAATGTAATTACGGAAAATAGTGTCTACTTACACATCGTGATCTGAGCTGTTATACATCAAGGCATTCTGAAACATCAGCATCATGTCTCTTTGGAAGGCGCTGGTTGTTCGGATCAACTGAAAAAACAATCCCACTTCGAAATAAATTGCTTTACCTACACTTGATATATGCAAATAATATAGTTTGATACGCGTACAGTTACGACAGGGTATATAAAAGTGAAACAGTGGCGTTCTTGAGGTTTTTACACTATCTAAAAGATAGAAAAAAAACTTCTCGACGTTTCGAGCGAAGGCCCTTCGTCCAGAGATTAATCGCTCGAAACGTCGAGAAGCTTTTTTTCCTATCTTTTAGATAGTGTAAAAACCTCAAGAACGCCGCTGTTTTATCGAAGCTATCTACACTGGACCCTGCGCCTTGGAATATATAAAAGTGAGAATGGTATAAGTCAAATGGTGGTAGTTCAGTATTCATAGTGGAGTGTTTTCTGTAAAATGGTGCCTAATAGCACAATGAAAATGATCAAATGTGTTCATTGAATAATGCAAGGTAAGTAGTAGATAACAAGACGCTGTTGGTAAAGTGATAATAGCATGCAGTGATGATGCCAGAATGAACATTAAAAGTACAATGGCGGCAGTGGTGTGGTGAATGACAAAGTGACGTCCAATGTGGTGAAAGTGTGCTGGCAGTACTGAAAGGTACAAACGTTTAATTATGATATGGGATGTTTAGAACAGTTCGCCGATAATTCAAAAGACATGATAGAGGTAACGGAAATTAATCATCCGATACTAACCCCACTTTCGATGTTTTTCTTAATCGTAGACAAATCCATGGGCCTAACAAAAGTGAGGTCATAAAAGAAAGATCATTAGTCATCACTTGAGGTGCCCCTCTTGGTTCAGTTATAGTGCGAACAGACGCTTGTGGCCGTTCCTGATGACGGTCAGCGTAGTTATCAGCAATTAGTAGAAACTTAGTCGAGTGCTATTGCAAATGCTGCATTCTGATTGGCTACGCTACTCGCTATCTATTCGTCGATAGATAGCGAGTAGCGAAAATGGCTTCCGCCTCTCGTTTTTGTGAAGTTTCTGAAGACGAAATAGAATGGTTACTTGAAAGTGCAATCTCAGAGAAAACGAAAAATGTTCTTTGCAAAGTGTGTTTCTACTAAAACAATTAGATTATTCGCTCTCGATTTCTATGAGGTGATAGTTGACTTAGGCTTCACCCTCATCAACTATCACCTCATAGAAACCTCGAGCTCATAATCTAATTGTTAATTAGAATTTGCTTGCATGAGCGACGTCAAAAATAGACCTAAATTGCGAAGCTGTTTCTTGTCTGAATTCGCAAACCACGTTATGACAGCCACGAAGTCCTAGCTCTCGTAAGTAAAGCAACACAGCTTCTGTGACTTCCTGTATCTCATGGACCAGATCAAGTCTACCATAATAAGACTAATGATGCAGTGACAGAATTGAGGTAGCTTGGTGTTGATTTTTTTATTATACCGTTCACTCAAGATATTTTACAGGGTAAGGACGGAACAAATCAAATCAAACAAATGAAAAGCATTTATCTAAACACGACAAATTGGAAATAGCCAAATTTGCACTACATTGCAGGTATGGTTTCACGCTACGCTGGCTTGAAAAGCTTTCGAACGTAGTTTACGAAAGTACCGTTCATGACCCAACGTTCAGACACTCAGGTCTAGTGTCTTCATCATAGACAATCGTTTTGAGGAAGAAATCAGACCAGAGTGTCAAATCGTTGGGTCATGAACAGTAGCTTTACAAAATACGTTCAAAATTTTTTAAGCCAGAGTATCGTGAAACCATGTCCGATTCTTCACCCGCCTGTGCTAGATGTTTCTTTGTTTATATTGTAGTATTCATCACTCATTACATCTTCCAACATCTATAAACAACTATGTGGTAGCTATGACACCTTTCTGTGCCAATAAACCTTGTCTTGCTAGTGATAATGTCATCTCTGTTCGGCTAAGTCCCATGTTATGTTACTCTGGTTAAAGTCAAATGATTTTACTCCCCAAAGGAAGACCGCTGGACGGGAATAAATTAAACATTCATAGCAACATTTATGTACCTGTAAACCACGTTATGGTAACCAGGGGCTTCGTCATCTGTTACAGGATGAAGAAATACGTTCGCATATCTACAAAATTTAAGGCCTTTGTTTATCCATGTAAAACCGTAACTAGCCATAGTGCAGTGACGTAGTGAGGATTGAGGAATTGCCCGGGCCACAGATTGGCAGCAAGGATTACGTTTCTATGTGCTAATATGAACTTAGTTTATATATAATATATTTGTTAAAAACATAGATTTCGTAAAAACAGGTTATTTATGGTTGACAGACAATTGCAAGTATGGCAATAAGACGTTAGATTTTAATAACTATGAGGTATATCTTTCTTGTTTGAAATTATCCGCTTGTTCGGTCCATGTTCTCTGCTGGGCTCTTATGTTCATTCAGGTTTCAGGCAATTATAAACGTGGACGCTGGACAGTTTTACAGTTTTCTCGCCTTTCTACAGTTAGGTGATTTCCGAAATACGTAGTATGTTAATTAAAGCAATTTAATTTAGTAAAGGTACATGTTAAAACTGTTATCATACCAGTTGAACACAAACTTCTGCCACAATGTGAATCATATCTCTGAAGATGTTGTGATGTTACAACGAAACGTTAGATTTTGTTATTTATTAAATCTTATGAATCAATTCTGTGTCCATGTCTATTCTTAAAGTACTATGGTGGGCTTTAATCTTCATTATAAAGTTATAAACGTAACTGTAATACAAAAGGAGCTCATAGTGCTTTAACTTGAAATTGGTTACAAGACACAGAATTCACTGCAGTTGATAAAAGAAGAAACACTAACTTGTGATTAGCTGCGGCCCTCCAGACGAGCATGATTGATTTTTTCCACGTCTTCTGTGCTTGCAAGGACTCCAGGTCGTCACTTCCACTGCGCAGAGGAACATAAAGTAATAAAGAAAAAAAGATTTTCAAAAATGGACTTGGTAAACTTTCAATTTTTAAGGGAAGATGTTTAACTAAAACGAAAATCAAAAACCTCAAAGACAGAAACATCGTGAGCAAAGCACTGAAGTCATCATGAGGAAGATGACGGCCAGCGGCATATATTTCTGATTTCGATAAAATGTGTGGCGTTTACCCAAGTGCTTATGAAAGCACGTCGACTGTGACAGGTGAAACAATGTTGCGGAGAACAGTACTCCATAGTCTTACCTCTGCGATATTTGCGATGCCGGACTATCAGGGACAGACTCAGAACCAAAGCTCCCTTGAACACTAGGTTCAGATTTCTCTTCCTTCTTTAAGTCTTCAGGATCATCACTTTTCTTGAACCTATCTTCGCTATCACCTTCTTCAAGATCTGGTTCAATCTTGATATTGAGGTCAGGCTTTACCACCTACACAGCGCAAAACAGTATGAGTGGAAATATTATAATGGTTATAATAAGCATTAGAATACATTGCACAAGTATTGGTTTGACAAAGACTTCCGAATAAAGTGGAAGTATCCCTTCTATCTCGTTTACTCTTGCATACTCAACTGAAATCTTGGAGGTGGGGGTTCAAAATGATCTTTAACGGAATTCTTTTTCTTCAATTTTTGAAATTGTCGGCGGTCAATCGTTTTTGTAAAGATCACTGTCGCCGAGTTTCGTTGTATCAGAGAATGATGGGTAATCTGGTTCAGCTTGGGGCCAAATCGTTTTTGAATAGAGGTACTAACAATGATTCTATACTTCACTTTTCCAACTTCCAGGCCCTTAGAAATTGCAATAGGCGCCACTTTTTTCGCAAAAATGTTTTTTTTACACGGTGTCCCAACGGCTGTAGTCACTGATATCACTAACGATATAATGATGAATTAACACAATATTCAAATGCTAAAAAAAATAGCAGTTAGCAAGTGATTGATTATTTAGGTACCGCATATTCTCAGACATGTCTGTTTGCCTCGCCGCTGTGCTGCTTGATGGAATAACAAATTAACGTAGTCTGACCACTGTTTTAAAGAGGAAGACCTTCCTTCATAAACCGATTTTGTAAACAACTAGTAACTGCATAGGCGTAGGAAGCAAGCAGTCGTGGGGGCAAGGGTCACCCCTCCCCCACCGCCCAATTTTTACGACAGCCGGTACTTTTTTATACCGCACTTGGTCAAGTTGGACCAAAAAGATCAGCTATGAAGTAAATATTTGTATAATTATTAGGGCTAAAGTTAGCCAGTGGAACTCAGTGATCAGGATGAGAATTATGAATCGATGTTTCATGTGAATACTACCGAACTGGTCGGCGAGTATCGTTAAGATTGCTGTCAATGAACTTCATATTCCTTTGTAAGAACTGCTCTCAAAATGCAGGAAATAGCGTTTCAAAGCCTCAGAAAATAAAAATTCCCACTGGAGCATGTCCATGGATCCCCTACAGGTGGGTGATACCTCACCAGCGATCAGTTGGTTCCTGTGATGAGTCCTGCCACCCTCTTGATGTTAACGGTATGAATTAGTTAAAATGGCAGCCCTACCTTTTTTGAAACGTCTTCTTCGACCTCATCTTGCCCAACCTCAATTTCCTGAAGGGTGAAACAGTTTGCACCTTCGGTTCATCCATTCCAACACATAATGGAAAACCGTACATATGAAAACAAAATAACAACATACCTTCGGCGGTTTTCTTGTCCTGGGTCTACCTGTTAGGTAACACACACAAGAAGAATAAAATGATCTTCACTTTACTAAAAAAATGTCTTCCAAGCCGTACTTCACAAGAAGTACTTCATAGTTTGTGGCATTTCTTTATAACGGTGAACCCAAAGTGACATCGTGTAAAAATAAATTGCAGAAAAACATTGAGCTAATTTCGTCTCAAGGGCACTTCCAAACATACCAACTTTATCACCCCAACTAATTCAATTTCCAATATTCTGTTCTCTACTAACTTCTTTTTTACAGGAAAACACTTTCTTTCCTCGAAAGAAAGTCGTCTTAAGACACGAGGAAGATAAAAAAAGGTAAAATAAAGAGTTAAAATCCGACATCTCGGATTTTTCTTACAATTCAAAATCAGATCATTTTCTAGTCACAACTACATTTTTATGACAATGGCAACATAAGCCACTTATAAACTTGTCAGATGGCTTTAGAAATATTAACCGCCAGAAGTTGCTATGTAGCTATGCGTTAAGGATTTTCCATTCGTTGAATATGACTCTCTGAACATGAAAAGGATATAGACATATATTCGCCGAATGAGAATGTAAAAATTCAGGTAGTAAAAAGCTTGAAATTTAAAACTAAACGTTTGTTTTCGATCTATAAGGTCATCATTAGGGTTTGATCTTATAGATCTCATAGTTTGATGATCTTATAGATCCAAAATGTTTAGTTTTAAATGTTAACTTTTTTACTACCGGAATTTTTACATGAAAAGGAGAGGTTCCGAGAACAAAAATTTACAGAGACTCTAACCTGGCCTCCTCTTTTCCGGTTTTGGTTTCACCGGAACTGTCAATCCTGTTTCTTCATTATGCGTCAACGTCTTGGTATCCACCATCGGCTTTGTACCTTCTCCCTGATCTTTCTCGGAATTTTCCTTCGTAACTGCCTCCTATCATAACAAAGGAACAAGTGAAGAAACTACTCTGAAGTCGTTGAGGAAGATGTTTTGTGGTAGACATCTCTCACCTTGACATAGTAAACCTTTGGTAAAGGTACTTCCTAAATAAACAAATACGGAAAACACATCACATTTTAACTACATCAACGCGTTCCTATAAATAGGTTGGTACCTAACCTCAAAGTGACATATCTTTCCTAAGCCAAGGAAAGATATGCCTTTGGTCTGACAACGTCTTTGAAATAGAGACGATATATCACCACTGAACATAGTCATCTTGTTTTTTTGATCCGAATGTTGGATTTTACGATATGTTTGTTTTCGGATTGTGTTTTGTTTTATATTTCCAGCAGTACGAGAGCACATCATTAATCCGTGTCCAACAGAAACTAGGAACGGGTTAATTTGAGAAGGCAAACCGAACGTTTATAAGGTCCCGAGCAAACGAGAAAACATTGTTGCGGAAACATTTGAGATTCTCGAAGTCTAGTCTAATGTTTTTCACTTTGTCCAAACATAGAAACATTGTCGCGAAAGCAAAATTTGTTTCCCGAGAAGCAAAAGAAGTCTTTTTCAGAGAGTTCAGAAACATTTTTTGCATCCTCAGTTCGGTTTCTGTTTTGGGAAAACATGTTCCCTAGTTGCCCCGGACTTCGCCGTATGAACTAATTTGTACTAATCTTGAAGATTTCTCCCAAAATGTGTCGTCTTTAAAAAGTATAAAACAAAACAAAATCCGAAGAAACGCCAGGGCCTAAAAGTCCATCGTCCGATATAAGCATTCAGGGTGAACTGGTTTCAAAAATCGGCTTGTATTTTCAACTCAATGACACTCTCTGCATTTAATAAGCTGAGAAAGAACTCTTACTAATGTTCAAAACAAAACTTCACGTACACAGTAAAAATATTCGAATCTTTAAGTTAATGCTATTAACTATGTGAAAGTGAAAATATTATTCCAACCTCCGACGATCTCCTGTTTCGCGATGTTTCTTCCTTCGTGTTCTTGGAAGCTATAACAAGAGAAGCAGAATATTGCCTTGAAACTGATCTGGAATATTTTCAGAACTTCCCCCCCCCTTCTTCTCTACTACTACTCTTCCTTCCTTCCTTTTCCTTTTTCTTTTCCTCCCTCTTTCTCTCCCTCCTCTTCTCTCCCTCCCTCTCCTCCCTCCCCCTTTACTTTTCTTTCCCTCTTTCCCCCCCTCTCTTTCCCACCCTCTCTCTCACTCCCCCTCTTCTTCCTTTTCTTCCCTTTACTTTCTCTCCTTCCTTCTTCTCCCTCCTTCTTTTCCTCATTCCTCCATCTCTCCTTCCCTCTGCCCCACTTCCTCCCTTCCCCTTTCCCTCCTTCTCTTGTACTTTCCTTCTTCCTCCCTGTCCTCCCTCATTTCTCTCTCTTTCCCTTCGTCCTTCCTCCCTTCCTCTCTTTCACTCGCCGTCCCTTTTCCCCTATCTCTAAACCCGTCCCTCCTCTATCTCCCTTCCCCTTCTTTAACACTTCCTCTCCTTTCATCTTTTCTTTCATTTCAATTTCCTTCATAACATTGACTAACTGGTCTTTCATATCTTTCCCTTCACAACTTTCCCATCCGTCATTCTCCTCAACACCTAACCTGTGTTGTTCTTTATCGTTAAATCATTCTCTTCGATCTTGTCTTCACTTGGCTGCGGTGCAACGCTTTCTTTCTTCTAAAAAGTTGAGATACAAAATAGAGATCGCATTTTTCAATTTGCTATCCCTCCTACATTTCATTAATTCACCACTGTAGATTTCAAAGCCACTCACGATGGTTAAAATCAGAATCTATAAAAGGCATCCTTTTCAGATTAGATTTTTATAGATTTTTTATTTTTTTATTTTTTATAACTGTCTGACATCCATTCGCAAAGTTCAATGCCTCAGACTCTTTATCTTGGGTGAATTCGCAAAAGCTAATTTCGGCAAAATGCGGTTTCTTGATTTTCTTGAAATTAGCCACAAGCAAATGTGTGTGAGAGTTAGGTATACGAATAATAAGGAATGATAAACAGACTATACATAAAGTAAACGAAAGAAAATAACAAAACTAGTAAGTAAGTGAGTAAAAAGAAATCATAAAGCCAACGATTACGTTGTGAATGAAATTTTTGGCTTAACCCACCTCAGCCGAAACTGTTTCGCTGTGGTTTGTCGTTTTTCCGTTTGGTGGTGCCGAGGTCGTAAGCAACTTAGATAATGTTGGAGCAACCTCAGAGGCTGACAGTGGGATTCCTGGTTTTTTCTCTCGCACAGATTCCACCTTGGTAACTTCTGTAGCAATGTTAGCTGCGTCTGTGTCGACAGAAATAAATAAATCAATCAACAAATAAATAAATAAGTATAATGAATAAATAAATAAATAAACAAACAAATAAACAATTAAGTGAATAAAAATAAATAAATAAATACATAAATATAATGAATAAATAAGGGGATAAGGTTATTTCAAACATGCAAAAGGTCTTGAGTAAAATCAAATAATCTTAAAGCTTTCACCAAAATTAAGTAACCATGCCAGGTCTCGATATTGGTTAAATCTAATGTTACAACGTCTGTGTAGAATTTGACTTTGGGACCCTTAAAGACTATATAAAAGACAGTCTTTGAAGTCTTAGAATGAATGGGATTTCAACCAACGTGGACGTAAGTAAAATCAGATTATTAAAGAACAATTGTAATGGCAGATTTTTGGACTTTATCTAAGTCATCTTCAGACCAAATGAATCAACAGCTGCCATGACTTCTCAGCAGGGCTACATGTAGCAGTTCTTTTGGAGCTTAAACATGCACATCGTACCGCAGGGTCGTCAAAATTCGTGCTGTTTGTGGAAACTCTGATTTGAATCTTAAATGACTACAGTCCTCGTTATGCTTACCTCTGCTGGGGCACATTTATCATCATGACGAAAGTAATGGTTAAACACTCGCGGAGGCAGGCAATTATTCAATATTTTTCAAATGCAGTTTATTGCCTAAGAAAGTTTCAGGTTCTTATTGTTAGGTAATATAACGTGTTGTTAATTATAGTAAAGATGAGCTTGTAATCGGATCCTCGTATCCTGCGTAACAGTAATAAATGCTCCATTCACTAGGGAAACAATGTAAAATAGCAGGCTTGACAAGACATTGTCAAGAAAGTATCAAATAGTTAGTTGTCTGCTGAACCTTGGCAGGCGAGGGTCAAAAAAGGAGCTTGTGAAATGTAGTTAGTTAATTCGCGATTTAATTATACTTTTTTCAACTGTTATCTGGAGTGTCGAGTCTGCGCAATACGTACCTAAAAAAGGAACACCAGAGTCTAAAGATTGATCACTAGGCAGGTTGTCATTCTTATCTTGGTCTCCGATGGAATTCTGAGAACGTAAAAAGGATCATGGAATACACAGACTATAATAATCTAGAATTTGGTTCTTTGTCACCAGCATTTCCCCAGTGCGTCCATCCTACCCTCACTTGATTGTTCCTTCTTCCTGTCTATCCATATCTGTCCAACTGTAAGCCAGTTTGTGTACCTAAATGTCTGTTATTATCTGTTTGAAAGTCTGCCTCCATTTGATTGTCCACTTGTGTGGCTGGTTTTAACTCTGTATATCAATTTCTAAATCTGTCACTTGTCTTCTTGCTTCCTACCTCCTGTATCCGCCTATCACTTTGTCTGTCTGTCTGTTTTTCTCTTTGTCGGTTCGTTGTCCGTCTATGGACTTGCCTGATCGTTAGCCGGTCGTTTTGTCTTTATACCTGTCCGTCTATATTCCATCAGTCCATCTGCACGTCCAACTGTCCCCAGTCTGTCCATCTGTCCGTCCATCCATCATTGTCCGTCTCAGTGGGCCATTATGTAACTACCGGGCAGCAGGTAAATATGTTTCCACCCTTTGTATCAGCATCATTGTCCTGGTCTGTACGTCTATCTGTTAGCCTGTCTTCGTGCCTCGTTCATGCAATTCCTGATTCTATATCTCTGCGAACAAGGGATCGCTCCATCCAAGCAAGTAAAGCTTTCAAATTTCAATCCCCATATTCAAACACTTGATTACAAGTTACTGGTTAATTTCGATGCCTATGTCACAAGTCTCTAAATATAAACTCTTTAAAACAATTATTATACCTGGCTCATTGTCTCCGCTACTTGCTTTATCTCCTTCACTGGTGCTGAGAGTAATGTAGGCAGCAACCCAGTTGATGCCGGTACATGAGAACTTAGAGGTGCTGGTCCGTGAGTAAGGGGACCTTGATCAACAATATTCTCTAGAATGGTTGAAGATTCCCTTCTCTTTGGACTGACTCCTTGGTTGATCTGAGAAAGAAAGAATATAATCACTTCATGTATGGACCATATTGATAACAAAACATGTGACTTGTCAGGGTTGGGATTAGGGATAAGGGAAGGGTTTTGTCAGGGTTTTGGTATCTCTTTAGCAATGTCGGACGAACAGCACTTCGATTGTAGGATATGGTGTAGGACCAATCTCCACGGCGAGTAATTGCTGAGGGTTTATTATGATTTACCACGGATGATTTACGTTGACAACACGCTTGCAGGAACATTTCCAATCCAATAATAAGCAAAATATCATATAATAAGCATATGTTAATCCGTTGTTTTTTTTATAAGCAAACAACACCTAAAGACGGAGTTAAATTCCAAAACGTTCCAATTATATTTTTATGAATACAACCTTAAAAAAAAAAAGCCTGTCGTCATTCAAACTTGACTTTTACAGAAGTCCTTAATAAAGAACAATTATTCACCAAAATGGAGTTAAGTATCTACACCATTCACGGACACAGAGGTGAATAATTGTTTTAGCATATACCTCACATAACTGTTTTCACAATTTTTTTTTAAAAATTTCAAAAGCATTTTACCAAACTCAGTCGGCTTGTCGCCCACCCATCATTCGTAAACAAAACATTTTGAACTCATCCTGAGTACGTTTATCGTCAGAAAGTAAAAAAAATACATATTTTTGAATTATTTATCGCAAAATTTAGTCGCTTTTTTTGGTATTGTATGGCACAGCGACTTCGTTTGTTAAAACAAGTTTTTCCCTTACTGAAACAAAACGGGACGCCATCTTGTTTTGCTCGGAGGTGAACAGTGCAGGATATTCCGAGATAGAGGAACCAATCAGATTGTGCAAAAAAAACACTACTCACCTGCGAGGTATATGTTACTAAGCCTTAGAGACAGTTCATTGGTTCCGCTAGCAATTATTGACACGTTTCACTAGCTATCTGGCAGTGTTATCAGTCATGTAAAAAACCAAGCATTTCAATAAGAACTTGCCTAATTTTCTCCAAGAATATTAAAACATGAAAATACCAAAATCTACAAATTATGCAAGGAGACTCACTTGTTTTTCAAAAGAAAGATCTATGTCCATTGCAGTCTCTTTTTTCGTTGTACTGTGATCACTGTCATTGTTCTTGACTAACTGAGCAAGAATGAGTTGGCTAGGATCTTGTAGTTTGGCAACATTGTTCGGAACTTGTGGCGGGGGCAGCTGCTAGCAAAATAATAAAAGAAGACAATACTAAATATGAAATAAAACAACACGCATGTACTTTCAACAGGCCCGCCCAGATGGTGTGAATGGGGGGGGGGCAACTGGGGCAGTTTGCCCAGGGCCCCAACCTCAAGAAGGGCCCCAAGTGCAATAGGGGCCCCGGGCACCACCTCAAGAGAAGTTCCCTCAGCATGCTGGTAAATTTATTTCCTTTACGTTTCAAATGAAGATCAAATAATTGAATAAAATCCGCTACTTTTGTTTGACTGACGCTGTTCATTTATTCATTGAACGCTGGACTCTTACACTGGGCCAGGGCAGGACACGCATGTCTTCACTCGAAAGCGTTATTGTCAAGCGCAATATCGACCAAAATAATGTTTGTAAGGGGGGCCCCCAAATTTCTATTGTGCCTTGGGCCTCACCAAGATTCAGGGCGGGCCTGACCTTCAACACTCATGACGTAGGTTCAAAATTAATCTCATACTGAGGAAACAATCGGATCTCATATTTCTAACGGAAAACAAGAGCGAATCGTTTTTGTATGAATTTGGTCAATTTGTAATAAAGTTTAAAGTTTATGACATACATTTCATGTAGGTATTGTAGGTACTTTTCTGATTGAATTGGCGCTATAAATGTTTCCATCACAATGCAGGAACACAAAAGCTAATTTCTATTTGTTTTATAAAATAACCTTGATTTTATCGAATTCTCGTGAAATCAGTCACGTCACTGTACTCCGACTAATTGCCTAAGATTCGCGTTATTTCAAAAACAACAAATAAAGCATTATCTGTCACACATTTCGTTAGCTCAATCACGACAGATACTACAAACACTCGAGGATAAAATTAGTATCGTCGAACGGCTACGTAATATGATATATCCACCATATTTCGTTTAGCAGCAAACTCGAACAACGACTGCGATGGCGTGGATTTTCTCTTGTTGCTATGGTATCACTCGGCAACGATTCTGAATCTACCCCAAGCCGATTCTGAATCTACACTTCGCGTGGGGAAATGTCACTGACTAATAATTTCGAACTGAAATAAAAATGAACTGTGGCGTCTGGTGACACCTAATACTGCACGATACTTCGCACGATTTCACATTGCCAACATGAGTTTAAGACAGTAAGCTGATTTACTTCGAAATAGTAAGCTGATTTGTCATCGGAGGACCACTTTAGTGGACAGAAAACAGTAAACATACCTGTTGACGTTGCTGCTGTTGTTGCTGTTGTTTATGCTGCTGCAGCATCACATCTGGTAGGCTGTCGGCACGAAAAAACTGCCGAGACGGAGATTGTGAAGGCTTGTGTATTTGCACTTTTTCTGGCAGACATTGCTGCTCTTTTGACTGTTGTTGAGGTTTATTCAAATGTTGTTCAATGTGTATCTGCATTTGTGGTTCAAACTGTTGCTGTTGTTGTTGCTGTTGCTGTTGTTGTTGTTGCTGCTGTTGTTGCTGCTGTTGTTGTTGTTGTTGTTGTTGGTGTTGTTGTTGGTGTTGTTGTTGCTGCTGCTTTTGATGCTGTTGTTGTTGTTGTTGCTGCTGTTGTTGTTGTTGCTGTTGTTGTTGTTGCTGCTGTTGCTGCTGCTGCTGCTGCTGTTGTTGTTGTTGTTGTTGTTGTTGTTGTTGTTGTTGTTGCTGTTGTTGTTGACGATGATGGAGTTCGAGAGCTGGAAATTGCTTGAACTGCTGCTGCTGCTGTTGCTGTTGATGATGCTGTTGTTGGTTCTGGGTTTGCGAACTGTGACCATGTCGAGCTTGCTGTTGTTGCTGATATTTCTGAAATCTTTCAAGAACAAGACGTTTTTAATACGGAACACTTACACTTCAAGTACATCGAGCTGCCTGATCCCATTTTATCTTCAATAAGCTTGGTATGAACAAAAACACGTTATGACTGTTTGTAAGTTGCTGCCTATACTTGAACCACGTTGCTTTTGGCTGGGCGACGTTTTGGAAGTTCATCATTTGTTCTTCCATCATCTGATAATGGAAGTAGGAACTTCAGAAACGTCGCACAGCCAAAACCAGCCTGGTTCAAGAAAAGACACTTTACAAACACAGTCATTACAAACGCTGAACCGGCAAACCAATCCACCATTTTCCTCGAAAACTCATTAGTTATGAATACATTAAAAGGTAAAATAAAGATAAAAGTTTATATACTGTACAAACGTTTTCCAACAAAGTCCATCATCAGGTTAAACCTGGAAATAACAAATGTATGTCTTCCACGTAACTTTCTATCCCCGAGGAGTTAATTATATTTAATATTTTTGTGCATAGTATGAAACCACAAGTTTCTATTCCCAGATTCAACCTGATGACGAACTTTATGTTCGAAAATGTTTGTATATAAACTTTTATCTTGTATTTTACCTTTTAATGTAGTTTTAGGTAATTTGGCGAAGATGTCATAAATTAGTTATGTAGTAATAACTTTAATCAATTAGAATCGGCAAAACCGATATAATGAACAATTCAAAGCCAGCCCAAAAATTGTACCAGATCACAAGTTTACCCAAGTCAAATATGAAACTAAACTAAAATATAACATTGAAACGAAACGAATGAAACGTTGAAAATTGACAGTTTGACCAGTTTCATATCTGCAGCAGAAAAATATTTAAACAAATGAGAACATTTGATTACCTTTCAGTTGGTTTTGGGACTCGAAGATTCTTATGTTTATGAGGCGAAGACGGAACTGGACTCTTTAGTGGCTGTTGTGCGCCTGCAACTGAATGAAAGGAAAAAAATTATAGTTCAGTTCACGACACACAGTCCCTGCAGCAAGTCTGCGGCATCGAGTTGGCCATGAATTTACTCGTTAATGCTGGAAGAAACTTAACATCATTCAAAATTTGAGCTAAAGACAGATAGTACCTGATGGTGAAGATGATGGTGTAACTGGCTGAGCTAACTGCGGAGTTTTGACCGTCTCGCGTTGATGTATATAACCAGGCAATTCTAGTGGTGGCTTTGGCCTAATCAATGAAAACATACACATGCTCGCGAAATTAAAAAGATATTTATGCAATCCACGGGACTGTAAATCACGACGGTATTACATTTAACCTTAATGCTTTGCGAACTTAAATTAGCTCTAGTAGCAGCTCAAGAATGTTTAACTTCTGACTGTGAATTAAGTACGTAGGAGCTGCGTTTTTTCCAAATTTAATCTTTTCGACACCCCATCTTCCTATATTTCGGCAAGATGTAATGTCTGCAACTCGTAAAGAAGCATGGCTAAATGCACAATCGACAAATCTAGCAGTTCTGTCGGTTAAACCAGCTACGGCGATAAGTGACGATAACTGGAGATATTTTTATGGTGCAATTTAGATATTGCGCCGCGTCAGAGTTTCTCAAATTAGGTCCATTCAGTAGGAACGCTACATCACGTAGTAATAGGTTGTGGGGAAGTCTCACAGATTCCTGTGATAACCACCTGTCAGTCTGTGCACATGAACTCGAATGTCCACGCGATGTAATCGACGTAATTCGTCAGCATGTGCGCTCCAAATTAACGAAATTATACGATTTACAGTCCACGTGAACATTGGTGTGTACAATAAACCGATGACAGTCCATGCAGCAAAATTTCTACTTATGATTCACTCCACTTTGACCTTGATGCTGTCGTCAGTTCAGTTTAACACATACACCAAGACGTCAATGGTAAGCCGTAAGATCACAAGTGTATATGGGCCATAAGATGCTGGGCTGTATTGCGGGACGTTACGTTATGCTGTAGGTTATTCTTGGTGTCGTGACGGTAACGGTGCGGTAACAATGAACGACTCACCTTTGCAGTCCTTCCAGTATCATTGGCAACCGATCATCGCATTTACCACTCATTATTAACTCAACTTCCGATTTAAGTTTCCTAAAATTTCAAATTACATCAAGAGCTTAGGACCAGCAGATGAAAAATATAATTAATAATAGTAATACTAATATTAACGATCTCAGCATTAATCTAACTTATTGCTCAGTGCGTTCAGTTGACACATCCCAGATAAATCTACCATTTGATAAGTTATTTACAAGGTACCTGTATTTTAACTGATCACTTTTGATCATTTTTCTTAGTTCATCAATTCTTTCAAACGTCAAAGTCCTGACGATCTGCTCCCCTGGTGTTTCTAGAAAAATCCCCAGCAAAATTTGTGATTAGAAATATTTTTATAATATCTAAAATATACCAAGTAATACAGAAAGGGGACTTGCACTACTAGTCTTTCACCTGACAAATTTCCAAAAGCGTTATAAATATTTGGAAAAAATGAAGATGTTGACTGGGTGATTCAGGGCAACAATACCAGCAAATCATACAACATGGAAAACATTGGCAAGAGTCTTCCAACTTATGATAAAGTGAGCAAGTCTCGGTTTTGTATGGGTATACCGCAAATTCTATGGTTACAAAACTTCAAGCAGTGTCTGTTGGATATTGAGTGATACTTGAGATGAACGATCGTCAAGCTCTATACACGGAAAAACGATTTCTGAGCCCCAGACAGGGATTGAACCCACAACCTTCTGATGACCAGTGAGAAGGTTAAAGGGTTCAGAAGGTTGTGGGTTCAATCCTTGTCTGGGGCTCAGGAATCGTTTTTCTAAGTATAGAGCTGAACGATCGTTTATCTATCTCAAGATATATCCAAGCTCTCACACTTCTAACACATAAAACTGCATTGAGTGATATTGTTGATCACCAGATAACTTATTTCCACTACACAGCAGTCTATGTAGCTTCACCCCAGTGGTAGACCCAGGAGTATACATGGTTTCTCTTGGATGCAGATGCATCCTTTTTGGCCCAGTAAATAAAAAATTACAAAAAACAAACCAGTCCAAACTGGATGTCTGCTTACGCCTGTTACATCCTAGATAAGCTAACAGGATAATTCAATGTGCACTTGACATTAAATAAACTTTAAAAAACAACTAAACTTACCAGTACCACCTCCTTCATTCGTTCTTTTACGTCTGCATCAAAAATACAACATGCCATGAATGAGGAACAGACTGCCAGACTCAGTATCATAGATCACTTAGGAGTTACTTACATGTAACTAAAAACCACATGTTGATTACTGTATGTATAGGAATATACTTGCATCAAAGAAAGTTAGGTTATTGTGACATGTTTGAGGAAGTAAATGGTTTGAACCTGGGAGAATCGTAACATGTTTGAGGAAGTTGATCGTCCAGGTTAGTGTAGTCTTGAGAAAGACTGTTGGTTGAAGTGACTGACGTTTCGACAGCCTTTTGACTCTGAAGATGACCGCCGCTAAGGCTGTCGAAACGTCAGTCACTTCAACCAACAGTCTTTCTCAAGACTACACTAACCTGGACGATCAACTTCCTCAAACATGTCACGATTCTCCCAGGTTCAAACCATTTACTTTATTAGGTTATTCTGTTACATTCTGTGCATGATTGGATGTTGTGTACAATTAACCAAAGCAGCAGCACTTACTTTGGTGTAAAGTTAAAAGGTTGATAAGTGCCATAGCTGATCTCAAAGAAGATCAACATTTTGAGCAAATGCCCTTTGTCTGAGCCAGAACATGTTTGTTTCCTGACAAGGGGCCTTTGCTGAAAACATTGATATTCTTTTAGATCAGTCACAGTAGTTATTAACTTTTTACCTTATTTATCACTGTCTATACATTATTCTATTCTTACTTTGGTGTAGCCACTTTCTCCAACATTTCTGAATACTGTGCTGCACAACTCTACAGAAGAAAGCTAGGAAGATAAATACACATGTACAGAAACTTGGGCATCGGGGCCATGATCTTGTTGGTTTGATGTTTGGATGAGCTTTATTGAAGTTTTAGGTTATGCCCAGTCCTCTGTGAGTGCCAGGACAGTGTTGGATATGTTGGAGAGTAAAATGATTGTGGTTTTAAAATGGAGCCCCAAGACGGTTTTGATTTTTGGTGGTTAGACATGTCAGGACAATTTTGAAAAGAAGCAGGTTAATTTAAGGACAAATTATATCATGGATGGCAACAAGAAGACAAGTTTCACCATTTAATACCCAGGGATCATCCCTGTGATGAGTAAAATCATCTGTCATTGGCCACAATGAACTAGTAAAGTGTGCAGCACCATTGCCACTTAATGGGTTAAACAGTTGTACATTGGAGCCCACCTCTCTGCTGCCAATCTCATTCTAGTTTTCAAATATCTGCCCTTTTTGAACTGGGTATTCTATCCAATCTTTAATTAGCACTCTGGAATAAAAATAGTTAGAACAGGCCCATCTGGATGCATCCTCCATAAACTCATGCTATTGTAAAATTTTTCTACATGGTAGATGGACTTGACAGCTCCAGAAGTGAATGGCTTCTGCACAAGTGTCAGATGTAACACCCTATCCCCCTAACCTCTGAAACCCTCTGAGCTGCATCAACACTGTGATCCCTCCATTTATCTAATCAGCAACAGGATAAACATCTTACCACTACAGCAGAACCTGAGATTTACGACCACCCTTTTTGCCAGACAAAAGTGGTCGTAAATGCCAGGTGGTCGCCTAAGACAGGTAGTGATGTGACATAGTGGCCACCATATTTGTGTGTGCAACTTTGTAAATTTAAGCAAAATGCAGGTTATTATGATTGAACAAGCAAACAAAAAATTCATTGACAATTATTTTTTTTAACTATGAATCACACTAGAATTTGCTTAAGTTTATCTATTTATTAAGTGAAAAGAAATTGGTCAGCATGAACTGCTTCAATTTTCTAACTCATTCAGAAAGGAATTCACAACAGTATAAGTATAACTGCACGGAAATGATCAAAACTAGATTGAAGCAGTAAGTGTGTAATTTTTCTTGTTTCCTGAATTCTCCTTGCCAAGACAGTTTGAGTGATTGTGGTGTGGCATTGATTCAAATGGCGAACTTAACTCACAAAACTTAATTATGATCGATCAAATTAAATCTGCCCTACCTATTAGGTTCAGCAGAAGTAAACACTGATCTTCTGCCAAACTTAATTCATCAATCAGGTTTGGCACATGAGTAGAGTGGTCAGCAATTTTAATTAGCAGTGGTCACTTGTCAACAGGTAAAATTTCTTATTTTGACTGCTAAAAAGCAGTCGCTGGTCACGTTAGACAGGTGGTTGCTCATGGCAGGTATATTTTAACTACAAATTGTCCGTGCCAGAAAAAATGGTTGTATATGACAGGTGGTCATAAAAAGGGGTGTTGTAAAACTCAGGTTCTACTGTAGTAATATAATAATTAGCTTTCTAGTGATATAATATAGGTGCATTCTGCACTATCTTTTTGGTTGTTGAAACTTTTAATTTACCTTTTGTGAGAAAAAATCTGGGGGATGTTGCCTTGAACCAATTCCTGATTCAGCAATAGGCTTGACAGTACGACTGACAGACACCCTACATCACAAAAGATAACATCCAGCAGGTTAATAAAATTTAGGAGATCAACTCTGAAGTAGTCAACAGAGTTACCAGTGAATGGAATTCCACTAACACTCCCGTATTGTGTCATTCTAATATCCACATGTTGCTCATCCTGCATGAAAACCCTAACCAAGTGATATATAAATAAAAAAATGGTGGCTCTAAATATTTTTTACTTCAATACATAAAACAGTCCATCAGTAAACCAAGCTTATGAAGAAATATTCGGGTGGTGAAATTAACAATTACACAAAGGCATCATCATGCAACAACACTGTACTAAGAAAACTGAGGTTACCAGTATACAAGTTTTAGCCATTAATGGTCATTTTTTTTTTTCCTGAAAAATATTTAATTCTTGACACAGTAGCCCCATATCTTCCCAACCATACTCAGAGAAAGCTACCCTCAGACAAAACGGCCATTAACAGTATCAAAATGGAGTATAAGCTCATGTTTCATCATCAACGACAGTCAAAACCACACCAAAGGCAAATTATTCTTATTATTGTTCTCATGTTTTTCATAAAGCCATAGTTGATTATTCAGGTAGGGAAAAAGAGCCAGACAGGTTTAAATCTACTGTATGTCACTTTGCTACTTTATTTCCTGTCACTATTAAACTACTTAATCAGTTTTAGTATGCCCATATTTAACAAAGTGCAAGATCACGTACTAGCTACTAGTCTGGAAATGGGAATAGATAACACTGGACTTTAGCCTCACTTTGATGTTTAGGAAACATGAGAGCTTGGATATATTGAAGTAGATGAACGATCTTCAAGCTCGATGCTCAGAAAATGATATCTGAGCCCCAGACGGGGATCGAACCCGCAACCTTCTGATGACCGGTTAGACGCTCTAACCATTGAGCTACCGAGACTCAGATGGCGAGCTAAGTTGCAAATTCGATATATATATGTGCGACCTAAGCGGAAGCCACTATATATTGATAATGATTGAAGCAGTTTGATGTTTAGGAAACATGAGAGCTTGGATATACTGAAGTAGATGAACGATCTTCAAGCTCGATACTCAGAAAATGATATCTGAGCCCCAGACGGGGATTGAACCCGTAACCTTCTGATGACTGGTTAGACGCTCTAACCATTGAGCTACCGAGACTCAGATGGCGAGCTAAGTTGCAAATTCGATATATATATGTGCGACCTAAGCGGAAGCCACTATATATATAGCTCGCCATCTGAGTCTCGGTAGCTCAATGGTTAGAGCGTCTAACCGGTCATCAGAAGGTTGCAGGTTCGATCCCTGTCTGGGGCTCAGATATCATTTTCTGAGTATCGAGCTTGAAGATCGTTCATCTACTTTAGCCTCACTGGTAACTAGCTAGCTGCAATATGAAAAGCTGAATACAGTCTGTTATTTCAACATTAGGGGACCAACAGTAAAATACTGGGATATATTAAATGGTGGACATATGTCTATGCAAGTGAATAATGCCATTCATGCTCTAAAAAATTGAGTTCATGTTCTCTCCACTATATGAGATGATAAGATCATAAATCATAATTTGGTAAGTTTAGTCAGTTAAAGCATAAACAATAATGTGTATTCCTTAAGACTTTTGGTTGGATATGCTATCTTAGCTTAGTATAATGGGCCCCATAATGCAACAAACAAAATTAATTGTATTTAGAAACTGGAATGATCCCATTAATATCTGGAAATTTTATCATTTGCTGTATTTGAGCCCCTATTTGTGTATACATTCAGCCAACCCCTGTATAAGCAGGGAAAATGGCCGTAAAACGACTGTTGTTGTTGTTGTTGTTGTTGTTTGTTGTATTTGAGCCCCCTGACTATAACCCTAACTGTAGTAGCAACTGCAAACCTAATTATAAGCTAACCCTAACCCTTACACTAATCCCCCAGATTACATTCCATACACTTAACACCAGATATCTCCAGGGTGAACACTCAAAAATGCTTGTGCAGCAGTCACAGGTCTTGAGGTACTTCCAGTGTAGAGTTTACGTGGAATGCTCCCTTGGCTATTACTGTCTATGCATGTGAATAATGCCGTTTATGCTCTAAAGAATTGGCTGCAGATCCAAACATTGGTAAAAAAACGTTAAAAATAAGCTATAACTCAGTTTGCACAAGTAAACAAGAACACCGCAGAACCTCTCGACTGTTCGGACTTTTCCCAAGTGACAACGTCATTGCCCTCTTTTCTGTCTACCGGGTCACATCAAATCATTTTTTACTAAGTTGCGGCATATTTCGGGGATAAATTTCTTCGCAGCTAGAACTAAGAACTAAGTACATAACAAAAAAAAATGCAGAGGATTTCCGAGTAAAAACAAACCAGATTGTTAGGTGGGGTTAATCATTATTGTCGTACCAATTCTGATCTCCACTTCGAACGACCGATGAGGCTAAAATCAATCTTTCCCGGACGGTCCATTCTTCCTGTGGTGCAACTGGGGCTGTCTTAGGTTCTGAATCAAGAAGAAGTGGATATTTTAACCTACCATTTGACTAAGAAAAAACACTTTTCACATAAGAAAAATACTCACTTCGTGTCAAATTCGCCGCCATGACAGTTATAGTGCAACGCCAATGATTGCGCATGCCTATTAGCTGCCGCCGCTGATTATTATTATTATTATTATTATTATTATTATTATTATTATTATTATTATTATTATTATTATTATTATTATTATTATTACAACTCGCGCACCACCCAACTAAGGACAGTGGAAGGGGTCTCAGCCTGCTACAGGCTCCCAGCATTATTATTATTATTATTGTTGTTGTTGTTGTTGTTGTTGTTGTTGTTGTTGTTGTTGTTGTTGTTGTTGTTGTTGTTACATATACCTTTTGCTGTTCATTACCAGAAAATATACTATCATTAATGCCAACCTCAAACTTATTAACACAAAAATACATTCATTTTATTCAATTCACATTCATTAACATAGATACACAACCATTTGCATCAAAGTACATTCTATAGTGCCAAGAGACAACCATTAACACCATTCTACTATACATTAGGAAAAATAAAATTTCAATTATGCAAGAGAAATATCTTGCTTAATTGAAATTTTATTATTATTGAAATGTATATATATATATATATATATGTATGTATGTATAATTTGACTTATCCATAATTGCATATATTGTTAAAATTTTACGGGTTTTGATTTTTTAACCATTTTTAATGCAGTAATTTTTGATGATCTGTCCTGTTTTTGAACTTCAGGAAAACAGAGTGTTTTATTTGTAAACAGTTGTAGTAGTTGTTGTATTTCGATACTTATTTAATAAAATATGTTTTCATTGTTACAATTATTACTGGTTACCAAGGTCAATGTCAGGCAAAAGTTAATGATAAATTATTTTTGACAAAAATGGACATAAATTCGTTCAAAAATATATGAACTCTTGACAAGAAATGATTTTTGTATACTACTTTTCCTATACATTCTTTTGTCATCATTGATTAAAATATTCAGCAAAGGATCTTTCACACTGAAATATTACACATTAAAATAATATTTTCAGGAACAAAAAAGCCCCAAATCTTCTATTGAATTAAATAACAAAAAATCACATATTTTTTCCAAAAATTTGTTAATTTCAGTCATGGGTGTTGGTAATTCCTGCATTAATGGGTTACTGGTTACACTTTGCATTCTCAATGTGCTTTGGAGCAATGTCATGACCTTTTGAAGCTATGCTTGCAACATTTCCTTCTGAAATTTAAGGGAGACAAATTAGAAAATAGTTTTAATGAAAACCTTGTATGAGACATTCATCTTCTCCTTGACTCAGCGAGTAAGATAATGTGTTGTAAAAAGTACCA
This sequence comes from Heliopora coerulea, assembly GCA_030142905.1. Classification (NCBI taxonomy): domain Eukaryota; kingdom Metazoa; phylum Cnidaria; class Anthozoa; order Scleralcyonacea; family Helioporidae; genus Heliopora; species Heliopora coerulea. The sequence goes on along the minus strand of JASJOG010000043.1, from coordinate 584,364 downwards.
CAATAATTACCTTAGGTCTTATACTTCACTGTCAGAACTCATTTTGAAACTAAAGGTCCTGTCCTGACTATGTCGAACTTAAATGCTCGTTGATCACAATGAGGTGCAAACATACCACAGACGGAGGTGGAGCTGGTCACGGGAATTATGTGGCATATAAGGACATAGAGAGTCACCACAGTGCATAAACTTCGCGGTTTATATAGGTGATTGTGGGCTTGCACAATGACGTCATTGTTTATTTTTGGACTAAAGGAAGCTGTTTTGAAAGTTGTCGAGAAGACGACGTCCAGCGAAGGTTTATTGTATAACATATCAGGATGAAGTGAGTCGTTTAACTGTCGTCATGGGAGGCTGTATGGGTACATCCCGTGAGCCAAGTATTCATGTTTCTTCAGGCGATCCACTAAGCACTCCAGAAGGAGGTAATGTGCTAGTTAAAACGTCTTCATCGCCCGACAATGCTTCACCAGTTATGACGAACGTGGGAGACTTGTTTACCCCACACGTCTGTGGGATTTACTGCACAGGAAAACAACCGTCCACGTAAAGATTTATCTGTTCTTTACTTTAATGTTTAGTTGCCATTGGACGGAACCAGCCTTTGACACGGGAGAAACAGGAATGGTCGGCCGATATCCCTATGACAGAAGGACAATTACGAAGCAAAAGAGACGAATTTTGGGAAACTGCCCCGGCTTTCGAAGGAAGAAGAGAGATATGGGATGCACTGAGGGCTGCATCTGAACAGGATGATCTTAGCATGGCTCAAGCTATTGTGGACAGTGCTAACATTACACTGCCGACAGGTATAACAGATTAAATGGTTTTTAAGTTTACTCCTTTAAATCAGCTGTGTATATTATTACATAAATCTTTCTTCCCTTATGTACGTCAAGCCGTTTTCCTGCTATGGAAACAGCTTTGCTGATTCTTTCTCTCTACACAAGAAATTTCTCAACATATAAGATCGAAAGTGGTCTGAAAAGTCTAGAAAATGTGGCCGTATCCATTCCATTATCAAATTACGGCCTACAATATGACAATGAAAAATATTCGTTCCCGAAACACAAATATACCCAAACCGGATGTGTTTCACAGTCAGTTCGTCTGGGTTGTACTGCCAAGTGAACAATGAAACCCTTAATGAGTTTCAGTGCTTTTAAAATTCACTTATTTGAATCGAGATTTTGGTTTGGAGTTTAAAAACAAATATTTAGTTTAAGTTGCCTTACTCCTCTATTTAATATTTACGGCAATACTGACGGACCAATTCTTAAATGTGTATCGTGTCCCTGTAATAATGCGAGAAACAATGACTTTCTTTTACTTGTTTGATGTGAGAGAGGCTTACACACACAGATGCACAGTCCCACAAACACTCCCCCTAAATGCACAGTGTGGGACTAGGGTCAATTTACAACCTAACACCATTTTAATATTTCCATAGGATTATAGAAGCACCACAGTTAAACTTCAAGTAAATGACAAATCTATTAATTGTAAACATGTTTTGGCATGACTTACGCCATCATCATTACAGGTGATTATGGATATTTACAAGTTATATTTTGTGAATTCCATGAGATGAATTATGTGAATTCCATTAGATACATAATACCCTGTATTTTAATTAGGTTAACATATAAATAACACTTGTAACTATCCATAATCACTTGCAGTGAAGATGGCATAAGTCTTGCTGAAACATGTATACAATTAAAAAATTTGTCATCTACTTGAAGTTTATTTTAATATTTGTTGAAACCACACCAATTTATCAATTGCCAACTTTCATTCTATTTGATTGACTTGAGGTGATAAAATTCACTATGCAAAATGTTGAGGGACTGATTTACACTTTGTTGTCAAAATTTTACCAAGCACTAGTAGATAACTTTCTCATTAAATTACTATTGCATTTTGCAAGAAAACCAAATGGTATCACTAACTCAGGAATGCTCAGTTTAAAAGCTGGAGTATTGTGTTCTTTGAAACTTTAGGTGGAATTATGATAAATTCATTGTCAGTAATTTGTAGTTACTTCCATGTTATTTTATGTCTTTTATTTGCTGAGCTTTCATCCTGTTTCAAATACAGTTATGCTCTGAAGATCAAACAGGACAAAAGCTTAATAAATAAATAACAGAAAATGACATGGAACTATCTACAAATTACTGGGAATAAATTAACTGGAGTGTTGTTAGCCTGACTGACAAGGTAAACTGAAAGTTAGTCACATAACAAAGTAGGCAATGTGATTGATGTATTTCAAAAATTGTTCATCAGTTTACCTAAGAGAAGAAACCCAGAGGTAATTAAATAAGTTCAATAATAGCGTAACATTATACAGTAACAGTTCATCTTATTTGGACAGTATCACATCATGCAACATAGTTATAAAAGTTTACTGGTCTTATTGTAAAAAGCTGCTTCAGTGACTGAATAACAAATATAACTTAACCATTTGATTACGACATGCTGATATGACAGGGCTTATAGTAATAATCAGTACTGTATACAACTTGATTTTATGGTCAGTGGTTTACTGGTTAGAATGTGTAACCTGTGGGTAAATGTGTTATCAATATTTTGACAGCCCAAAAAAGCCACACAACTGAACAGTGACTAATTTCACCAGTCAACATTTCCAATAAGCATTATTTGCTATTTTATACCCTAAATGTCAAAATGTTCAGTTAGAAATGCAGCTTTTCCAGTTGCTTTCACTTTTTAAAGCATGATTACTTTTGATATAATGTCTGATATTACTTTGAATTTTACCTGTGAGTTGTTGTACACTTCTCAAACTCATTAATTATTTGTGAATTATGGAGCCATCTAGTCCATGAAGGCATACCACATCAAATGCTTACAGTTTGATGCCCAATGAAAACCTGTAAGAAAACCACTAGTGATCTGGATCACATTTCTTAATTTACATATTTAAATCAATCAAACTAACATGCAATAAATCAATAGGAATACTCATTTTAGGAACTAGTTCAAACACTTAATCTCATTTATCATGTTTCATCAGGGGGCTTCCAACATTTGAAGAAAACAAATAATTCATGAATATACCCCTCGTTTTTCATTTTTTTCTCATGTTTGGAATCCCTGATTAAACACATAAATGTGTGTGTGTGTGTGACCTGTTTATCCCAAACCATTAGATATATCCATGTTCCAGCCCTGTAATTTACACCCCACTTTCAAGTAATGTACACAGTTAAAACATTATCTTTCTCTATTCTTTATTCAGGTTCCCTAACTGAAGCATACGATGAATTAGGTAATAATTACAAGGTACCATTATACTGCATAAACAAGCCAACAAACCTCATTCAAAACGAAGACATCCGTGAAAACATTACAAATAATGACAACGAGGAAGAAGAGAAGGACAACCCTGTAGGGGAGGCTTTTCCTGTGAAGTTTCGCTTGTCGACAGGGAAGGAACTCAAACTGCAGATATATCCTTCAGACACCATTTTCAAACTGAAAAAAATCATAAACAAGAGGGAAGGTGTTGCTGTATTCCGACAAAGATGGTTCTATAGTGGCAGGCTACTCACAGATAAGATGACTGTTGAAGATGCCAAAATTGTCAAGGGCTATGTTGTGCAAATAATTGTTTCTGAGGAAGATAAAGGTTGAGAGTTAAATAATTACAGCCTTATTTATACAAGCTTATTCATGTATGTACAGAATACATAGGATTATTTTTAATGAATTCACATGAATAGTGTGGTGAAAAGTGCTGCTAGCTTTCCCAACAGAAACCAGGAAAAGTAAAGTGCCTCTTATCATCTTGTGGTGAACTGAGCTTCTGATAACATGATTTCATTCACAAAATTATTTAATTTATGAATGATACAACACAGTACTTTTGAATCAGTCTCCAAACTGCTGGATCAAATTATCTAAGTAATGTCTTCTCAGGAGATTGCCACACATTTTACTGTGATTGCAAGTCCTTATTAAAGTTAAGTAAATGAAAAATATTTTTCTCAAACTCATAAATAATTTATATAAGTAAAGCAGAAGTAATCAGCACCATGACAGTTTCAGAGGTATTTTCTTGAAATAATAACCTCTGACAATTTTCAACATGATTTTTGCCTGAAGTACTGATTTTTTCAGGACCTATTCAAAAAGTGAAGAGTTTTTCATCCTCAATCTAAAAACTATGAAGTTAGTTAAAAATCTCTTGCCATGTTTCTTAACTCTTTCCTCAGTATTAGATCATTATTTTGATGGAACACTGTTGCATTTGCATCACTATTCCCTTGCAGTCTTGTTAGACAAAACTTTCTGGGGAAGCCCTGTGGCTATACTTTTTATATAATGCTAGCTTGGAATTCTAAAGGTTTGAATAACTTATCCTCCAGTACTTACATTTCTTGCCATATCTCTTTACCCTGTCTTTAACAAAACTAACAGAGAATAGAAAAACTGTATTTTAACATTGGTTCATCGATACCATAAGAGAATTTAAAGCAGATTTTGTTGTAAAGACATTTAACAGTTACAAAATATGTCCATGCTTTGATCTGGACAATTTGGTATTTGTTTAGCACATTAGTTTTGATGTACAGACTTTTGAATCCTGCTGCAAGTTTATCAACTTATTTGGTTGTATTGTTTTTACTTCAGCTATCTTGCAATTTCTTTTTGTTATTCATAAATTGACCCAGTTGGCAGGAGCACATCCTCACCAACTTAGTTTCTACTTCTGGCTTATACATTTCTTCCTCAAGTTAATATGCAAAATGCACACTTGTAGACCCAATGTTAAGCTTGTTAAGAAAAGTCTAGTGGGTCCTAATGACAGCTCCAAACTGCATGCATCCCCTGTATCGGTGTACATACACACAGAAATACAAACATAATTATACATGCAAATGTATGTTCACCCATGCTCACTTGCATAAATGCGTATGTGCTTGGTATGTATAGCTGCTAAAACTCCCTGGCAAACTGTCATCAGTTTCTCTCAAAATCTGCCACTGTAAATTGTACCAAATAATCTTTTAAAATCCAAATTACTCACCAGGCTCAGGGTTCATGATACTGTGAACTACCACCATGCTGGTGGCACTGTGGTAATGCACGTGTCTCACCACTGTGACTACGGTTCAATTCCAGCTTCATGTGGCTATCTAATTAAAGTTACCTTGGACACATTTGAGAAGAGTGTTGTCCAGTTTGACTCTACCAAACAGCAGGTTTTCTTAAAGTATTCTGGTTTCCTCCAGTAGTAACACTGGACCCATAATGGTTGGTCCTTGCTGGAGCTCAAGGAACAACCACTGAGCTAGTAGACAGTGTAATCCAAGATAAAGATACTTGACTTTATGATGGTGACTAGTTCAGGTTTTACATTAATATTCATTTGAGATCAGTGATGGGGAGAAAACACATGACACAGGACTGCTTGCAGTTAACCCTCATAGAATGAAGGTTAATAATGTAAGTTGGTTATTCCCAGAAACCAAATAAAGTACTGGAGTCAAGACTAATGCATCAATAGCCGTTTTAGATTGTTCTTTAAAAAAAAAATCGTAAGTAACATTTGTTATTTTTTAAGGTGTTCATATGTAACAATAAAGGCTAGCCTGTCTGTCAATGCTGGTTCACTTCTCAATCTGGTTTTGTTGGAAAAATTTGCAGTCCTACTTAGGAACAACTATCACAATCCAACTCTAATCAAGAACTGAAAGAGAACCAAATAAATCAACATGGGATGATTGTTTAGCTTGTAAATTTATGTTCTCATGAAACAAACCCCATTGAGAAAGGCTCCATGGTTCACATTTGTGAAGCAAAAAGTCTGACACTGGGTTTGAAATACAGTAAAGTCAAGATGTTACCCCAACTTCGTTTTTGTTTTTTTGGTTTTTTTTATCCTCTCTCTAACTCGTACCCTAGGTTGACAAACATGCTCAACCAAACCACACCCAATCACCTCTGGCATGAACACCTACAATATAGGTCATGTTCGCAATTGTGTACATGTATATTGCTTCACTCTTGTGAACCATCACTTGCAAGGTCCAGTTTATTTGAAGATGAGATATCTCATCACTCTCTTAGTCAATTCTCACCCTAACCTGCTGTCCTGACACTCATTACAAAGCACCAAGACAATTAAAATGCCGGAAATTTAATGAAAGGGAGATCTCTCTCGCCCAAGTGGACCAGCTAGGTATAACTGGCTTGCCTTTATGTAAACACCCCTTTAATTAATTTACTCTTCAGTCATTTAAACCTAACTCAACAATTACATGGTAAAATATCAACTGTTCATCCAAAGATGACTGCAGGCTAGCTATACTTTGCTTTGCTCAGTTGAGGATGAATCAATTTTGTTTGTTTCCATAAATCACTTTATCTACTACTACTGTTAGAATTATTAAGCCTGGATTCCATTTGTTGGGAAACATTAATGACCATTGGCAATAACCGCTGTTGGACAGGACATTGCCTCAGATTATTAGGAACAATTTCAGAACCATGGCATCAAAGCTTAGAATGCACTGTACAATTCGACTGGTCACATGCATAAGCTTATCAAATCTTGTGCAATTTTTGATTTTGATGTAACTAGGGTCTTGATAAAGCTAGCATGAAATTATAGCAAAAGAAAACCCATGCAGGGTCACTTTTTAAGTAATAGTCTGGAATTTCAAACTTCAATGCTAGCATTGGTTCCGAGAAATTGTTAAGCTCGTCGCTAGTCACGTGACCAGAAATTTTTTTTTCCTTAATTTTTTTAAATTCATGCGAAAAATCTCTTTTAAAAGCAAGGCCCGCCCGCATACAACAAGAAATTGACGAAGTGCTGTTTTAATGACGTCCAAGCTACGACTTTGAAAAAAAAAACATAATGAAGGGCTACTAGTATAAACGTAAATTTTGTTTTTGGTCGCGGTGTTGTAAGATTCACCATATCCAACATGGTGATCAAGAACAAAACTTCCTCTCCTTACTCCGCATTTATCATTACAGCCAAAATTTTGCTTGTACAAACAACATTAAACTGTTTTTAACTAATTTCTTTGTGACGTAAGCGCAACATCTACTTTTGGACGGCGTTATCCCTAAAGCCAAAGAATTTCATTCTGCTCACGTGACTACCTAAAAATTCTACCCATTTCTCTGTGCCAATGCAAATCATGGAAGCTAAACTCCAGAATTTCACAAGAATTACCGCCCTCTATGCGTTTTCTGGGTTCATAATTCTGTATCTGCTGTTTGAGCTTTTCATGTAGTTTCAACATGATCATCCTCAATGTTGGAAAAATCAACTTCTTTTTCGTGACATCTCCGCCAAGTTATTATCAAACTTAATCAAAGCACAGTACACAACGCAGTGAAAAGAAACAGGTGCCGTAGGATTTGAATTATTACGTATTTTTAAAATCCTACTTCTTGTGTCATGAGCAGTTATAAATGATGGTGTGACGAAGTCTCGTGGGATTTAACCAAAAGTTAACCGGTAAAAATAACTCACTAAAGCCGCCTGAATTATAAAATAATCGACAAATCAGCTTGGTTCTGGCGGGAAAAAAACCGATGCTCCAGCTGCTTAAACAATGGCATAACTTCTACAATGCATTATTTTACACCCATAGCCTCGACTTTATTCCATTGAATAGTATCGAGAAAAGACAAAAGCTACGAAGAATGAATAAAATTGAATAGAATTGAAAAAAATGAAGTTGAGGCTATGGGTGTATAATGATGAACGGTGGTATTTACGCAAGTTGCTCTACGGAACGTCTTCTTTGTTCATTGCATATGGGTACGGGATTTCGTGGATCGGAGTTGATCGCTAGTGGTCGTCTGTGTCCGACAGAGAAATCCAGGCTTAGTGCATAACAAAAACTAATCAATACAAGAGTGCGTTGTCACTTGCTCTCTTCGAGTACACAGTCTCCCCAGGTCCACTGTCAACTGGGCCGTTCACGAAGCCTGTGCTTTCAATTTGTTGATTCCTAGCGTAGAATAACAGCTGGTCCTTCTTTTCCCGCGCGAATTTTTCCTCTAAAGCCTAAAATAGGCCAGAAAGAGTTGGTTATGACTGGTCTCTCAACATTACAATTTCCTCTTTAATTTTAGTATTATAGCAATTTTAGTATTACGAGCGAACTCCTCCACGGAACACGTTCACAATTAGGCTACGGACCCACGCATTAAACCTCCTTTGATAAAGTAAATGTTTTGAACCCGGGAGAATCAATGCGTGTTGGTGAAAGTCGTACGCCGAGATTAGTGTTATCTTGAGAACGACTGTTGGTAGCTGACGTTTTGATGGCCTCAGCGGCGGTCACTTTCACGGTCAAAGATGATTGTCGCTGAAGCCATCGAAACGTCATTAACAATTTAAGAGTCTTTCGTAAGACTACACTAATCTGGACGGTCTACTTTCATGAAGACCAACTGTGATAATTCTTCAAGCTCATTAGCCCAGAAAATGTTTCCGAGTTCCCGACTGGGACCTAAACCCAACGGGTTTAACCCGCTAATTTACGAGCGGCGAGATGCTCTGATCATTGAGCTACCGAGACTCGGATATACAGCAAATCTTACAAACGTGTTCTCGTCCGGCTGATGAACATGTTTGCGGGCAGCAGTAACGTCTGTATGACAATAATTCATAACAGACTTAGTCGTCTGGGACTAAGAAAATTTTTCCGAGAATTCCAGCCCGTCTTTCGCATGCTTTGATCCAACCTTGCACATGCATGAACAGTTATACATAATATTCACGAAGTCGATTCAGAATTACTGTCAGATTGAGGCTGTCCCTTAGGCAACAAGTATGTCCGCCAATACAACCACCACACACTAACACCTTTGCTCTTCAACCGACTCCCCGTGTTTCAATGGTTTAGAGCATCTTGCTGATCACCCAAAGGTTACGGCTTCGACCTCCATCTGAAGCTCCGAAAAATTTTCTGATGTTATGAACTTAAATTGATTCGTACGCCGTCTGCTGTACTCCAAGAGCAATGTCGAACATTCGTAAAGTTTGATAGCCCTGTTCAACTCTCCAATCCATCAACATTCCACATCCTGCAACAAACCCTAACCCACTCCCACGTACTTACCTTCTTGCGAGGTCCAAGTTGTTCCCTCCACTCGTTAGCTTGTTCGCGATACTTCTCGTCGCGTTCTTTCAGTTTTGCCGTCTCGCTCTCCATCAACATGTAACGTTTCTCGTTCTGCAAAGGAAATGTTTCACTGTGAAGAAAAACCGCACAGCAGCTTTCATTGCCATCAAGAACTCGAATCGTACGCTAAACCCTTCTTAAGTATTAAATACTTCAAACTTGGAACGTAGATAACATAACTTTTATTTTTTTTTGTATCGGTGAGAACACTCCGTAAATTTGTGAGTTGTTGACTTTTGGTTTCACTATCGGAAAATACTGACAAGTCTTTAGTGGTTTCCCTTTTTTTTGCAGTTGAAATCCATTTAACTATCTATTATTACGTATACCTACCGCTACAGTTTATACTGCAGTCTGCGTATCGATCCGAAATTGCTGTTTCGTCTTCGTTTTCACGAATAATTACACCTATTTTTAACCAACCTGTAATTGTCTCACTTCCTTGATTGCAGCCTCTTGAGAAATATGTAACTCCTCTACCTCTAGTTCTTGTCTGAAAATCATTTTGTCGTATTCCGACCTTGCCCGCTTCGCTTCAGCTTCTTGAAACTGAAAATTCAATAATAGAATCCCTGAGCGTCGGTTGAAATCGGGAAATTTCCGATTGTAAATCAGAGGCATGTCAGATTAATGAATTCAACCGCTTAAGTTTAGTGAAAATAAGGAGAGAAACAAGATCAATGACTGTGAAAACACACGGAAGGACATTGCCCTTCCAGGAATGGAAAAGATGTTCCACCCTTTCACATCGGGAAACCATCGTGTCTGCCCCATGGATGGCGGCGACGTTCAGCAATCCCGAAGAAAACCAAAACCACGAGGATAAGGTGATGGTCAAAGACAAAGGCAAAGACAAGAACAGGTACGGAAATGGGACGAGGACACGATCAAGGACAAAGACGAGAACAAAGACAAGGAGGAGGAAGAGAGGAAAGAACAAGAACATGGTATGGGATAAGGGGCAAGGGATAAGGGGCAAGAGGTAAGGGGTTAGGGACAAGGGGCAATGACATAGGGAGGAGTAGAAAACCTCTGCGTGTGAACTAAGGTACCGCAAGAACTAGACCAAGAATAAGCCACGAGAACGTTTGCTTTGTCTCTTTAGAATGACAGCAATGGATGAACCAAGTGGGTAACGTAATCTTATCAAAAATATCAGAGCCCATTTATTTCTCTCGCAAAAATCTTCGTCTTGCAAAAACACTGATTTCCAGGTATTTTTTCCCCTTTCCAGTGCCTCCTTAAACGTGTGAATCAGGTTAATCAGAAGTGAAAACGTCCATTCTTTCCTCTTCGCTACAAAAGACCTTAATCTTCTTCAGTTTCCTCACCTCTTTCATTTTTTCTCGTTCGACATCGAGCGATATTCTTTTGTCTTTGGAAAGCGTTTTTCTGAAATGCTGTGACTTCGTTTTCAAGTCAGCCTTCTGCATCTTGGGTAGCCGCTTCCGTTCCACTTCGATGCGTCTTTTTAACTCTTCTTCTTGTAGTTTTCCTAAATTCATGTGCTGAGCAATCTCCTAAGTAAAACAAAAAGTTGAAAAAATCAGGTACTGCATTCAAACATTTTATCTCCAGCGTTTTAAAGGCAACACTGTAAATATTTCACTGCAATACCTAGACACAAAAAACTCCGGACGCAAGCTTCCTATATGAGGAAGAAGCCGTACCAAACTCATTTGAAAAAGTTGGGTCTCAAAAAGTTTGCCAGAATTTTTAGACAATTTGCCTGACAACGTCAACGTTGTCAATTTTCGCCGGATTTTTTCTGGATTTTTGGTGAGTTTTTTCTAAATTTTCCGAGATTTTGGGGCATGTCTGTCACGCCTGCGTTAGAATCGTGTAGTGTGGGGCCCATTACCAAGCAGTTTGGTAGTCTTTCTCAGTTTTTTCATATTCCTTTAGCTGCATTAAAAGATCTAGTAAACTAATAATATATACATAAATAATGATTTTGCATACATTATAATAAATTATAATTTTTGTATCAATTAGTAAAAATTTATTGGTTTTGCATAAATTAGCATGAACATTTATAACTAGCGGCATAAACAACGCTTTCTCATTCAAACGTGAACAGCTCACTTGGCCATGCACATCAGCGTTTACAATCACCGACCGTGTTCGCGTAATGTTTGCTAGCATCTCGCCACATTTTAAATCCTGTAAAATCCTACTTATATACCTCCCTGATCACGTGTATACCCCCAGGCCAATAAGCCAATTTGGGAAACAAAAAGTATCAACTCAAATGCGCATGTTCATCAATCTCTCAAGTCAGAAAAGTTTCTAAGCCCCTGACGGGAATCGAACCCGTAAACTTCTAAGTGTTGCTGAGACACGAGTGTTACTCCGGTAACACGATAATCCTGAAACACCGCTCAGGGAGATTGTCTTTAACCCTTTCGTTCCCAAGAGGCCTCCCCTTGACGAGTAAAATTCTCTGGCGTTAGCCACAGTGAAATACCAAAGTCTGGTATGGACCTGAAAGAGTTAATGGTTGCTGACTAATCAACCAAAAGTATGGAAAATAATGTAAACATTCTGAGGCTTTTGTTAAGTGTTGTACCTTCTCGTGACGATTCAACATCTGTGCTCTTTGCAGGAAGAACGTTTCTTTCAACTGGTTCGTTGACATGATATGGCGCTCTCGTAGTTGTCTCTCTTCAGCTTCCCATTTTAATGACTCGTGTTCTGGGGGGAGGGGTAATCAATAAATATAAAAATTAAAGCAAATTGAGCATGAGCATGGATGCACTAGACAGGTCGTCTCGTACTGAAGTCGCCGGAGTTTTCCGTAAGTCGGTAGTAACCCTGGGAAGACATGTAACAGAGGTGCATCTTGGCTTTCAAGATTCCCAAGCTTGCCGACACAGTGACAACCTAGTATGTCTCCAACTTTAAAGCGAAAAAATCTTGGAATAACATCACGCTTTCGACAATTAGTTAAAAAGAACAGATCCAACTTCGCCCTTCCAAGTTTGTGTTCAAAGACGAAGTTGGATCTGTCCTTTTTAACTAATTTTCGAAAGCGGGATGTTATTCCAAAATTTCTTTGCTTTAAAGTTGCTACTCGTTACCTACGAAACTCTCCTGCGTAGTATGTCTCCAGGTTCATAAAATGCCTGTATAAGGGCTCATTTACACGATATGACTGTCGTAGACTATTGTTCATTTTGATGTATCCGATTCAGTCATAGAAGTTTTAAGGACCAATGGCAACATTTGTAAGCGAATAGCAAGCGAAATTGTGCTTTTATGACATAATCGCATACGCCAAAGTGAAGGATCGTATACGACAATCGTATCTTGTGGATAGACCTCGACAGCACTCAGTTTTGTACTCACTTCTGATGTAATCATGCTTGGCATTCAAGAATTGCACTTCTCTTCTCGCCATATTTTTGCGATGCTCTTCCATCAGATTCTTGTGAAAACTTTCATAACTGACGTGCTGTTTCGCCAGAAAGTCGTGTTCCTGTATGGTGAAAAGAACGACATGAACTTACGAACAGGTGATTTCAAAGTTTTGCCCGCAAAGAAGTGTCTGGTAAAATGAAATATTCGCAGTCCACAGTTTCCACACGCACACCAAAATGCACGTTCGTCTGAAGTACGGACTATTCGACACTTTTGACAGAGAAATAACTTCTTTTGAAAACATTCACAGCAATGACAAAAAATAGCTGACTTCATGAGTATTAGAAAGACTAATTCTGTGTTTAAATTGCAGTTTTTCGCGGGTGCTATTAGTGAGGAAAGCACGTTTTGAGCACAGAAACGACCACGAATGCGCTCCGATGACCAAGACAAATCCAGATCTATTCTAAAGTGGCAATAAAATTGTGAAATTATACCGTGGCACGTAATTTCCTACACCTCTCTCTTCTTTCCTGGCAGGAATCTACACACGAGGATGGTAAAAGTTTATCTTGTTTTACATGTAAAACGTAATATCAACCTTCAGTTTTAAACTGATCACATTACCTTGGACTGACGATTCACTTCCAGTTCTTCCCTCTTTTTCTTTTGGCGTTCTTTTCTCTGAGAACGGGGCAACTTGTCAATCTAGGAATTTGAGTTGACTTTTGTGTTAAAAACATTTTAAAAATTCGAAATGCACAACAAAAAGATGGACAGACAGACCTATAGATGTACAAGCTGATAAATGGACTGACCGATAGGCGATCAGACGGAAAAACCGACCGATGAATAGACCGATGGACGGACAAACGGATATCAAACAGATAAACACACAGATAGAACGACAAACAAAATGACAGAAAAATGGATGGACAGAAGGACGAACCAGTAGAAATTTCGATTGATGGATAAACAGAAGGATAAATTGACTTTTCAATCGAAGGACATCCCGCAGACTGAAGGACGGTGGGACTGTAAAACAGCGACAAGGTCGGCAATTGGCTTTCCTTGTATGTACTACAATAAACTCGAGAAAGAGATAATTCAACTGGATGTACCTCTTTCATGGCAGCTTTTGCTTCATCCTTTAGATCGTCTTTAAATTTCTTAAACTGTTTTTCCTGGAAGATAAATTGTTGAAAAGTTGTGACCGTCAGTTGTCACACGTTTGACTTTGAATAATGGAATAGCCTACCTGCCTGCCTATCTGCCTGCCTGCCTATCTGTCTGCCTATCTGCCTGCCTGCCTATCTGTCTGCCTATCTGCCTGCCTGCCTACCAACCTGCCTGCCTGCCTATCTGTCTGCCTATCTGCCTGCCTATCTGCCTGCCTATCTGCCTGCCTGCCTGCCTGCCTGCCGGCCTGCCTGCCGGCCTGCCTGCCGGCCTGCCTGCCTGCCTGCCTGCCTGCCTACCGACGTGTCAGCGTGCTTACTTGCCTGTCTACCTGCATATGCCCACCGGTCTATATCTTTAGGTCCTTAAGTGTTTCGGAGTCTGTCCGTGTCAGAGTAAGTTTCTTTCCTGATGAAACGTTAAAGGAATCCTTTGAGATCAGTTACGGCAGCCATCAACCCTTTAACTGTTTACCATGCCTGTCTGTCTGTCTGTCTGTCGACTCTTCCACCTATCGACCTGTGCCTACCTAACTACAAGAGGTTTCAAAAAAGTTTAGGAGTAGGAGTTGGAATTCGCTGAGTAGCAGTTAGGGGTTTATCGACGGCTGGAGACCCAAGAACCGTTTTGGTAAGGGACCTCATCTGGAAGAACACTTCAGAAAAAAAAATTAAAAAAAAATTAAATAAATCTCGCAATCTGACTTATAAGTTGAGAAAAGAGCCAATCTATGGCCAAAATAGACGTTAGTAATACGACTAACTAACGTTGCTTGCGACGCGGGACGTCTTGTTTTGAAACCCTTGACTACATTAGTTGAAGCAAATTTGCATTTCCTGAGGAGAAGCGCATTTTATCCAATTAAAATACGACATTGGATTAAAAAGTAGCAATATCACCGTAAGAGATTTTTATCCTTTCCTACCTGCTCGTTTTTCAATTTTTTACAACGAACCACGAGTTCCTTCTGTTGATCAGACTCTAGCTTTTCAATGGCACGTTTCTGCTGTCTCGCCATATTTTCAAGGTCTGTTTCAAATTTTCTTTCCAACTCCTGAAGAAAACCAAAAAGAAAACAACTTTGTAACAACTGTCAATGAGTCAGACGGAGAAAAACGTTGCAATGTTCACCAAAAATTTGCTAAAGTTCCAGGGCTACGTCTATTCCTTGTTAGCGCTTATAGCATCTGCCATGAAATACCCAACACCTACCGCATTTTCCTGGTCAAACTTTTGTTCCTGCGCATCCCACTGTCGTCTTATTTTCCCAATCAGTTCCATCCCTTGTTTTTGCTCTTCTCTCTGAAGAAGCTTGACTTCTCTGAAATGTTGCTTCCTGCAAATAATCAGACGTAGCATGAAATTAAAGCGCCACTCAAACGTTTGGAACATTCTCTTATGAACTGTTCGATTAATGCAACACGTTTAACGCGTCTGGCTGGCTGTGTTGAACAATGTTCAACAGCTTGAAGGCTAAAGTTTTGTTGTCTCTTGATGTTCAAGGCTTGTTACGCTTTTGAGACTCAGAAAAACTCTTAGCTCCTAACGGGACTCTAATCCACAGCCTTCTGAATGCTAACCAGACGCTTTAGCCATTGAGCCACTCGAACTCAGACGACAGGGGAAAGTAACTTAAGGTACATAATCCTTGGACGTGTCGACGAACATTAACGCACTGGACTGCAAGTCGTTAGAAGAAAATAGATCTCAATTGACATTAACCAGCCATTAACATGATAATATTTTATTAGCAAGTGCAAGATTTTCTTCTTTGGGAGGAAAGAATAAACTAAAAAAAAATAAAAAAAAAACAAGCTTATATTCACCGTAGTTGTTGTTCTCTCCTCTTCGCATCTCGATGATCTTGTTGACTGATGTCCACAACCCGAGACGTTACCTCGGTCACGTACTGTCCGTCCTTCAAGAACTTTCGAGTGCGCGTTAAAGTCTTGTACTGCTGAGTCTCTCCTTGATCAGACTGACGGAGTCATGTAATTTCGAGAAAAAAATAAAGAAAAATAAAATTAGGATTGTTTCAGCGTGATGTAGTAGAGATTTTAAAGACCCTGAAAGCAGATTACTAGAATTTGAGATTTCTATTAGAATTAGAATTCATATTTGAATTAGAATTCATATTTGAATTAGAATTTCTATTAGAATTAGATTTCATATTGGAATTAGAATTTCTGTTGGAATTAGAATTTCTATTAGAATTAGAACTTTCGGTTAGAATTAGAATTTCTGTTAGAATAAGAAATTCTATTAGAATTCATACTGGAATTAGAATTTCTATTGGAATTAGAATTTCTGTTGGAATTAGAATTTCTATCGGAATTAGAATTTCTATTGGAATTAGAATTTCGATTAGTCTTAGAATTTTTATCAGAATCAGGATTCCCATCAGAATTAGAATTTCAATGAGAATTAGAATTTTTATTAGAATTGGAAGTTCTATTGGAAATAGAATTCCTATCAGACTTAGAATTCATATTAGAATAAGAATTTTTATTATATATCTATATCTACATCTAATGTATGTATGTATATCTTGGAGCATGGTCTGGTCTAGAGACCACGATGTTCAATTTTTACCTGTTTGCTCGGACTTTTTTCTAAAGGTCGTTTTTCTGCTACACCATTGCTTAAAAGTTCTTTCTCTAAAATACACGGGGAGAAAATACACGTAAGAACAAGACTCACAGTGATCGTCCAGGAGTATGAAATAAGAACACAAATTTGTCACTTTTAACGTATTGAAGTGTATATCTTCAAACTCTTCGATAATTTATAAGATGAAAACAAAAGAGGCTAATACCGAGACAGACGTTCGGACATGTGGTCTTACTTAACGAAAAATTTTCACAACATTCAGCCTGAATTCCTCCTAAAAAAGATTTGTTTGAATTTGATTTTTCGATTGAGAAAATTTTGGTCCTACAGCAATGTCGTCTCTCCTTCCAGAATTCAGATTTGATTTTGGATTTTGTGGAAAAAGTAAAAGTTATAAACACTTGTTTTTTTAAGAAAACTACGACAAGCTTACTAGGTTTTTCTTGCTTTTTGGGACTGCTTAAAAGTTTCGTCAAGGCCACTTTTTCCTCCACGCTACTTTCCATTTTTTCATTCTGTTCGTTTCCTTTCAACTCTTCATTATTCTTTTCAACATTGTCCTCTTTCAACTTATTTGGCTCTTCGTTAGAATCTGTTTCGCGCCTCATTGATTCGTCTAATTTGTCTTCCTTGACTTCATTTCTTTCCATTTTCCATACTTCATTTTCCTCCAGTCCACCTTCTTTTATTTCATTATAATTTTCTTGTTTCTCGTTTTCCGTGGCTTTGTTATCATTCAATTGATCTTTTTCAAACCCACTTTCTTTTAGTTCCTCATCTTCAGCATGTTTGTCTTCATCTTCAGTTTGTTTTTCCTCATCTTCAGTTTGTTTGTTCTCAACTTCAGTTTGTTTCTCCTCAACTTCAGTTTGTTTCTCCTCAACTTCAGTTTGTTTCTCCTCAACTTCAGTTTGCTTGGTCTCAACTTCAGTTTGCTTGGTCTCAACTTCAGTTTCTTTCTCCTCAACTTCAGTTTGTTTGTCCTCAATTTCAGTTTGTTTCTCCTCAACTTCAGTTTGTTTCTCCTCAACTTCAGTTTGTTTCTCCTCAACTTCAGTTTGTTTCTCCTCAACTTCAGTTTGTTTCTCCTCAACTTCAGTTTGTTTCTCCTCAACTTCAGTTTGTTTCTCCTCAACTTCAGTTTGTTTCTCCTCAACTTCAGTTTGTTTGTTCTCAGCTTCAGTTTGTTTTTCACCTCCTGTCACTTGGTCCTCTTTCAATTCATTTTGCGAAACTTCGGTTCTTTCCGTTTCGTTCTCATCCTCCTTCTCTTCAGATTCTTCTAATTTATCAAGAATGTCATCAAGCCGTGATGAATATTTATCCTTCTCTGTCTCCTCCTCGATTTTCGGCGAAACTTCATCAACATCCTTCTCTGCCTCCTGTTCAGCAGTTTCACCACCAGTTTCTTCTCTAATTTCTTCTACAATCTCATCACCGACTTCTTCAACGTCAATATCACCCGAGGACTTCTCATCAACGTCTTCACTGACCCCCATTATCCCCTCATCCTCCTCTTGCCCTTTCGAAGCTTCAATATCCTCCACCAAACTGTCATCACCAACCCTATTCTTTTCAACTTCTTCATCGATTTCTTTACTCTCCTTAGTTGCTTCTGGTTCTCTGATGTCATCATCCTTGTTTCCAGACTCCTGGCTCAACTCCAGCGAGCCAACATCCTTCTCGGCGTCCCTCTTCTCTTCCGACTGGGATTCGTCGTTCCTATCGCTCATTTTGCCGGTGCTCGATTCCTCCTCAGAACGCGTCAAATCGCGAGAGGTTTCGGACAGACTACTGGTCTCGCTACCTGGGATAGAATCTAGGGAACCAGCTGAACCTTGTCTCATTTTACGATTCTGGAAATGAGAGAAAGAAATTCTAAGGCGTGACGCAGTTGTTGTCAACTCTTGCAAATATCACAGTCTTACTCCAAGTTTACCTTTGGCTATACCCAAATAAGATGGCACTCAAGCGTAATCTCTTAAGACGTTATACACACTGGCTTTACAGAAATCAATACAGAAAGCTAAAAAGCAACCTGAGCTTTTTTTTCTTTTAGCTCGGAACTGGTTAGCAAAAAACGTGCGACAAGTCTTTAGCCTTGAGATTATACTCGTCTCTTGTTCTCCTAAACTTCCACTGGTGCTCCGAACTCGATTTAAACGCGGGACTCTTGTTTATTTCCTAATTATCACACAAACTTCAGCTTACCTCTACATCTTCTGGTAGATCTTCTAGTGTTTCGACCACTTCAGCTTTAACCAGGTTATATAAATCCTTCAAGGGTTTATTTGAAGAAACATTCTCAATGAACGGATGCTAGCATAAAAAAAAAGAAAGCAGAGTCGAAAATCCTACAGTCATATCCTCCGGGATTTTTACGTTCGTCTAAATTTCGATGATAATTTACTTCAAATCCGAGCCCATCTTTCCCTTGACAAGTGCAAAATAAACACATCGTGGATGAAATCAGTACACCAACTATTAACATGGTCAAATAGAGAGTGCTGCTACTGGTTACAGTTTGTATTTGGGTCAAAGTTTCAATCAGTGTTTGTAACACTATCACTATAAACAAGTTAACGGTAGGAGGTTTATTTACTCCAAGAGATTTACCGCGGTCATTTATCCTTGGGGATAAGGATAAATGCGCAATCACGGGGTCCACTCAATTGTCCTAGAGTCCCGTTTCAGGAGTTGGAGAGGAGGGATCGAGGTAAGCAGTCAGAGGTCTACATCTTCCCCAGTGATTTCGGGCCCCCTCTATTTGTTTATTTTTATTTTCGACATACCTGCAGCAAATCCCGTGCTGTTGATCGGTCCTGAGGTAACTTAACCAAACAACTTGCCAGGAATGAAACAAAATCAACTGACCTAAAAAGGAGTTCGGCTATAGTTAATCCTAAAATTTTCAACCTACCTACGCTAAAGAAACCTGGGTGTGGAAGTAACCCATCCCAAAGTGTTCACTATTGTACTGTAGAACAAGTCTGTTCTGTGACAGACTTGTTGTTCTATGAAAACAGTTGTAAGTGGATTTAGCTAAACGAGTTTTTTTTTCTTTAGTAACCCAAGTCAAAACATCCACACTCGCACTTCCCATTCAGTAAGGCAGAGTTTTGGGCAAGGTGACCATCCACTTTGGTGTGAAAGCGGTGTAGCAGTATCTTGACCATTAAGGTCAAGGTAATGGATTCGAGGTCCATACTATTCATGCAGTTCAGTGCAAGGTCGCCTTGCCTAACACGACCAAAGACATGGTCATCTTGTTGCTCTTACCATTTTGATGGGTTCTTTAATGTCGGTGGATCAACTTTTTGGATTTTGAATAACACTCTCATTGGACTCACTTCGTGATATGGAGGTTGCATTTCTGCTAATTCAATAAGCGTGATACCAGCTGACCAAACGTCGCACTAAAAATAGAGGTTCGAGTAAGTAAATGCCGTTACTTGCAACTGCAGTTTCGTTAAGACAACATTGACGATCTGGCAGAGAAAGCAAGCGTTTTAAACTGCTATTTCTAGAGCTGTCGTTAACTGCTTTGGGAGGAAACTTGTTTACTCTGACGAAACTAAAGGGATTCTCAAACCAGTCATGCTAAAGTAAGGTAGACAGTACATCATGTCTTATGAATGTTGTCGATAATGTGCAAGCACGGAATTATGACCAACGACGAGCGAACGTTCATCGAACTCATCACAAGTGGCGCAACTTAGTTTCTGGAGGGACACCACAGTCAGGTATTTCCTGGTCTAAATGTCGTCTTCCATGTTTCTATCGCAGTACAGAGACATGAAAGCTATTTTCTATTTCTTTTATGAAATAACCCTGGATTTTTCGAATAGGATTGACATCATCCATGTCTTTGTACACAAATATAAAAAAAAACATGACGTCGTCACCACTCAGCGGTGTCTTTGTAATGTTCAATTACAAATAGTTTCCATACTAGCGAATATGGAAACATTCGCGTTCTTCAAAAATATTGAAGATTCCGACGGTTTTAGTCTAGAAAATAGTACGAAAAGTTCATTAAAAGCAGTGTAATACAACTAGTAGTGGTTGTATCACGTTCACAACAACTGATTAAACTTTAAATTCTTTTGTTCTTTCCTCACGAATTACAAATGAGTTTTATCAGTATTTTGAGCAAAAATGTAGTTCGTCCAATCGAAGCGTCTGTCGCATGCGTGTTATTTTATAAAATATAATAACAGCACATGTCACTAGTACGTTGACTGGTGCCTAGCGGTGGGAGAGCAGTGACCATCAACTTAAAAAGAAATATCTTAGACATGTGGCTCTGTCACTACAGGCACGTTTACGAAAGTGGGTGAGAACACCTTGGAAAAAAATGAAAACAAGGGGTGAAAGCACTCCTTTACATCTTTTGAAATGAGTTGTGTCCTAAACTACCGAAGTGTTTTAGAGACTACTTTACCTTGTAATCATACGGGTCATCTTTACAAGTTTCAGTGGTGGCAACTTCTGGAGCCATCCTAAAAAGAACAATGTTGAAAACCGATTTATATGAGGATGACACAAATGATGGACTTTAGTTAACACGCGCATACCAATAAGGAGTACCAATAAAGCTGTCCCGACGTTGCAAGGTCTTTTTGTTCTTAGCGGAAACACCAAAATCAGCTATAGAAACAAAGCAAATGCAGTTAATGGTTAAGGGAATCAAACACAAGTGCATTAATTGCGACGCTAAGAGAAAAAAAAAATGAGATAAGTCTAATGATCTGAATTAGGTGAACAAACAGCAAAACTATAAAGGTTAAGTCCGCTTCCTAAAATAGACGAACAGAAGGAACGCAGTAGCTGGTTGTCTTTACATAGATATGACTTTCGTTCGTTCTTGAGTAAACTTAGCTTGTGCAATGAGGCTGCAGAGTTTGACTTGAAAACACCAAAAAACCGGGCAGTTATCTACCCAAACATATACATTCGAGGAACGGCAATCAAACACAAAGCGAGTATCCTCAACTGTTGTTTTTCAAACTTCTTTATATCCACTGATGTTGGAATAACTGTTGGTTTAGGACTCAGTATAATAGGTAGTCAGTAATACAAGGCCTATTCTAATGAAACTTCAATACTGCACACAAAGAAATGAGTTAATGTGTAAGTTGGCATTGGAATCAACTGAAGTTATCATTATGTACTTAGGAACCTTTCTTTGAGTATAATAAGGGATCTATGGTTGAAAATTGTAGCTGTATATAACTAAGAAGATGATAGTAAGACTACAAGGTTTTCTATGTCCTCTCATTGTACCAGCAATGAAACTTTCTTATATTCTCTAGTTTTACATGACAGTCTCAATTTTCCCCATGCACCATGATAAATTTAGCTAAGAAAATTTCCTAGATGTCCAAATGACCATTAATAACATTTGATAAAACCATCCAACCTTCTGTCTACTTACAACACTATCAACACATCTATTTTACAGTCTTCAAAATTTTTTATATTAAATTGAAAAACCTTCAGTTTTCAGTTCTGCATATTCTCAAATTCAATACTGCACATTTCACAACGACATCCAAACTGTGAAATATGTGCAATACTGCACCCTAAAATAAGCCATTAATCAATCCATATGTAGTTCTAACTAGAATCAAAGTTCTGTTGCATTTCTGACTCAATTCATCACCCCCATGAACAATGGTGTATCAATGTTAACAAATGCAACACAATCTACTTAAAAATAATGCTTTGATATACCTAAGTTAAAGTCAAGAAATGTAATAAAATAACAAGTCATAGTGAAAAAGTAAAACGGCAAGACACATCACACCAGGAGATAGGTGTATCACTGTCACACATTTGTTTTGAGCTATTAATGAAACTGAAGGACTGACCTAATTTTATTTCTCCATCATTTGAAAGTAGTAAGTTGCCTGCTTTAAGATCTCGGTGGATCACATGACCATTGTTATGTAAGAATTCCATAGCCTGTAAGAAAAATATTTTAACAAATAATACAGGATAAACAGAAACAAAAACCAAAGGTACAAAGTAACCAAATTTCAAAGCAATTACAATATGTGGTCAAGACTTTTGATTCTGGTACACTTGTATTTAAAATCAACCTTAAGGAGCAACCACTGGTATGCTTCATTTTACAGCTATAGTTCTCCCAAACACTTTAAAAATAAGATATTCTAGCAAACTAGATAATCATTTTTGGCACCAGAACACATTCAATAATTATACAACACTGTTAACATATTACTGTGGTGATATACATAAACATAAACAAAAGTTTCCAGAATTTATTTGTCCAGGGAGTTTTGAGTAAAGAGCTTGACATGGAACAGCAATATTTTGAGTCTTAATGACTTATGTATATTATCTTTAAGACTCTGGAGTTATGATCAGATAATGACTGTGGAGGCATGAGGCAACATATGGTGTGGGGCCCTCAAGTCCCCAATTCCATTTCAGCTACTATATGTACCAACTGTGTAACATGTTTGATCCCCAAGGGAGCAGTTGCTGTAATAAAAATAATGTCCAAGTATTGCTCACCTCAAACATCTGTCGACAAACAACTTTGATCTGGGCTTCATCAAGGCCTCTTTCTAAATCTGAACCAATTATACAAATGCAGAATCATACACATGCAATTATGTTAAAATATCCACACTATTAACAAGACTACAACTAGAAACTTGGGATAACTCTTCAAATCCAAGCCAAAATACCTTTCAATCATGATCTGAATCCTGATATTTTGGCTCTTACTAAATGGGTAATAACATGCTTACTTAATTATTTTCTTTTTTCTTGTGCAGTTTGTTGCACAGTTGAAAGACTTACAGTACATATAAGCATGAGTCTGTGCAATCACATGTGTGATATTCAGAGCACTTGGATCAGTCATTTTATCTCTAACAAAAAGACCAAATTGCTCAGCTGATAACAGTCAAGTTTTACAGTTTTGTTCTTAACCTAAACATTCACCTTGTTCGTGCTACAGTAGTCAACACTCATAAAATTGTTCTTCAATAAATAGTGGTACATCTGGTTTAACATTTATTGCTGATGTTATTTAAACAATCCATAACCAGCTGACAATTTAAAGATATATAAGACAATTTAAAGATATACAAGCATCAAGATGCTCATTTTTGGTTTGTGTTTTGTTTTATATTAATTTAAACAAAAAAGCTTATTTTGTTAGAAGCTTACACTGGTTCCTAACTCACCAAGAATAATGTCATCCAAAGCTCCCCCAGCACAAAACTCTAAAAGCATCTGAAAGGTAAAAAAAAAGCCAGTTTTTTTAAAACATTTTCAGTTATCCTGTTTTTACAGTTTCTTTGCAAGCAAGATAACAGGCACAGAAATAAACATCAACACAGCCAGGATATGAACTTGCAACTTTGGGTCCCTTTTCTGACACTCTATCAGTTAGGTGGAGTGCAATCCTAATTTGGATACAAAACAATAAAGTTAAGCAGAAGTCATCCTTTCAAAATTTCTGATTTTTTTCTCTAAATATGTTCCAAATTCTGCACTTTTACCATCACTGATCAGATCTTGGAACTTTAAATCTTTCAACATGACAATCAATCCTTTCACATTTGATCAATCCCATGGTCTGAGTATTTATGATATGTACAGCTGCACACAAATGCCCATTAAATAATGAGATTACAAGCATTATGGAATTTGTTTATTTTATATGTACTAATGTTTTCTCCATTAACCAATTAAAAGGCTAGGGTACACTTTAGAATGTTATTTTAGGTGATGCTAAATTACTTTATGTAGGGGAATAAGGCCCCTGCCTCTTAACTGGGTGAATGAAAAAGTGTTAAAAATGCTGTTTTGAGTTCATGAGTGGGCAAAACATCTTCCCCTCCTTGAAAAAATTAACTTGCTTCATTTATTGGCAGATAAATTTCATTTCTGCAAAAGATATTTTATCCAATCAATCTTATTGATAAATCTGAATTGAATGAAACAAAAATTGCTTCAGTATGACTTATATAAAGGCAGACAGGCTTATAAGTTCAAGATACCTGAATAAGACAATTAACTCTTACCAAAAACAAAATGAAGCTTTATCAGTTGTCCTTATTTTAGTTTCATTTGTGCTAAAGTGTGAATAAGGCTTAATGTCACCATAAATATTTGAATCAAAATGTGAACATACCCAAAGTTTGTTGTCAAAATAGTATGCCTCATAAAGACCAACTACATTTTTGTGCTTGCATTCAGCTAGAATATCAATCTCCACCATGAAATCATCTAATTCACATTCATCTCTTATTTCAACAATCTTTGCTGCAGCTTCAACATTAGTCTCTCTGTTTCTGGCCTATAAATAAAGAAGATCAAATTGTTAAAGGCTATAGACAATGGACACAGCAAGCAGGTAATTTTGAGATCAAGTTGACATTAAGGTTAAATATCTTATCCACTGTTTAACCTTCTCACTAGCTTTATCATGAACCCAGTATTTCACACATCATGAATATGATTTTTTATTAATTCATCTAAAACTGTTTTGTGTCCAATTTACATTTTAACAATCTATCCTCCAACAATAGTTTCAAAAGTTAAAAAAGCAACAACAAAAAAAAAACATTTAAAAGGTACTTGGTACAATTGAAATGCCATTTCAATGCTGATGGTATTTACTATGCTAACAGGAAAAATAATCAATGAAACACAATGAATTTAAATATTTCAACTCTATTCTAAAGTAATCAATTTAAAATCTCTGAGTATCTAACATAATAATTTATATTGATAAGGCTTAGTTGTTACAAGAATAGCATATTATTAAAAATTTGCCAGCATCTTATGGAAAACATTTGCACAAGTATCCTGTCAGGTTTGTAAGACTTTCATGATCCAATCACCAAAAATAAATTGACCATGCTGAGGTTGTGAATATTAAACTAAAAAAGGTTATGACTTTTGAATCTGTTTAAATGCAATCCTTACTAACGATATACTTTTGTCCAACTAGAGAAGAGGTTTATACTGTAGGTGATCTCGCACTTGTATGCCAAACTGTTGAAACTTTACCATTCCAACTTTTCACAGATATAGGTAATATCTGTTAATTAATATAATTTATAATAATTTATGGAAATTCTTTTCTTTATTAGTATTTTTCCTGTAACACTAGAACAAAGAAAATTGGTCTGTAAGTATGTTTGAAGCCTTTAGAACAATAAGAGCTTCAACACTGACATCTTAAACACTTGAAATGGCATGCAGCAGAGTATATTTAATATGCTTTAACAGACTATGCATTGTACTTGAACATCTTTCAATTGTTTAAAATAATCACAAAATTCTGCTTAAACATGTTCAATCTGTGCAATGTTTTTCTAACCATGAATAACTTTGCTTTTATTGATGCCAAAAATACAGCAACACTTTTCTCTTACTAATAAATTGTCATGAAGAAGTATTAGCTAATTTCACAATTAACTTTAGTGTAACTTCCACATACTACCCTTGAGAAAACTGTGGTTTCTCTGCACATTCTTACCAAACTATGTACTTTAAAAAAAATCAGGGTGTTTTATTTAATTCAAGGAGAGCAAAGGCTAAAATATTCCATTACTGTCAACCATGGTCAAAACATCAAACCACTGACTAGCTTGTTTCCAGGATAATTCACACTAGATAATTTGGACATTCTCAAAGGATTAAAGAAACCTGTCAGATCATGAGGCAACAAGCTCAACGTTGTCTTGACGTGCAACACAAAGGCGCCAAAGCTACAGCAAATATTCTACAGAAGTAATCTTGTATAATCTTTCTCCCAATATTTCATTGTTACTGGTATAATCAAGCTTTTTAACCTACCACTCATCAACTACAGTGATAGAATTACCTAACTGTGTTTCGAAAATTACAAATTTGAATAGCATGAGGAAAAAAATGCGGCATTAACCGACCTTCCAAGTAATTATCATTTAAAGGAATGTTGACATAATTTGGTCAATGTACGACACGAAAAAAAGGAAAAACAATGTGTCGTTTTAGCTACGTCCAAAACACAACAACTCAAGACAGACGTCCTCCCACCTGATAAATCCAAAATGCCTTAACTACGTCTCCTTAAAGACTTCCTACTCCTTCCAACAGAAAGCCCTGTTTACTAGCAAAATAAATTACCCATTTGTTTAGTTAAAGAATATTCAATTACATCATACCCAACTGACCTTATAAACCTTTCCAAAACTTCCATCCCCAAGCTCTCCCGTAGTTTCCCATACACTTGTAGGATCTACATTTAAAATAATATTCGGGTATTCCTTCTTCTTCTTGGTCTTGGTGAAACTGAATGGAAAGATATTCTTCCAAAACGACATTCTTCAAGATTTCACACGGTCTTTGCACTGCCTTGAGCCGGCTTCACTTCCTCACCACAATATCCCTCACCGATTCGCAAAAACAGAAAGAGCAGAAGATTTATGAATTGCAGATCCCTTAAGCTTCACGGCCTATTTCGTTTTCCTCAGTAAATTAGCCATTTGAGCGGAATTTATAAACACATTTTCGTCCAAAGGGAGTAAACTCAGCCATTTCCCTCACTCCCTCCTGATCTCCTTCCTTTTTCCACCGAGACGTCACTCTTTCCCAGCCTCCCCGCCTTCAAATTTTTTCAGCTCTCACTGTATCACCACCATTATTCAAACTAGCAAGTTTTCTTTGACCAGTTTTTCCCTGACAAACTTAATTTGCTCGTATGTATGAAAAAATTTAAGAAGATTTACTTGACAAGTCGCCCTTTTTAAAAGCTGGCATAACCGTCTTATGAGCAAGGCGCCTTGTCAAGGAAAACTTGGTCGTTTTTACGGCGCAGGTGAACCTTTTCCTACTTTATAGTCCAACACTAACAGATTTGAATGGCCTTCCCGCGAGTACAACTTCCTACGTCACGCTGTAGTTACGTCATTAAAACTGGCCGCGTAGACAGCAGAGCTTGGAACATTTGACAAGTAGAAATCAAAAGCAGGACAACCAATACGCTCTTATAAGATTAAAAGTGTAAGATTATAAGATTAAGAGTAAAAATGTGATTTAAATTTTCGCTTCAGTTCCACTTTAACCCATTATGGGGCCAAGGGCTTACTTCAGTATTTTACTCTGCATGGCTAACGCCAGCGGACTTTACTCGTCACATGGATGCATGATCCCTGAGCGTTATATTTTTATTTTACAGTTATGTAGTCTTTTTAGAGTTATATCATATTCTGCCGACTTCTGCTGACTCGAATTCTGTTCTGCTGAAATGGCTTTCTGCTGGTTGGATTTATGTCCCACAAGTTCAGATTGTGTCCTGCGGTTTCAAATTGTGTTCCGTTAGTACGACTGCTGTTTTGCAGGATCAGATTATCTTCTACAAGCTCGAATTTTGTTTGACTGTTTTGTATTTTTAGTTATCTTCCCGAACTATGATGGGCTAGTTCCAAATTTAATGCTGTTTGTGCTTCGTCTTTAATCCTGCGGCAGTTCAACTTTGAGAACACAAGTCATTAACTGTATATTGACCAACATAACGCTCCATACGACCACTGATCGATATCAATATTGCTGAGCTCAGTTATTATCAAAGACCAAACAAATGTCGTATAATACCATCCGGGACGATCCGTTTCACTGAACGAATTGATTTTAGGATAATCCCTTGGCACTTAAAAACCAAACGAGTATTTGACATTACAAAAAATTTTTTGGGCAAAGCAATGAATTAAAAAACTGCTTGCTTGCTGCTCATAATTTTAGGCGAATACTTCTTAAGCCCCCTGGTTCCATCTGCAATAATAACCAACAGTGTAAACAAAGGAAACACTGTGTGTACAAAATATGTTTTCCGAAAGGACTCATAAATCTTAATACGCACGCTCTCAAGCTGTTCTCTCAGAAAAAACTTTCTGAGTCCCTGACGGGAATCGAACCCGTAACTCTCTGATCGCCGTTGAGACGCTCTAACCATTGAGCTACAAAGACTCAGATGGTGAGCGAAGGTTAAATTTGTGTACTGGTTCGTATAGATGGTAGACATATGTACTGCCAATTTGCTAGTCTCGATATGTCGTCTATTTTTAGGCAATCAAAAGGTTACGGGTTCGATTCCCGTCAGGGACTCAGAAAGTTTTTCTGAGAGAATAGCTTGAGAGCGTGCGTATTAAGAACATAATTACCAAGCTACTACAAACACATCATTGATTAACATAAAAATAGACGACATATCGAGACTAGTAGCAGACTGGCAGTACATATGTCTACCATTTATACGAACCAGTACACAAATTTAACCTTCGCTCACCATCTGAGTCTTTGTAGCTCAATGGTTAGAGCGTCTCACCGGCGATCGATTCCCGTCGGGGACTCAGAATGTTTTTCTGAGAGAAATGCTTGAGAATGTGCGTATTAAGAACATAATTACCAAGCTACCACAAACACATCATTGACTCATAAATCGCCCGCAATTCTGCTAACAACTCAGATCAGTGGTCATTGACATTGGCAGATGGACCCATAAATTCGAATTCTGGGGACACTTCTCGCAATTGAAACGCAGTGAGCGCAGTTGTTTCTTGGCAACACAAAACAAAACAAAAGAAACAACAAAACGAAAAAACAATGTGCACGATAAGGGGTTAAATAAAATGTTCTTCGTATATCTGTTTTATTTCTATCGCATTTTTCACCCAGTACAAAAATAGAAATAGTTTGAAACCCTTGCATCATAATGTGATTCCTGCTGCGTCGTTAACTTATAAACTTATCCAAAAGTCAAAAACACCATTTCACTTGCTATCCGTGAATCAAGGACGTTTGTTGTTTGAACAAGGAACTGGACAAGAATTTAGCTTCATTGCAGTGTTGACAGTTTGTTTGGTATGTTCATTCTTTTAGTTTGTTCCTACTTTAAATAGTCTATGTACCAAGATATTTCATACAATTTCCAGTTAATGGTTCCTTAAACTTTCTTATCGAACGGAAATAATGTTCGTTTTACGAAACGACAGGTTTACCAGCACTTTTAGAGCAACACAATGTTCTATATAGATCGACGATAGCCTTATTTACAGAAGCTCCTAGCTTTGTTGGACAATCCTCCGATCTGGTTGTATGAAGACCAGATCAGCCCTGGAGAAGTTGCGTGAGCGCTATTCATGCTTCCAAGAGAAACACAATGAGATCGAAGTAATAGTGTGATGTTATGAACCCTTTTAATGGTACCTTATGAATTAATCTTTAGTGGACATATTACTTGGTCACTGTAGCCTTGTTGCTGAAGAGGAAAATTCAAGACGTTTCCTCTGATAGAAAGCAAAGTGTTATGAAACACATTTTCTCATCTCTGCATGTAATTTGTACTACGTAAGTTGTCATGAACTGAATAGTAATTTATCAAATGCCACAGTAATCTATTCAAAAAACAACACCTAAGCTATATCTAGGCAACCTTATAAGTTAAAATGAAAATTGTTCAGCTTGTTTGAGCTTTGTCGGGGTTAAAATTTACAAAATTATTTTCTTTTGCTATCGTAGTACAACTGTTAACCCTCTTGAAGATGTTATGAACAATGTTATTAGTGTAGTGCTAAACTGTTTTTATTTACGTCATCGAATTTTTGAGCTTAAGGTACAAAGTTATTGTTGTTAAATCCTTACTCCAAGTTTGTATAAGTCCATCATACCAATGAATTACTTTACTGAATTCCTGGCATAACATAATTATTGAATTCACACCAAAATTAAGCTCTGGACTTGGTATGAAACTGTAAAATGACATAACCATGAAGAAGACAGTTACTTTCCTGTCGTACTATGTCAGTTTGGTACAGAATCATATTCATCTTGTATCAAATATCCTTTTGAAACGATCTTGCTGAAAACATCACATTCCAAACAACGCCTTCACCTGGTGGATGAAAACACTTGGTCCAAACGCATCTCATTGGTCAACTTCCTGTCACACCATTGTGAAACAGTGTCAAATGAAACAGTCCACCAAGAAGGATAAAACAGAAAGAGCAAGCAAAAGTTTCACAGTAGACAGAAGGACAAGATCAACTTGCAAGAAGAGAACAAAGAGTCATAAGAACTTCTTGTGAGAATTGACCACCATTTGAGCTTTCGTTAGATATAATTATCCTGCATCGATTTATGACCAAAAAATAAACTCCTGTTCCTCGCGAATAACGTGTCTGTACCGAGCTAAATCACCTTCTTCATCACAAAAGGAAGTAAGTTAATGTGTCTACTAAAAAACATTTAACACGATGTCAGTAATGAATAAGTTCTATTTCTCGCGTTTGCTGCATATGTGGTTGAATGACATGACCGAAGGTTCCAAAACCTCGTACCAGGAACGACTTTATTCGCCTACAAAAGGTGAAGAATTATATCGCCTCTATAGTACGCGGCCCTGCAGATATAAATTTTAGCTCGTCCTATAAATATATCTATTCGTCGAAATTAACGCCTTTTATCAAAGGTTATTTAAGATGTTAATCTTGTTATCATGTAGAAAATTAAGAAGCTGTAATATTAATCTTAACCTGTCTTATCAGTGTAAGTTGGTATGCCGTGTTTACTGCTTGCTCCTAATCAGGAGATTTCCAACGGCCGATTACATCAGTTTCTCATTATTATCTTAATTATCTTAATCGAAACTATTTATCTTTGTATTTTTCATTATTAGTTTCCCGGTATAGTTCCTCGAACTTCGTTATTTATCTGAACGCTCCCAGGCAGACATGTTGTGATCTCTCTTGGGATCTGTAAGCTATTCATCATCTTGGATCGTTCGCTCCCCAAAATTCAAAAACACCAATTGATCAGTTCTTCGGGCTGCCTTCCGAGAACCATGAACGTTTGTTGCTTAAGCTTTCAATTCTAATATTATACTATTATAGGCAAAATTCTCTTGAGCGTACACCACGGTTAGTAAAGCGTTCTTGTTATCAGCTTTCATAACTATTTTCGTCTCAACAAAAACGACGTATAAACCTATCGAAGTCCTCGCTGATCGTAATTATATTATTTGAAACTCAGAGGTGCAACTATGAACTTCGAAGGGCAGGGGTCGGATGGTAGTATCAAGGCATCGTTAAAGCGATTTGGATTATTTTCAAGTGAAGTAGATCTACGTGACTTTGAGAAATGAGGGCAAAAAGCTGTCACTAAAAGGGCATATATAAGATTTCCCACAAAAAGGGCTGGGGCCGTGACCCCCAACCCCCACCTCTAGCTGCGTCCCTGAAACTGATGTTAAATTAGGGGTTTGTGCTGGATCTTTACTGGAATCATTCAACAATATACAATAACTGAGGTTTACGGATGTTCAGTAAATGTTCAGCTGTAGCAAGAAGTTCTTCTGACCCTGGGTTCTCTTCTTGGTGTCTATTTCAGCTTCGTTTTCTCTGCTCGTCTGCTCTGCTCTATCTTGTCTGCTCTCTGCTCGTTGGGAAAGGAGCGTCTCTTTTTATGCTTTTGGTAAGCAATTTTAGTTGACAGTGATTGACATTACAGGGTGGCCAATTAGATGTATTCTGACGAAGTCTTTTGTTCTGCCAGTTAAAGGCGTTGTTTGGAATGACATAGTTTGCAAGAACGTTTGAAAAAGATTTTTAAATACTAAATGAATATAGGACTTTGTAAAATCGACATAGCAAAATCAGAATGTAACAATCTTCATCGTGGTTATATTTTTTCACAGTTTCATATTGTATTTAAAGCTCAAATCTAGTATGAACAGTAATTACATCATGCATGGAATTCAACTCCAACTAGTGCCTTGACCTTAAATTCGCTAACGTAAACAAAAACCTTTTAAGCTATATCGGTAACATGGTTCATGACATTTTCAAGAGGAGTAGTCAAAAACCACATCAAAACCACACAAAACTCAAACATTACAACTTTCATGATACGATCGTCTAGCTATAACTTAGGAACTGTTTTCACAATAGACAAAGTTGGCGTTTGATGATTTCGAATGCAGTTCACGACAATACAAGTTACAGACTACCAATGTAGACGAAATGTGTTTCATAACACTGATATCCAAAAAGCTTTCAATGTTTCCCGTTCGGACACTCTAGAACCACCTTCAGAGCAAATTTCTAAGGGGAAAGGTTACCTTAGTCCTTACATTTCATCCCTTTAACTGCAAAATTGGAAACATCACTCGTAATTTTGGCATCTTAAAAAATGATTCCGATACCTCGTCTATTTTCACCGATAATCCCCTGATTTCCTTCCGGCGCAACAAAAGCATTCGTGACATGTTTGTGGAGATTGATCGTCCAGGTTAGTGTAGTCTTGAGAAAGACTGTTGGTTGAAGTGACTGACGTTTCGACAGCTTTAGCGGCGGTCATCTTGGCTTGATTGTTTTTAATTCGACGATCGAAGTCGTAACAACAATTAAAGTTGCTGAGTTCAGGGAAGCCTGGTGAAATGGAGTTAGTCAATAGTTTGCAATGAGGTTACATCAAATGTATAAGCACCCAAATTAGAAAAAAATATTTCTTTCCTTCCAACCATCCAATTCATTTTTTCTTTCACTAAGCTGTGTATTATTAAATTTGTCAATCACTTCATTTCTTTGTTTGTTTGTCAGTTCTTTGTTTATTTGTGCAACCATTTATTCATGTACTCACTCCTTTCTTTCATTCAGGATGACGATGTGGAAGAATAGTTGAAAAATATCATGCAACACAGTAATGAGAAAGCAAACATGTCGAAACAAGCATCTGGTGCATCACAAGTGTCAACGGCTAACTCAACTGTACTGGCTAGTAATCTTGCTGGCTCTGGAGATGGTGCCTCTAATGGGAAACCAGTTACGGAGCAACCATCTGGTAAGGCCTTTTTTCCCAGTCACTACGTGAAATGAATAATTCTGATTGGTTCAGGGATGGTGGCACAAATTCCCTAACGCAGGGACTAAGATCCCTGACTAGGGAGGCTAAACTAGAGAGGCCGGGGCCACACTCTATGGATAATTTCCTGATTCTAAGGTCAAAAATGTCATGTTATGTTTAGCAAGAAATAATCGTAACAACTGACTAGTGACAGCATTTATTTCACTAGTCAGTTGTGGTCAGACCTCATCCAATCCATCTTAGTTCACTTTCTTAATATAAAAAAAATTATTTATTGCAGTGCATAAGTCTTGCTAAAACATGTATACCAGTACTATTTAAAAGATTTGTCATTTACTTGAAGTTGAGGTTGATTGACTTGGGACCAGGTAAAATGTTTGTTGCTTTTAACCTTATTTTTTTTTCAAAATGAAGACTCAAATGTTTGTAAATGAATTTTTGTCAGTGTGAAAATGGCATGGGTAACTCACCCTAAAGTGAACTTCATATGCTGAGTTTAAATCACACCTTTGTTTCAAGGCCCATGCAGGAGGAGGGGCTGGGGACTTTAGCCCTTACACTTTTCCGTGCAGTTAAAAGATAAGAAAGTTTGAAAAAGCTGCAGTCGCTGGCAGACCTTTTCTAAGCTGGAGGAATCTTAAGAGTACTCAGGATAACATATTCAATTTTAATGTTTGCTTAGTAAGAACGTCACTAGTTGCTGTAATAGATTTGCATGTTATTGTTATTGTTAATTTGAAAGAGACGTCACGTCGTATAGACAATCTGATTGGACAATTGTTAACGAGCTGTCAATTCTTACTGTTGATCAGAAGAGACTGTGAGCGCGAACAGAAGATTTGTATATATGTATAGATATGTAATAAAGCTATAGAAACAACAAGGCCTCCAGACTCTTAAGACGGAACCTTTATAGTTGCAAGCTATAAAAAGCTAGCACCTCATCTCATCTAGGATATTCCATAATAACCTGTCCTATTGCATACATTTCCTGAACGTGATGATAGCTTACTGTAGGTTTCAACTGCAACATTTGTTTTGCATGTTGAGATTCTCCAGTTACATAAATTCTTGTTGAAAAATCTGTCATTCTAGAGTTCTTTAATGTTTTTAGTCTTGAACTTATGCTCAGTTTGGACTCAGGATTGGTTTACTTTTGCAGTGTAAGAAATTCGTGAAATTTTCTCAGCTGGATAGAAAGTCTGGATTGCCGATTATTCCACATGTATAACACATTAATTTTTGCTGTTCACCGCTCAATTGAGGTTAATGATGACAAAAATGGTTATAAGACCTTTTTGAATTGTTATGTATAAAGATGAGATGGACTAAAAATCATGATTTGACCCTGCTTGTGATCTTCATGGTTTTTGTTAAAATGTCTCTCAAAGTCCAGGATATAGAATCTTGTAACTTTAAAAAATAAAAGATTTCTCTGGGAAGTGTCAGGGACACTACCCTAGAGGTTTCACACTCCTTTGGTGCTGCTCAAACTGGGATCCATTTAGCCCCCCCCCCCCCACTTTGAAATCCACAATATGAAATACATTGCGTGCCAATAATTTTCTTATGTTAAAGTGTCAATATTTACAATTCTTTAAAGTATAATTTATTTTTCTGAACACTGTAATATAACTTCTAACTACAAAAAAGGATAATAAACTGGAGATCATTATAATCACTCTTGCACACGTTTGCTGCAATACCTTTTGAAACTGCTAGCTTGGCGAATTTAAAAACTATATTTCACAGCTATACAGCATTAGTGATTGGACCATACTCTCTGTAGTAGTTTTTAAGTAATCCTTGGGTTTAAGCACGATTTTTATATTTGGTTTTTATTTTGTTTTTTGTTTTTTTTCACGCTAAAATATCAGAAACTGAGCAGAAGACAAACCTGGTTGGTGATCCTCCTCCACTCAGTATTATGATCCCAAAACTGGAAGATCTAGAGGTACCTCCCGAACCCTGGGATTGTGCTCAACTCCCGACCGATGTTTTGTTGTTGACTGTGGCAGATGTCGAATTTTTGGCCTCCTTTTCTTACCTTGACAATGTCTTGAGATGCTATAATAAAGAACTTGGACATGTTTACTTCGGAGAAATTGGTGATGGTCAGAAGAAGGTGAAAGTCTCTTTAATCAGATGCTCTAGAGGCTCCACTCAGGTTGGTGCTTCGCAAAATGTTGTTCGAACTGCCATCGAAATTCTGGAACCAAAAGCCGTGTTTTCTGTTGGGTATTGTGGAGAGTTGAGGAAAGACAAAACAAAGCTGGGTGATGTCGTGATCTCGTCAAAGTTATCGACCTATGGTGAAAATAAAATTATCGATGATCGACAGCAGTGGTGTGGCAATACCATAAATGTGAGTAGGAATATCGGGAACCTGATCAGAACAGCGGCCGATGGTTGGAGAGCTCCACTGCTTGATCCTGAAGTACTTAAGGTAGAGGTCCATCGTGATGTGGAAATTCTATCTGGTCCAGAGCTGGAAAATTCCCCCAGAGAATGTGAAGAGCTTCTTGAACGGTTTCCTGGAGCCACTGCAATTGAGAAGGAGGGTCAAGGTAACGGTCATAAATTTTGAAAATTTGTCTATCACTTGAGTATACTTTCAACAACTTTCATTAGATTTAAAAGCAGAATTGCCTTATTCAAGATATTATAACTTACTCACATGGCTTCAGTTAAAAAGTATCTCCTAATTAAGGTTGAGGGTTCATTCTAGTGAGTTAGACTGATTGCAGGTCGGTTCACGGTGGGTCTTCCAGTCCACGGGATGGAGTGGTCTGCGATCGATTTGAGAATGCTGTGCCAGAATAAGTCGAATTTAAGCGGCAGATCATATTGAGCAAGCAAGCCCAGCTAACCGGTACTGACGTTTTTCGTGCGATCCATATGAGAAAACAATCTTGGTTAACTTGGGTGGAGCTCACCTTCCTTATGTACAGCGCGTGCGCAGTATAAGTCGTAGCTGGGCTAACCCGGTTCAGAGTGACCACATGGGAAGAAGTCAGCCCGGTGGAGCAGGATCTCGGTCGATCCCGCTCCATATGAACAGCCCCAAAGTAAATGTAGATCTGACCAAATCAGCATGACGGCGCATATAGTGCCTGTTTAGCCAATAATTTGACGTAACATTTCAAACACGAGGTGGTGTTCTTCCTCTGATTTCTAAATACAGAGAAACGAGTTTAAAAACGAGGCGAAGCCGAGCTTTTTTAACGAGTTTCGAGGTATTTAGAAATCGGAGAAAGAACACTCAAAGAGTGTTTATTCCAAACGATCGCCGTCGTTTGGAGATTTTTTTTCGATTGGTGGAAACGTGGAATCAAAGAATCGTAAGGATCGGAAGAATCGGGGATGGAACTGATTCTTTCGACAAGTGTGAACCAGTCTTGACCGCTTGAGACGTAGTTTCACACAAAGACATAACCTGAATTAAAAATTATTCGCCTCAGGCGTTTTAGTATAATTGCACAGGTGACTATTGGAAAGAAAGTAATGAATGAGCTGTTTTAAAAAATCCTTCGGTAACATTTACAAAGGTAGTCGCCATCTTCCTTCTGTGCCTTCACGGCTATATTTACCTATACGTGAATATAGGGCTGATGTGGTATATCGATATACCGATATATATCTGTTTTTTTTTTAAATATCGGTTAGTCGGTTTTTTAATTTGCAAAATATCGATATACCGAAATCTACGGTATTATCGGTATTGCGCGTATGCCACAACCGATAATCGATGTTCTTTTGCTTGTTTACATTTGCTATTTGACCAAGATTAGACCAAGGACTATGAAATTGATGACAAAGATCGTCTGCCAAAAATGCCGCGGAGAGTAAAGAAAAGAACGAAGCGAATTTGACGACTTACGTTTCAAATAATCGAAATTCGCATCTACATGATACCACGTGTTCTACGGTATGGCAAAATTCTAACACAGATCATATTAACAAACTCCACAAATTACAAAAAAGAGCTGCACGTGTGATAACAAGGTCTACTTATGATGAAAGGTCATCCCAAATTTTTGAAATGTTGAACTGGAAATCCATTAAAGAAATCTTAGAGGAAAGGCAATTGGTAATGACGTTCAAAGCACTACGAGAACTAAGCCCAAAGTACCTAACTCAGTTATTTAATCTAAACAGCAATACCAGTCACGAACTTCGTAGTAATAATCGATATCTTCATTTGCCTAAACCTCGCACAAAATTTTTAAAGAAGAGTTTCTCGTATCAAGGAGCTGTGTCCTGGAACAAATTACCTAAGAAAGTAATCGACAATGTCATAAAAGGTAATATGTCACTAACATCATTCAAATCGTTTATTAAAAACCCTTTTGTAAGTAATTAGATATAGTAAATTAAGCACTCTTATGAATATTAGAAGTAGTTTTCGAGTAGAATTCCAAATCTATAAATTTTATTTTGTTAATAATTAGAATAATTGTGTACGTCTAAGTATAAAATAAAATGTTAATGTTAGTTTTATTAGTGATACACGGCCATTTGAAAATCAGCATCGCTGAAATGCTACCGTGTTTTAAATAAGATTAAATAATAATAATAATAATAATAATAATAATTAAATAATAACGTGTTGTTCCGTTTTTAATCCACGCCGTGTTTAAATAGTTTCGGTCAAAGTCGTTCAAATATATTCATCCCGTAAGTTGCCGTAACACGAGTGCGTGAATGAGCAGTCTCCTTGTTTCGTTTTACACGTTCCAAACATATTTATTACATTTATTAATAAGCGCTTTGTTAGAAAAATGCACTTAATAATCGTTAAATTTCGATTGCGGCGAAATATCGATATTATCGGTATTTTTCTCCGGTATCGGTGTTGGGCTCTTTTTTTTTCAATATCGCATCGGCCTACCGGTGAATATAAAGTATTATGAGATAATTTTTGGACCAATCACCTCGAGGTAATTATATAAACAAGATATATTATGAATTCAATCACATTCAGCTTTACGACCATATTACCAGTTCATTAAACCTTTGAAAATTAACATAATAACTGTGGGCTACGCTATATTTTAAGGACTCTACGCTGCAGCGTTTGACCGTGAGATTGAGTGGGTAATCGTTAAAGGAATCTCGCATTATGCTGACAGCAGTAAAGCTAAAGTTAAACAGTGGCAACATTTTGCCGCTGCTATGGCCACGTCCGTTGCTATGCACATGTTGAAAGAGCCAGACGTCTTAAAGAATTGGCCTCGCTATAAAGGGATGAACAAAAGCGATCTCCATGAGGGTAAAATTACAATTAATTTAAGTTATATTCTTATGTGGAGAGGCACACCAGGTGTTGCCCCTTGTCCAAACAAAACAGAGCTCGAGGGCTTAGAAATTGACGATTGTTCTTTACATTCGTAAACTCGAACCTAGTAGTTTAACATGCTTTTGTTTCTTTTCACTGATTGATGATTAACGCAAAAGTGGACAGGAACGAGTGACTCTCCGAGGAAATTTCAAATCGTTGCTTGCGTTAGCAAGCAAACACAAACACAACGTGGTCCGTTACGAAAAAATATTCTTTGATTTTGCTTTTTGAAATGCCGAGAATCTATCTTCAGCATTTCATAGTTATGGAGTGTCTTACTTTAAAAATGTTTTATTTACGTTTGAGGTTGTCATGGTTACCAAGATATTATCCCTGACAGTGAAAAACTACTTTAGAAAAAATAGAAACAAAAATCCTCTCCTATACCTGAATCGAGTTAAGGCACGCGAAAAGCTGAAACAACACGATAAAAGTTTATAATTAAGAACAGAGACCATTGCCTCTTTTTTCAACGTGACAGTATCTGTTAAGATAGCTTTTCGAGTGTTCTTTTAACTTCCCAAGTGCCTCTTTAAGTCGATTGAGGTTCGAAGACGAAATTTTGAGTTTCTTTTATAAAGACTTTATGATGTCTGGCAGTGGTGACTGGTCGACTGGGAAATTAGGGGTATAATGGAAAGAATACATTTGAGAATGGTTGCATTAAAAGCTGTAGTACTTGCTGAAAATGGACGTTTAAGTTAGAGAGGTGTATTAAATATTTGTATGGTTAGTTTGAGAAATGCTATTAACTTGATTGATTTCGACAAAAATAAAATAAAAATAATAAAATTTTCGAAACATTTATTCTTGAACGTACATACTGAATATTTTAGAACCCGCTCGCTTTTGTGTTCTTCCACCCAAGCCATCACACAACATCGCGAATCGAAAAGGGACTGTTACGAGACTCGGCGAAAAGATGCAAGAACTTCGCGACCATCATCCCAATGGTGTTACAAGCTTATATCTTTCAGGAAATCCCGGATGTGGTAAAACTCAGTTGGCCAGGTTACTTGGTGATGCGATGTATGCAGACAAGAAGTTCTCGTTTGTATTTACCTTGAATGCTTCATCGTCAGAATCACCGTACAATTCAATGTTTAATCTTGCTGTAAGACTGGGTTGGAATGCAGATATTCTTGTGAAAGAGATACCACAAGAAGGCACATTTTATGAGAAGTTTCACAAGCTTTGCGCTCTGGTTGGAGTCAAAGCTAATTCACATCGTTGCTGGCTAATAATTGTCGACGGAGTGGGCGTAAGTGGTGTCGAAGAAGAAATGAAATTCTGGCGCGGAAGTCCTGGTATCCAAAACTGGGGAGCTGGTCAACTGATTATAACCACACAGAGAGTAGATGATATCCCAGTGGGTGATAAGGTGATTGAGGAATCTTTAAAGAATGGCATGGGCCCTGATGAGGCGGCAAATCTTTTGAAGGAAATTTCATTCCCCGGTGAGGACAATGAAATTGATGAAACACTACGACTAGTAGCCCAAGAGTTAGATTACCAGCCACTAGCTTTGGCATATGCTGGGATATACGTAAGTGAAATGTCAAAGGTAAGGAAGGAACTCACGTGGAGTGGTTACCTTGAAAAATTGCGGTCAGGAAAGCGAGAAATGATGGAAAACAGCGCAGCAAAGAAAAATGAAGCATATTCTTATGGCATGGTTTTTGCTACACGTCTAGTTATGAAGAAACTTTTGGCCTCTTCTGAAATTTTAAGACATGTCTTCTTTGCGTTTTCCTTCTGTGCCTGCGCAGCAGTTCCGGCTGAACTATTGGTAAGCTACGTGAAAAGCAACTTGGAGAACGTTGATGACGACGAAGTTCTTATGGTTTTAAAGGATTGTTGCTTGTTTATGTGGAACGAGGACTCCAAAGTAAATAGTTTGATGGTTCATCAGGTCGTCTACCAAAGCTTCTCCGCGGTGTGTCAAAAAACTGAAAATAATTTTTCTACCTGGTTGAACATTCTGAAAAATTTTGCCACAGATAATATTACCAAGGAAGGTCCCTCAACCTTTGTTGCTTTATCCCTACTCAAACCCCACATACCGAAAATTGATAATCAAAAGAAATGCTTCATATCACCGACTGGTAATTCGATGGATCAATCTACACACACTGAATTACAACCCAAAGAATTACTGTCCAAACTTAAAGTATTTCGAGAAGTTTACTGGGCGACAGACGATTGTCATCAACAAGTTCATTGGAACAACTGTATTTTGGATATCCAGCGTTCCTTTCAAGGAAATAGTCATCCGGACGTTGCCATGACTTTGAATAATCTAGGAAATGTGAATCATTCTCTTAGCGATCTGAAGAAAGCCGAGGAACACCTCTTGGAAGCATTGAAAATAAGCAAGTCATGCTACGGGGACAGTTACCCGATCGTTGCCAGGGATTTGAATAATCTGGGAAATGTGTATCATTCTCTTCGTGATCTGAAGAAAGCCGAGCAACACCTCTTGGAAGCATTGAAAATAAGCAAGTCATGCTACGGGGACAGTTACCCGATCGTTGCCAGGGATTTGAATAATCTGGGAATTGTGTATAAAACTCTTGGTGATCTGAAGAAAGCCGAGGAACACTACTTGGAAGCATTGAAGATATGCACTTCATACTACGGGGAGATTCATCCGGATGTTGCCAGCACTTTAAATAATCTGGGAATTGTGTATCAATCTCTTGGTGATCTGAAGAAAGCCGAGGAACACTACTTGGAAGCATTAAAAATAAGGAAGTCATGCTACAGGGACAGTAATCCGAACGTTGCCACCACTTTGAATAATCTGGGAACTGTGTATAAATCTCTTGGTGATCTGAAGAAAGCCAAGGAACACCACTTGGAAGCATTGAAAATAAGCACGTCATATTACTGGGACAGTCATCCAGACGTTGCCAACCATTTGAATAATCTGGGAGCTGTGTATAAAACTCTTGGTGATCTGAAGAAAGCCGAGGAAGACCACTTGGAAGCATTGAAAATAATCAAGTCATGCTACGGGGACAGTCATCCGCACGTTGCCGCGACTTTGAATAATCTGGGAAATGTGTATGAATCTCTTGGTGATCTGAAGAAAGCCGAGGAACACTACTTGGAAGCATTGAAAATAATCAAGTCATGCTACGGGAACAGTCATCCGCATGTTGCCATCTGTTTGAATAATCTCGGAGTTGTGTATAAATCTCTTGGTGATCTGAAGAAAGCCGAGGAAGACCACTTGGAAGCATTGAAAATAAGGAAGTCATGCTACGGGGACAGTCATCCGGACGTTGCCGCGACTTTGAGTAATCTGGGAAATGTGTATTAATCTCTTGGTGATCTGAAGAAAGCCGAGGAACACTACTTGGAAGTATTGAAAATAAGGAAGTCATGCTACGGGGACAGTTATCCGGACGTTGCCGCGACTTTGAATAATCTGGGAAATGTGTATGAATCTCTAGGTGATCTGAAGAATCCGAGGAACACTACTTGGAAGCATTGAAAATAAGCACGTCATGTTACGGGGACAGTCATCCAGACGTTGCCAGCCATTTGAATAATCTGGGAATTGTGTATAGAACTCTTGATGATCTGAAGAAAGCCGAGGAACACCACTTGGAAGCATTGAAAATAAAGAAGTCATGCTACGGGGACAGTCATCCGGACGTTGCCACCACTTTGATTAATCTGGGAGTTGTGTATGGATCTCTTGTTGATCTGAAGAAAGCCGAGGAACACTTCTTGGAAGCATTGAAAATAATCAAGTCATGCTACGGGGACAGTCATCCGCACGTTGCCGCGACTTTGAATAATCTGGGAAATGTGTACAAATGTCTTGGTGATCTGAAGAAAGCCGAGGAACACTTCTTGGAAGCATTGAAAATAGAAAAGTAATGCCACGGGGACAGTCATCCAGACGTTGCCAGCCATTTGAATAACCTGGGAGCTGTGTATAAAACTCTTGGTGATCTGAAGAAAGCCGAGGAACACTTCTTGGAAGCATTGAAAATAAAAAAGTCATGCTACGGGAACAGTCATCCGGACGTTCCTGTCATTTTGGATAATCTGGGAAATGTGTATAGATCTCTTGGTGATCTGAAGAAAGCCGAAGAACACTACTTGGAAGCATTGAAAATAAGGAAGTCATGCTACGGGGACAGCCATCCGGATGTTGCCACGACTTTGATTAATCTGGAAAATGTGCGTATTATATCTTCTCTACAGGAAAGCCTGGAGAAAGCGGTGGCAGCTCTTTGGGTAACTCGTTGACCAAGAGTTAGAACTGGATTGAAAGAAATCTCTTTCGTTTCTCTTTTTTTCACTGTTAAGTATTTTCATAAAAGAGGTACATTAGTTATTTACCCTTTTCGGTTCGATTCCGAATTTCTGTTTTACCCTGGATAGCGTTTTACATCTGGCTAACGGCAGACGATTTTACTGGTCGAACAGAGACGTCTTGGACTGGAAAGGCTTAGACTTCCCACCGGCGTTTATTTCAGCTAGTTTTTTTTGTTCACTGAAGGTCATCATACCCAAAGAGTTCACAGATTAAGTAAGAAATTATGGACAAAAATTATAAATCATGAAAAGAATGTTTTACACATTCTTTTAGCTAACAAGATAAATCGACCTTTGAGACCGAGAGGTCATGATTTTGAACCATCTATTGTTAAAACTGAGATGTTTAAAACTGCTTTTATAAATAGATGTCTTTTCAATTTTATATGAACTGTTCATATTTTTATATCTTATTACTTCTGTAATTTTATAATCGATGTAAATAATTTTGTAATACCTAATTGTAGTATTTCAACATGTAAACTCAGACGTTTGTTTTGAGTATTT
The DNA here is from genome assembly GCA_030142905.1 of Heliopora coerulea. Taxonomy (NCBI): domain Eukaryota; kingdom Metazoa; phylum Cnidaria; class Anthozoa; order Scleralcyonacea; family Helioporidae; genus Heliopora; species Heliopora coerulea. The sequence goes on along the minus strand of JASJOG010000043.1, from coordinate 540,957 downwards.
CAATAAAGACTTGATTGATTGATTGTAGCGAAAGGTCACTCAACTGTGGCGAGAAAAAATCAATTGCCCCGGACAAGCTCAAGGTCAAGGTCAAAAGCCACTTCACTTTTGTGTCTTTTTTAGTGTTTTCTTCTTTCTTTTTGAAAAAAAAAAGAAGGTAAAACGATTGAGGCAAAAGTAATAGCCGACTAATCCCCAGAAAATCAGTTTTTTAGCTATACAGTTAATGAAAGCAAACACGAAGCAATTTCCTAAGCATCAGTTGTTTGAGCGTGAAGTTCTCCAACAGACGGAAGAGCCTGGAGAAGAGCAATCTGCCCCCCAATTACTCAAAATAGCGGCGCTCAATTTTATCCCAACTTTCGGCCCTCACGCCCCCTCCAGTTTTATACAATCTCTATAATCATAGAAAGATCATAGATTCATGCGGGAGCCTCCCGGAAGTTTGGTCCCATCTCCCGAGAACAGGGTTCAATCTCCCAGAATTGGTTCACCTCCTTTCAAATGGAGCTGCGGAAGCTTTTTCAATGGTGAAAAATTCAGCACCAATCAAAGATCATCACTTAGTGCATGAGGAATACTGCTCTAAATACCAGCCAGATGAAGATTTGTTGTACATGGCAAAAAAAGACAACAGCTTACAACGATTCATTGAGGAATGAGAACCTGACACATGTGATGATTACTTATTAGCCGAGTGCGAGGTCTGAGTGGAAAAAACAGAGGGCATCCCGTACAGACCGAACAAACGGGGTTAATAAGGGATTCATTATATGGCTCTTAGTTGTTTTCTTTATCGCTTTTAACGAACTTTTTAGTTCGTGAGTTAGCGGCTTAGGTTTACTTGCTTCTTTTTACTTACTACTTCGTGGTTTTCTGCATCTATTCATCTAGTTTTTAGCTTAAAATTGTCGTTGCGAAGATGAACTTCTTTTTTCGTAGTTTGTTGTCATAAATCTTTTGTAAAACATACCTGAATCTGGTTTGTGTTCAAATCAACATGGAAATATTTCGCAAATTTTAACAGTCTGTAGAAAAAATTTATTGCGCGGTTAGGCAGCCAATCAGCGTGCGCCATTTCATGTGCAGACCGGACAGCGAGATCAGCCAAATAATAGACTGATCTCAAAGAATTGCAACGTTTCGAACAAAGGCTGTTCGTCAGCAGCTATCAACCTTTAAATTTTTTTTACCTCATTATCACTGTCTACACAGTATTCTATTGTTATATAATTAAGAAGTTTTATTAAATAAATGATTTATTGATTGATTGAACATCGGTTATACTGTGAAAAGAAACATGTCAGTCTAAAACCTCGTCTTTGGAAATATCGTTTACTAAGTCCAAGTCAGCGACTATCTACTGTCAATGAGGTTGTGACCAAACTTTATGCAAATTCTCCCTAATGGCACTTTTGAAAACTTCACTGGTATGGTCGTTATTCAACGAATCAACCCCCGAGTAGAGTTCAAGAATGTCCGTGGCGAGATCGATATTTTGATATCGCCCTCAAGAAATAATGAGATGTTTTTCACTCACTAATTATCACCCTAAAAACCAACTTTAACTACAGAGCGAAATCCTCGAAATCACGCCCAAAAGATAGCGGGGGAATGGGGAGAGGCTCAGGGGGGCTGTAGTTCTCCCATTAGGGACCTTACGATCTACGACGTCACCTTGAGTGATCAAGTCCTCTAAAATTTCGGCATTTATAGAAACCACGGTCTGTTAGTTACCGTGCTCGATACTTGTGGCTTGTTTCACGACTCCCAAAACGCTCCAGTGCTCCTGAAATGACTGTAGTCTCAGGTGGGTTCAATCTTAAGTCACAGGTTTTTTCATGTGCACTTCGCGAGCTGACGTCGTCCTTAAGACGTGAAAATGGTCTGGGTGACGTTGTATGCAGAACAAGGACAGTTGTTTTATGCTCAATATTTTGGTAAACCTTTAATCAATCTTCCCTCATTTACAAAGCTAGAATAATCTCTGTTCATTCGCGCGCTTTTCTTTTTAAACTCTCCCCACTCTCCGCGCACGAGCGCAACGTAATATCAACAGTGCTTATTACCAACAACGGTGTTCAAAATAATCTGGAGAACAAAAAATATTCATTCTCTTTGTTTGGCATGAAGAGTTCTTTTGTTTGAAGGACGTCGTCGTTGATCTCACGGTCCCAGACATCTCCAACGATGGGGCTTAGCCACCAATATTAATAGGACTAGATTGAAAAGCTGCTCGTTACCTTACGTACCTAATACTACATGAACTTTCTATCCATTATATCTTTATCAATGAAGTCAATGTCCGGAAGTACTACTTCACATATTTCTTCAACTATCAGAGATTTTTTCATGGGGTCAGTGGACTTCACCCCCTTGTCCTACATTGTTAAGAATTGGCACCTCCTAAAAACAAAAAAAAAACATCTGCAGCTGTCAACGAGACCAACATTTCGTTTTTCTTCCTTTCGGTACACATTTCCACATCCACGAAATTCAAAAAAAGCCAAAGAAGAGAATTAGAACATAGCAGAAAAGTTCTATCAAATAAAAGCTGTAAAATCTTGTCATTCAATGTTAAAATCTAACAGTGCCTGACTAACTTGACAATATCGAACTAAATGACTGCGCATTACAGTTATTCAGTTCGGTAGTGCTCTGAGGTTGGGCGATGGCGCGGACACGGAACTCGGACTGAGTGTGTTCAGTAGGAGGTGGCAAGAGGTTTCACTGTGAGGCAAGTGAGTGTTCATCCAGGAAAAGGTTGAGAACCATTGATATGAACTAACCCAGTATAAATATTTTACTAGGTCAGTTTCACCTTAACTACATCGTACAAAAGTTATAGTTAAAGGTTTCTTTCTTATATGTTACAGCGCTCCAAGAGAAACGGACAGGAACGAGCTCTTTCTGTACGATCAAAGTCGAGCATTCACGATTTCTATAAATTCTGGTTTCAGAGATGCCCCACCGACGAGGAAGCCATCCACATTAGTCTTGGAAGCCAGTTCGCGGCAATTTTTGGCGTTCACTGAACCTGAAAATGATAATTTCGAAAGTATTTCGGAGAAATTAAATCTTCAAATGCAAATGCGAGATATTGAGTCAGGGAAGAGCTGCGACCATTTTGGGAAACTTCGGTTCCTTCTGTTTCATTCTTATCCTCATTATCTTCAGATTCTTCTAACTTATCAAGAATGTCATCAAGCCGTGATGAATGTTTATCCTTCTCTGTCTCCTCGATTTTCGGCGAAACTTCATCAACATCCTTCTCTGTCTCCTGTTCAGCAGTTTCACCACCAGTTTCGCCACCAGTTTCTTCTCTAATTTCTTCTACAGTCTCATGACCGACTTCCTCAATGTCAATATCACCCAACGACTTCTCATCAGCGTCTTCACTGACCCCCATTATCCCGTCATCCTCCTCTTGCCCTTTCGAAGCTTCAATATCCTCCACCAAACTGTCATCACCAATCCAGTCCTTTTCAACTTCATCAATGTCTTTACTCTCCTTAGTTTCTTCTGGTTCTCTGATGTCATCATCCTTTTCTCCAGACTCCTGGCTCAACTCCAGCGAGGCAACATCCTTTTCGGCGTCCCTCTTCTCTTCTGACTGGGATTCGTCGTTCCTATCGCTCAGTTTGCCGGTGCTCGATTCCTCCTCGGAACGCGTCAAATCGCGAGAAGTTTCGGACAGACTACTGGTCTCGCTACCTGGGATAGAATCTAGGGAACCAGCTGAACCTTGTCTCATTTTACGATTCTGGAAATGAGAGAAAGAAATTCTAAGACGTGACGCAGTTCTACCATGTTGTCAACACTTGCAAATATCACAGTCTTACTCCACGTTTGCCTTTGGCTATACCCAAATAAGAAGGCAAACAAGCGTAATCTTTTAAGACGTTGTACACATTGGCTTTACAGAAATCAATACAGAAAGCTAAAAAGCAATATGAGCTATTTTTTTAGCTCGGAACTAGTTAGCAAAAAGCGTGCAACAAGTCGGTAACGTTGAGATTATACTCGTCTCTCGTTCTCCTAAACATCCACTCGTGCTCCGAGCTCGATGGAAACGCGGCACTTCTGTCTATTTCCTAATTATCACACAAACTTCAGCTTACCTCTACATCTTCTGGTAGGTCTTCAAGTGTTTCGACCACTTCAGCTTTAACCAGGTTATATAAATCCTTCAAAGGTTTCTTTGAAGAAACATTCTCAATAAATGGATGCTAGCATAAAAAAAAGCAGAGTTGAAAAATCCTACAGTCATATTCTCCGGAATTTTTTACGTTCGCCTAAATTTCGATGATAATTTACTTCAAATCCGAGCCCACCTTTCCCTTGACAAGTGCAAAATAAACACATCGTGTATAAACTCAGTACAGCAACCATTAACGTGGCCAAATAGAGAGTGCTGCTACTGGTTACAGTTTGTATTTGTGTCAAAATTTCAATCAGTGTTTGTAACACTATCACTATAAACAAGTTAACGGTAGGAGGTTTATTTACTCCAAGCGATTTACCGCGGTCATTTATCCCTGGGGATAAGCGAGAGCACAGTACGTAATCACGGGGTCCACTAAATTGTCCTACAGTCCCCTTTCGGGGTTGGAGAGGAGGGATCGAGGTAAGCAGTCAGAGGTCTACATCTTCCCTAGTGATTTTGGGCCCCCTCTATTTGTTTATTTTTATTTTTGACATACCTGCAGCAAATCCCGTGCTGTTGATCGGTCCTGAGGTAACTTAACCAAACAACTTGCCAGGAATGAAACAAAATCAACTGACCTAAAAAGGAGTTCGGCAATAGTTAATCCTAAAAGAAACCTTTGGTGTGGAATTAACCCATCCCAAAATGTTCACTATTGTACTGTAGAACAAGTCTGTTCTGCGACAGACTTGTTGTTCTATGAAAACAGATGTAAGCCGGTTTAGCTAAACGAGGTTTTTCCTTTAGTAACCCATGTCAAAACATCCACACTCGCACTTCCCATTCAGTAAGGCAGAGTTTTGAGGAAGGTGACTATCCACTTTGGTGTGAACGCGGTGTAGCAGTATATTGACCATTAAGGTCAAGGTAATGGATTTGAGGTCCATACTATTCATGCAGTTCAGTGCAAGGTCGCCCTGCCTAATATGACCCAAGACATGATCACCTTGTTGCTCTTACCATTTTGATGAGTTCTTTAATGTGGGTGGATCAACTTTTTGGATTTTGAATAACTCTCTCATGGGACTTACTTCGTGAAATGGAAGTTGCATTTCAAGTGAAGGACTTGGTCTGAAGATGATTTTGTAATAAAATCGAATTATCACCATTTCACTTTGTCTCGTCACTTATATAACTCGAATCTTGAGTTTACAAAATGACGTTATTTTTCGGTAAATGCCGTTACTTGCAACTGCTTTTTCTATAACGACAACGTTGACGATTTGGCAGAGAAAGCAGGCGTTTTAAACTGTTATTTCTAGAGCTGTCGTTAACTGCTTTGGGAGGAAACTTGTTTACTCTAACGAAACTAAAGGGATTCTCAAGCCAGTCTTGCTAAAGTACGGTAGACAGTACACCATGTCTTTTGAATGTTGTCGATAACTACGTGTGTGTAGGCATAGAATTATGACCAACGACAAGCAAACTTTCATCAAACTCATCACAAATGGCGCAACTTAGTTTCTGGAGGCACACCACAGTCAAGAATTTTCCTGGTTTAAATGGCGTCTTCCATCTTTCTATCGCAGTACGGAGAAATGAAAGCTATTTTTATTTCTTTTATAAAATAACCCTGGATTTTTCGAATTGGATTGACATCATTCATGTCTTTGTACACAAATATGAAACAAACATGACATCGTCAGCGCTCAGCGGTGTCTTTGTAATGTTCAGTTACAAATAGTTTCCATACTAGCGAATATGGAAACATTCGCGTTCTTCAAAAATATTGAAGATTCCAACGGTTTTAGTCTAGAAAATAGTACGAAAAGTTAATTAAAAGCAGTGTAATACAACTACTAGTGGTTGTATCACGTTGACAACAAATGATTAAACTTTAAATTCTTTTGTTTTTTCCTCATGAATTACAAATGAGTTTTATACATATTCTGAGCAAAAATGTAGTTCCTGCAATCAAAGCGTCAATCGCATGCGTGTTATTTTATAAAATACAACAACAGCACATGTCAATTAGTACGTTGACTTGTGCCTAGCGGTGGGAGACCAGTGATTATTAACTTAAAAAGAAATATCTTAGACATGAGGCACTGTCACTACAGCCACGTTTACGAAAGTGGGTGAAAACACCTTGAAAAAAAATGAAAACAAGGGGTGAAAGCACTCCTTTAGATCTGTTGAAATGAAGAGTCGTGTCCTAATCTACCGAAGTGTTTTAGAGACTACTTTACCTTGTAATCATACGGGTCGTCTTTACAAGTTTCAGTGGTGGTAACTTCTGGAGCCATCCTAAACAGAACAATGTTGAAAACCGATTTATATGAGGATGAGACAAATGATGGACTTTAGTTAACACGCGCATACCAATAAGGAGTGCCAATAAAGCTGTCCCGACGTTGCAAGGTCTTTTTGTTCTTAGCGGAAACACCAAAATCAGCTATAGAAACAAAGCAAGTGCAGTTAATGGTTAAGGGAATCAAACACAAGTGCATTAATTGTGACGCAAAGAGGGAAAAAAATGAGATAAGTCTAATGATCTGAATTGGGTGAACAAACAGCAAAACTATAAAAGCTTAGTCCGCTTCCTAAAATAGACGAACAGAAGGAACGCAGTAGCTGGTTGTCTGTATATAGATAAGACTATCGTTCGTTCTTGAGTAAACTTGGCTTGTGCAATAAGGCTGCAGAGTTTGACATGAAAACACCAAAAAACCGGGCAGTTATCTACCCAAACATATACATTCGAGAAACGGCGATCAAACACAAAGCGAGTATCCTCAACTGTTGTTTTTCAAACTTCTTTATATGCACTGATGTTGGAATAACTGTTGCTTTAGGACATAGTATAATAGGTAGTCAGTAATACAAGGCCTATTCTAATGAAACGTCCATACGGCACACAAAGAAATGAGCTAATATGTAAGTTGGCATTGGAATCAACTGAAGTTATCGTTATGTAGTTAGGAACCTGTCTTTGAGTATAATAAGGGATCTATGGTTGAAAATTGTAGCTGTATATAACTAAGAAGATGATAGTAAGACTACAAGGTTTTCCATGTCCTCTCATTGTAGCAGCAATGAAACTTTCTTATATTCTATAGTTTTACATGACAGTCTCAATATTCCCCATGCACCATGATAAATTTAGCTAAGAAAATTTCCTAGATGTCCAAATGACCATTAATAACATTTGATAAAACCACCCAACTTTCTGTCTACTTACAACAATGTCAACACATTTATTTTACAGTCTTCAAAATGCCTTAAATGAAATTGAAAAACCTTCAGTTTTCAGTTCAGCATATTCTCAAATTCAATACTGCACATTTCACAACGACATTCAAACTGTGCAATATGTGCAATACTGCACCCTAAAATAAGCCATTAATCAATCCATATGTAGTTCACTAGAATTAATATTCTGTTGCATTTCTGACTCACTTCATCACCCTCATGAACAATGGTGTATCAATGTTAACAAATGTTACACAATCTACTTAAAAATGCTTTGATATACCTTTGATATAAGTTAAAGTCAAGAAATGTAATAAAATAACAAGTTGTAGTGAAAAAAAAATGACAATGCACGTCAAACCTGGAGATGGGTGTATCAGTGTTACACATTTGTTTTGAGCTATTAATGAAACTGAAGGACTGACCTAATTTTATTTCTCCATCATTCGAAAGTAGTAAGTTGCCGACTTTAAGATCTTGGTGGATCACATGACCATTGTTATGTAAGAATTCCATAGCCTGTAAGAAAGACAATTTAACAAATAACACAGGATAAACAAAAACAAAAACCAAAGGTACAAAGCAACCAAATTTCAAAGCAATTGCAATATGTGGTCAAGACTTTTGCTTCTGGTACACTTGAATTTAAAATCAACCTTATGGAACAACTGCTGGTATGCTTCATTTTACAGCTATAGTTCTCCCAAACACTTTAATAATAAGATATTCTAGCTAACTAGATAATCATTTTTGCCACCACAACACATTCACTAATTATACAACACTGTTAACATATTACTGTCATAATATACATAAACATAAATGAAAGTTTGCAGAATTTGTTTGTTCATGGAGGTTTGAGTAAAGAGCTTGACATGGAGCAGCAATATTTTGAGTCTTGATGACTAATGTACATTATCTTTAAAACTCTAAAGTTAGGGTCAGATAATGACTGTGGAGGCATGGGAGCCCCAAGTCCTCAATTCCATTTCAGCTACAATATATACCATGTGTGAAACATGTTTGATACCCAAGGGAGCAGTTGCTGTAATAAAAATAATATCCAAGTATTGCTCACCTCAAACATCTGTCGACAAATAATTTTGATCTGGGCTTCATCGAGGCCTCTTTCTAAATCTGAACCAATTATACAAATGCAGAATCATACACATGCAATTATGTTAAAATATCCACACTATTAACAAGACTACAACTAGAAACTTGGAATAACTTTTCAAATCCAAGCCAAAATACCTTTCAATCATGATCTGAATCCTGATATTTTGGCCCTTACTAAATGGATAATAACACGCTTACTTATTTTCTTTTCTCTTGTGCAGTTTGTTGCACAGTTGAAAGACTTACAGTACATATAAGCATGAGTCTGTGCAATCACATGTGTGATATTCAGAGCACTTGGATCAGTCATTTTATCTCTAACAAAAAGGCCAAATTGTTCAGCTGATAACAGTCAAGTTTTACAGTTTTGTTCTTAACCTAAACACTCACCTCCTACATGCTAGAGTAGTCGACACTCATAAAATTGTTCTTCAATAAGTAGTGGTACATCTGCTTTAACATTTATTGCTGATGTTATTCAAACAATCCATGACCAGCTGACAATTTAAAGATATACAAGGATCAAGATGCTCATTTTTGGTTTGTGTTTTGTTTTATATTTATTTTAATGAAAAAGCTTATTTTGTTAGAAGCTTACACTGGTTCATAACTCACCAAGAATAATGTCATCCAAAGCTCCCCCAGCACAAAACTCTAAAAGCATCTGAAAGGGGAAAAAGCCAGTTTTTTAAAACATTTTCAGTTATCCTGTTCTCACAGTTTCTTTGCAAGCAAGGTAACAGGCACAGAAATAAACATCAACACAGCCAGGATATGAACTTTTAAACTTTGGGTCCCTTTTCTGATGCTCTATCAGTTAGGTGGAGTGCAATCCTAATTTGGATCCAAAACAATAAAGTTGAGCAGCAGTTATCCCTTCAAAATTTCTGATTTTTTTTCTGAAAATATGTTCCAAATTCTGCTCTTTTACCATCACTGATCAGATCATGGTACTTTAAATCTTTCAACATGACAATCAATCCTTTTACATTTGATCAATCCTATAGTCTGAGTATTTATGGTATGCACAGCTGCATATAATTGCCCATCAAATAGTGAAAGTATAAGCATTATGTAATTTGTTTATTTTATGTGTACTGTTTTCACCATTAACCAATTAAAAGGCTAGGGCACACTTTAGAATGTTATTTTAGGTGATGCTAAATGACTTTATTTAGGGGAGTAAGGCCCCTGCCTCTTAACTGGGTGAATGAAAAAGTGTTAAAAATACTATTTTGAGTTCATGAGTGGGCAAAACATCTTTCCTTCTTTGAAAAAATTAACTTGCTTCATTCATTGACGGTGAAATTTCATTTCTCTGAAAGATATTTCATCCAATCAATCTTATTGATAAATCTGAGTCAAATGAAACAAAAATTGGTACAGCATGACTTACATAAAGGCAGACAGGCTTATAAGTTCAAGATATCTGAATGAGACAATTAACTCTTACCAAAAATAGAATGAAGCTTTACCAGTTGTCCTTATTTTAGCTGCATTTGTGCTAAAGTGTGAGTAAGGTTTAATGTCACCATAAATATTTGAATCAAAATGTGAACATACTCAAAGTTTGTTGTCAAAATAGTATGCCTCATAAAGACCAACTACATTTTTGTGCTTGCATTCAGCTAGAATATCAATCTCCACCATGAAATCATCCAATTCACTTTCATCTCTTATTTCAACAATCTTTGGTGCAGCTTCAACATTAGTCTCTCTGTTTCTGGCCTATGAAGAAGATCAAATTGGACAATGGACACAGCAAGCAGGTAACTTGGGATTACGTTGACACTAAGGTTAAATATCTTATCTGCTGTTTAACCTTCTCACTAGCTTTGTTATAAACACAATATTTCACATCTCATGAATGACTTTTTATTAAATCATCTAAAACTGTTTTGTATCCAATTTACATTTTAACAATCTATCCTCAAAACAATAGTTTCAAAAGTTAAAAAAGCAAAAACAAAAAATAAACATTTAAAAGCTACTTGGTACTATCAAGGAGCAACCTCAATGGTAATGGTATTTACTATGCTAATAATTAATGAAACACAATGCATTTAAATATTTCAACTCTATTCCAAAGTAATCAATTTAAAATGCCTGAGTATCCAACATAATAATTTACCTTACTTGTATTAAAATTCGTGTGGTACTCATTTTCGCTCAGCTTTAAATTCGCGCGATTTAATTTCGCGCACCCTGTTGAGGACTTATTCGCGCAGCCTTAAATTCACGTAATAATTTTTTTGTTCGTTCTTTTAGGTCAGATTAATAGAAGCAATTTACGCATTTATCAAGATTATTTTTTATCAACAAATAAAACTTGTCTAAATTTGATCAAAAAACGATTTGGCTTGTCTCAATTAAAAAAATTATTGTCAAAAGTATACAATGTAAGCAAAAATCCATGATAATAATAAAGCATGAATTCAGAATACCAACAAATACTAAAAATTTTAATGAAGTATTCTCATTTGCCTAAAACTTAATTCTTCACAACATTTTAGAGTTCAAAAGGATCCTCTTTTCGTTGTGGCTCCTCCAATGCGGCGCTCACACCTGATCGTCGCCAACCTTTGAGAATGATATCCTTGTTAGATCGCATATAGTCGTAGTACTGCACTACCCATTTTGCGTGAAGTGGTTTGAGCACACTTATTCGCAAGTCAACACACACTTTATGGGGCTGAATACCATTCATGATTTGGGCTTGGACTTGCTCTGAGTACCATTTTTGCGCCTGATTTCGTAGGAAAACTTTGCAAGAACGATTGACCGTTACATCTAGGGGTTGCAGGTATGATGTCATGTTGTTGGGAACAGGTACCATCATGCCGTTATTGTCGGAAATGATCTTTTTTACTGCATCCGTCCAATGTCCTTTAAAAACATCCGCGACCAAAACCCATTCTTTTGTGGTGCGAAAACCAAGCTCTTCTCTTATTTGCTTCACATAGGGGATAAGAACATGATTGATCAATTCCATTGCTTTCTTCTCATTTGACCAATGATTTTCCGTGTGGATAATGTGGAATTCTTTTCGAAAGTTGAATTTAGGGTGGCACCGATCTGTTTTCCCCTGGTAGATTAGTTGAATTGGTAGAAATTTGCCCGACGCGGTGACTGAGAATGTTCCAGTAATTTGGCGATAATCAGCGCTATCACTTATCGTCACAAACTTCTCGTTAGTTTTGTCTATTGTGTACTTACTAAAGAGGACAAACGGCAAAGGAGTCTGGTCGATGTTTATGATCAGATCGTCGACCACGTCATAAGCACTCACCACTTCTTTAACAGACCGACAAAACTTGAATCGAATTTCTTTCAAAAAGCCAGGTGATACGGGTTGTTTTGCAGTTGTTCCTCTGCGTTTACTGAAACCCAATTTTCTGAAAATTGACTGGCACCATGTATAGTGGAAATCCAGCTTTCCTCCGTTTTCCTTTAACATTGACCGGTCATTAGCCAGTACGATTCCTTTCGCTATGGGAATAGCGATGTAATTGACAACACATCCCGCCGCTCTCATGCTTTTGATCATTGAGATAACTTTCTCATCGATGTTCTCGGGTAACAAAGTTTTTGCTCCACGATGCTTCCTTGGCAATTGGTCGAGTTCTCTGTTCTCTGTTCTTTCCTTTATATAAGATTTGATCAATCCACAAACAGTGGACTCCGGTACAGAATATTTTCTTGCCGCCGGTCGTATTCCATGCGTAAGTCCCCATTTTGCAATTTCTGCTCGTTGAAAAGCATCATATTCTCCATATTTGCCCCTCTTCTTTTTTGGTTCTGGAGTGTCCAAAAACAATTGGTGTTTTACTGCATTTTCTTCAGCTGCATTTAGGTTACCGCTAGATGATGCAACAGAAATATCGTCTTGGGAAACCTTTTTGAAATACTTTAACAGAGCCATGAGCGTTGATTTCCAACACACGCTGTTTCTCTACGTTCGCACAGCTTGCATGAGGTTGAGCATAAAACGGAAATGTTTCACGTGTTTGCTACACGTCATATGCAGCACCTTGGGCGAACGCGACTGATCATTGACTATTGTGTAGGAAAATGGAAGGCATTTGCGTCATGTGCAATAATATGACAAAATACACATGCCTAAAATGCAAGTCATTCGTTTGTAACCGTGGAGTCAAGTGTTCAGTCCCGGTGTCACAGGAAATTTGTCCCCCCTATAATTTGTCCCCCCCGGGCCAAATTTCCTAGGAAATATGTCCCCCCAGGGGGCCATATTTCCTAGGAAATTTGGCCCCCTCTTCGGAAATTTGTCCCCCCTAAATCGTATACCCAGAGATCATCAAAAACCACAACCAGAGGACAATTTGAAAAAGTAAAGAATAAAATACAGACCGAAAATTTTCATCTTGTGACTTGATATTCAAGTTGGAACAAGAGACAGACAAGTTAAAAAACGGTAATATTTCGGCTCTATTTCAGAGTCATCATTAGACCAAGATGTTTACAAAGCTTACTGCGTTATATATATATATATAAGAAATTACAAGGATGATGTCATCGGCTATTAACAACGAAATTAACAAAGTCGGATATTAACACAAGTGAGATATTAACGACGAAATTAACATAGTCGGATATTAACACAAGTGAGATATTAACAACGAAATTAACATAGTCGGATATTAACAACATGTGAGATTAACAGCTAGACGAGAGAAAAGCCAGACAATTGTCGAGTGGCTGAGAGATATGGAAATGTCGGATCAGACGAAAAGTGAACAACAAATGACAACAAAATTAACTTTAACTTTTAGGTTACGCCGTAGTTTTTTAATTAAGTTTCGAACAAGAAATTCACCTTGTTTACCAAGGGAGGTAAGCTTGTGAAGCTTCTTGTTGTTGCTAAAGGTGTTTAGAACATTTAATTGAATGTATGCTGCTCATACATTATGCGGAAATAAAATTTAAAAAAAGTTTTTGCTGTTTTAAAAGCATGTTGGCTTGAGTAGAAGTTATAGCGGCTTTTTATAAACTTTTTCAATAATCGATGACTCATCCAAAAGCTATCCGCAACCATGCATATTATAAAATTCCTAACCATAACTAATGATGCACACAACAAAAAGCTGCCAAAAGCACAATGGCTTTGAATCACAAATCGATGAGTCACAAACGTGGGATGACAAGCCAGCTTCTCTATATAAAGCCAAGCTGCAAAACTTTTTGTCATTGTTGCACATACTTCAAGAAGAGTAACATGGATAACTCTCAATACGAGACCATTTATAACTATGTCACCAGAGGGGAGTACCCCGCTCAATCGTATTTGGCTGCTTTGAAAGAGGTGAAATCTCCCCGTTCCCCCGTAGTTGTGGAACAGGCGCGTTACGTGTCAATGGACCGAATGAGTTGGTGATACAAACATTTTGTACGTGTTGTTTGCCAGAATACGGTGATATGGTTCAATGCGATCTTTGCGACAACTGGTACCATCTTCCATGTCTGGATTTATGTTCCTGTCCTGAGGATGATCAGGAATGGCTTTGTGACTTATGTGTTCCGCCATCGGCAAAACGCAGTAAAAAGTATGATTAGTTTAGGAAGAGTTGAACTAAGGTTTTCATCGTTCTTGTAAATATTACATACAGTATTTAACGCAATTGCTATAAGAAATAGATATATATTTTACTTTTAAAAAGTCTTGAATTACTTGTTTCAAAGGGGGGACAAATTTCCGAAGGGGGAGACATATTTCCTAGGAAATTTGGCCTCCCCGGGCCAAATTTCCTAGGAAATTTGGCCCTGGGGGGGACAAATTTTTGGGGGGGACATATTTCCTGTGACACCGGCCTCTGAAGAATATCCTGGATGGAAAAGTGGTTCGAGTGTTGCTTTATGTAAACACTGTGACGACAAAGAAACGTATGCATCTGTTTGTTTCATTCAAGAAATTGTCACAGGAGAAACCAACAATTCAGACATCGAGAACTCTGATTCAGTGAAACGGAATCTTGAGCGGACATCATTTTCTCTGGCTTGCGCATCACGCGGCTTTCATGAATACAGAAAAATCTGGGCTGCAAGAATCAACCAGAACTTGGTAGTGAAGCCACTTTCGGGCAGCATATTTGACCCATATGCCATTGGTCTGTTCACTAGGATCAGAGGCAGGATTGAACCAATGTCGCTGGTTGGCCATTTGCCTCGAGAGATTTCTCGATTTTGCAAGTTCTTTTTCGAATATGGGGCAATATGAAAGCAACAGTTCGTGACATTGAATTTCGACGATCTCCCTTACCTCAAGGGGGCTTGGAGATTCCCATTACCTTAACGGTCATGCAAAACAACGCGAGTTGGGAAATTTGCAGCAAAATGCAGGCATTCCTGGTGGAATATTAATTTCCACGTAAGGCTCCACGTAATCGTGGAGCCTGAAAATATTCCGACAGAAATTGCTCAGGATGATGAAGAAGACATTTTTGATTTTTAATGTTATACTTTAAAACATATATCATATGTGTTTGCATAAATAAACCAAATGATTTTGTCTCATGTTACACCACTCTGCTTTTCGCGCGGATTATATTTCGCGCAATACTAAAATTCGCGCAACTATGCTTGCGCGAATTCTAGTACTGCGCGAATTTTAATACGAGTAAGGTATATGGATAAGGATTAGTTGTCACAGGAATACCATATAATTAAAAATTTGCCAGCATCTTATGCAAAACATTTGCACAAGTATCCTGTCAGGTTTCTAAACCTTTCATGATCTAATCACCAAAATTAATTTGACCATGCTGAGGTTGTATACATTAAAGCTAAAAAAGGTTATGAATTTTTAATCCATTTAAATGCAATTCTTGCTAAGGATATACTTTGTCCAACTAGAGAAGAGGTTTATACTGTAGGTGATCTTGCATTTGTATGCCAAACTGTTGAAACTTTACCATTCCAACTTTTCACAGATATAGGTAATATCTTGTTAATTAATATAATTTATAATAATTTATGGAAATTCTTTTCTTTATTAGTATTTTTCCTGTAAAACTAACAAAACTGGTCAGTAAGTACATTTGAAGCCTTTAGAACTATAAGAGCTTCAACACATACATCTTAAACACTTGAAATGGCATGCAGAAGAGCATGTTTAATATGCTTTAACAGACTATGTATTGTACTTGAACATTTTTCAATTGTTTAAAATAATCACAAAATTCTGTTTAAACATGTTCAATTCATGTAATGTTTTTCTAACCATGAATAACTTTTCTTTTATCTATGCCAAACATACAGTAACACTTTTCTCTTACCAATAAATTGTGATGAAGAAGTATTAGCTAATTTCACAATTAACTTTAGTGTAATTTCCACATACTACACTTGAGAAAACCAAGGTTTTTCTGCATATTCTTACCAAAGTACGTACTTTAAAAAAAAATCAGGGTGTTATACTTAATTCAAGGAGAGTAAAGGCTAAAATGTTCCATTTTTGCCAACCATGGTCAAAACATCAAACCACTCACTAGCTTGTTTCCAGGATAATTCACACTAGATAATTTTGACATTCTCAAAGGATTAAAGAAACCTGTCAGATCATGAGGCAACAAGCTCAACGTTGTCTTGACGTGCAACACAAAGGCACCAAAGCTACAGCAAATATTCTACAGAAGTAATCTTGTATAATCTTTCTCCCAATATTTCATTGTTACTGGTATAATCAAGCTTTTTAACCTACCACTTATCAACTACAGTGATAGAATTACCTAACTGTGTTTCGAAAATTACAAATTTGAATAGCATGAGGAAAAAAAATGCGGCATTAACCGACCTTCCAAGTAATTATCATTTAAAGGAATGTTGACATAATTTGGTCAATGTACGACACGAAAAAAAGAACAATGTGTCGTTTTACCTACGTCCAAAACACAACTCAAGCCAGAAGTCCTCCCGCCTGATAAATCCAAAATGCCTTAACTACGTCTCCTTAAAGACTTCCCACTCCTTCCAACAGAAAGCCCTGTTTACTAGCAAAATAAATTACCCATTTGTTTAGTTAAAGAATATTCAATTACATCATACCCAACTGACCTTATAAACCTTTCCAAAACTTCCATCCCCAAGCTCTCCCGTAGTTTCCCATACACTTGTAGGATCTACATCCAAAATAATATTCGGGTATTCCTTCTTCTTCTTGGTCTTGGTGAAACTGAATGGAAAGATATTCTTCCAAAACGACATTCTTCAACGTTTCACACGATCTTTGCACTGCCTTGAGCCGGCTTCACTTCCTCACCACAATATCCCTCACCAATTCGCAAAAACAGAAAGAGCAGAAGATTTGTGAATTGCAGATCCCTTAAGCTTCACGGCCTATTTCGTTTTCCTCAGTGAATTAGCCATTTGAGCGGAATTTGTAAACAAATTTTCGTCCGAAGGGAGTAAACTCAGCCATTTCCCTCACTCCCTCCTGATCTCCTTCCTTTTTCCACCGAAACGTCACTCTTTCCCAGCCTCCCCGCCTTCAAATTTTTTCAGCTCTCACTGTATTACCACCATTATTTAAATGGGCAAGTTTTCTTTGACCAGTTTTTCCCTGACAAGCTTAATTTTCTCGTGTGTATGAAAAAAATTTAACAAGATTTACTTGACAAGTCGAGTTTTTCAAAAGCTGGCATAACTACATTATGAACAAGGCGCCTTGTCACGGAAAACTTGATCGTTTTTACGGTGCTTATTGCATTATGGGCCAAGGGCTTACTTCAGTATTTTACTCTGCATGGCCAACGCGAGCGGACTTTACTCGTCAGATGGATGCACGAGCCTCGAGCGTTAAGGAGTTAATCACCACAACATCAGTGTTCTGGCATAGAGCCAAAACAGAGAGATTCAGTTTTAGTGCCACTAGCTAGGTTGAAAAAATGAGAACGCGGAAAATTTGCATCTTATAATTTTTTAATTTGCATCATAAATATGCATATTCTGTCAATTCCAGTCATTTGATTTTAATGTACAACATTAACAATGTATCTCTTCACATTTCCACAAAGTAGTGTTTCATTGAGTCAACAGTCTACATGATGAGTGTCTCATTCCTTTCTTGCACTTTCCTTGCACTGTGAGCGCTGTTAAACAAGCCTTCTGTTTTTCTTTCCTGGCCAAATTTTGGCAGCCTTTTCAATCAAAGCCCTCCCTGTTCGATCCTTCGATGGCAATTTGCATGAGACAGTCTAGTGTCTTCGTCTTCAGTCTGTTTCGGAGGTCGTATTCCGTTGTGTTCTTTTCTGAAAATTCTCTTTCGCAATCAGCAGTCGATACTGGCAAAGTTACGGTACAAGCGTCGCGGAAGCCAACCTTAATGATTTCAAATGGAGTCTGTAATTCGAGGCGATGCCGATTCTGGTGATGATTTCTGAACTGGAGGAGCTTTCATAGAGCCACACCACTGATCCAGTGTACAGAGCTTTCTTTTTGGAAGCATTATCCCAATTGATAACACTTAAAAATTAAACTTGAAATCAGAGCCTTCGATTGCAGATATTACATGTTTTAACGATATCGTCGAAAACGTGGTAGAATACGTTTCCTGAATGAATTCTCCGCTAAAGTCCAATAACTTGCCCAACAATCGACTTACGTTCCCTTTATTCACCACTTACGGTTTCACTATCGCAACTCATCACTGATATATGATACGGTAAATTTACAACAAACATGTGATCAAATTACTTAATATAGCTAATCACTAACGTGTTATCGTACAATTTCCGATAATATAAACAAGAAATTTGATTGGCTCTTCGAGATGTATAACCATAGCAACTGAGAATAGAAGCTGAAAAGCAGCTTGTTTAAAATGCCGCTGACCGTATGATAATGACAAGAGAAACGAGGGGGCAAAGAGGAAAAATCACGGGGCGATCAGTAAATCGAAAGGGGCGAGAAAATAGAAGTGCGCAACGCTTTTTCGTTTACGTCTAGTTAGAACGCTGTATATATAGATTTATCTGACGACAGTGTTTACATCGATCGAGAAGCCGTAAATCTAGTTGACTTGGAATATGTTAAAATCTTGGTCATGACTCACGTCCGAGGTCAAAGCAAATACAGAGGTATGTTTCATGACGTTTTGTATTCTTTGTGATTTGATTTTGGATGGAAACGGAGCGGCGCGCCGCAATTCATGTCAAAGAAAGGGGAAGCGCAATGATGAAACAACACCAACGGACACTTGGCTTGATTGTTTTTAATTCGACGATCAAAGTCTTAACAACAATTAAAGTTGCTGAGTTCAGGGAAGCCTGCTGTAATGGAGTTAGTCAATAGTTTGCAGTGAGGTTACATCAAATTTATAAGCACCCAAATTAGAAAAAATGTTTCTTTCCTTCCAACCATCCAATTCATTTTCTCCTTTCTCTAAACTGTATATTATTCAATTTGTCAATCACTTCATTTCTTTGTTTGTTTGTCAGTTCTTTGTTTATTCGTGCAACCATTTATTCATGTACTCACTCCTTTCTTTCATTCAGGATGACGATGTGGAGGAATAGTTGAAAAATATCATGCAACACAGTAATGAGACAGCAAACATGTCGAAACAAGCATCTGGTGCATCACAAGTGTCAACGGCTAACTCAACTGTACTGGCTAGTAATCTTGCTGGCTCTGGAGATGGTGCCTCTAATGGGAAACCAGTTATGGAGCAACCATCTGGTAAAGCCTTCTTTTCCAGTCACTACGTGAAATGAAGAGTTCTGATTGGTTCAGGGATGGTGGCACAAATTCCCTAATGCAGGAACTAAGATCCTTGACTGGGGAGGCTAAACCAGAGAGACTGAGGCCACACTCTATGCATAATTTCCTGATTTTAAGGTCAAAACTGTCATGTTATGTTTAGCAAGAAATAATCGTGACAACTGACTAGTGACAGCATTTATTTCACTAGTCAGTTGTGGTCAGACCTCATCCAATCCATCTTAGTTCACTTTCTTAATATAAAAAAATGATTTATTGCAGTGCATAAGTCTTGCCAAAACATGTATACCGGTACTATTTAAAAGATTTGTCATTTACTTGAAGTTTATTTTTACTGTGGTGCTTATTGGAGTCTATGGATCTGTCAAATGAGCAGTCAACATGTATTTATTCATTTATTAATCTGGTCTAACCATGTTATTTTGCATATTTAATCTTCAGATGATTCAGGTCCTTGTGTGGATGTTGGCCAGTTTTTAAGTAGTCTGCAACTTTCTCATCTGAATGATATCTTTCAAGAGGAGCAGGTTTGTTGTTCACTCACAAGTTTTACTGACCACTACTGCTGTGGTTACTGCTATCACTTCCATTATAATTTTAATGACTGCTGTTGTTTTGTTACTTTACATTTAATCATTGTACTAGCATGGTGGTTGTTCCTGCAGTTACTATATTTTTATCCATTTCTTGCCAAGGGTTGCAAAAAACGGGCTATAGCCTCCAATATTTCTGACAAGGGGTTAAGATCCCTTTATAGTTTAAAGCTTATGGTAAGAACTTGCTCAGTAGCTTAAATGATAGTGGAATACACTCCACTTGTTCTACTTTTTGCAAGAATTATCCATCCTATATCAAACATGTTTACTGGCCAATGTCTCTAGCAGGTATAGTGTTAACTGTAATATCTTCTGTTTCACCTTCTAAACACCACTAATTTCATCCCATTTGTGTAGGTCACATGGAGTGTTCTTTCTCACATGGGACACAGTGAACTCAAAGAAATTGGCTTAGAACCAGGTAAAACATTTGTTGCTTTTCACTTTTTTTTTTCTTCAAAATGAAGACCCAAATGTTTGTAAATGAATTTTTGTTGACATGGAAATGGCATGGGTAACTTACCCTGAAGTGAATATCATACACTGAGTTTAAGTCATGCCTTTGTTTCAAAGCCCACACTGAGGGAGGAGCTGGGGCCTTTAGCCCCTACACTTTTCAGCACAGTTAAAAGATAAGAAAGTTTGAAAAGCCTGCAGTCACTGGTAGACTTTTTCTAAGCTAGAGGAATCTTTAGAGTGCTCAGGATGATGTATTCAATTTTAATGTTTGCTCAGTAAGAACATTGCCAGTTGCAAGCTCTAGTAAGCTAGCACGTCATCTATTGTATTATATCCCATAATAATCTGTCTTTTTGCATACATTTCCCTAATGTGATGACAGCTTACTGTGGATTTCAACTGCAACATTCATTTTGTGTGTTGAGATTCTCCATTTGGACATAGGCTTGGTTTACTTTGGCAGCATAAGGAATTTGTTAAATTTTCTCAGCTAGATAGATAATGTAGATTGCCAATTATTCCACTTGTATAACACATTTATTTTTGCAGTTCACCACTTGATTGTGGTTAGTGATAATAAAAACAGTTACAAGACCTTTTTGAGTTATTATGTATAAACATGAGATGGACTAAAAATCATGATTTGACCCTGCTTGTGATCTTCATGGTTTTTATTAAAATGTCTCTCAAAATCCAGGATATAGAATCTTGTATAGAATCTCCTTTGGTACTGGGCAAACTGGGATCCATTTAGTCCCCCCCACTTTGAAATCCACAATATCAAATACATCACGTACCAATAATTTTCTTACATTAAAGTACCAATATTTGTAATTCTTTAAAGTATAATTTATTTTTCTGCTGTAATATAACTTCTAACTACAAAAAAAAGGATAATAATCTGGTGATCATTACCACCGCTTTTCCACACGTTTACTGCAATATTTTTTTGAAACTGGTAGCTTCGCGAATTTAAAAACCACAGTTCACAGCTACACAGCATTTGTGGTTGGACCATACTCTCTGTAGTAGTTTTGAAGCAATCCATGGGTTTAAACAGGGTTTGTTTTTTTTTATATTTTTATTTTTTTCACCCTAAAATATCAGAAATGGAGCGAAAGATAAACCTGGTTGATAATCCTCCTCCACTCAGTATTACGATCCCAAAACTGGAAGATCTACTGGTAACTCCTGAACCCTGGGATTGTACTCAACTCCTGACAGATGTTTTGTTGTTGACTGTGGCAGATGTTGAATTGTTGGCCTGCTTTTCTTACCTTCACAATGTCTTCAGATGCTATAATAAAGAACTTGGACATGTTTACTTCGGAGAAATTGGTGATGGTCAGAAGAAGGTGAAAGTCTCTTTAATTAGATGCTCTAGAGGCTCCACTCAGGTTGGTGCTTCGCAAAATGTTGTTCGAACTGCCATCGAAATTCTGAAACCAAAAGCCGTGTTTTCTGTTGGGTATTGTGGAGGATTGAGGAAAGAGAAAACAAAGCTGGGTGATGTCGTGATCTCGTCAAAGTTATCGACCTATGGTGAAAATAGAATTATCGATGATCGACAGCAGTGGTGTGGCAATACCATTAATGTGAGCAGGAATATCGGGGACTTGATCAGAACAGCGGCCGATGGTTGGAGAGCTCCACTGCTTGATCCTGAAGCACTTGAGGTAGAGGTCCATCGCGATGTGGAAATTCTATCTGGTCCAGAGTTGACAAATTCTCTCCGAGAATGTCAAGAGCTTCTTAAACGGTTTCCTGGAGCCACTGCAATTGAGAAGGAGGGCCAAGGTAACGGTCATAAATTTTGAAAATTTGCCTATCACTTGAGTATACTTTCAACAACTTTCTTTAAATTTAAAAGCAGAATTGCCTTATTCAAGATATTATAACTTACTCACATACCTTCAGTCAAAAAGTACTTACTGATTAAGGTTGAGGGTTCATTCTAGTGAGTTAGACTGATTGCAGGTCGGTTCACGGTGGGTCTTCCAGTCCACGGGATGGAGTGGTCTACGATCGATTTGAGAATGCTGTGCCAGAATAAGTCGAATTTAAGCGGCAGATCATATTGAGCAAGCAAGCCCAGCTAACCGATCATATGAGAAAACAATCTTGGTTAACTTGGGTGGAGCTCACCTCGCTTATGTACAGCGCGTGCGCAGTAAAAATCGTATCGGGACTAACCCGGTTAAGAGTGACCATATGGGAAAAAGTCAGCCCGGTGAAGCAGGATCTCGGTCGATCCCGCTCCATATGATCAACCCCTAAGTGAATGTAGATCTGACCAAATCAGCATGACGGCGCATATAGGAGCCTGTTTAGCCAATATTTTGACGTAACATTTTAAACACAAGTTGGTGTTCTTTCTCCCATTTCGCAATACTGAGAAGCGAGTTTAAAAACGAGGCGAAGCTGAGCTTTTTTAAATAGTTTCGAGGTATTTAGAAATCGGAGGAAGAACACTCAAAGAGTGTTTATTCCAGACGATCGCCATCGTTTGGAGATTTTTTTCGACTGGTAAAAACGTGGCTGTCCTAAGAATCGTAAGGATCGGAAGAATCGGGGATGAAACTGATTCTTTCGACAAGTTTGAACCAGTCTTGACCACTTGAGGCGTAGTTTCACACAAAGACATAATCTGAATTAAAAATTATTCGCCTCAAGCGTTTTAGTATAATTGCACTGGTGATTATTGGAAAGAAAATAATGAATGAGGTGTTCTAAAAATCCTTCGGTAACATTTACAAAGGTAGTCGCCATCTTCCTTCTGTGCCTTCACGGTTATATTCACCTGTACGTGAATATAGGGCTGATGTGGTATATCGATATACCGATATATATCTGGTTTTTTTAAAATATAGGTTAGTCGGTTTTTTAATTTGCAAAATATCGATATACCGAAGTCTACGGTATTATCGGTATTGCGCGTATGCCACAACCGATTATCGATGTTCTTTTGCTTGTTTACATTTGCTATTTGACCAAGATTTGACCAAGGACTATGAAATTGGTGACAAAGATCGTCTGCCAAAAATGCCGCTGAGAGTAAAGAAAAAAACGAAGCGAATTTGCCGACTTACGTTTCAAATAATCGAAATTCGCATCTACATGATAGCACGTGTTGTTCCGTTTTTAATCCACGCCGTGTTTAAATAGTTTCGGTCAAAGTCGTTCAAATATATTCATCCCGTAAGTTGCCGGAACACGAGTCAACGAGCAGTATCCTTGTTTTGTTTTCCACGTTCCAAACATATTTATTACATTTATTAAAAAGCGCTTTGTTAGAAAAATGCACTTAATAATCGTTAAATTTCGAATGCCGCGAAATATCGATATTATCGGTATTTTTCTCCGGTATCGGTATTCGATATTTTTTTAATACCGCGTCAGCCTACCGGTGAATATAAAGTATTATGAAATAATTTTTGCACCAATCACCTCTAGGTAATTATACAAACAAGATATATTATGAATTCAATCACATTGAGCTTTACGACCATATTAGCAGTTCATTAAACCTTTGAAAATTAACATAATAACTGTGGGCTTCGCTATATTTTAAGGACTCTACGCTGCAGCGTTTGACCGTGAGATTGAGTGGGTAATCGTTAAAGGAATCTCGTATTATGCTGACAGCAGTAAAGCTAAAGTTAAACAGTGGCAACATTTTGCCGCTGCTATGGCCACGTCAGTTGTTATGCACATGTTGAAAGAGCCAGACGTCTTAAAGAATTGGCCTCGCTATAAAGGGATGAACAAAAGGACTCTACATGAAGGTAAAATTACAATTAATTTAAGTTATATTCTTATGCGGAGAGGCACACCAGGTGTTGCCCCTTGTCCAAACAAAACAGAGCTCGAGGGCTTAAAAATTGACGATTGTTCTTTACATTCGTAAACTCGAACCTAGTAGTTTAACATGCTTTTGTTTCTTTTCACTGATTGATGATTAACGCAAAAGTGGACAGGAACGAGTGACTCTCCGAGGAAATTTCAAATCGTTGCTTGCGTTAGCAAGCAAACACAAACACAACGTGGTCCGTTACGAAAAAATATTCTTTGATTTTGCTTTTTGATATGTCGAAAATCTATCTTCAGCATTTTCATAGTTATGGAGTGTCTTACTTTAAAAATGTTTTATTTACGATTGAAGTTCTAATGGTCACCAAGATAATATCCCTGACAGTGAAAAACTACTTTAGAAAATAGAAACAAAAATTCTCTCCCGTACCTCAATCGAGTTAAGGCACGCGAAAAGTTGAAACAACACGATAAAAGTTTGTAATTAAGAACAGAGACCATTGGCTCTTTTTTCAAGATGACAGTATCTGTTAAGATATTTTTTCTAGTGCTGTTTTAACTTCCCAAGTGCCTCTTTAAGTCGATTGAGGTTCGAAGACGAAATTTTGAGTTTCTTTTATAAAGACTTTATGATGTCTGGCAGTGGTGACTGGTCGACTGGGAAATTAGGGGTATAATGGAAAGAATACATTTGAGAATGGCTGCATTAAAAGCTGTAGTACTTGCTGAAAATGGACGTTTAAGTTAGAGAGGTGTATTAAATATTTGTATGGTTAGTTTGAGAAATGCTATTAACTTGATTGATTTCGACAAAAATAAAATAAAAATAATAAAATTTTCGAAACATTTATTCTTGAACGTACGTACTGAATATTTTAGAACCCGCTTGCTTTTGTGTTCTTCCATCCAAGCCATCACACAACATCGCGAATCGAAAAGGGACTGTTACAAGACTCGGCGAAAAGATGCAAGAACTTCGCGACCATCATCCCAATGGTGTTACAAGCTTATATCTTTCAGGAAATCCCGGATGTGGTAAAACTCAGTTGGCCAGGTTACTTGGTGATGCGATCTATGCAGACAAGAAGTTCTCGTTTGTATTTACCTTGAATGCTTCATCGTCAGAATCACTGTACAATTCAATGTTTAATCTTGCTGTAAGACTGGGTTGGAATGCAGATATTCTTGTGAAAGAGATACCACAAGAAGGCACATTTTATGAGAAGTTTCACAAGCTTTGCGCTCTGGTTGGAGTCAAAGCTAATTCACATCGTTGCTGGCTAATAATTGTCGACGGAGTGGGCGTAAGTGGTGTCGAAGAAGAAATGAAATTCTGGCGCGGAAGTCCTGGTATCCAAAACTGGGGAGCTGGTCAACTGATTATAACCACACAGAGAGTAGATGATATCCCAGTGGGTGATAAGGTGATTGAGGAATCTTTAAAGAATGGCTTGGGCCATGATGAGGCGGTAAATTTTTTGAAGGAAATTTTATTCCCCGGTGAGGACAATGAAATTGATGAAACACTACGACTAGTAGCCCAAGAGTTAGATTACCAGCCACTAGCCTTGGCCAATGCTGGGATATACGTAAGTGAAATGTCAAAGGTAAGGAAGGAACTCACGTGGAGTGGTTACCTTGAAAAATTGCGGTCAGGAAAGCGAGAAATGATGGAAAACAGCGCAGCAAAGAAAAATGAAGCATATTCTTATGGCATGGTTTTTGCTACACGTCTAGTTATGAAGAAACTTTTGGCCTCTTCTGAAATTTTAAGACATGTCTTCTTTGCGTTTTCCTTCTGTGCCTGCGCAGCAGTTCCGGCTGAACTATTGGTAAGCTACGTGAAAAGCAACTTGGAGAACGTTGATGACGACGAAGTTCTTATGGTTTTAAAGGATTGTTGCTTGTTTATGTGGAACGAGGACTCCAAAGTAAATAGTTTGATGGTTCATCAGGTCGTCTACCAAAGCTTCTCCGCGGTGTGTCAAAAAACTGAAAATAATTTTTCTACCTGGTTGAACATTCTGAAAAATTTTGCCACAGATAATATTACCAAGGAAGGTCCCTCAACCTTTGTTGCTTTATCCCTACTCAAACCCCACATACCGAAAATTGATAATCAAAAGAAATGCTTCATATCACCGACTGGTAATTCGATGGATCAATCTACACACACTGAATTACAACCCAAAGAATTACTGTCCAAACTTAAAGTATTTCGAGAAGTTTACTGGGCGACAGACGATTGTCATCAACAAGTTCATTGGAACAACTGTATTTTGGATATCCAGCGTTCCTTTCAAGGAAATAGTCATCCGGACGTTGCCATGACTTTGAATAATCTAGGAAATGTGTATCATTCTCTTAGCGATCTGAAGAAAGCCGAGGAACACCTCTTGGAAGCATTGAAAATAAGCAAGTCATGCTACGGGGACAGTCACCCGGTCGTTGCCAGGGATTTGAATAATCTGGGAAATGTGTATCATTCTCTTCGTGATTTGAAGAAAGCCAAGCAACACCTCTTGGAAGCATTGAAAATAAGGAAGTCATGCTTCGGGGACAGTCACCCGGTCGTTGCCACGGCTTTGAATGATCTAGGAGGTGTGTATCATTCTCTTGGTGATCTGAAGAAAGCCGAGGAACACTACTTGGAAGCATTGAAAATAAGAAAGTCATGCTACGGGGACAGTCATCCGCACGTTGGCATCGTTTTGAATAATCTGGGAAGTTTGTATCAATCTCTTGGTGATCTGAAGAAAGCCGAGGAACACTACTTGGAAGCATTGAAAATAAGAAAGTCATGCTACGGGGACAGTCATCCGCACGTTGGCATCGTTTTGAATAATCTGGGAGCTGTGTATGAAACTCTTGGTGATCTGAAGAAAGCCGAGGAACACTACTTGGAAGCATTGAAAATAGCCAAGTCATGGTACAGGGACAGTCATCCGCACCTTGGCGCGACTTTGTATAATCTGGGAGTTGTGTATGTATCTCTTGGTGATCTGAAGAAAGCTGAAGAGCACTACTTGGAAGCATTGAAAATAATGATGTCATGGTACGGGGACAGTCATCCGCACGTTGGCATCGTTTTGAATAATCTGGGAAGTTTGTATAAATCTGTTCGTGATCTGAAGAAAGCCGAGGAACACTACTTGGAAGCATTGAAAATAACCAAGTCATGCTACGGAGACAGTCATCCAGGCCTTGGCTCGACTTTGTATAATCTGGGAGTTGTGTATGAATCTCTTGGTGATCTGAAGAAAGCCGAAGAACACTACTTGGAAGCATTGAAAATAACCAAGTCATGCTACGGGGACAGTCATCCGGACGTTTCCGCGACTTTGAATAATCTCGGAGATGTGTATGAATCTCTTGGAGATTTGAAGAAAGCCGAGGAACACTACTTGGAAGCATTGAAAATAAGGAAGTCATGCTACGGGGACAGTCATCCGGACGTTTCCGCGACTTTGAATAATCTCGGAGATGTGTATGAATCTCTTGGAGATTTGAAGAAAGCCGAGGAACACCAGTTGGAAGCATTGAAAATAAAGAAGTCATGCTACGGGGACAGTCATCCGGACGTTTCCGAGACTTTGAATAATCTCGGAGATGTGTATGAATCTCTTGCAGATTTGAAGAAAGCCGAGGAACACTTCTTGGAAGCGTTAAAAATAAGCAAGTCATGCTACGGGGACAGTCATCCGCACGTTTCCGCGACTTTGAATAATCTCGGAAATGTGTATGAATCTCTTGGTGATGTGAAGAAAGCCGAGGAACACTACTTGGAAGCATTGAAAATAGCCAAGTCATGGTACAGGGACAGTCATCCGCACCTTGGCGCGACTTTGCATAATCTGGGAGTTGTGTATGTATCTCTTGGTGATCTGAAGAAAGCTGAAGAGCACTACTTGGAAGCATTGAAAATAATGATGTCATGCTACGGGGACAGTGATCCGCACGTTGGCATCGTTTTGAATAATCTCGGAAATGTGTATGAATCTCTTGGTGATTTGAAGAAAGCAGAGGAACACTTCTTGGAAGCATTAAAAATAAGCAAGTCATGCTACGGGGACAGTCATCCGCTCGTTTCCGGGACTTTACATAATCTCGGAAATGTGTATCAATCTCTTGGTGATCTGAATAAAGCCGAGGAACACTACTTGGAAGCATTGAAAATAAGCAAGTCATGCTACGGGGACAGTCATCCGGACGTTGCTACCGCTTTGAATAAACTGGGAAATATTTATGAATCTCTTGGTGATCTGATGAAAGCCGAGGAACACTACTTGGAAGCATTGAAAATAGCCATGTCATGGTACAGGGACAGTCATCCGGACGTTGCGGCGACTTTGAATAATCTGGGAGTTGTGTATGAATCTCTTGGTGATCTGAAGAAAACCCAGGAACACTACTTAGAAGCATTGAAAATAGTAGTCATGCTATAGGGATAGTCATCCGGGCGTTGCCAGGACTTTCAATAATCTGGGAAATGTGTATGAATCTCTTAGTGATCTGAAGAAAGCCGAGGAACACTGATTGGAAGCATTGGAAATAAGAAAGTCATGCTACGAGGACAGTCATCCGGTCGTTGGCTCGACTTTGAACAACCTGGGAAATGCGTATAAATCTCTTGGTGATTTGAAGAAAGCCGTGAAAACTTGATAGAAGCTTTGAAAATAAGAAAGTCGTGCTGCAGGGACAGTCATCTGGACGTTGCCACGACATTGGATAAATTAAGTATGGTGTGTGGAAACTGCGAGGACTGGTATGACGTTGACCAAGAGTTAGAACTGGATTGAAAGAAATCTCTTTGGTTTCTCTCTTTTTTATCATTGTTAAGTATTTTCATAAAAGAGGTACATTAGTTATTTACCCTTTTCCGTTCGATTCCGAATTTCTGTTTTACCCTGGATAGCGTTTTACATCTGGCTAACGGCAGACGATTTTACTTGTCAAAGAGAGACGTCTTGGACTGGAAAGGGTTAGACCTCTCACCGGCGTTTATTTCAGTTAGTTTTTTTTATCCACTGAAGGTCATCATACCCGAAGAGTTCATACATTAAGTAGAGGTGGCATTGTAGCGAAAGGTCACTCAACTGTGGGGGGAAAAAATCAATTGCCCCGGACAAGCTGAAGGTCAAGGTCAAAAGCCACTTCAGTTTTGTCTCGTTTTTAGTTTTTTCTTCTTCCTTTTTGAAAAAAAAGAATGTAAAACGATTAAGGCAAAAGTAATAGCCGACTAATCCCCAGAAAATCAGTTTTTTAGCTATACAGTTAATGAAAACAAGCACGAAACAATTTCCTAAACATCAGTTGTTTGACCGTGAAGTTCTCCAACAGACGGAAGAGCCTGGAGAAGAGCAATCTGCCCCCCAATTACTCAAAATAGCGGCGCTCAATTTTATCCCAACTTTTTGCCCTCACGCCCCCTCCAGTTTTAACAATCTCTATAACCATAGAGAGATCATAGATTCGTGCGGGACTCTCCTGGAAATTTGGTCCCATCTCCTGAAAACAGGGTTCAATCTCCCAGAATTTGTTCACCTCCTTTCAAATGGAGCTGCGGAAGCTTTTTCAATGGTGAAAAAATCAGCACCGATCAAAGATCATCACTTAGTGCATGAGGAATACTGCTCTAAATACCAGCCAGATGAAGATTTGTTGTACATGGCAAAAAAAGACAACAGCTTACAACGATTTATTGATGAATGAGAACCTGACACATGTGATGATTACTTATCAGCCGAGTGCGAGGTCTGAGCGGAAAAAACAGAGGGCATCCCGTACAGACCGAACAAACGGGGTTAATAAGGGATTCATTATATGGCTCTTAGTTGTTTTCTTTATCGCTTTTAATGAACTTTTTAGTTCGTGAGTTAGCGGCTTAGGTTTACTTGCTTGTTTTTGCGTACTACTTAGTGCTTTTCTGAATCTATTCATCTAGTTTTTAGCTTAAAATTGTCGTTGCGAAGATGAACTTCTTTTTTCGTAGTTTGTTGTCATAAATCTTTTGTAAAACATACCTGAATCTGGTTTGTGTTCAAATCAACTTGGAAATGTTTCGCCAAAACTGACCAGTCTAGAAAAAATGTATTGCGCGGTTAGGCAGCCAATCAGCGTGCGCCATTTTGCGTACAGACCGGATAACGAGCTTAGCGAAATAATAAAGAATAGACTGATCTCAAAGAATTGCAACGTTTCGAACAAAGGCTCTTCGTCAGCCACTGTTAACCTTTAAATTTTTTTACCTTATTATCACTGTCTACGCAGTATTCTATTAAATAATTAAGAAGTTTTATTAAATAAATGATTGATTAATTGATTTAACATCGGTTATACTGTGAAAAGAAACATGTCAGTCTAAAGCGTCGTCTTTGAAAATATCGTTTATTAAGTCCAAGTCAGCGACTATCCGCTGTCATTGAGGATGTGACCAAACTTTATACAAATTCTCCCTGATGGCCATTTTGAAAACTTCACTGGTATGGTCATTATATAACGAATCAACCTCCGAGTAGAGTTCAAGAATGTCCGTGGCGAGATCGATATTTTGATATCGCCCTCAAGAAATAATGAGATGTTTTTCACTCACTAATTATCACTCTAAAAACCAACTTTAACTACATAGCAAAATCCTCGAAATCACGCCCAAAAGATAGCGGTGGAATTAGCCACTTTAGAAACTGCAGGGACTGGGCACGGATTCGTGTCCCGCAGGGGAGTATGTGGCTGTTTTGGGGGCCGCTCCTCTGTTTGGAAGAATTCATCGTTTTGAAAATGGCATACAAAGAAAAGGACATTTCCATAACAGAGATTTCGAGTGAGAAGAACGATTTGCATGATAATGAGATGGATGATATGATAACAGACGATAACGTGGTGTTGGAAGAAACGGATATCCCAGGAGCTATGCTGCTGAAGCCAGTCGAACAATGTAGTGTGGCGATTCTGAAACGCTGGCTATTATGTCGCGGCGCTAAAATATCTGGGAGAAAGAGCGAGCTTATTCAAAGGTAAATGCTGCGATAAATGGTCCATTTTTGTTGTTCGTTGGCTATGACGTTGATGTGACATTTTTGTGAATTGTAAGGTTAAAAACTACGTAGATAATGGTCTGGCGTCTAATCTGGTCGACCCTGATGATGGAGTAAACTTAGCCCGAAAACGACTGAAGCTTGGTATGTTGGCTGATGTCTCTTCAACAGATGAAAACTTTCCCTCGTCTGGATTTGAGTCTGACCTTAGCTTGCTCCCTAGGTTTTCTCATAACTTTTTATGGAAGTTTATGATTGAAGATGTAGAAGTAAAAAAGCAGTTATCGACAGAGAAACCCTTGGTAAAAGGATACAATTTGTTTAAGTCTGGTCATGTCCTGCAGATGTTTGCTAAACAGCAAGACCAAATGTTCTTTGTTCTCAGCAAGGTTCTGCCTTCAATGAAAAAGGGGAAGGTATACAATGTCAAGATAGTATTAAGAAAAGATGGAATTGTGTACAGGGCATGTTGTGGCTGTCCTGCAGGTGTTGATGGTCGATGTAACCATGTTACAGGTAGCTTGTTTGCATTGGAAAGCTATTGCAAAACAAGGGATAGTGAATGTGGCTTTGAGAACCAGGAACTTCCATGTACTTCAAAACCATGCAAGTGGAATGTCCCACGCCAAAAGAAAGTGCAGCCTTCACCTGTGCGATCCATGCAATTTATTAAACATGAATGGGGCAAGGACAAAAAAGTAAAATTAATCAGCAGAAACCAAGATGTTACACCACCAACTGAAAGGACAGTAAATAAAGAAAAACTTGGTGAAGTTTTAGAAATGGTCAAAAAAGTGCAGCAAGAGACTGGCAAACTTATTGGACTTTCATTAATTCTTCCCCAGGTTATTCCAGAAGACAGTGAGCAAACAAGTGAAGAAGCCCTTGCTAAGCATGAACCTACCAGTTCAAGATGGAGTGTTACCTCCCCCAGCCAACCTGAACATGGTGGTCCACTGTCACTATATGAAATAAAAGAGAGGGCTGAAAGAACAAAGAAGAGATTGTTTGAATCAGGTGCCCACCAAAGTGAAATAGAAAAACAAACAAGAGAGCAGCAGCAATCTGAGTTATGGTATTCTATTCGACAACCCAGGATAACTGCATCTAAAGCCAAAAGATGTTTGTTGAAAGATAATACAAGTCCTACAAAAGCAGTTGCAACACTATTGCAGTATAATGGCAATGTATAGACCAATGCCACGAGGGAAGGTGTGCAGTGGGAAAGCAGAATCATAGAGAAATATGAATATTTGAGTGGAAATAAAGTGTCAAAGTCTGGATTTGTCATCTCAGCCCTTCATCCATTTTTAGGAGCATCACCAGATGGTCTCATCCATAATGGAAATGGAGTAATTGAAGTAAAAAAAGTTCTGTCAAAAGAGACAGAATCATATCAAGATACTTTATGCAGATTAAATATATATAAGAAAGCAGAAGGTGAACTAGTAATAAATTCCAAGCACCAGTATTTTTATTTATTTATTTATTTATTTATTTAAGATTATTTATGCACGGTAGCCATTCAGCACACTAAGCTGTTTTTCAATGGGCCGTGCTTTGGTCTAAAAATCTATTAAATTACAAAAAGTTGCGAAGCCTACATACTAATCAGCTTCACCCTATAATAACTACTTTATTTACAACCTATCAATAAACTATATTACAAACTACCGATTATTAATAATATATACAAACATAACTAACAATTAACATCCTACAAGTGTTTAGAATCCACACAAGCCCAAATTCATGCAGTTCAAACAAGTGTCGTCTTGAAATGTCTTGGACAATCTTAGAGCCATTATCAATTATTGTTTTCTAAATTTTGGAAATAGTGATCAATTAGATTTTTAAATCTTGTCGTAGACAGAGTTTGATACTCAGAAACTATATCGCGAGGCAATTTGTTCCATGCAGCCGCTGACCTATATGAGAAGGACTTTTTCATGAAATCTGTATTAGGTTTATTTAAGTGAAGTTTTCAATCGTTGCTTCTTAGTTGATACATAGCATTATTTCTGATATTAAACATTTCAGATATATATTCTGGTAATTGTCCTTGTAGTGCTTTAAAAGTAATGTTTACTTCCCGTTTCTTTAAAATGTTTTCAATCGGAGCCCATCCCAAATCAGCAAAAATTTCCTTTGACCTAACATCGTAACTAGATCCCGTTATAACACGGGCAGCTCTTTTCTGCAATTTGTACAGCTTATTCAAGTGTGTACGACCACCATCATTCCATACTGTAGAACAGTAAGTGAAATGAGGTAGAACTAGTGAGTTATAAATATTCATCAGTGCATTTTGGTTTACATATTGTTTTGATCTTCTTAATAAACAAATAGATTTAGATATCTTTTTGCACTGTTCATCATTGTGTTCATTCCATTTTAACTCTTCATCAAGAATAATTCCTAATACTTTCTTATTTTTTACTAGCTTAATTGCATGCCTTCCAATTATAATATTTGGAGTTTCAGTGAATTGCTTTAGTCTCTTTTTTGATGCTATTAGCATAAACTCTGTTTTTTTAATATTTAAAGTCAATTTGTTTGCTGTTAGCCAAGTATTGACATTATGTAGATCTGCATTGATTTTGTTTTCAATGTCAGTTGGTGAAGTTCCTGAACTAGATAAGTTGGTATCATCTGCAAACATCGAGGCTTGAGTATTTTGAAGACAGTTAGGAAGGTCATTAATGTAGAGGGAAAACAATAATGGTCCTAGATTTGATCCTTGTGGAACACCACATTGAATTTTTCTTGGCTTTGACTTTATACCTTCTAGTATACAGATTTGCATTCTGTTATCTAAATATGATTTAAACAGACTAAGAGCCTGGTTTTTTACGCCATATAGTTCAAGCTTAGATAAAAGAATTTGATGATCTACGGTATCAAATGCTTTTTTTTAGGTCGAGGAACAATACACCATTAATTAAACCCTTGTCAATGTTCATCAGCCATTTGTCTGTTGTTTGCAATAAAGACGTTTCTGTGGAATGATACTGACGAAATCCCGATTGTTGTTTTGAGATAATATTGTTATCATTCAAAAATTTACTTAATTGGTCGTATATAAGTTTTTCCATGATTTTGGCAATAACTGGTAGAACCGAAATAGGTCTGTAATTTCCACAGTTCTTTTTATCCCCCTCTTTATAAATAGGGGTTACTTTAGCAATTTTTAGATCATCGGGAAATATACCAGTAGCTAGAACTAAATTGAAAATATATAATAAAGTTTCACAAACAGTATGTCCTGCTGCCTTTAGTAATTTGTTCGTAATTTTATCCAGGCCAGATGCTTTAGATAATTTCAACCTCTCTAAGACCTTAATCAGTTCACTTTCAGATATTAGTCTAAAAGAAAATTCCCTATCACTAGGTGATACCCATTGCAAAGGGTCAATATCATTTGGTGGTATGTCCTCGCAAAGTTTTGGCCCAATCTCGCAACAGAACTTATTAAATTCATTGGCTATATTCTGATTTCCTGTAATTATTCTTTCATCAACTTCAATTTCTTTAATAGTCATGGTTTGTGATTTCCTATTGAGCAGTTCGTTAATGTATTTCCAGCCATCTTTATTATTTGTGCAATTTTCTAAATTTATTTTAAAATATGATGCTTTAGTTTCCCTAATAAGTGAAGTAACCTGATTTTTACATCTTTTGTATGCTTCATAATAGGTAGGTGAATTTAGTTGTATTGCTTTCTTTTTAAGGAAATCTCTATGGTGCATTTTATGGTCATTTTATTATTTCTAATGGTGTGTGGGTACATGTGGATGTAATCACATTTGACAGAACATTCTGGAGGGATGTACTTATTAAACTTGAGAGATTTTATTTTACTCACGTCTTCCCTGAAATTGTGTATCCAAGAATTCTGAATGGTGGTGTACGCTGGGGAAAGGATGATTCTTTTCCTGACTTAACAGTTTAGTTATTTGCAGAATCATAATTTTTGACAAATATTTGCAGAATATTTAAACAGTTTTTATATTGTAAACATTTTTAATATTGTGAAAAGAATGATCAAATCCTTGTAAATAGCACGATACATTTGATTGTAAATATGTGTGTGTGTGTGTATATATACATACATACAGTATGTGTATATTATTGCCTTATGTACTATTTTACAAAATGAGTGGGCCAGTCTGTAGTGGGGTTGAAGAGGATGTAAAAAATTTAATAAAGGGTAAAAATTTTACAGACATTGATTAAACATTAAATTCCATCATGTTCCTTCCATAAATTGTCAATGAGGTTTAGAATTTATCACATTCAAATGAAAAAAATAAAGACAAACATGCAAGATTCATTTAATTGATAAGTGGTGGTAAAAAGTTAGAAATACATGCAACAACTATCCATACATCAGGTGCAATATCATGCAATGTTATAGGGATTGGTCGGTCAAAAAAGTGCCAATTTTTCAACCTCTCCATACAACGTTCTACATGAATTCTCAGACCTGCAATTTTTTTATTGTGTTGATTTTCTGCCTTGGAGAACTGATTCCTTGTTTTAAGAAAGTTGGGCATAACTAGATGGGCACCAACAGAAGCTAAGTCATCTTGAATGGTGAAGCCTTTATCAGCCATAACAAAATCACTCTTGTTCAAATGTTCAAGGTAACCTGACTTCCTGACAATTTCTGGATCACTTATGGAACCACTATATAAGTCACTAATAAATGATATTACCCCGTTTGGTGTAATTCCCACAAGGCCTTTCATTGTGTTATGGGATTTGTAGTGAGAATAACATGCAGACTGATTATCTAAACCAGAAGGGCACTCCATAAATATTTCTGTGCAGTCAATGATTGACACTAAGTCAGGGTAAAATTCCTTGAAAACAGCTGGCATATAGTATTTGATCTGCTCCTTTGCTGGCCACAAAATACAAACTGGCTCCAACTCTACTCTCATGAACTTTATCCAGGCACGGAATATCACTGAAACGGTGCCCTCGGAAACACGAAATCGATGTGCCAGATCCCTTGCAAATAAGCCCAAGCGTATACGCATAAGAACCATAGTGTATTCTTGCCATTGTGATAGTTTCCTAGGCCTGCCTGGTCTTTCATGGTCAAATTGACTTCTTGCGTGACTTCCATAACTTATGTTGTAAAGTTTAGGTTTCAGTATATTGAAACACAATACCATTGTCTCATAGTTTGCAAATCCAGTATAAAATGAAATATCTCTGTCGCTCGTCTTATAGTTATCAATGTCAAATACAGGATTATGTACTTGCTTATATTTTAATTTCTTTACCTCTGCTTTTAGCTTTTCTACTTCAAGGCGAAGAGTTTCCTTTTCAGTCGGATATTCTGCACTCTCCATCTGGGTTTCGTTTTCTTTCGAGGGAACAGGAGCATCAAATGTTAACACATCAGTAGTTTCTGCCATCTCTGAAAACCCTTCGGTTTGTCCTTGGCTTGTCCTTGTTATAGAGGCATTTACTTCTCCGTCGGCTGCCCTTTCCTTTGATGCAGAAGACAGAAAAACATGTTTTTTTATTTTTCTGCGAATGTTGACTTTTGTCCACGGAAATATCGATGGCAGTTGATTTCTGGCTACTCTTTCCCCTCCAGTGAAGTGCTTGCCACAAATTCTTGTGCTGGAAGAATCACGAAGGTTATCGTTTCGGATTAGTCTAGCATATTCCTTCCGCACTGCTTCATCACTTGGTATAGAATGCACTTTAAGATTTGGTGAATTTCTCCAGTTGTTCGTACAGAGAGGAACACAACAATTCCATTTCAAGACCATTGTCGTATTTATTTTATATCAATCGTTTATAACTTTGAATCAATGAAGCGTTGGCGCGTCCCCCAAAACAGCCCCATACTCCCGTGCGGGATACGAATCCGTACCCAGTCCCTGCAGTTTCTAAAGTGGCTAATAGGGAAAGGGCTCAGGGGGGTGTAGTTCTCCCATTAGGGACCTTACGATCTACGACGACAACCTGAGCGACCAAGTCCTCTAAAATTTCGGCATTTATAGAAACCACGGTCTGTTAGTTACCGTGCTCGATACTTGTGGCTTGTTTCATGACTCCCAAAACGCTCCAGTGCTCCTAAAATGACTGTAGTTTCAGGTGGGTTCAATCTTAAGTCACAGGTTTTTTCATGTGCACTCCACGAGCTGTCGTCGTCCTTAACACGTGAAAATGGTCCGGGTGACGTATGCAGAACAAGGACGGTGTTGAGAATGCTGTGGAGAACGAAAAAATATTCATTCTCCTTTGTTTTGCATCAAGAATTCTTTTGTTTGAAGGACGTCGTCGTTGATCTCAAGGTCCCTGATATCTCTAACGAGGGAGTTGGCCACCAATATTATTAGGGCTAGATTGAAAAGCTGCTCGTTACCTTACGTACCTAATACTACAGTGCGTTTGCCTTTATTATGCAAATCAAAATTTGTTATAACTTTGAATAGAGTATGCCTGTTTCAAACTTGTTACTAGACATGATCACTGCACGATCGTACGTAAATGTGATGAGCAAAAATATTGGAATGTCAGAAAAAAACAAATTTAAGTCATCGTTTTGTAAAATAGGATAAGAGACTGGCGTTCACTTTGATTATGCAACATGTTCATATTGTCGATATTTACATGTAAAGGCTTATAAAATACAACAAATCGCTTCAAAATACTTTATTAGGAAAACAAACAAGCCAAGAACATCATGTGAAACACACTAATACATTTTGAAAATAACGTTTTAAGTGAACACAATGAAGTATTATCGCATTATGCAGAAACATGACAGCCATTATTTTTGAGGATCTTAACAAGGTGTTAGTCAACTGACGAGGTGAGATCTGATATTTCAGAGGGTGTTATTGATACTGAAACTTCTTGAATAGCAGTCCAAAAGTCTTTCAAGTTTGTAAACTGCCTTCCGTTGCAATATACTCTCCTCTTGATGATGGCCCACAAGTTCTCCATGGGATTTAAATCTGGGCTATTTGGCGGCCATGCCATGACCCTCTCGTCTTTAAAACCAGCATTTTTAAGCCAGTTAGACGTATACTCCGACCTATGTGCGGGGACATTATCCTGCTGAAATATCATGGTTCTCCACCGAGACAGTGGCTGGTCCTCCAACCAAGGAATGAGGTATTTGTTAAGGAACTCACAGTAGGATGTTGAATTTTTATCCCCGGCTCGACCTTGAAAGGTCCAATAATGACATCTCCTTTGATCCCGGCCCAAAACATTACCCCTCCGCCGCCTTGCTGACGACGGATCCTAACTCCTGGTTGATGACCGTTCAGTATCCAACCAGACGCCCAATCGAGGGTTGCACGACACTCATCCGTGAATATTACGTTCTTGAAATCTGTCTTCATATACCCGAGAGCCCATTCTACCCTTTTGGTTTTGTGATGTTTGCTCAAGGGAGGTTGTTTTTGTGGTTTCAGTACTTTGCCAAGGGTCTTCAAGGTTTCGCACCGGGCTGTTTTACCCATTTTGGGGACGCCAGCAGCATCAAAAATTGCTTTACTTGTTGCATGGGGGTGTCTTGGCCATCTCAATCTTCAGCTTGCGAATATCCCTTGACGATAGCGTCCTCAAATGGGATCTCTTTGGTGTTTTCCTCCCTGTCTTACCAGAATACACATATTTCTTGATAGTGCGATGGTCACGATTCATTTTTTTGGCTATTTCCAGCGTGGACATGCCATTGCCTAGCATAGAAGTGATTTTAACTCGATCAACATCGGCAAGACCGACTTTATTGCCCATGTTTGCTGAACAATGTCACCTTGCACAATGAAGCCGGAAATCCTCTACGCGGCTGCACATGATTTCTCAAGCATATCGTTGTTAACAAAATTCCGATTTTGGCTATAGTAATTTAACCGGACTATAGATGACTTCCTCTACCAAACATATATTTATATCACATATATTGACATTCATTCCTCAAATAGTGATTTGCGTAATCGAGATGAAGTCAATGTCCGGAAATACTATTTCACATATTTCTTTAACTATCAGAGATTTTTGCATGAGGTCAGTGGACTTCACCCCCTTGTCCTACATTGTTATGAATTGGCACCTCCTAAAAACAAAAAAAAACATCTGCAGCTGTCAACGAGACCAACATTTCGTTTTTCTTCCTTTCGGTACACATTTCCACATCCACGAAATTTAAAAAAAGCGAAAGAAGAGAATTAAAACATAGAAGAAAGGTTCTATCAAATAAAAGTTGTAAAATCTTGTCATTCAATGTTAAAATCTAACAGTGACTGACTAACTCGGCAATATCGAACAAAATGACTGCGCATTACAGTTATTCAGTTCGGTAGTGCTCTGAGGTTGGGCGCTAGCGCGGGCACGGAACTGGGACTGAGTGTGTTCAGTAGGAGGTGGCAAGAGGTTTCACTGTGAGGCAAGTGAGTGTTCATCCAAGAAAAGGTTGAGAACCATTGATATAAACTAACCCAGTACAAATATTTTACTAGGTCAGTTTCACCTTAACTACATCGTACAAAAGTTATAGTTAAAGGTCTCTTCCTTATGTGTTACAACGCTCCAAGACAAACTGACAAGAACGAGCTCTTTCTGTACGATCAAAGTCGAACATTCACGATTTCTATAAATTCTGGTTTCAGAGATGCCCCACCGACGAGGAAGCCATCCACATCAGCCTTGGAAGCCAGTTCGCGGCAATTTTTGGCGTTCACTGAACCTGAAAATGATAATTTCGAAAGTATTTCTGAGAAATTAAATCTTCAAATGCAAATGGAAGGCTTTGAGTCAGGGAAGAGCTGCGACCCCAACATGCCACATTATATGAACAAATGCCAATCTTCCTGGATATTCCATAATTAAACTTTACTAAAAGACTAAAGGATTACCACTGAAAAAAATTGTTGACCAACTTCAAAAGAACAATCCCATAAAGAATTGACTTGTGCCCGGGTAGCCAGTTGTAAAATACTTCGAACACATATGCAAGCGATGAAAATAACTACATGAGCGGACATCGCTCTCGTAGGGATAAGTGACCCCAGTAACCTAAAACCCAGCTCTACCAGTAAACCAAGGACATCAATTCCCAATTTTTTCTCGTGACCTCCCTCAAGAATCAGTGACCCAGGTCGCCAATGTTAGGTTTTGGGCAGATTATAGGATAATTTTACAGTTAGGAATTAGGGTTGACGTTAAAGTTAAAGTTGGGTTTAGGTACAGAGTTAAAGTTAGACCTAGGGTAGACTTGGATCAGGATACTAAATTATCAGTTTCCTACAGGGGTTATTAACTCCCTGAAAGATCATTCATCACTAGGGATGAATGGACTGGTGGGCGTTAATTTCTGACGTCACTTATCCTTATGACACCGGCACATCTCTAGCAGTTATCGTTATGTTGAAGGCTTAAAACAAATAGCAGCATCCAAGTGTGTTACCTCCATAAATAATCCTCAAAGAACTCGCAACTTCTGCAGACACGTTGTCCTTTATCCACTTTCGCAGTTGTTCATGAACTTCTTGTGCTTGCTCAGGGGTTGCAGTTTTCCCAGTGCCAATGGCCCAAACAGGTTCATATGCGATAACCACCTTACTCCAATCACTCACATTATCTGAAATCACACAACCTAATTTTCATGTAAACATTAATCACACTTCAAACACAAATAGGTTTCTTGAAGGCTACAAATTACTAGTTGTCTCCACCAAGGACATCATTTTATTTAATAAAACATTGATAAAATGAGATTACCACAGAGTGGAGCTGGACTTTGTTTTTTGTTTTTCAGAAAACAGGTCATTGAATATCCCATTTAGTCTTAAATATGGATGAGCAGCTTCATGTGTTCGCCTTTTTTATTTGGTATGTTTTTAGTAAAACAAAATAGATAAACAGCTCAAATGGACACACGAGTTGCAGGGAGAATTAAGTTCTTTTCTCTGGAATACTTTTAAAAATGTTTTGTGTTGAGGGTAAACTCACCAAGCTGCTTGCATTTGGCATGGCTGGCACAGAACAGGAGGTTTGAAAAAACAATGGGGGAGAATCTTCAGGTAATGTTTTCTTATAATGGGATTTTTTAGTCAAAACGAAAGGATAAATAAATTGTTAACTTTGTCAAAAGTTGTTGTCATTGTACTTGAATGCTTAAAGTCCATAATAATAAATCTAGAATGATGAGATATACATACAAGGCAGTGTTATGTCCTTCACAGCATCATTGGTTTCTTGTTAATACATAACAATCACTGGTCCTCAGAGGGTGTAAAAACGAGGTATACAAATTGTATCCTAACAGCGATTAACCCAGATGAAGTCAGCAGATCGGAGTGTTGAAAAGTTGGGTTATGAGCATTAACTTTTCATGTTATGTTCAAAATTTTTAAGCCAAAGTAGCATCAAACTATGTCTTGTCAATATTTCCAAATCTGTTTTATATTGAGGTATCCTGTTCAGACAGTGCTTCCAAAGAACCAGATTGAATTTACCAAACAAGAGCCCACTGTTATCAGGGACATGGCCATAGGATTTGACAACACTTGTTTTGTTTAAATATGGCAGAGGCAAATGTAACTGCAGCATGCTGAAGTATAATGGTGACACATGTTCCCATTACATGTTAATATTTGCACCAGTGAAGGAGTGCCACTTGTCAGGGTGATTTTGTCCAAAACAACCAAAACATAAATGGCTACATCCCTGTTTATCTTGTACATCCCTGTTTATCTTGTACATCCCCTGTGATCATAGCTGCAATTACTGAACCACACAGTACCTGCTATGCCTTTAGTCTGTCTAAACACAACTTCTGTTGTACAACCAGCTTCTCTTTCTGACAACAACTCTCCCACACAGGCTATCACACCAATTCCTGTGCTCAAAACATGCTCCACTTTTTCACCAATTAACTGGAAAAAAAGTTAATATAAATACCAGTTGTTGGGCAAAAAAAGATGACAGGAAGCCCTCAGTTTATGGTCCAGTTACCACCTTATAGTTACTTTGGCTATAGGCCTAATACCTGTTCACTCTCACCAAATTTATGCCTTCTTTCAGAGTGTCCCAGTATGACCCACTCACAG
Organism: Heliopora coerulea; assembly: GCA_030142905.1. Classification (NCBI taxonomy): domain Eukaryota; kingdom Metazoa; phylum Cnidaria; class Anthozoa; order Scleralcyonacea; family Helioporidae; genus Heliopora; species Heliopora coerulea. The sequence goes on along the minus strand of JASJOG010000043.1, from coordinate 498,716 downwards.
CCCAGGTCTTTAACCATCTCTGCACTGGAAATAAAAACCAGTGCTTCAGTTAGGAGTGTCAGTATTAGAAATATCTTGTAATAACAATGTAATTATAATAGTATGCTTATTTTCCAACAAAAAGATGTTTATATATGATGGTGAGTTTCCACTATGTTCCCACACCAACTACCAAAGTTTTAAAATTTAGTTAAACTTATAGATCTGCAACTAATGAACACTAGTTAGAAAAAAAAATAGCACAAAAAAATATTATTAAATTTCCACTGATGATGTCATGAAGCACTGACTGCTGGGAAATTTGGCCAGATAAGAAAGACTATTTTGCTGTCTGAAATTTTACACACAGACTAGTAATTCAAATTTTAAAGTAAAACAGTTATAGTTGGCAAACAACTATATTGCAGCAACTTTACCACAGCACAGTTTAGAATTATAATAAAATAAAATAATCAGTAATAATCAGAGATCCTGCACTGAGCTAAATGTCTTCAAAGAACCATATTCACCATTTTGAAAATACTGACCCCAATAACTGAGTTATCAGCCATGTATGGTAGTTATTGCTAGTGACTGAGTATTTTGACTTGTCACAGGTAGCTGCTGTTACAGTCAAACCTCTGCAGGGTTCATTAATTTTACACCAAATTTTGGAAAGTTGTTTGTGCCTGAATTAGTCCTTATGTTGCAAATAGTATCAATTGAACTACAAGAATGTGTACAAAACAGACATTTACCGCAAATGTCAACAGGGAAATCCCTGATGGTCTACAGAAGTCATCGATCTACTTCTTCATCTGTTCCTCCAAATGCCATAGTTGTCCCTGCTTTCAAAATTTCATTCATTGATACCGCTGATGCAAATGTAACTGTACATGGATAGAATATTCACCTTATTTCTCCAGTAAAAGCTCCTTTAGCTACTTTGTAGCAATTTTGAGCAGAGACAGCCACGTTTTTGGTCACATCATCTCTGACTTGTTTTATGTACAAGGATGGTGGTGCCACCACAACCTCTGAAAAACAGTTTTCAAACAAACAGTTGAATATCACCCGCAGTTCTCTATTCTTTGTGTCTGCGAGGTAAGATTAAGGACATTAGTGAATTTAAAAATTATATTTTACCAACGGCAGCCGTGTCTTTCACCCCCTCGTTCAAAAACTTTACTATCTCGGAAATGCTTTCGCTGTTCCCATTCATCTTCCAGTTGCCGCCAACAAAAAACTTTCGACTTGAAGCCATGGTTGTCTGTTGAATAGAACCACAACAGATGAATTAATGAGACAGTTTGTTAACAGAAAACTTGCACGGTCAATATAACGATTTGTCAAACCACTGTTCTATCCAGGGATCCATAGGGCAGCTTTGGGACAGCAGGGAACCATGAAAAAATTCAAGGAACGAAATTTCCTGGACAGCAATCGAGAACATGCCCAACATGCAGTTCGCTCGGCAATAGGATTCTCTTACTGTGAAACCTGCTTTGGTTGGCACTTAGTTTACTTTTTGTTCCCAACGATGATTAAGCTTCGCTTAAATTCGAGTTACATGTTGAAACTACGCTGATTTTTTTCGTTAAATTTCCAGACAATTCGAGCGCCCGACGATCCTCTACGAAATTAGTCCGATGGTTCATGGGTGCTTCTGGTGAATGTTATTGTTGGATAACATTAAACAACATGGCGGCAATTTTGTTTGGACTTAAAAATAATATTTATCGTTTTTCTGAATGTTTTTATCAACCAGTGCAAAGTACCTTCTTTACTTCTAAGTTTACTTTTATTCCACATTATCGCACCATTGCATTTAGCGTACCAGGTAAGCTCAGTGTTCTTGATTTCCGTTGTTCTTGGTGTTCAACTGACACGGTGGCTTACCAACCGCAACATCTTGCAATAACTGACGCATTTATCTTTTCTTGGCGCGGTATTACTTTAGTATGTGGCAAATATCACTATGTGAAAAAGAAGAGAAGGTTAAGGAGGGAAAGGAGAGAGCTTATGGAAGCTCGTTTGGAGGTAACGTACAAAACAAGGGAATGTCTCAATGTGAAGTGTACATCAACAGTGGATTGGAAGTTTCTTTACAGAATGGTATCTTTTGACAGAAAATGGATCCTGAAGACCGACCAACAGGTTGTTTGTTGTGTCCAAAGCGGGGAGATATCGAAATAGACTATAAAGTAAGCACGACTGTCAGCTTAAGTTTCTATTATTGTCTGTACATTAACACTAAAACTATTTGAAAACTTTCTGTTTTTTAGAATATTAGATTACTATCACAGTTTGTGTCACCTCACACAGGCAGAATATATGGTAAAGAAGCGACAGGTAAATCGTGAATGTAAACCCACCTCAAAACCATCATGCACTTTAATCCTGTTACATTGTTCTGGGACAAGAATGCAGTACCCTTGCCCATAGTATCCTCTTGAAGGAGAAAATGCAGGTGTTACACTTCTACTGTATCTTCTTGTTGAAGGACTGTGCACATTTAAGCAAAATGAAATAAAGAAAGCTATAAGAAGGTCTAGATCATTGGGTATGTACAGCTTGATGTGAATGAAATTTCTAATACTGTACAAAGTTTTAATGTAGGTGCAGTGTTGTTATGGTAACTGTTCACATTTTGAAAAGTGTTTCTGAAGGTTTATCGACCTTAAAATAGCAGCCTTTTGCACATGCTATTGTGGCTGACCTTATTACATTTGACAATGTCTACAACTCTATTAATAATTAATGATTATGGTAGTAATAATTAGTTCATATTTACTTTCAAACTAAATTGAACTGAAAAGTAGCTATAAAGAAAAGAAAAAAAACTTGAGGTTGTGTATTACTGCCAAGAAGTTCCCTGCTCCAGTGAATACCTAATATTTATTACTTTAATTATTTAGGAATTCAAACTCAGATAACTTTCTTTCATTGTTGTTACACATTTTTAAAAATGTCTTTCTTGCTGTATAAACAATTTATGCTTTTCCATCTTTTTACAGGGTATATGCCATATACAATGAAATACCTTTCTTTTCATCGGGATCCAAAGTTATTTTAAAATTGTGTCCTTTTGTATAAATTCAAAGAATACCTTTCTCTACCTAGTAGTGTCAAATCACGATACACTGCATGGAGATCTTCTGTGATGACCAGTTGACCACTCCTTGCAATAGCAAAGTTACTCATATTTCTTGTGAAGGTGATAGAATTCAGAATTCTAAATGTTACAGGATGACTTATTTGGTGCATCAGTATTTCCTGGCTACCTGACATTGATTCACGTAATGGCCAGGAGTGGGCAATGTTTACAGATTAATTCCAATGAGCAAACTGCACACATTTTTCACACATAAACATCTGGGTTTCATTTCTTTCATGTACCAATACACTTCAATAACCAATAAAGTTTAACCCATTCCTGCTGACATTGGCAACAGTCTGCCCCACCCATGTGCTAAATATAATATTGAAGCACTAGCCAAATCAAAATAATGAAGGCCATCCAAGGCAGGAATGGGGAATAAAATCAATCAGGTTTATGACAATATGGGTAACAAGTTAATTGAAAAATATGGGAAATTCGTCATGTTTAGAGTATTTGTCTGAACATGATAATTATAGCATGATGTACATTGTACCTGATGTCTGGAAATCCTTAGTCTTCTGTACAGCATTGTTTGTGGTGTATTTAACTATAGTTTCACTAAATTGCATTCATACTGTAATTTATATTACAAAAGTTATGTGTAGTTGTTTCAAGGTACAATAACTTCAGAAGTAAATTAGTTACAACAAATTTAACTTATCAGCATTCTTAGTATGATGGTGACAACTGTGAATGACTTTGGGTTTCATTATCATCCACATTTTCAACAGGTTCATGTTTTACCCTTGTCTTTCTTTTTCCCAATCTGTTATCAAATGTAGTTGTATGTTTACTTGAGAAACTGTTTGATTGGGTTGTGGATATGTGCTTGGCTACCACAACAACCTTTTCCTTCTTTTTTGCATCCTCAATGAGTGGTTCATCAAAACTCATCAAGTCTTTTTCATCTTCTGCTTCATCAACAATTATCAAGTCTTGTTGCCCTAGTAAGATACAGAACTCTTTCACATTCAGTATACAAGTTTTCAGCTGATAAAGTTTTATACCAACAGAGTACCTCTGGGACAGCAGAACACAAAAGGGAGGGATTTTGTTAGTCTTCATGGCATATGCTGTACACTTGCACACAAACATATATGCTTATTTTTCAAACCTAGCTGTCTACTTTAAATGGAATCAGAAGCTAGATCTGTTAAGCCAACCTTAAAATGCTTTGAAAAGAAATAACCCTAACTAGGCCTAAATTATAGGCCTTGCAGAACTAAAGTCATATTTATAATATCCATCAATTAAGAAAACAGGAAAGGAATTGCTGCCTAGTCAGTATTTGGACACATATTTGTCCTAATTATAAAGTTTCCCTTTAATTCGCTCCACTGGAATGGTGTCTATCTCAAAAACAGTCAGTAAACATGAACATGTAAGTGTATTTGTACCATAAGTAATATACAGGTGCATGTCCAAATTGTACAGGACTTACTATGGTTTGCTTTTGGATACCATAGAAATGCCACAGAATTTGGATACTTATGTTGTGTATTGCTGGTATACAATTACATCTGGATTTTTTCATGGAACAAGAAATAGGAAATGATTGTCACCTCTGGTCCGCTTGTCTTGTAATGTTCTTTCTAGTTCTTCTTTTAAGTCTTTAACTTGGTGAGAAACAGCCAACAGCTGTGACTCACTGGAATGGACTGTTTCAGCCAAACCCTAGAATTACCAAAATTGGGTGCTGTACATGTTTATAAACTTTAGACATGTCACAGTTGAATATAACAGATGTTCAATGTTAACATCACTAACTTGTTTCAGCCAATATTTTTTTTAAAAAGGTTATGGAATATTTTGTTAGTTGCAGTTTGAGACATTTTTGAATTTGTAGGGTATTTATCTTGCACGATGGTGAATAAAAACTCCAATCTCAAAGTCATTTAAGAAACTATTAAAAATACAAACTCATGTCTTAAATACTGTGTGAACAAAAGGACTAAATTTGCCAATTCGAATCTTTATGACAAGGCTTGAATTAATAAGAAAATCTTACATGCACAGCATGCACCTAATTTTTTAACTACCTGCACCACCAATTATTTATGTGCACAGACATGTGCTAAAAAATTCTTGAAACACAATTTCACTTCTTTTCAATAATGATTTGGTATACTTGAAGTTTTCGAGTTAGACTTCTCAGAAAGTAGGCCCACTTGATGATTATGGCGAAAAGATGGGTGTAAGATTGTACAGTGGATTGGAATCGTTCATGATTGAATTATCAGCTAAATAATATTGATATGCTATTTGCTACAAACTACTACTATGTCCCATGTCCAATCGTTACTCTGAAGCTAAGGTAATGATGTTGATTATGAAGTGCAGCCCATGCAGTCACTGTGTGAAAATTTCTACGTGCACGCAGTGCATGTAAGTGACAAAAGTTACATGCACATCTCGAATTTTACGTGCATTCGTGCATGTGTGCATGCAGTATTTCAAGCCTTGTATGAGGTACAAGTACACAATGGTTGACATGGCTTTTATGGAAGAAAAGAGATCTATGAATAATTATACTGCATATCCCTAAAGTAAGATTGGGGGTTGGGTTGGAAACAACTACCACATTCATGTAACTGAAACTCATTAACAATAAGGAAACACAAGAAATCACTACCAGAACTATGCTTGTAAATTAATGTAAACCTATCTTGGATTAAATTTGATAAACTTTCTTGATTTCCTCCAGAAATACCTGGTCATTTGAGGAGATATATCATACATTCATGAGAGTATAACATCCATCTCCAAACTCTGTTTCACCACATTCTTCAAAGATGCTTTTTGGTATTTGTGTATCAGATAAAGAGCTCCTTGCACAAGGGATATTACACAGAATCATTTCAATGCTCAAGGATTTAAATTCAAATAACAATCTAAGCTGTGTAATACTCCTCATTCATTAAGCAATTATCCAAATGCTACCAAGATAAAGTTTTTCTTACTTTTAGTTTCCCCAACATGCTCATGTACATTGATCGAGCGTACTCTACTTGCTGCAACTGTCCTACATTGTCAAGAAATTCATCCCTATAAAGCAAAACAAGTCAGATATACATCCAAAATAGCACCAATTTTGCTATCTCTAAAGTTGGCTATCAGGACAAATGATTCATTCATTTGAACACTCACAAGAGTTTAAAGCATGTATTGCATGAATAAATGCTAACTAGAAATTGTGCTCTTTAGGTATAAATGCCATTAGCAGAGTGAAGAATCACATGCCATAATTATGTGTATTGTATGAATGGGTCATTGGGATGTTGATAAAACAGTAAAATGATCACCAATAATGCTTAATGCATTTTTAGAGTATGAAGATAGCAATGCTATTTAATTTCTTAACTTTTCCATACCATCAGATGCTGTTGGCTCTATTATGATAGCATCATTCATGGAAGCTGTTGGGAATTGGCTTTGTCATTGTGTTTTCCTGAATTATTGATTTTGCACAGAATTGTGACTAATTAATTGTCCAACACTATGACAATTTTGTTTGGACTTCTATATTTTGATAGTGTAATTAATTATTTTAATTATCAATTAGATTTTAAATGATCTCTGGACAAAAATGGGAAGTAACTATTATCAATATAATTTAATACCAAAATCTCATATCCCTCATGTCAACAAATGTTCCATGGAAATGCCATTGTTGGAACCCAACACAAATGCTGCTTTCTGGATGTGCTTCATTGGAAAAAAAGTAATTTTCAATTGGTTGAACTTACCGAAATGAGCCAATAATGTTTTGATATTGCTTTGATGTAGATCGTGTTGGTTCTATGCTTTGTTTATATTCAGTTTGTGCTGTATTTCCTAGATTTACAATAGCTACAGGAACTCCACTAAAAGCCCTAGTAAAATTGAAATGTACACAACAGTAAACATATACACTGTTCATGAGGGGATGGATAATGGAACTTTGTGTGCATAAGTGTGTCTAAATTGCACCTTAATGGACAAGTTAAACTCAGTTTGTACTGACCCTCTACTGGGTTAATGCAATAACCACTGAAATTCTAGTTGTTCAGCAAGGGCTGAAATTAACTTTTTAAAGAGGTTGCCCTTTGAGCAGCCATCTTTTCAGATCTAGGCATTCAAAATGAAATGTAGTTACCAAGTTTGGGTGTCATTGCTCAGTGGTAAAACACAAAACAAGATGGAGAACATGAACATTCAGAGCAGTGTGTATGAATCATTTAATAACAAATGGACTGGTTGTATAATTGTGAGATTATGATTTTTGGGTATTAATATTAGTTCTCTAAGTGGTTGGCAGCTTGAAATATGGTTGTTGAATGAGCAACCACCTTCTTCACTGTGGTTGTCTTTGTTAAGTTCTAGTTGTTTCTGATGAATGGAAAACTGTAAATTTTGGACCCTGTTCAACCCTGGTTGACATGAAAATTTTTAAAGTTTTTGTTTTATCAAGCCTCACTCACCTATTGTCATGCAGGCAATAACAGGCAGAGTATTGAAATGTGTGAGTGGACATGTTAGGAACATGACTTGATGTAAAGATGGAGAAAATAAAATCTTGAGGAAAACAGAAATGTATAAGTTAGTTACAATGAAACAACTATCCAATCCACTTGAATTTCCTTTTTCTGCTACTTTCCAATCTTATAGCTGTCTTCCTCTTCACTCCTTTGTTATTCTTTTTGCCCACTTTCACCAACTCTCTCTACCTCTTTTTTCTCCCCATTCCCCCTTCCCCTCAATGTTTTGCCCTATCTCTGTCTAATCTCTACCTCCCTGTTTCCCTCTTTCTCCTCCTCTCTTTCTCTTGCTCTCAGTCCCTCTCCCTCTCTCTCCCTCTTAGATGTTTGCTTAGACATAGTAAACTGTCTTTAGCTTGACCTAAAGCCTGCCCTGAGTGTCTAGAAAAACGTTTTGTATATTCTAGATCTAGATTCTGGAATGATTTGCCTGAAAATGTAAAGTGCAGTGAAAACCCTGGCAAGTTTAAGAAGTAGCCTTATCATTTGCTTTTCAATAATTTTTTAAATCATAGTGCACATAATTACTTCTGCTTTCTTGTAAAGCAGTTTAACAACTGAAAGAGAATCTGAATTTAAATAAAGATCTCTCTCTCTCTTCCTCTCTCTCTCCCTTTCTCTGCCCCTCTCTTTCTCTGATACTCAGTCCCTCTCATCTCCCTCTCCTCTCTCTTTCCCTTCATGTCTCTCTCTCTATTTTCCATTCTCACCCTTCCCCCACCTATCTCTCTTCCCTTTCCCTGTCATTCCCACCCTCTCCTACATACTTTGAGGTGAATAAATGTTCAACTGCTGCAATAGATTTTTGTGGACTGCCTTTTCTCGCATGGATACACGTAGTCTTGAATTTCTTCGGAACTTAAACCAGCCCAAAGTAACCTGAAAGAAACAGTGGCATTACAGGTAGTTAGATCTCATGACTCCTAAAGTCTAATTGCATGACACAAAATTAGAGCATACTGACAACCAAATGACTAACCCACTACCCATGCATTTTTTATTCTTTTGGTAAATAATGCTTGATAAAATGATAGAAGCCATAAAACCTTTTTCCTGTGAAATGTCTGAAATAAAGCTTGAAGAATTGGGGATACACAAGAAAATTACATTACAGTACCAAACTTTCAACCAATTTAGTATTGCTGTTTTTTTGTCCAGTTTCAAGTCATGTAATGGCTATATTAATTTTCTCCACTCTGTAGCTGTATTTATCAGAGCTTAGTTCCTGATAGAGTAAGGGAATAAAAACATATTACTGCCTAAGAGTTACCATAAAGTGTAAAATAGACCATGAACAGTAAAACTAAATTGGTCTATAACATTTAAAATATAAATCAAGTTTAGCAATTTACTTGTCACTGAACTCAACCAAAAACTTGAAATTGTGTCCTCACAAATACTTTGTATAAGTGATGTTCTTCTGGGAAGCTTGCATCATTTGTTTTTAGCACTGGACCATGCCTTTTTTAAATTTTAAAATCGTACATTGCATGTGAATGGCGTTTGACTTTTTCATTTTATTCTTGGAATGAGTTGCACCCCCATAAAAGGAATAAGCAATTGCAAAAAATGTTTGGCTTGTACACTGTCATACTTATGTTTGTACAGTTGAAGTTGACCAGTACAAGATTTAACCTGCTTCTTATCTCCAAGTATGCTGTCAAGTTTTTCTACATGAATTCTTCCAACCCCATCATAAAAGCTGCAAGTATAAAGGATGTACTTAATTATTATCACATCAGAATGTTCAGGTTATTTGTTTAAAGAAATAGCTTTACTTATGGTGAATAACCTTAACAGTTATGTCTAAACTGTTCAACCTAGAGGTCAGTGAGGGCCACTCCTTAGGGTCTAATGTTACTAACAGGAGGAAACTGGAGTGTCTGGGGTTCAGTGTCTCATAGAATCAAACTGTGAAATGTTAGTATCACTTAGAATTAAGGTAAACATTTTTACACAGTGTGCAAACTCTAGTTAGCAAGCCTGGCATTTTTAGTAGCACTATTTGAGTCTATGTTACCAAATGGATTAAGCATCTCATTCACAATCACATTTGCATAGAAATTTTAAATTATCCATGGAATTCCTTCAAGTATGAGCTCTATTCAGTGTTTCCAATACCTTTAACAATTTATTATACTTCTGTAAAAAAGTATCCATTCTGCATACCTGAAAACCCCTCCACAAACCAAAAGTTCTTGCACAGCTACAATTTCAAGCACAGGGATTAACTAATGCAATCACAGGCACTGGAACTGAGCTAAACATAATCTTATACAGGACTTAAGTCATGTTTAAAATAGGTCACCTTCTCCTTGCAATATATTGACAGAATTAATGGCAGCGTTATCAAAGAATACTTCAGAATCAGGCTATTTACTTCATCTGGAATCTCTATATGTAATATTATTTTTGAGTTCCTGAATACATTAAAGTGAGGATGTCATCAGTTGATGAACACACATCTTGCAGTCTGCATAATTCAAAAGTAATCTCAAAATTAACTTTGACATTTCGTTATCAACTTTCTGGGTGGGTTTAGCTCACAAGGATATCGCAAGCACATCCTAAAGCATGAAAAATCAAAGTTCAGCCACTAGAAGTCATATTGGCTTCCGGTCTTGTAACTAACTAGACTTTACAAATGACGTAATTCTATTCGAGCGGGACTTCCAACCCAAACTTGGCCCAAGTTAAATTTTCAATCTTTTTCGTCGTGGTGCAACAAGAAGTCTAGGATGTACGAGAATACAATGTTGCATTAGTTATATCAGCTGTCTTTTTATAGGGTCAGAAAGTCTTACCAAAAATACGCTGGTGTTTGACAGAGATATCTTGTGAGTCGCTCACTGTATTGGTTGTTCTGTCTGATATTTCTCCAAACAGGAATCCTTCCTTTGGTAAAAAGAAATTTTAGATAGAACAACTACAGTATCTCCACCATGAACTTCACAACAAAGCACTTACAATATCCCCTTTGCTGTTTGCAAGCTCAATAAACAGAGAAGCGAATACACAACCAGAAATTCGAACCTCCATTATGGGATGCGTTACATGAAGTACCCAACCTAATAATATAATACTGCTGACAACTAGCTTCTTTGTTACGCTCTGTGACTATGATATAGGAAAATAGCTGAGGTAGCAAAAAAATTTATTACTACCCAAGTATATGGCTAAAATGTTGCACATCGACTTTTCTTTAATACTTTCAGCTCTGGCAGGATCTTGAATATTATGTTCTGGTTAATGCTAGATGATTTAGTCAGGGACAGCAGTTAAAAATTTCATGTGGAGGGGGCTGGTGATACAAAGACAGCTTTTTGCATGTTTCTCCAGAAAATTTCAAAACAAATGTTTGGAAAAGTAGTTGTTTCAACGTTATTTGGGGAAAAAGCGAGGGAGCTGTAGCCCTCCAGCTCAACCTGGCTCTGCCATCCCTGTTAGTTCAAGAGAGTGATATGTCCAAGCCCCAAAGGTTTAAAACCAATCTCAATTTTCAGCAATTTTAGCAACTTTAGAAAAATAGATTCAGATGAAGAGGGTATAACATTGTCTTCACACTATTTAAGCCAGCTTACAGAAACATTTTCCCATGCTTGGAATATTGTGATATGTCAAAGTCAGGTCAGGGTCAAACATAAAGGTCATTCAATGTCACTGCAAGGAAGAACCAATATTTGGAATATGTTTGGCATGAAAACACTTTTTCAAAGACCACCTAAAGTATTACTGAAATCACTATAGCAGGAAATTGTTGATTTGCCATACAACTTCGGAGGTTAGTTTGAAAGAAAACTTGTTATTTGTTATACAAGTAGAACAAGGTGTAAATAATTTTTTTCATAAACAAATGCCAATGTCTGGTCTTCAAGATCACATAATGACTCAAGTTAACAAAAAAGCTGTAAGATATGCCAGTCTGTCCAGAAGAACATTCTGCAACTGTCAGATTAATAGCCAAAAAATAAAAAATGTGTGCATAAATTTACCTGTTGTCAGCAAACACTCAAACATTTTGTTTGTTAAGTTCCCACAACATCCATCGTCATGCAGTGCATTAAATTTTAGTCATGTAGTATGTTCCAAGCAACTGTTGACATTAGATCCTACATTGGAAATTTACCATTTTCCTGATTTCAATAATATTCTGTTTTTCTCATAGCATCCCATTTGGAAGGAGAGTGCTGTTATCTCAAGAATTTATATCAATGTGCTGGGAATAAGTCAGAAAGTGTGCACATTTGTATGCTCCAACTCTCACATGCTCTCTCCTTCAGTGTTGGGCTGTTCAATCATTGTTAGCATATGCACAGGCAAAAAGGTTTTGGGTGATTCAGAGTACCTGATAACCACTTCTGCCTGTGCACTTATTTTGGACATTATAAATACATTTCCAAGCAACTTTTTTACACTTAATTTCTTTTTAAGCCAATTGCTCACATCAAGTTTTAATCTGCTAAATTCTATTCTTTTCCACAACTTTAAATTACCTAAGTAAAGCATCGCTAAGATTACATCCAAACAGTTCTCTTGGATTTTAACATCTTGTCCATTTATGAGCTCAACATTTAGAGTGCATCTTTTTTTCTGATATTTATTACGACGTGAAGAAAATAAATGCTTACAATAGTAGTGTATAAGCTCTCTTGGTAACGCGAACTACGCCCAACGGCTGTCGTCGGCTGGTACATGGACCTGCAAACTATGAGGATAAGTGTTAGGCAAGCACAATTTTATAGTATCTTGTGACGATGAACCTTTAGCCAGCTTTTCGTCTGGTAGATCAGCTTCGTACCCACTCGCAAATATAACTTATCTTTCTTTCGGAAACATAGGCAGTGATAGCCGTCGCCAGTATATGGTATACCCCAAACACAAGATCCATTCCTAGTTGTACTTGGTCGATATGAGACCAGGGATTCATCAATCGCCGCACCAATTTTAAAACATAATGAAGAATAACGTTTGTCAGCACGGCAAGAGCTGCTACAGTGAGTCCTGAAATCAGACGATAGCCGTAGTAAAGAAGAGGACTCTCTTCGTAAAATAGTCTTTCTTTGTATTGTAAGTATAAATCTTCTCCAAACCAATTTGAAAACGTCGCCATCACATCTGCTATGCCCGTGTTTACATCGGGCCCAATGTCGTATGCCTGTTCTAGTGATCCCTAAAGGTTCCTCCTTATCCCTCGTCCCATTTAACCTTTAACAATATTTCATAGAGAGATATTTTGGTCAATGGGTATTTTTCATTTTGACCAGTGCTTGTGAAAACGAAACGTTTTCCTCAACATTGATCCGTTTTCTGTTATTAAACCTGATCAGGAGCTCTGGTAATATCCCTGTCAATGAGTCTAAAAAAGTTCTTAACACATCATACTTGCATAATGCACATGTAACGGTAACTATTATCTCAATTCAACGCTTTTCAGTCAACATGAAAAAAGCATGATGATTGTGTTGCAACTGATGTGAATTTTCATAGTAATTATAAAATACAGTATATGATTTGATGGTTCTTATGGGACATATAATTGGGACCCAGGCTGCATCAGAATCATAACTTCAAATATAACTTCAAAGTTATATTTGTTATAATATATCGCAGAGACCATAAATAAAACTGGAAGTGGTATAGAACCCTATAGAACCTTAATTTCAGTCATAAGCGAGTAATCAGCCAGGCGCCGCTCTCCTGGGCTAGTTAGACCGTAATTACACCGCGCTGTGGATAAAATACTGGCACTAGGACGTTTTCCGTCCCACTGACCGTAATGTTATTGGTAATAACGGCATGAGTACCCATTATTGCCAATTTTGTGGAGGAAACTTGAGATTTTAGACGATGTTCGCTTACCTTCAACCCCACTAAATATTTTTTACCCTTTTGTGAACAGTGTTATCTCCTGGTGTTGTCTGGACAACTATATGGCCAACGTAAACGAATGCCGAAATTTGTTCCTGAAAATTTGAAGATAAAGACGTTTGCACAACTGAGCGGCACCTTGATAACTTGAAACTGCAACGCTACTGCCATTGCGTGGTACTGAGTTTCAAGATGGGTTCATAGGATATAACTGTCAAGTCGAAATCATTGAACCATTAACGTTCTTACTTTAGTTGGTTTCTAGCCAGAGGTATAACTAAAACTATGTTATATAAATATATTCTACGAATTGCTGAGCGCAACAAGTTTCGCGAAATGTGTTACACAACGCAAAATATCGACAGTTTCCTGTGCAAGACGCGGACAGCTGCTGAACTTCTCCGTGAAATTGCAACAGAAAAAAAGGTGATTGTTTCACGAATCGGACTTTGTTACGCAGTACAATAGTTCGCAAACGCCTTGAATTTAGTTTCACGAAAACATTGTGCTGTTACCGAACCTTTTCTGAGAACATGACAAGCGTAAGTTGAACTGGTTGATTATACATCTTGTGCTGGGACCTTTCGATTTAGGCCTGATAAAAGACTTTAGTCCTTTAAAAAGACCAAATGTGGATTTCTCTCGATCTTATCGTAACCAGCAAAATTTTTGCTTGAAAAGTAGAAGAAGGTGCTATTCCCGGCGTGGAAATATTCCCTTCAACGAAGAGATTAACGAGCCTTGCAATTAATGCTCCTTAACAACGATACAAAAGAACAAAACCCATCGAAAACAACAATAAAGTAAAAAAAAAGGAAAAATGAACAAAAAAATAGACAGAACTGAGCAAGACTCAAACGTTTCCTTATACGTCCTTATTTTCGATGTTCCTGTATATTTACTTTGAAAAACGCCATCGCAATTGAAGGAGTGCCTATAAAACTTGCAAAAATCGTACAAATACTGCCGTTAATTTGCTTATATGTTCTCATTCAGCTCCCCGTCTCCAGACTGGCTAGTAATTGACTGAAAAAAAATTCAGCTTTGTTAACAAGATCTAACGAGAAGATAGAATCTCAAGAGAAGCCGACAGAGGAAGCTATAATAGGGTTTCCATTTTTAATCTTTTAATTGACAAGAGTTCATGGAAGAAAAACCTTAATACTTCCCAAGGGAGAAAGTGCGTTCTGAGCTGCCCCAGTAAGACTGACTTTTCACAAGTTTTTACTTTTAATATACCTAAATAAGAGGGACTAGTCTACGCGAATCCATCTGTGAGAACAGCAAAATAATTGCTATTTCACTTTTCTGATGAAAAGTCAATCCATCGTATATGCAAACTAAACTCAACAGTGCAGTTTGATGCGGTAAACGCTCGTTAAAAATGCAAACAGATTATTGAGTAATCAGAGATAAAAACGTGAGCAGCGTAGGTAGCTACGATCAAACAACAAGCGAAACTCGACATGTTTTATACATCTTGTTTTATCAGCCATGCTTCATCTTTCGCTTGTTATATTGCAAGCACAGTTGGCAAAAGTATTTACAGGCAGACCACTGACTAAATAGACTCATTTGCTTTATTCTATTTTTTTTTCTTTTCGAAATCCAAGAGAAAAAAAACTTACTTTTGCGCGCGGAATAATCACTTTCAGTGGCAGATGTTTCCATGTTTTTTTCCACGAGCTATTTTCTTTCAAGAACTAAATTACAAAGATCACTCACGTGTAGTCACAAATTTGTTTCTAACTTTTACCACTCTCTACCCCCAATTCTAATGCTATTAATCTGAAATTGGCTGCGAAAAACGTCGTTTCACTTTAGTACATGGGAAACAACATTTATTTAAATGAACTGTTTCGCGTTGTTGGCAATCGCCAACGGCAGCACGATCTTGACAGCATCGATTTACGGTGTAACAGCTGTGTCAAGAATAGGAATACGTTCGATCTGTTTCAAGCAGCCAAGTATTTCGATTTGGTAAAACTGTAGCTCGCAGATGCGGCTTTCACAGAGTCGCAAGGTCTGTAAACAAGCCTACAAAAATATAATTTGGACGTTATCTCGGTTTAGACGCGATAATCATTAATGTGGGTAAGTATCAAGGACAAAAACGACAGCAAAAGATGCTCCCTAATTGTTTGGAAGACAGCTGCGCTCAAAGTGATCCTCTCGGCTAGAGAGCCAATGAGAAAGAGTTTGAGAGAGCCGCAGTACTAAGCAAATTGCTTCTCGAGGAAAGGCTGATATTGAAGGTCTGGAATTGTGTAGGGAGTGCATCGGTTTGTAGGTCACGGCAAAAAAGAAAACGGATATTGAGTTGTGTTCTAAATTGTAGAAGAACAAGAAAACGGGCTGGTCAGTGTGTTTTTACTTCATCTTCTTTTTGGGTTCATTTGGTTGTTTATATTGGGATGATTTATTAAACTGAATACATTACAAAGCATTAAGCATTATCAATTTTTCTGTCTTCATGAGTACGTTCATGCAGAGACAGAAATATGCTTGAGTCGCACTATGTCAACCGCTACCACTTTCTCTTTGAGCAAAGTCTTTGACATCAGTTAATATTAAGGCCACTGAGTTTTTTTTAATGGTTTTACAGGTAATGCCAGCTTGGTCTCAGCAGATATCAAAAAGAATAAAGGGAGCAAACAAATTATGAGTATTTGCGGAGGCTGTTTCAGTCACAGCAGTAAAAAAGGCCGATAAGTATTGCACACATGTCAACCTTTACCGACAATGACCGAGACTTTCGAATCGCGCTTTTTACCCTGTTGCTTGCCGTGTTACTGGCTGGATTATGTGGCAATGCAACAGTCTGTCACACGTTTCGAAAGAATCCATCCTTACGTACTGTTACCAATCACATTATTATCAACATGGCTGCGACGGCCATTGCTCATTGCTTGCTCAATATCCCAGTTACCTTGATAAGCCTTGCCCTTGACCGTTGGGCACTGGGGCAAGCTTACTGCCTGGTCAACGGCTTGACAAACTCGGTGTGTTTGTTTGAGTCAATGTTCTCCCTGGTTCTGCTCTGCATAAGTCGATACTGGTGCATCCTCCATCCGACTAGATTCCAGGCCATTTTCAGCAAACAACGCACCCTCTTCATGATTGCTCTGTCGTGGTTTTTCTCTTTTGCGTTGTCTTCTCCGCCGCTCTTTGGTTGGTCACGCTACCATTTCTGCCAAGGTAAAATGATGTGCGTCTCCATGTGGAAACACTCAATATCTTATACTAGCTTCATAGCCATCATGGTTTTCCTTCTTCCCAGCTTTTCTATCATTGCTGTCTATTACAAGATCTACAAGCATATAAAATCCCACCAAAGACTTCTCAAACTGTACACATTCGCCGCAACAGCACCACTGTGCCCGACATCGCATCGCGCGAATTTCAGCAAATCCATTTTCAAGGATTACCAGATCACCAAATTAATCTGGACGCTATTCATTATCTTCGTCGCATCTTGGGTACCTTATTTTGGAGTAAATCTGGTCTTTGAAGCCGTCGAGGGCGACATCCCTCGCAGCGTGGACGCCATTTTGACTTGGATAACGATCTTTAACACTGCTTGTAGCCCCATCATCTACGGCCTGGTTAATCGTCAGTTTCGTAAAGGCTTCTGGGAAGGTATACGCTGCTTCAAGAACGGACAAGTGACAGCGAAAGGACATCGCCGATGGAGATCTCGCTTTCGAGATTCCTTGGATTGGCGCTCGAGCCTGCGAACCTTTCCTCAAACAAGTCGAACACATTTCAATGAACTGAACGTGAATGAAGCAGTATGGTTCGTAAGTGCTGTGTGAGCCTGCAAAACG
The DNA here is from genome assembly GCA_030142905.1 of Heliopora coerulea. Taxonomy (NCBI): domain Eukaryota; kingdom Metazoa; phylum Cnidaria; class Anthozoa; order Scleralcyonacea; family Helioporidae; genus Heliopora; species Heliopora coerulea. The sequence continues at coordinate 481,362 of JASJOG010000043.1, read as the reverse complement.
TTTGGACAGAGGAAAAGATTAAGCAAACTTTCTTCTCGATGAACCGATAATGGAACATACCCATGATAGCGTAATTTGCTATAATTAACAGACCTTATTCGCAATAGTGGCAGTTTAAGATATTGTTTTTAAGATGCACATAAAAAAGAATATTTAAACTAGCAGCTACTATGAATACTATCAGTATGGTTCACTTTTACACAGCTGCTCTGCAATGTCAATTAGCATTTGAAGCAAAAAAATACGCGGAGTAAACTAAGACATGTGAGGCCGAATCCTATAAATTCTCTAAGGTCATTTACAAACCCACCGTGAAGTATTTGATGACACAAACCCCTGTCATGTCTACAGTTAACGCTACATGTGAGTTAACGCGAAGGTTTGCCCCAAAAATTTTATGATTTACATGTTCTGCGATGTAATCTAGAGCGTTTTGACACTATCTTTCATTACAATCACGTTTACTGAACTTACAACCGAGTACACGAACTTCTTGCCAGATATTTCTAAAGAATTTTTTCCGCTACACAAATTTTTTCACGCGAACCGACTTTTTCTTTCGGCAGGAACTGAGAAATCAATAAAGATTGGTTTGTACGATAACAGCTTCGTACACATTGGACGCGTAACGCAGTAACTCTTGAAAATTAGCTCCATATTGATTTAACGCTGTCTTTCACACTGAACGCGTCGCGCCAACGTTGCAACTGGAACGCTTTCAGTGTGTAAACGATAACATTGAAATAATGTCGCGCAAATTCCACGCGTTACGGCGTGGCTTCACGCGTTTAATGTGTGCAACCCTATACTTTGTCTGGTGGAAAACGGCTTTCATTTGCCCGTGATATGAGACAGGCCGAGTGTACTCTGACCATCATCAGATGTATGACAAAATCATTTACATACACCTCAAATGTTGCATTAAATTCGCCTTTTTTGGCGGGGGGAGGGGGGAGGCAGAGTGCTCGGATAACGAGATTGAATACAGGCTGGGTTAGTGGTGGGGTGCTGGAGTGTTTTGAGGTTGATTGAACACTGGCTAGATGAAAGATGTGATGAGAACCCTAAACCATAAGACAACTTTCAAGTCGTGCTTTCTCTTAAAGTACAGGTTTGAGAAAAGCTGGATGAAGTACGCTTCATAAAGTGTTTCATCCTCTGTCAATACAAACACCTCGCAAAAAGGGCTCTGCCTTGTTTCATTTTTTATCACGCTTGTAGGCTTTTGGACGTAGGAAGAACACTCTACCTTTGATGGATCTTTCACATCCTAAGAGAAATGTTGACGTCGATGTTTCTGTTGACAAGGTAAAACATTACAACAGTGACCACAAATTCGTTCGGAACGTTAGGCAATTTAAGCTCACTCGTGTTGAAAACATTCTTTTGAATAGCTCATCCAAATAAAATTTTAAAAAAAATCATCAAGCTATCTTGACATGTTATGCCGTAGTATATTTAAGTTTTTCATTCAAATAAGTTCAATCAGTCCCCATGAGAACTAATTTTTTTAAATATAGTGGTCATTCAAGTCTTGAAATCTCCATTGTTTGTCACAGGTATCCCCATTTCCCCCTCATCGACGACTCCTTTTAGATGGTCCTCCCGAGGATGACCAGATCTTCAGGGTTGTTTTGTAACAAGGGTACATCGGCAAAGCCAAGCCTTGAGTAAAAATCTAAGGCGTCTCTGTTGGTCGTAGTTATCTCCGCGTAAACGCCACGACATCCTTCTGACTTGAGCACGGAGAGAATACAAGCAAGCAAACGTTTTCCAATACCGAGACTCTAAAAAACAGAAACATTTACAGATCATCAGGTATGTCAGCTACATGAACAGAATATTTCATGGATTGACTTAAACTGCTGAAATCAACTAGAAGAGTTGATCAGAGCGGGACTTGAACTCGCATCTTCGGGTTTCCAGACCACTGCTCTACCAGTTGACCTATTGAGTCAACTGGGAACAGTATGCTGGTTTTATCTAATTTAAGTACACAAGAGATTCTCGCGACAACTTGACGCTCGATATCCGTGGGGCTGTACAGTGTTTCGACTCTATTTCAGAATCATCTTCAGGATAACACGAACAGAATATTTTGAAATGTAGCGGCCCAGCTGAGAGACCGAGGTCCAATCCCTGGTCGAGACACCGCTCAAGGTCTTAAAATGAGAGAAGAAGTGGTTCCTTTCCATCAATATCGCTTAACACGTCAACCGTTCCACGGCAGGATGTCTGCCTTTGACAAGTAAAATCGGCTAGCACCAGCCAGAGTAAGTAGAAGACTGATGAAGCTGGAAATGAGCTCTGGCAGGTCTACACGACATAAAAACCACATGCAGGGTCTTCGTCCTCTTGTACAGACCGTATTCAAAATGGCCGGAGATTTAAATATCTTTTTTACTGTAATTAAAATGTTTGGATGAACGGAGTAACTAAATGGAATGACTGAATGGAATGACTGAATAGAATGACTGAATGGAATGGGTGAAAGGAATGAAGCAATGAGCGAATTAGTGGATGAACGAATGAACGAACGAACTAGACAATCGATCGATGGACAAATTGTGCATCCTTACATGAGCTCGAGACAGAAGGTCGATTCTGACATGCGCAGGATACTTGTCATAAAGTTCGTCCGGGAGAAAGATGGAGGGACTGTGAAAGCTGTTGGCAATCTGCTCGGAGTACAAGAACTCGCTGGGATCACCTGCAGGTTTACTGTATTTGGCACACATCTAAGAAAAAAGAAGGAAAAGCCGATTATGTCAACGATTTCAGGTTTTCAACTCTTGTACAGTGTACCTTAAATTGGAACCCAAAAGGTATAAGACCCACCCTTGATTCCTTGTGAAATGAACAACTTATTGCATTGGGCGTTTATCAAACCTACCTATTTGTCTAGCACAACTCTTAATTGGGACTTTTTAGAATTTTTGTATAACTTCAGAAATAAATTTAATAGTGGGAAAGAGCATATTGAAATCTGTGATTGTATGAGGTTTCAACTGGATCGACTGAATGTAGGAGAAGTTGCCACCACCGAAAACTTGATAGATCTATAAATTAGAATTTGAAAGGGGTTCTTGCTACATAAAATAGAGAACTTTTGGTACCTGTAATTTCCTATAAATCCACTTCATTCATTTCAAACTTCAAGCAATTACTAATTCCTGCAAGCATCTTCCCTATACATGATTTTGTCTCCAGTGAAAACTGAAAAGTCACCATGGCACTTAACACAAGTCCAATATTTGGCAACCCATGTGGGGAATACAGAAATCCCACTAGTATATATTAAACAGCTCTATTCACACCATCTGCACCTGATTAAAAACACCAGGAGAAATAACCAGGACCTGGTCTACTTGACTAAAGATTGACTGACTAACTTATTATGGAGAGATATTGTTCTTACCTTGGGTAACCATTCTTCCTTGTATTGCTTGTAAAACTGTCGTCCATCTGCAGCTGCCACACCATAACCACACAAACCAAACTTATCTTCAATGACAAAGACTGTCTCAGGACAGATACTGATATATGGACCAATAAACCTGAAGAAAGTATGTATAATGTATATGACAATAAAGTAAATATTTCATGTACCAAACAGAACATCTGCAATAGGAAAACTTTGGCTGGATTATAGATTTGTAAAGAAGATCAAACTGAATTTAGCAATCACTTGTCTTTTGATAATGGAAGTGAGATGCACTTATTCACTTGTTTTTGAATGTGACACAATCAACCAACATGTCTACATTCCTCACCAAACAGTAATTCTAGTTCATTTATTGAATAATGACTTCACATTTTTAAAAGAGAAAAAAATATATAGCAGATCATAATTTATAAATATGGGGAGGTTATGTGATAATATCAGATCAGGGAAAGTGGAATCAGCTTTGGGCAAAGGAGTGCCATGCTTGTACCTCTCTTAAGAGGCATGACAAAACCTTGACTTCCTTGCTTCAGTCTTACCTATCTCCAGCCATGTTAGGCTTATTTGGAAAGAGGTCATGGCCATCTTGTCCATCATCACAAGTTGAAAGACAAATTTCATAAAGTTCATCCTGTAATATAAGAAAAAACTAAAATCCACCAAAGATAAACACCAAAGACCAAGCCCCCTACCAAACACTCAACTCACATGCTATGAAACAAAACCTCTCATCAGTCCCAACCATCAACAAAGTCTTAGTTATCCATTAAGATAGGTGCCCTAGGTACGTAAGGCTTGCCCCTCAGTTTGGGGATAGTAATATACAGAGTTGTGAAAGAGGTGCCACCACACCTCATTGATGAATATAATTTGCAGCAGTTACCATATTGAAACTTGACCTCTTCAATCGACTAATACAGGTAGATTGTCAACAAAATCCAGAATATACAGTGTGGTTAACTGACAAACATTTTCAAGCTTGAATCAAAACTCGATTTAAGTGAGCTCGATTAAAACAAATCAGCATGGTTTTTACTTGATGATTAAGCGAATAGATGGATTATTTTGTGAAAAAAAATGCCACCTAGGCTAGCAGATGTTTGTAAACCCTTTCCATTTTAATGGAGTTCATGGATTGAAAAAAAAAGTTATAAATGCCACAGTTCCTGGAAACAACCTAATTTGCTTAGGCAATATTCAAAAAAATTTTGTTCATAAAATATTCACTTATTAATTATTAAGCTATTAACCTTCTAAACATTTGAGCCTAGAGCTATAGGGTTGTCTTTATTAATAATTACTTTGAATTGGTAAATTCTTTCAACACAAATGGAAAGCATCAAGTTTCTCAAACTATCTACCTTGTCTCCAGATGTGAAAGGCCTGATGGTATACACACTTGGTGTCGGGACTTGGGGAGCTCCTTGCGTAAACAAGTCACTTCCACCTTCTAGGTTTGGAAGAAGCCGCTAAAAAGTTTTAAAACATGAAACAATGACAATGACAAATAATTGGTGTGCCTGTCACACAAACACACTCTCACACATGGGTTTAACACCACACAAAATTGGTCAGCGTCACCAAACCTGCATTTCCCCACAAATCCCACCACGAATAACCCATGGTTCTGGATCATCTGGAATGAAAGACTTTTCTTTTCGTTTTCGAGTTTTCGAATCTACAAGGGAAACGTAAATACTTTTTGTGAACTACAGAAAAAGGTATTACTTTAGGTATATGATTAGCCCTAGGTTTTCTAGCGTACTTCAGCAGCTCAGTATAGCGTATATATTGAGTAATCATGAAGAAATATTTCAAAGGCTGTCATCATTGCTGCCTGCTATGATATTTAATATGGATTTCTGCACCTTTGCCACGAAACATGTGTTTAAATAAATGTTCATCCACTTAATACAATTTTTCAATACAATACTTAACCCTGGTATATGCAGTTATCAGTAAACTGCACAATTCTTGAAAACAACTTGTTCACAAATGGTGTAATACTTCCAGAGAACTCCTGAGGACGCAACAGGTGGCAAACATTTCCCTCGACTTCAAATTGGGTTAGCCAACGTCAGCTTAGAGAGACTTACCAAGCCAGTTAATAAACGAATCGAGAAGAAGGACAACTTCTTTTACATCCCAGATGTACGGATACAAGTCGTAAAGGACAGCACGATTTGGAGTGTCTGACAAACGAATGAACATCTGAGAGACATTTTGAACATAGCCATGAAACTGCTTGGCTCTTTCCTTCCATTCAGACACCTACGCAAGATCAAAGGGAAGGACAGAAAAAGGACAGTTGCACCGCCAAGTTTTGTTGTAACGTTGTAAAAAGACGTAAATTTTAATCACGCAGTTACTCCATGCACTCCCTCTAGTTGAACAACGAACAAACACAGAAATCGACATGCGTGTCGTGTTCCAACTGCGGGATGACCTCGACACGCGTGTAGGTGCACTGGCGCCTTGCCTGCAGCTTACTCAAAAGGAAAAAGATCGTTCCTCAATTCATGGCTTAAACGTTGTCAGAATAAGGTCAAAGTTATCAACCTTAAAGTGCTACACTGAATGAGAAGCTGAAAGCGCTGCCTCCCTCCATTCCTCCTTCACCCTCGTCCCCCATTCCTCCTTGCCTCCCCCCTTCCTTTCCTTTCCTTCCCCTCCTTTCCCCTCCTCTTCCTTTCCCTTCCACTCCCTTCTTTTTTTTTCCGCCCCACACTTTCCCTTCCGTTCCGTTCCGTTCCATTCCCTTCCCTTCTCTTCCCTCCCCTTCTCTCCCCTTCCCTCCCTTCCCTATTCTTTACTTTCTATTCCTATCTTTCCTGCTGTCTCATTCTACTCAACACAAAACCTTTTTATCAAACCTTTTGAGCACTATCGTCTTCAGATAACTCTTCTATCTTGATTGCATTGGCCTTCAACCATTTGAAGTCAGTGAGAATCTGCAAGGCTCTCTTGCCGTGCTGATGTGGTAGGTAAAAAAAGTCCACCAACAGCAGCAGATCATCAACTGTAAGTCGAAACGGCAACTCGTGTTTTCGCTGTGAGTCGTCGTCCTCTTCCTTGGTTTTCGTTTCCACAACCTCCATCTCTTCCCCAACAGAAGAATGTGCTCCTTGAGTGTCTGAAAATTTCGCAACAGTGAAAAACGTTAAGCTTTAGTGAGCAACACAAGACCTTTGCACGTGGCTCTTCTAGTAACCCCACACGATTCTTGAGTAATCAAAGTAGCCCTTGAAATTATTTCAACCACTTGTTTGAATTGCATGCTGAAATGTGCTGAAAATACTTCATGGATAAGATAAAACATATTCCGAAGAATATGTTTTGACAACTCAAGATATGAGTCAATAACAAGACGAAATTTTGGTTGAAACTGTGATGTTTCGTCTCATAATTGACTCATATCTTGAGTTTTCAAGATGACGTTATTCTTCGGAATATGTTTTATCTCATACTTTTTAAAGTTGTCGGGTGGACACGATATTTCATAGAGATTGTTTTCTTTTCAGGAGTTTATCTCGGATTGGACGGTGTACTTGTGATGTTGTGAGGGAGGGCTGTGGGTTCGAGGATATGTTGTTTTTGTGATGCTTTGGTGGTGTGCCTGGGTGACTTTCGTTAACACTCTTCCACCTCTCCATAAACATTAATAACGAAAAACACTCACCATTTTCTATCAACGGTTTAGCCAGTGCTAAAAGAAATACATCAAACATTTATTGAAAATCTTTCTTGGAATTGTTATTGTAATTGAAGCGCAGGCGCACGTCGCAAACCTTAGGTCAGCACATTGACGTGATGGGACATTGGTAACCTTTCACGAGGCGTAGCCACACGCCGGCCCAACTAGGCAATCTCGCAGCGCGCAAGGGTATTTCCAGTTTCCTTTGTCAGATTTAACTGCACGCTCGGTCATTTTGTTCAACGTAGTTTTTCGACAATTGCACTATACTACACTTTGTCAAAATGGGTTTTCTTGAGAAGGTAAAGACCAATTAACTCTCACCAAAGTGATATAACCATGTAGAGACCACTGTCAAACTTTCGCTATCCTACCAACATTTTGTAGTCACTCTCGAAACGGTCTGCTCCTTCTTCCACCTCTCTGAAGAGTGAGTGTGTTTGTCATGTTCGTTTGCTACCGTTTGGATTTCTAAACGTTTGTCGTATCTAGTTTCACATTAACTGGCTAGAGAAGTTAAAGAAGAGGGGAAACCAAAGCTCCCTCAAGAAAAACATGATGGTTTTCCTTGTTTGGATATTGGCATTCAAACACGCATGGTGTTACGATATCAGGAAAAGGTAGGTAGGTAGGTAGGTAGGTAGGTGGGTGGGTAGGTAGGTAGGTGGGTGGGTAGGTGGGTGGGTAGGTGGGTAGGTAGGTATGTAGGTATGTAGGTAGGTAGGTAGGTAGGTAGGTAGGTAGGTAGGTAGGTAGGTAGGTAGGTAGGTAGGTAGGTAGGAAGGAAGGAAGGAAGGAAGGAAGGAAGGAAGGAAGGAAGGAAGGAAGGAAGGAAGGAAGGAAGGAAGGAAGGAAGGAAGGAAAGAAAGAAAGAAAGAAAGAAAGAAAGAAAAGGAAAAAAAGGAAGAGAGGGAGGGAGGGAGGGAGGGAGGCATGTACATACTTGGTAAATATCAGTTTAAACAGATAAAACATGCAAACTAGCTGAACTTTCACTGCAACCTTACGTTCCGATTCCAAGTCTTTTCTGATCTTGTTTCTACTTTTTTCTTTAGCTACTTTTATGGGCGAGGGAGAGGCAACTGCAGTAACCTTAACGCCTGTTGAACTGGTTGGATTGGTTTGAACAGGCATGGAAGACGTCGCCTGAATTGGAACAGAGGTGTTTGCCACGGTAAAGGCTCCACTCTTTGCATATGAGTTAAATATAACGCTTTTCGGTTGACTAAACTCGTCAAGCCACTCCGTAACAGCCAGTCTCAACGCTTCCTCAGGATCGTAAGCTTTTAACACGGCTATTGACTTGGATTTTGAAGGAAGTGATTCCACAGATTCCTTTTCAGTACATGGATTTGAATCACTTTCTGTGTCGGTCTCCATAGTAGAGTCAACTTTATCTTCGTTATCCTTGGAATCAATCTGAGAATCAACCTCATTATTGTCTTTGACACTATCAGAAGCACCAACTTCAACAGGTTCCGCTTCCATAGGTTCTATAGAATCTGATTCCTCAACATTCCGAAAAACATCTCCGTTATTACTCTCCTCAGGAATGTCTAATCCAGAAGGCTTTTCCTCGCAACAAAAAGTTTCACGTGCACATTTGATCCACGTCGATAAAGTGTGTATAGGAATAAAGTTACTCTCAAATTCACAGTTTGGGTTGGTTAGAATTCCTCGAAGATTAGTGTACAGTTGGATAGGCCGTCCGTCATACGGGCCAAGAAATAACCGCCTTTGGTCGTAGTCATTTGCGTGAATGTTGTCCCAAATGACGGGTTTGCGTTTTAAGACGTTGGTTACAACTCGTATGGAGTGCGTTGTAATGACTTTGGATACAACCTTGGAGCCTGAAAAATACGGAATATATGCATAAATTCGTGGTGGGAATATATGACATGCATGTGCACTAGATAGTTCCCCATGGATACCATGGTTCACCACCATGTTGACAAAGTAGAGAGAGAAATCGTAAGCTGAGTTCTCTTCGTTAAGAATAAGCGAGAACGTATTCTTCTAACCAGTTCCGTGACCAATGGGGTACCTGCGGGAGCCTATGTGAGCCAAAATTACTAAGACTGAGGATCTTATTGCAAAAAATGTCAAGCAAAACTTCTTAGAATGTCTGAGAATCAGTCTCAGAGAGCCAGCTAAAATACTATCTTTTTTTAGTAAGATTACCCCGCGGGCCAAAAATTTCCACAGCCTCGCTTTGAAGTCCCAGAGAGCTCTACAAAAATCTAGGTTTGTCAATTCATCGGTCACTGGAACAACCACCTGGAAAACGACTGAGGTTTCAGTCTTTAGTTAGCCCCAAGGTTTGTTGAAACGCATTCATTCCCACAGTGTATAGCCACTTTTCAAAGGCAAAACGTAGAAAGAAGATGAAACACTGCACATCCTTGTGGATTAACATGAAGTTGGCATGTGAATATCCCACCCACTAATAGTTATACCGTAGTGGATTAAATGGGCCTAATGAACCCAGCTGACTTCACAGCTTCACTAGTAGAACAACTGTCCGATTACCTAAAGATACCTGTTCAAATCCCACCAAGTCAGGCAGACCTCCCAAGTTGGCTTTTACATTCTACACTAATGAATCTTGCTCTACAATCATCTTGCAAATATTTCATAAAAATGAGGACTTTGGGGTTTTAGATCAAACTGAAACATTACTTTCTTTTTGAAACAGTGAAAACGGCGTTCTTCTGATCAAAGTATTTTATTTTGAGCTTCCTAAGGAAGGTCACAGTCTGGTGACCAAAAGCTTGAAATAAAATACTTTGATCAGAAGAACGCCGTTTTCACTGTTTCAATTATGTCTATATCTGATCATGCTTCATCTATATTTTTATTACTTTCTTTGTTGAAACACACTTACCTGTCCACATAATATCAACAGAAGGATGCAATTGAGTTCCCAGGGTGTTGAGATAAGGTGATTTATCAACAGTAGGGACTGCACGAGATGCTGCATATTCTAAACAAAGATGACAGGTACTAGTAGCAGGACTTTGAACTTTGTACAATATTATAATTATACACAAATGCTAAATATATATACATAAACAAACTGGTGTATACACATGCAGATATACATCTGGACATGTCTTCATAAAACATCTACCTACATGTTACTATCTATGTACATGTTACCATTTCATGAAACAAGACAACTTACTGAACAGTAATCCTTCTTTTCCCTATACAATTTCCATTAAATTAATTTACTGAAAGGCCAGTCATGCCATGCAACAACTAACAAGATAATCACACAGCTAACCTGTTGGGCAAACCAAGAAATATTTGGGTTTTTTCAAGAAATGAAATACTTGATTGGTCACAGATACTTGTGCATGTGCAAATGATTCAAAGGCGTGTTTGTCGGCTGGTCGTATCTCCGGATCTATATCATCATAGAGCAATGCAAATGCTTCACAACCAAGATCAGCAATCTGTAAAATAATGCAGATTCAATACCATAAACATGTTTATAAGTTGTACACCATCTGCTAGGATTAACCCAGTAACCCACAAGCTGGCAATGAGCTCTACCTTTAATGAGTGAAATTGTCCACGGCTGGCATTAGACAGAGTAAAGTTAATTATAAATAAACAGCCATTTTTGGCTAGGTTGAAGATACCAATAATGAATTAAAGTTTTGTGAGAAGTTCTAACAATTAAAGAATTTCGAATCTCAATAACCTGTTTCATCTTCTTCTTTAAAATATCAACTTCTTTAGAGCTTGAAAAGACCATGTCAAGCCCTGGTGACAGGGCATAGATAAATATGACATTGTGCTCTTTGGCTGAGGTAATCAGTGATTTCAAGTTTTCTGGAGGAAATAAAAAGAACAAATTAGAATACTCAACCATGCAGTCATTGTCAGGTAATTTGGTCAATCCAAGGCTTTAAGCAATCTGAGATACTCTGGAGTGTGCAATACTTCTATCAACAACAAATTTCTCACAAATCTCTTTTTAACTACATAATTATTTTTCAAAAATTTAAAATTTAAATGAAAAATGCAAAGAATAAGTATGAGGAAAATTTAAAAAGTCTTAAAGGGTTGTCAGGGCAGTGCTTGTTAAAAGTTTTGCAACACCCCCTCCCCCCATGGAGTTGATGTGTCATTTTTTAAGGAGTTGCATGACTCTTATAATCTTAACAGAAGAATTAATGTGATGATTTTTGATTGTATAGATCCCCGGTTTTCACAAGATTTTCATGGCGACCCAACTTTCACTCTCAGCATGTGTCCCGCAACCCAAACCTTGTACACCTCAACCAACAACAACATGATATATGACAGCATCATTTGTAAAAACGTCAAGATTTTTATTGTTGTCACTTTAAACATCAACAGCTTACTAATTTTAGTCCTTCTTAATTAATTTCTCGTACCTTGGCTGGAAAAGGAGGTGGCGCAAATCATACACCACTGTAAATTTTCATGGGTCAACCGACCCCTATACTTATTCCTAATGAAAGCCATAGAGGAGAACACCATCTCACACACATAAGTAGTTCCAAAGCGGCACAATGCTTAGCCAATACAAAGGCAGTCTTTCAGGTGAAAATAGCAATTTTGTCTTTCTTGGTTAGCAAACTCATGAGCAATTTCACCAATTTCAAGTACTGTTCACTACATTTTTGAAAAGCATGTTTACGAGCATCTTTATCCAACTTGGCAAATTTGGCATGAGTATTCATGTGACGTTCCAACTTGTTAGGTTTTATCAATTCATTTGCGATTGTCTTCTGACACACAACACAAATACATGCTCCTGAATATTCAATAGCACCATACAAATCCAAATAAACAGGAAGGATTGATCGTCTAGGTTGTTTGGAAGAACTAGACATGTTCGCAGTAGTTCATGTATAGATCAGGTGTAGATATTGACTGATTCACTATACCCAACAGACACAATAAGCTTCCAAAGGCTGGTGTACTAAATTTTTTCGGAAAACATATTTTTGGAAACACCTTCAGTGCATTTTTCCAGGAAAATGCGATCGCGACCCAATATAGACACTGGTGACCTGGTTCCTATGCCCCGGACCCATGTGACCCATGCATATCACAGTGACCCACTTGAAAATCACTTGCGACCCAACTTTGGGTCAGGACCCACCGTTTGAAAACCGGGGTATAGACTCAGCATTTTCCAGTATTATGGCTGCTATGGGTGATTCTTTTCAGAGATGGGGTGAGGATGCAGTATAAGTGAAGTTGTTAAATTTTTTTGTTACTGGCTAAATGGGTTGATGTGTTTCTAACTTTGAAATCTACCAAAGTAGCAGCATTGCTGAATAAAGTAGCAAAATGCCACTGACTCAGTAGCGTAGGAAGCAGGGGGGCCACAGCCCCCTAACATTTTACCAGGGAAGACTGAAATATTGTTCAGCCCCCTTAAAAAACAGATATGGTAACACTGTGCAAAGTGTTTTCCAATTTTTTCCACCACATGTACTTGCATTTCAAAATTAAAATATCTATATAATAAATAATTAAAATATCTATATGATTAAAAATCTAGTGTACTGTACACATTTAAGCCATGGCTGATACTTCACTATAATTTAGAGTTGCACGAAGATACTGCTAAAACTCAGGATAAATGTATGATCACTTTTAGTATCTTGAGACACATTCTCTGACTAGATTTTATTAAAACACAAGCTTTTGACTACAGTTAGGTAGTCAAAAGCTTGTGTTTTAATAAAATTTAGTCAGAGAACGTGTCTCAAAATTAATCATGTCTCAACCTGGCTGTACAATCTCTATACTTTTAGTATCCTTCAAAAGGGTTATAAAACCTATGGCATTTTATAATTAACAATTAGATTATGAGCTCAAGATTTCTATGAGGTGATAGTTGACGAGGGTGAAGCCTAAGTCAACTATCACTGCATAGAAATCGAGAGTGAATAATCTAATTGTTTTAGAAACACACTTTGCAAAGAACATTTTTCATCTTCTCTGAGATTGCACTTTCAAGTAAGCATTCTATTTTGTCTTCAGAAACTTCACAAAAACGAGAGGTGGAAGCCATTTTTGCTACTTGCTTATCTATCAATGAATAGATAGCAAGTAGCATAGCCAATCAGAATGCAGCATTTGCAACAGTACTCAACTAAGTTTCTACTAATTGTATTTAGTCTTTTAATTCATAAATTAGTAATCCAGTGAAACATTCCTTTCTTCTAAACATGAAATGTGCTTTACCATAGATGTAAAACTGCAAGTATTGTCCCAGTATTGTCGACAATATAAGTGATGAAAACATTTATGCAAAAACACCCACCCTGAACTAAAAATTTGTTCTTGGTCCCCCTAAATTCAACTAGCTTCCAGATGCCACTGTGCTGACTTGATTAATGGTGATCAATCTTATTTTGCACAATAAAATACATTAACTTGTTTTGAAGTAAAGATATTACCCCTCTCTTCCTCGTTGTACATTTCCCTCCATAATGTCCGATGTTTGATGTCATCTTTTGGAGCATAAAGATAAAAGCTTAATCCAAATTTATTCAACCTAAAACAAAATGATAATTAAGCTTAATGGTGAAAACTTGCCAAAGTTTCCAGCTCTCAACCTGTATTAATCTGTATTTTTAAATTTGTCACTTGATCTAAATTCAGGATTCACAATTCTCACCCAGCAATGGAGAGAACAGCAAGAAAATGAAATTGTAACTGAAAGAGAAACTTTATAAAATTGTGATCCCTTAAATTCTGTAGCTACTTTTTGAAGCACAGTTCATGTACAATACACCCCCAACTCCACTTTAAGGTAAAACCAAAACTATTAAACCTACATATCTGATTCACAGTTTTGGGGGTGTATTATCTGAAGCATGCAATGAATCTTTTATAAATTTATTCAACCACTTAGGATAATAGAAGTAAAATAATCAGATTTTCTTACATCTGATTTGTTAACCCAGTTTGATAGTCTAGACTTAGGGTAGAGGATTTGATATTTGAACCAAAAAGACCTAAAATGATGGATTATCTTTCAGCCACACCAGGCCATAAAACTGGTATATTTGTGAGGAAATATATGTAGTTCTGGTGTCTTTGCGCCTTCGTTTACCTTCTTCAGCCCAACCTTAATTCATCAAACGCATCTTGTCTACCTACCTAACGAACAGTTGTTTACGTTGATCAAACGTCCACGGTCTCCCATAGAATCCTATAACAAATTAAAAATCTGCGTTAAGTACACCTTCACTTTGTAAGCAGGAATATGCCGGTACAGAAGTTCTTGTGTGGTAATATTTCACTTCTGCTTTCTGCAGCACCTTCAACAGCTCCAGAAATAAACTCTCGATGGTCCTGTTTCGGCTCCATCGACGTGGTGTCTTGGTTTTCCGATTTAAAGCAATAACTTCCTGGAGCTGGCACCATATATTAATACAGTTCGTAAAAACTTCAGAAAGAACAAAATGGCTTCAGCGCAACCAGTCGAAAAGCCTGTGAAGTCTGATCAGCCAATCAGGATGCACGTTTCTAGAACTTGATTATTGAGAAACTTTACCTGTTTCCCCAATTTCTATTTTGTGCAGTTGTTAATTTTAGGTCCGTGAAAAGTTTAATGAAGCCAAGAACCGGCTTTGTTTTCACAATTCTTTTTCTCGCTATTTATGTAGATATTTTTTTTCATCTCAACTTAATAACTGGATTGGTGTTTCTGAGAACACAGTAGCTTTAGACTGTTAAAGTGTTATCACAGTGCAGTATTATTTTTTCGAATGGTTCGTTTTCTGTTTTTTCCAGACAGAATTCACAGCGTTAATTCCAAAAACTTAAGCAATTATCTTCTTCAAATAGAATTTGAAAATAAGAGAGATGCCGTGAATGAGGAAGAGAAAATTAAACTCCATTTAACTTTATTCAAACTCGGAATTCGTAGCTTACGTTCAGACGTCGTAGCCCCAGTTTAGGAGGCAGAAGGGAGAGAGAGAGAGAGAAAGAGTGGGAGAGAGAGGAAGGAAGGAAGGAAGGAAGGAAGGAAGGAAGGAAGGAAGGAAGGAAGGAAGGAAGGAAGGAAGGAAGGAAGGAAGGAAGGAAGGAAGGAAGGAAGGAAGGAAGGAAGGAAGGAAGGAAGGAAGGAAAAAAAGAAAACTGCAAAAGCAAAAAAAACCTTAACCATCCCACACTTCACAAAAGTCCTATAGATCCCAATGGATCCCCATCCAGCAAGTTTTCGCTTGGCGAAATTTTGAGTGCGGCTTTATTCAAAATGGCGTGCAGTCGAAATTCTTTGCCAACGTTGGTTTCTTCGTATGGCGAGAGAGAAGTTAGCGATGAAATCCGAGAAATATTCGAAATATGTAAGAACGGAGATGTTTCTAAAGTTCGACGATATATTACGAATGGCTTGGACCTGAACATTCGTGACACAGCAGGACGAAAGTCATCGCCTCTTCATTTTGCTGCAGGTTAGTGGACGTTTTGAGACTTGAAAATAAGGAAACAGTGTTGCTTTTATCACCGTTTACCCTTATGTTTCAAGTCTTTTATGGAATAGCTGTATCATCAGATACCTGGGAAGATTCTGTGAACTTAGCGAACATTATGATAGTTTGTTTCCCCTTAATGAAGTTCAAGTATGTAGTTATAACGAAACTTGTCCCATTCGTGATCTTAATCAGTTAATGCTGCATGAGTTTAATAAAAGGTGAGGACATAAAATAAAAAATTTCAAAAACAAGGCTACACAAAGGGAAATACCATTTTAACAGCTTCAAGCCCGTTCTATTTCTTAACGGAAGCGTTGGATATAGCTTCAAACCGTCTTGTGTTGACATACAGGATATTTATATGATATTGATGTTTTTATAAGTCTCTCAGCTTACCAATTCCGTTCTATACGACGCGAAGAACTCCGAAACGAAAGCGTGTGGTAGATGTTTGTCACCCTCTTGAAAACTAAAGGATGTCGTTTAAACTACTGCTAGTACAAAAAGGATAACCACTGTAAAGTTTCACCAGACATTTTGCAGCAGCCTATGTGAGGAGGAATGAATATTTTAAAATTTTGTTGTAATCCAATTACAGCGCGTTCTCGGCATAGTTTCGTTTGTAAGGGGATCGTGTTTCATGTGAAGATGTTTCTTTTTTTAACATGATTTGTAACAGTTTTGTGACTTGCGTCAAGTTTGGTCAATTTCTTATCTATTTTTGATTAATGAAACGTTGGTCACGTTCTTGCGCACCGTTGCTGAAAGAGTTTTAAATCTTTCAGCGCATCCAATATCAGGTAGAACTGTGAGAATACCCGAGGAAGAATCTGCCAGACTTTTGATGATTGGACAGGGAGCAATATTTCATGTATTGTAGTATTTGTAGTATTGCACACTTAGTATTTTATTATTTGTATTGTATTGAAACATTCTAATCTTGTTTGTCAGGATTTGGAAGACGTGAGATCGTCGAAGTATTACTACACAATGGTAGTGATGTTCATGCCAGAGATGACGGTAAGTTCATCCATTTAAGGTATTTCCATGGGAACTTTCTGCAAAATTGCCAAAAATAACCTGAATGTGTCATTAAGATTAGTATGTTGTGTAAATGTGAAAGTTGCCTGGAATTTTGATGTGCTTAAATTACAGGAAGTTGTGTTGCCTCTGTTTCCTTGTCTTTATTATATCATGTTTAAAAATAAACATGATTCTGGGTTCATCAGGAATGTGAAAAACTCATTACTTTTCTGTGGGGTCCATGAATAGACCCCAACAATTCTTAAAATTCTCACCTAAACACTACTAGGTTTTAATTTACTGTGTGAAATCTGGGGATTGTGAATTGGTTTGGTTAAAATAAGAAAAACTGCCCATCACATTTCAAAGTCTTTATGATGGAAAAGAATGCACTTAACTTTTGTTCAACTAATTTGAACCCTGATACTTGGTGCATTTACTTTCAAAATGTAAAATCTTCTGTGATGACAGTATGTCTAATGTAAATAGATCCACAGACCTGTAATTTTCTATTTTTTAATGTAATAGATGTTCTGTTTTTGTAGGAGGTCTAATTCCATTGCATAATGCATGCTCCTTTGGCCATGCTGAAGTTGTAAAACTTTTATTGAAACATGGTGCGGATGCAAATGCAAGGGACAATTGGAATTTCACACCATTGCATGAAGCTTCAGTTAAAGGAAAAGTGGATGTTTGTATTGGTAGGGAGAATTTAATTAATACAACTTTTTAGAAAATTCAGTTCATGGAAAGGTTTGAAGAGATTACCAGTAATGTCTTTCCAGCCTAAACATACAGCTTTCTAAAACTGGTGTTATGAAAGTAAAGTTATTTTTATTGATATTGATCCAAGAAAATCATTATTTAAAATGTACACCTTTATATTCTTCATGCTGCGATTCAATTGCATGTTGTATTAGATTTGTACAATAAAGTCTCTTTTTAATAGAGTTAATACATAATAAAGTGATTATTAACCACATTTTCTCAATTTAGTCTGAAATAATCTTCATAACTTATTGATTTTAAGTGGTAAGATAGTGTATATACACATACTGTAATTGTATCCTCAGTTTTTTTATAATTGCTTTGTAACCAAAATGTCATGTTATGTTTCCATTAAAGTGGGCTCCTTAAGTAACAACTAAGGCAAAGTGTGCTTAAACTTGAACTTTATCCTGTATATTATAGTTCTAACTATCCGATAAGCTAATAATTTAGTTGACTGTAAACAATCTCATGTAATACTCTAACTAGACAAAGAACATACTTATTCATTAGAATTTGTCCCAAGCATAATGGGCTTGTTTGGGGTGTTGTTAATTTTTTGAAAAATTTACCTCTTTTTGCATGACTTTGCTCATGGTTTTTGGATGTTTTTTTGTAGTATTACTGCAACATGGAGCTGACCCGAGTATCCGAAACACTGATGGAAAAACCCCATTTGATGTTGCTGAGTCTGCATGCAAGGCTGTTTTGACAGGTGTGTGTCCGTCTAACAGTCTCTGCCTAAAAAAAATTTCTGTCCTGTCAAGGGTTTCAAAAACATTTCTAGTTTTACAGGCTTGAGATGCTCTTTTAAAGTACCCTTTAACAATTTTATTGTGGCTTATACGAGGTGATTTGATTTAGCAACAGAAGATGCCCTGGAAGGGAAGGCTAATTTTACATTATGTTAAGTTTTATTCTGTGTTAAGTCAGCAGAATTGATTTTTAAAAGGTATGAAATGGAAGGTTACTTAAAAAAGTCTAGGGATAATGCTTTCTTTTAATACAGCCTTAATATGTTTCTTGTCTTTTTAGGTGACTACAAGAAGGATGAATTGCTAGAAGCATCAAGGTTAGTTATGTTCAATTGATACTCAGTTATTAACATAATAGTAAACATCTTATCTAGTAGCATTGAAATGCAAACTGTTTCTCTTTTCGTCCTGGCAGACTTACAGAAGAAACCAGGATTCTAATCTTGACTGTTGATTTTACAAGTAGAAACTGTGAAAGCAATGTAAAAAAAAAACAAACCCACAGCCCTCTGGAGATCCATAATGGATTAGAGAACCCAAGATTAAGCATTGATAAATTCAAAAAAAATGTTTAGTTACAAAAGTCCACATGCAATTATGCTAGATTCATAATCAAGATAAATAAAACAATGCTGGTCAGTAAAAAATACTCCACAAACAGTATATCTGGATGTACTCTGATTGAATTCTGTGTAATGTGATTAATGAGTTCTTTTATGATTATTATAATAGAGGTGGGAATGAAGAGAAGTTGATGTCATTGCTTACTCCTCTAAATGTAAACTGTCATGCCAGTGATGGGAGAAAGGTACAGTGTTCATACTTGGTCAAGAAAAAACAAACTTTTATGGTCAGCCAGATTATCATAGTGCTAAACTACAGTACCATTCATGGACCTCTTATGATTGACCACTTAGTATGTCAAGAACAAATGGTTCCTTGTGGTAGATTCAATCATCAACAAGGCTGGTCCAGCATAGGCAGTAGTGCAACAACATAACACCAAAGGAGGGATTCTTGCTTGCCACAATCTGAAACAGATAAAAATGTTCTATCCTCAATGTTTTGAGCAAAGGATGGAATATTTTTATCTGTTTCAGGTTGTGGCAAGTGAGAATCCCTTCCTTGGTGTTGTCTTGTGGTAGATTGTAGCATTTAAGAGATCAGTTCAGAGCAAGTTCAGACTTATGTCAGTTTGGTTGTAATATTGTAGCTGCAGAGTCTTATTCCATTTGAATTTGATTGTTTTAATGCAACTCTGCTGCCAGCTAGGTTTCAGAAACAATCCCACTGAGCAATAGGATCAATGTTGTGAGATTGCAGTTTTAATGTTTTCTAGTGTTGGAGTGTCACAAAAAACTAAAACATTCTTTATTTTCAGTCGACTCCTCTTCATCTTGCTGCTGGTTATAATCGTGTCAGAATTGTTCAACTTCTCCTCCAACATGGCTCTGATGTTCATGCCAAAGACAAAGGGTAAGTATGGGATTTTGATCCAAGCTACATGACGGACTTATTTGTTAGAAATTCAGATGTACATAATAGGGCTAGCCGTCATGGTTACTATAATCTAGTATGTCCATGCTACAATAGAGAAACAGAGGGAGGAAGGACTTTTCAAATAAGTAGTATAAAATTATGGAATAGTATCCCAATTGATGTGCGTAAGAAAGAAACAGTTCTTTTAAAGTAGTGCTATCAAAACACCTGAAGTCAATGTAAATAGGCTTTTTTCTTTTATTAGTTCTTATATAAACTTAATATGACCTTTGTATATATTCTTAGTTTAGTTTTATACTAAATTTCAATTTTTAGTTTTGTAATTATTTCATGTAACTTGAGGGCCACAGGTTTGTCAGTGTTTACTGTTATGTGCTACCCTCTTTAAATAAATAAAGTTGTTAAAGTTGAAAGTTGATGTATAGTACATATGATTGGTTTGACACATGTTTTGTGAGCTTGAGGTTTAAGTACTTTTTTTGGTTAAGTGGTCCTTTCTGTAGTTACATATTATGTACACATATCTTTGAACAATACAATAAAATTATCATTTTTAATTTGTCTTTTTCTTTTCAGGGGGTTGGTTCCTCTCCATAATGCCTGCTCATATGGCCACTTTGAAGTCACAGAGCTGTTGATAAAGGTGCAATTTAGGGTTATTGTAACCAATGCCAAATTATTTTAGTCCTTGGAGGCTACAATGATATCAATGAAACGTAAATTTTAGATAAAGTTGTAATGAAATAAATAACAGAACCCTGTTGAAAAATAAGATGAAACATGCTCAGAATTGCATCATATTAAATAATAGTACAATTTATGAGAACCCTTACTCTAGCTCTACTCTAATCTGAAAATAAGAAACTTTTCAAAATGTATTCATGCAGGTGATCACAGTTTATTTTTTGGTTCTTAGCATGGAGCAAATGTGAATGCAATGGACCTCTGGCAGTTTACTCCTCTACATGAAGCAGCATCTAAATCAAGGTGATTATTATAAAAAATAAAATGCTTTATAGGTTTATGCCAGATGATTTTACTCCTCACAGACATAAGCCCTGAGTGTGAAAGGATTATTGTGGCAAATTCCCCTTACATATGCTCAATTAAATTCAAAGTATAACTGGGTTAATCCTTGTCAATGAAAACATCTATAACTACGTAGAATTGAAAAAATGTTAAACTTAGAAAGCATTCTATGTGGAATTCCTTTCCACTGTATTGAGCAAATAACTCGCAACATTCGCACATGTACACCATTTTCCCTGAAGTTTTCTTGTATTTTATATTTGAACCTTGGCTGTATGTCATGTTCATGGTGATAAGCTCATTCATCCATGAATACTTTCTGTTTGCTTTTTTTAGGGTGGATGTTTGTTCTTTATTACTAAGTCATGGTGCTGATCCTAATTTATTAAACTGTCACTCAAAGAGTGCAGTAGATGTTTGTCCTTCAGACGACTTGCAGGAAAAGTTACAATGTAAGCAAAAAGCTTTAGTACGCACCTACATCTGTAGTATAAATATTATACGTGATGTATTGGCCAGATTACAACTTGGTCCACATTACTGGGTATGTTGTTTGATGACAAATGTCTTCTGCTTCCTATGAAGCTTGCACAAGATTTTTAGGAACATGAATTGTATGAAAGCAGCAAAGCTCAAGAGTGTAAAGTTATTACTAGAGTTCTTCCAATATTTAAACGTGTGAGCATTGTTAGCAATTTGACCAAAAGTGCATGGCAGTTTGTTGGAGGGAACTATTTCTGGACAGAGAGTTTGGGGGAGGGAGAGGGAGAGGGAGAGAGAGAGAGAGAGAGAGAGGTGGGTGGGGTGGGTGGGTGGGAAGTAGCTATTAAAAACGTCTGTGGAGCTCTTGTGCAGTTTTGATCTATTGTGTGGTGTCCATTGTATCACAGATAGAGAGGATAAAGCAATTTCATTAAGGCTTTATTAGGGAGTTGTCATATAGGGCTAACCTCACAATTTCCCATCAGGATATTTGTATCTTGAGAAATAGATGGTATGGCTTGGTGTGGCGTGGCATTGCGCGGGAGGATATGGTTTGGTACGGCGTGGAGTGGCGTGGCGTGGCGTGGGATGATATGGTGTGGAGTGGCGTGGCGTTACGTATGATGATATGGTATAGTGTGGAGTGGCGTGGCATGGTATGGTAGGGCCTGGGGTTGAGTTTTGAGAATAACAAAGTCTGTTTGCAGGCAACGATCTTATGACCACCAGCGTTGTTTTGAAACCACGTCCCTTTATGTCTTAACATTGACTGAGTTAATTCCTAATAAAATTTGAATGTTTGAATCGTTTCTGTGAAAGTTCGATTTTACTTTATACCTTGATTCTGCTGTATTATATATTTTTGTATCTAAAACACAAATTTGGATTGATGTTCGTTTGATAATTTAGATGAATTTAGGGGACACAGTCTCTTATCGGCTTGTAATAACTGTGATATTGCTAAAGTCAAAAGACTTCTGGCGCCGGACGTGATGAACTTTCAACACCCGTTCTCCATGGATTCACCATTGGTAAGTAGCTAAACCATCTGTCAATGAGTTTCACACTTTTCCGGCGGCGTAAGACTTCTTTTATTTTACTCTGGCTAACGTCAGACGATTTTACTCGTCAAAAGGAGAACTCCCGTCACGAAAGAGTTAAACAAGTGTGGGCTCCGTTGGGAGTAAATTAATGATAGGTATCAGTAAGTCCACGCAGAGGGCAGATGAAAAAAGACTGGTTCCCTCGAAGTGCCTGTTTCCAAAGAAATATATGAGTTTCGCCAAAATGGTTAAAAACACAGGACTACCACACCTGTAGTGTAAAAGACAAGCACTTGTCTCTAGCACTTGTAGCCATAATGTCGTTGGCCACGTATTTTATTATGATGTGACGATACCTCTGAAACGAGAAACCTCATTGCTGCAATTACTAAACATTGTTGATGTGTTATGATTGGTGACTGTACTACTTACGCCGTTTAACAGTCTGCTCTGATCAGTCTAGTTTGATCAACAACATCTGTTATTCTAATGGGCAGAAAGTAAACTGGTTGATCACAATATGTTAAGGGTTGAGGACACAGGCAACTCTCAGTCTCAGAGAGCATGCTACAGATCGTTAGTGTATTGTGTTTCAAGCGCTTTTAAAATCTTTGTATCTTATTCTTCGTCCTTCTAGTGAAGTCTAAATACCTCTCATTCATTTCCTTGAGCGTTGTTATATGCCATTTGAAATGAAATGAAAAAGTAAAATATAAATTTATTGGTATGGTGAAGTAACAAGTAAACCAAGTAAACAACGTGTGCTGATTCACTTTTCTTAATTCTGTAGCATTACGCCGTGGCAGTTGCAGCGCCGAAACGGAAAACTGTAGTTGAATTACTAATCAAGAAAGGCGTGGATTTGAATTCGAAGAACAGAGAGTAAGTGTAACTTCTGTTTGTGATCTGTTAGAAAAATTGTCTGTTCCATCTCAGTTTTATCCATCTGTTCCATCTGTCTGTTCCATCTCAGTTTTAGTTCCATCTCAGTTAAATATATGAGTAAATTTCACCTTACTGAGTGTAGATGTTTGTAAGCTTGGATATATTTATGATGAAAAGTTTGTTCTCAAGCTTTATCTCTGGAAATTTCTGAGCTCCCCAACGGGAATCGAACCCGTGTCTCCCGATTGCCGGTACGGTTGTTTTACCACTAGACTATAGGGTCTCAGACGGCAAGGATCATGTTAATTAGAGACCTGGTTCGTAATATTGATATGCTTTCAAGTACGAAAGAGGCATATCAATATTACGAACCAGGTCTCTAATTAACGTCATGCTTGCCGTCTGAGACCCTATAGTCTAGTGGTAAAACAACCGTACCGCAATCGGGAGACACGGGTTCGATTCCCGTTGGGGAGCTCAGAAATTTCCAGAGATAAAGCTTGAGAACAAACTTTTCATCATAAATATATCCAGGTATATATAGATTTATTGAGGTGGCTTTGAAGGCTTAGGTAAAATATTTTCGTCTTTCCCTCAACTGATGTTGACTTTTTTTTAAAACAAAACCCAACAGCGGATTGACTCCTCTTCATATCGCGGCTGAAAAATCACACCAGGATGTGCTAGAATTACTACTAAAGAATGGATCACAGGTACAGTGTATAAGACAAGCGTAGAATCATTTTTAGAACAGACACGTGACGTCGGTAGCAATTTAATATTGGAGAAGGAGGCGAGAGAAGACATTATCCATTTCAAAAAGATGATAATGAAGTTCGCCGAAAACCTTTGTCTGAGAGAAATGTTAACGACAGACTTTGGTGCCCAGAAAATAAATCTTGGTTCAGTTTACAATTACATCAATTCGTAAGGAGACTGATTCATACCTCCCATGAAGGAACCACATTTTTGAGCCGACTTCACGGCAAATAATGCAGATGATGCCATTCCTTTATCAATGTTGTCTGCCTCCTGTTCTCTAAGTCCGAATTGTCTGATTTGAAACCACCTGGTTTGCTTGAAATAAGTGTCAGATTGGGTAAGTGGAAATGTTCTCAGCCTCTCGAGGTCTCGAGAGACTCGTCCTACTCTACTTCTCGCCAGGGAGTTTGGGGACGAGGGGAAGGTCATTGAGTAAAGGTCCTGAATTTTCTTTAGCTGTATATCGCTTGCCCACGAGTTCTACAAATTCGATTGTACGCCGAAAATCGTGAAAGGGGCATTTCCTGATAGCAAAAAGCTTGTGGGTCCGTCCCTTTCTGGTCTCGCTTTCCCCTCTCTCTTCGGGGACTCGGACGGCCACTGGTCATGAATTAGTAAATGAATGAATGTATCTCATTTTTAGATGAACATCTCGAAAACGCCTGAGTTCACAATCTTAACATGATTACGTTTCTCGCAAGCTTCTTGCACTTCTGCTATATTGTAGGAACTTCTGGAAAGTATACGAACACTGAATTTTTGGAAAAGTCTGTGTCCGAAACGAAGTCTTAACTATTGAACAAACTCATGGAATTTTTGAAAACGTCGGGAATTTTCTCAATTGCTAACAACGTACTAAATTGACTCTAATTGGGTTTTCAGGTGAACATTGTTGATAAGCTTGGCCAGACTGCTCTTCACTGCAGCGCACACTCTGGGGTTGTACAGAGCTGTAAAATGTTACTTAGTGCTGGTGCTGATATCAACGCAAGGTCCTTACAGGGCTTGACGCCCGCTCAAATTGCACCTGAAGCTGTACAGAAGTTACTGCAAGGCAACAGAGAAGGTACTTACCGCTGTAAATGATGTAACTAATTCCTTATCACTAGCAATCGTTTGTTTATCCTCCGAATGATATCTCGTGCAAAAATTTCACAGCATGAAAAGTGAAGTTTGAAGAAGTTGTTTTCTATTTAAAACCTCTACACCTGTATCATACCAGTGTTCCAAAGCAGTACCTAAAATCTGGCAGCCATTTGTGATAGATTTGAAACATAACTAGGTTAAGTTCTCCATGGTTTGTTATCTTCCTCAGAGGACCAACCAAGTGGTGAAACAGATGATGGAAGACGATTATTGGAGGCCTCCAAGACTGGAGATCTGGAAACCGTGAAGGTAATTTAGATTAACAAGGTGACCATTACCCCATCAGAACACGTTTCTTTCTCTGACGAAGGACCTTTGCTCAAAACGTTGGAATTCTTTGAAATCAGTCACGGTAGTTATCAACTTTTACACTTTTTACTTTACATTACACCAGCAGTCGGTCAAAAAATGTAACTATGCTGAATGACAGGCTGTTCAGGCTGGTTAAATATGATTTTGTTTTGATGATTCGCATCGTGGTATGGTTGGAGTAGTGGTTTAGGGTGCTGTATTGGAAGGGAGAACATTGTGATAGAATATCATCACTGGCAGCTTTTCAAATTTTTAGTCACCTGTCTGATACTACAGTGGCGTAGCCAGGATTTCGTTGGGTGGGGGGTCAACGAAACTGAAGAACAATTTGGCTTCCCCTCGCTGATTTCCTTCTACTCACCTTTATCTTAACTTCTCACTTCACCCACCTTCATATGACCTAGCCCCAACTCTAACTTCAAATTCTGAGTTTCGTGCTTAAAAACCAATCGACAACATACAATGAATTTAATCTTAAGTCTTCGTATGAAGAAAAAAGCTCATTAAAGACATTCTCGTGCATGTATTTACTAAACAGAGTATTTAAAGACTATGTTAAGGAGGCGCTTCACCGCAATTTTTATCAGTTAGGATGAAGTGATTTTTCCATGGCAGCCAAAGTGAATATCAAAGAAATGACTCATAGAGGCAAAGTTTTAATACTTAACCTTTTACCTGGGAGATTTTTATTTAAATTCATTCAATTGTGTGTGAGAAGTTTCGGTGGTGCGTTTTTAGTCGGTGAAATAAAACTTTTCATGGACAGTGGTTTATTTGGTCTCACATTACAATCCAGGCACTCAAATTGGGTAAAATATTATTTCAACTTTTAGCTGACAGTCCATACTTTTCATAAAAGTGCAGGCTTTTCATATTTTGGGGCTAAAAACTGTTAATTATCGATGGTCAAAATTTAGTCAATTTTAATGCCAAATAAAGGTGAAGCGCCCGCTTTACTAAAATCATATATACATTTATACAATGGTAGAATTACATGACATTTGTTCTCCTAGGCTAGACTTTGTGCTACTCCGGAAATGAGAGATGTTTTGAAGAAATGCAGTTCTCAGACCTTGATTACATGTACTTATCGCCCATTAACCTCAGTATTTACCACTTACAGTTTAAAATTATTGTCGTTTTCCATTAGCAATGCAGTAACCCCAAGACAGTGAACTGTCGCGATCTGGATGGCAGACATTCAACACCTCTGCATTTTGCCGCTGGTTACAATAGAGTAGCCATTGTCCAATATCTGTTGGAGAATGGTGCTGACGTCCACGCTAAGGATAAAGGGTACGTTGAAGCAATAGACTGGTAAAGTTCCCAAAGTAGTCACCACCCGTCAAACGTTGCCGCCTTTTCAAAGTAACTCCTCCCTGAAAATAACCGCTTGCCGAAAGTTACAACCTGTTTTTATGATGTAAAATGAACCCGAAGGTAGCCTCTCTTTGGAAAATATCGAACCCCGGTGGGTGGGTAATCAGGTAGATAAGTTGGAAATTCATTAACTTACTCGTTTTTTATTCCATCTCAGAGGCCTTGTTCCTTTGCACAACGCGTGCTCGTACGGACATTACGAAGTCGCTAGTTTGCTTGTAAAGGTACGTCAACAGGTGTTCTGTGTTTGTGTCCGTAGAAAATAGGTAGAGATTGAAAAAAAAAAAGTCATGGTAGTCCTGTAGAGCTACTGTCGTACTGGCAGCATGTCCAAAAAACTCACTAAAACAATACACACCTTTATTCTGGCAAATCTATTTCCATCTATTTCGCCGCATCCGAAACACTAAAAATTTAAAGAGCGCCGCGGCGCTTAATCGAGTAAATACAGTATGTATATTTACCCTACTGGGCACTCGAATTTTTCTTCATCTGCTCACTTATAATAATCGAGTGAATTTGTCATACTGTTTCTGAATATATATATATATATATATAAGAGGAAAGTATTGGTTTACGAAATGCAAAAGAGTGCTCAATACCATAGAGGTAGAGCAAATAGTAATAGTAATAGTATTTCGCTTACCTCAAAGCCGCAACAGTCTGTTTCATATATAAGCGGCCCGCATTTCGAAATCTGCCTTTTTCGCCTGAAGATTCCCCACGGATGAAACAGACTGTTGCGGCTTTGAGGTAAGCGAGATACTATTACTATTATATATATTTAACAATAGATATTTCGGGGAAAACTTCTGCTCTCTTTCGATCCTTTTTTTCACGAACAGTTTGGTGCGAACGTGAATGTGGCCGACCTATGGAAATACACGCCATTACACGAAGCTGCAGCCAAGGGAAAACTGGAAATCTGTAAACTTTTATTAAGGGTACGTTTGTGAATGAAGTTGTCCTCTTCATCCGTGGTAGATTCTTGACAGTATATTGCTTGTAATATAGGATAGAACAAATTTCGAAGAATAATGTTATCTTGAAAATTCAAGATATGAGTTAAAATCAAGACAAATTATAACGAGTATTGTGTCATCCTATATTTCCTAAAGTTGTCGGCTGGTTCTGGATATTTTTTGTAAGATTACTGGAATTAAACGCTTTCATGACAAAATATAGGAACTCAAGCAGTTAACAAACCTTGCATATTTACATTTTCTACGACCACCGTCAGGTTACCAGAACTCTGGCTGTGAGAAATAAATTCTAGATGTTGTAGCTCAAACCGGAGTAAGGTTTCTTTCTTCCGACTTTAAAACACCGAGAATCAGCTGAAACAATAATGAGGCAGAAGGTGTTCCGAAATCAGAGGAAGAACGCTTTACGAGTGTTCTAACTGCCTCGTCAAAGAGCTCTCTGTCTTATGAGAGAATTAAAACGAAAGGCGACCAGATTGGTGTAGAATCTTTCTCCAATTTTAAAGACTTCTTTACGGTGTTGATTCTTACGAGGTTGACAGTGGTCACAAGGTTTCGGACTCGATCCCCGCACGCACGAGTCCATTTCTCGAGTTTTTCTTTGAAGTGAAAATGTTTTAGCTGCGGTATTTTTTTGTTATTGTTATTCAGAACGGTGCAGATCCTTCGAAGAAAAACCGTGATGGTCAGATCCCGTTGGATTTAGTCAAAGACGAAGACAGTGATGTGACGGACCTGCTGCGTGGTAAGAAAGTTACTGCAGGAGCGGTAGGAGATTTTGAACGCTTTCTAACTTATTGATACTCAAAATTAGCAATAGTACTTGTGGTATTAGTCAAGGTAAACTGTTCTTAGCGATCATTTCTTACCCTGAAATAACGTGAAAAGTTCCGTGTGAACGGGTGTTCTCATAGTCCCGCTTTAACTTCCAGACTTTCACGTTGGTATGACGTTACCAAGGATGGCCAGAAGATAGTGTTTTTCTTACGTCTTTATAAATTACAGTAATACTTGGACTTTCACCTCGACAGAACACTCTCAAGGGTTGATCATCTTGAGTGACCTAATTAAACTGCCCATTCCAGAGATGACATTTCTACTGTTATTTTCTTAGTGGAATATTTCCATTAGTTTATCTCGCAAACCTTTGGCCGCACCAATAACTGTAAGCGTTTCGTAATGTTAATCTGGAATGTTCTTTCTCCAGGTGATGCCGCTCTTCTGGACGCGGCCAAAAAAGGGATCTTGGCGAAAGTAAGTGTCCTGTGTCGTCTTGTTTGGACGCACGATGTGTCGATATCTATAACATTCATCATAAACATAGATGTTTAAGGTCAGTTCCTTGAAGTTTACTTCTTTCCGCAAAGTTAC
Organism: Heliopora coerulea; assembly: GCA_030142905.1. Lineage (NCBI taxonomy): Eukaryota > Metazoa > Cnidaria > Anthozoa > Scleralcyonacea > Helioporidae > Heliopora > Heliopora coerulea. Next base: position 452,303 of record JASJOG010000043.1, on the reverse strand, counting down.
AAAGGTTTAATCACGTTTACCAGTTAGTTTTTTTGTATGGCAGTTTCGTAGCTGTGTATTTTTGTAGTGAATTTCAAACAAATGTTAATGTACAAGTTTCACGAAATTAAAATTAGTGGGTGCGCGGGTTTTGCCCTTCCGGTTGATGTCTTTTTCCAGTTGATGTATTTTATATAGCATTGGGTTTGGTGGCGGCACTTCGAAAATAATTCAGATCTTTTGTTTAATAGAGTCCTCTTGTCAGCTTTCAAGATTTATATATATATATATATATATATATATATATATATATGTGTGTGTGTGTGTGTGTGTGTGTGTATATATATATATATAAAGAGACGTGAAACTCTGAGTAATAACCCAGAATTTTAAGCTTATTCATTTCATATATATATATATATATGAAGAAAATGGTGTGATTTTTTGCAGTGAATTTCAAATGAATGTTAATGTACAAGTTACACGAAATTAATCGTATTACGGCCTTAAAACTTTCAGAGATTTAATCATGGTAACCAAATATTTATCCGGTGGAAATCTTAATCTAAGTATAAAAATCAAAGCCCTGCTCAACATATGAAGATGAAGAGTCATCTTTTTTCAAAAAATAAAACAAGTCACAATTATCACAATGTTGATTTGGTTGGTCAGGTTTTTGATTTATGACTTTACACTTCCAGGTGGTTAAACTGGCTACTCCGAAAAATATTAATTGTCGAGACAGCCAAGGAAGGAATTCAACTCCGCTTCATCTGGCAGGTACAAACATCGAGTTTGTTTAAAGAAACCATTTTAATTAATTATTTAATTATAATGATTTGTAGTAAATGCGTTTCCCTGTATGTTGGATTAAAAGGAATTGCTGCGTTTAATCTTGTTTTTTTTTATTTAATCTTGTTTTTTTTATTTTTTTCCCTATCATCCATGTTAGCGGGATACAATCATCTGGACGTGGCGGAGTTTTTGTTGGATAGTGGAGCCGACGTGAACGCTCAGGATAAGGGAGGCCTTATTCCTCTTCATAATGCTTCATCTTACGGGGTAAGTGTATGGAAGCTGAGGTGGTGTAAGTGAAAAAAAGTGGAAAGACTATGGGGAAAGAAAGGCCATGGAAAAAGATAGAAATGGAAATGAAAAAGAAGAGGGAAAGAGCAAGGGTTGGTGTAGGGCAAACGAGGGAAGAAAAGGAATGGGAGAGGACAGGAGGGGACGAGACGGGAGTTAAAAATGGACTTGGTAGGAAAGGGAAGGTCAGGAAATGGGACTTAACCATTCAACGCATGATTTTTTCTCTTGTTCTTTGTTCTCTCTTTGATTTTTCCTTTGTTTTCTCACTGGTTCTTCTGTTCTTTGTTCTCTCTTTGATTTTTCTTTTGTTCTCTCACTGGTTCTTTTGTTCTTGTACGTCCAATCTATCGGACACTGGACGTTAAAGGGTTAAGTAAATAGACGGGAACAGTATTGCAGGGGAAAGGCAAGATGGATGGTCATCTTTATGGTTTGTACTTTTATAACTAGCATCTGGATATTGCCGCGCTGTTAATCAAACACAACGCGGATGTTAATGCGACCGACCGTTGGCACTTCACACCGCTCCACGAAGCTGCACAGAAAGGAAGAACTCAGCTGTGTGCATTGCTCGTAAGTCAGACTTCAATGTTGGTCGAAAATTGAATGTAGGTATTAAATATTTTCGTCAGGGTTGTTAAAAATGTTCTGCTTTTCAGTGAATATAAATTTGTGATGTTTTTTATGTGTTTATATCTGTTTTTGTCCGTTACGAGATCGGTTCGGTATTCGTGAAATATTTTGATAACTTACGTAGGCCCTTCGTGGATCCTTCCCACGTAAAGTTTAAAATAGATCCAACGTTCATATTCAATTGCACCCTCGCTAAATCCAACTTTGTTCCATTTATACAGCTTGCTCATGGAGCCGACCCGTCGATGAGGAACCAAGAAGGGGAAACGCCATTAGATCTTGCCACTGTAAGTAAATGTTTGCCCGTTTACTCACTCGCGAACTCAATCGCTCATTTACTGCGTCTTTCTCTCTCTTCCTCCACCCCTCGCTCACACACACCTATTCACTCACTGCTTTTCCTTCCGGCAATACGTTCATTCCATTCGCTTGTTCGGCTTATTTATTCAACGGCAAAACTAACATAAGCCTTCTTCGTTCAGGCTGAAGACGTGAAAGCGTTGTTAAACGACGCCGTGTTGCACTGCAACAAGACAGCAGGTTTATCTGCGCCCAAACCCGCTGTGATTATGACGAAACAGGCCTCTGGTGCCTCACCACTGTCAACGGCTAATTCAAGACTGCTAGCTAGTAATCTTACGGGCGCTGGAGATGGTGCCACAACTGAGAGACCGGTGATGGAGTTACCGCCAGGTAAACATTTCTCCGGTCTGAACGTAAAATGAAACACTGAGATTGGTCGCGATATGTTGATAAATCGTTGAAATTTTGGTCGACTTTTACCATTTTTTTTTACAAAATAAGCCTCGTACCTTCCCTCGATAACCATGGAAGAAAATACTCGTGGATTTGAACAGATTTTAAAAATCATTGCTTAGAATATTTGTTTTCATCTGTTATAATATTTGAGTTAAGATCTTGAATAACTAGATAAGTTATAGGTTGTTACGTTTTATTTTATTTCACTATCGAATGAGCTGAGAACATGGACTAACATTTACCACGTCTGATCACGTTTGTACTTTCATATCTTCAGTTCATCCAGGACTTGATGTGGACATTGGTCAGTTCTTAACCAGTCTGCAGCTTTCTCATTTAAATGATATCTTTGAACAGGAGCAGGTTCGTTATTTAAGCATAAATTTTGGTCTCTACTTTTGACGCTTGGGATTTTATTGTTAACGTTGTTGTGGTTGGCTCTGCTGCTACGTCTGTCCTCATCGTTGTTATTGCTGCCGTTGTTTTTGTTGCTGTTGATGTTGTTGTTATTGTCGTTGTTGCTGCCGTTGTTATTGTTGTTGTTGTTGTTGTTGTTGTGATTATTGTAGCTGTTGTTTTTGTTGTTATGGTTATCGCTGTTGTTGTTGTCATCTTCATTGTTATGATTGTTGTTGTTGCTTTTGTTTTTATTGCTTTTGTTGTTGTTATTGTTTAGTTGTTGCTATTGTTGTTGTGGTTAATGTTGTTGCTATTGCTATTCTTTTTGTTGTTGTTAAGTTTGTAATTGTTGTTGTTGCTGTAGTTTTGATAGCTGTATTCCGGTATTGACGTTGCGGCTAATGTGTGTATATCAATCTCTTGCTGCTTTATTTCACATTTTCTACGTCACTAATTTTATCCCATTTTGTGTTGCAGATCACGTGGGATGTTCTTCTGGACATGGGACACGAAGAACTCAAAGAAGTCGGCATCAATGCTTATGGCCATCGACACAAAATACTGAAAGCCGTGAAAGAAAGGGTGACCAACTTAGGACTAGGTATGAGAAAAGTCATTCTTTGCAACTTCACGTGTGCCTGAGTGTTTGAATGTGTGTTGGTGTGAGTATATGTGTATGTTTGGGCGTGTCCTTTGGCATATGTGCGTGTGTATCTACGTACATGTTAAAGTGCGTGCGGGTGTGTTCATATATATATATATATATATATATGTGGGTGTTGCACAGCACCGATGATATCAATTCGTATTATCTTTTTCAATTACTCCAAGTTAGTAAGACTCCGAATTGTGTGACGAATTTGACTCCACCGGTGGATTTAATTCGTTTTAGACGTTTAAGCGTCATTACATTCACTCCCTTAAATTAAATTCGCAGATTTTGGAAGTTATAGAACGGCCCTAAGTACTGTCTTCTACGGTTGACTGCAACAGACTCGGTATTAGTCATCCAAACCGATGGTTTTACAATTCTTCTTTTCAAGTCCTAGTGAAAAACGATTGCCATGGAAGACTTGCTCATACTTTGTTGTTTTTAATTGTCAAGGTAACGGACCGTTTACCGCCTTGTCAGCTACAAACCACGGTACCATCCTTCAGGAACTATGTCGAACCGACAAAGACTTTATTTCTGTTTCTGAGGAGGTGAGGAAGATTGTCGTGAGGTTTACACTGGTAAATAATTTGGTTATTATCTGGAATGACTAGGGAAGCTTCTTAAAGCCCATTTCAACATGCGAAGATAAAGAATCATCCTTTTGGAAAAACAAGACTAAGATGACTAGACTCTGATGTTTGTACTCGGATAAAGATTTCCGCCCTTTAAATCTTTGGTTACCGTTGTGGCCTAAACTTATATCTTGTCCTTGTTTCTAGATGCAAAGCACGATCCGCGAACATAGAGATCACGGTCAAGCTGGCGGAATATTTAATTCGTATAATATTATTAAGGTAATAATTCTGCAACATTGGTTATCTAATCGTTGGCATGTGAAACCGTAATCGTGTGAACAGGTTCGTACCGTGATATTTTGATACCGGTGCAGTTTCGTACCGGTATCGTGTGAATGGGGTCTTTGAAGTGTCCATATCAATTGCACGTATATTGTTATACAGTACCCTGACTGTGCTGCCGTATTTCAACGAAAAACGTTCGCTCGAACTAACAGTCTATTTCACCACGGATTGGCAGCTTTATTTCACTTCAGTACACGCTAGGGAAGTGTGGGAGTCATGAACAAACCATAACTTTGCAATTGTCTGTATCTTAGATTGAGCGTGTAATTAATAAAAAGATGTGGGAGAGGTATTGCTACCGAAGGCAAGAGGTAAGAAGAACCTTTGGCCAAAGTCTCCAGTTCAGTGTTATCGCGTGATTAACTTACGCCTTTTCGTTCTTTCTTAGGTGGCTGAAGCCAATCATAATCATGCCAACGAGAGGATGCTCTTCCACGGTAAGACGGAAAAGATAGTAAAAACGGCGGAGGGGAACTAATGGTTGACGGACCGACGGAATGTTCAACAGAGTCAAGGATAAAAAAGACAAGAATATTAAACGGACAATTAACATTTCAAATTTCCTGACTGATTATCTTTTTTTTTTCTTATGTCAGGTTCTCCATTCGTCAATTCTATCGTTCAAAAAGGATTTGATGAACGTCATGCTTACATTGGAGGAATGTTTGGCGCGGGTGAGAAGTTGGGGTTTTAGAAACGAAGATAAGTGCCGAGCACAAAATCTTAAGAAGAGCCATTGATTCGTACACAGGACAGTAAATACATAATATTTAGTAAGATCTTAAGTTTCGTTGTTGACTTCACAACATCATCAGAGGTAACTAATTGTAATACCTAAGCCTATAGTTATATTACAAACTTAGGATTTATTTGATATATAACGGTGTTTAACGAAGATATCCGCGAGGCAACGTCGACAACAAAAAAGTTGTGCTATCAAGCTACTCGTCTTCTGACTTGTGTTTCCTTTTATTCAGGGATATATTTCGCCGAGAATTCTTCCAAAAGTAATCAATATGTCTACGGTATTAATGGCGGAACTGGTTGTCCCGTGCACAAGGATCGTTCTTGCTATGAATGCTCCAGGTAAAACGTTATGACATCGTTAGTGTAGTCTCACTCTGTTAGAGATTGATAAAGCATAAGTCACAACAAAATTGGACGTCGTCAGTGTATCGATATTGACAGCGATTTTTTCAAAAGCAGCTTTTGATACAAACTCTCTTGGTTCTCTTCGCCTGATATTCTCGTTTCTGTTCTTCCAGGCAAATGTTATTATGCCGAACAGCTCTTGGCAAACCGTTTTATCAGTTTTCAGCCATCAAGGTCGCCCATTCTCCACCTGGTCATCACTCAGTCATTGGACGGCCTAGCGCAGGAGGACTATCGTTTGCCGAGTATGTTGTCTACCGCGGAGAGCAGGTAAGATTGTGAGGGATAACCTCAGGAAGTACGAAAGGAAGAATGGAAAATCTTGTAGGTTAACGCAACACACCTTTCGTTGGCCACCGGGAATGAGAGGATTGAGTGAACTTCGAGTTATCAGGGTTACGGATTTTTATAGACTTCAGAACGCCATCTAGGCTGAAACGTAGACATGCAGTAAGCCGTTGTTTGACCTATTTTCATTTCTTCCAGGCGTATCCAGAGTATTTGATTGAATACAAGATTGTGAAACCAGAAAACAGAGACAGCGATTCCTGGTTATCATCCTCTTCTTCGTCTTAGTTCAACATGCTACACCTCCTCCCCAGGATGCTGTGCCGACGACAATTGTAGTCCACTTAGAGATAGAAAAAAAAGCTGTCACTTTCTATTGCTAAGGTTGTACATGAATAATTTCTGTAACCTTTTGTCCTTGTCAAAGTATAGATAGTTAAGGTCTTCTGAATTATGCGCGCCAAAAGTGACGCTATCTCTTGTAAATATGAATGCCTAACAGAATGTTTGCTGACTGGCACGTGAACTGTTGCCAAATTAAGGCAAATTTGGCTCACAAAGATACAGTTCAGAGCATCAGAACTGCAATTGTTCAACTTACTTTCGCTAAACTTTTCGAGGCATTTTTAACGTAATATTTCAAAATGCTGCTGTCCATAACCCAGATGTATTATTAATTGGCAGACAAGATATGAGGAACATAAACCACAAAGAAAGCTGCAACACGCCAATACCCAAAATATAGAACTTAATCATAAATGGCGCCTTATTTGATACTCTACGGTATGCAAATTAGCCCCCTAGCCCCGTTTGAGAGCTAAAATTCTCTTAAATTTCTTGCAAAAAGACGAGACTAGTCAATGACCAAAGGTTATTACTTTATTTCCTTTCCGTTTCTGTAACATACACCACAGGTGTATGTTAAAGTTCTTCCTTAACGTGATGTTTCATATTTAGACTTATACGAATGTCTACATGGATTAATGTGCCATCTGTTATTGCCCGTACAAAAACAACCGCATATTTCGTTTTGAATATTCAAAAAAAAAGTCAAATATAGCGAGAATAGAACATTACCGCTCATCACAACAATCCAATGATCAATTCTTCGAGCAAAATTGTGCTAAATAATCCGCTGAATTTTGTTTTGATGTAACATGTAAATGGATGGAATTCAGTTAGTTCGACAAGTGATGAGTGAAAGAGGCGGCCACGGAGGTTATTCTATTGCAGAATCTTGGGGTGGAATTAGTGGTGGTAGTGGTGCAGATCCACCAAGTTGACAATCGACCGTGAACTTTGATATTTCGAAACAGTTCATTTTTACTCAAAATTCATGAATTCTGTCGCAAGCCAGTGACACAGGATTGGAAGCACGAAATGGGTAGAAAAAGATGGACTTCCTGGCAAGACTACATGGAGAAAGAAACTGCGTTATGCGGTCTATTTTCTTCAAGATGAACTTGGTGAAAATGGAGAATATAGCGGACGATAAAGGTCAGTCTGCGACCGAATTCTTTTTATGAGGCAATGTCCACTACATTCGATATACAAATTTCCAGGAAAATAAGGATGTAGGTTGACCAACATTAACCAATTATTACTGCCCGAACGAGACAAAAATCTGCGACACTGAGCCAAAGTTCCCTTACCGGTAATGTTCAAAATGAATTAATTTTACCATACATGCAGAGAACTTTATATTGCGTTGCTATTCGCAAGTCACATTTCGTTTTATGAAATTATTTAAATTATCCCAGCGTGGGATTCATTATGTGACGTATTTTAGATCTATTCAATGTACATTATCTGTCCAAAGACTTTCATAGTACCATTTCTTCAATGTCTTGTACCAACCATAGCGCAAATCTTGCAAAAAGATAGGTCCAAGAAATTCTCTTATACATTTCCAATATAAAACTATCTTGTCTGATACTTTAAGCTTCTTCTTGGTTATCTGTCTTTCATAGCATTCGTTGCTTTAACAAACGCGATGGCAGCTAATTCCTAGAGTGTCAAAATAAACACTTAAGTTAAACTGTCATTAAACAGCTACTTGAGTTGAACCTCCATTATCTGAATAACCATACTACTGCTGTTAACGTTTCATTTAACAATTAGATTATGAGCTCGAGATTTCTATGAGGTGATAGAAATCTATCACCTCAGAAATCTCGAGCTCATAATCTAATTGTTTTAGTAGAGACATTTTGCAAAGGACATTTTTCGTCTTCTCTGGGACTGCACTTTCAAGTAAGCATTCTATTTCGTCTTTAGAAACTTCACAAAAATGAGAGGTGGAAGCCATTCTCGCTACTCGCTATTTATCGACAAATAGATAGCGAGTAGCATAGCCAATCAGAATGCAGCATTTGCAATAGTACTCGACTAAGTTTCTACTAATTTCGATTATAGTATAGGTTCACCAAACCAGTTTACTGGCTTGGGCGAGATTAGCTTGGAGCCCACTTTACCATAAAAGACAGTAGCTGCATATTTAACTGTTACGTGAACCCAAATTAGTCGTAATGTTAGGAAGTTGTTCAACATCTATCAAGAATTTAGGACATAACGGCTTCATTCTGAATAATTTTAATGTTTTCGAAACACTACAAAGATATCTTTCCAAAACATGGTGTTTTCAGAGTGGTTAATGGTAGAAGTTGCTAACTCTGCTGGATGGTGGATTGCACCCGATCACTAAAGTTGCTTTAATAACAAGTGTAGGCAATTAAAAATAGATAAAAGACTTTTCAAATGCGAGGTAAAGGCTGTCTCCTCCAAACACGTGCCAACGTAACAAGAAGTGGTGCGCTGCATTCTCACCTTACAAAATTCTTCTAGAACAACAACGCCTTGTAATAAGTTAATCTGAGGTTCGCTGTCAAGAAAAACAAAAAGGAATAAAGATCAGCTTGGTAAACCTGTTACATCATATACACACAACTACACCAAGATTCAACGTTAAACGAACAAATTTAGCTCCAAGATGAGAACGATGAATCATAAACTTAAGGTCAACTTCCACACCTGTTATTTTCTATGGTTTGCAAACTCATCAATCTCTTCCTCGTATTTAAGAGTCTTTGTTTGAAGTTCGGCAGTCTCTGGATTCGCTCTTTCAATTCACTGACCACCTAAGGTTAAATAAAAGAACAGAAAAACCCTTCAGAACCTCAGTTGGGTGGATTAGACACTCCTCACAAGTCAGTCATCCTAACAGCTTTTGCCTTTCTAGACTTCAGACCAATCTAAAAGATTTCCTCGGCTATATAAACAGCTGTTGGTAGACTATCTTCTCCACGCCTGAAAACCACCACGTGGAGAGGCAGTAGTCGGCGAAATTTTCTCCAACTTTGATAAGTAGTTTTAAAGAACCATACCTCTTGCAATACCATACTAAGTGACGTGGTGTTCGGAGCCAGCGGTAATGTGGGATTAAGAAGATACTCGTGAAGTTGCGGGTGAGGAAACTGAGCCAAGATGGCGAGAACTGACGTCACCTGAAGATTAACGTCATAAGGCTACAACAAAAAAAGTAAAAACTGATGTAATTTTTATGCAAATTAAACTCATTAGTACGTGGAAGGTTTTGAACCACATGGCCAGAAACCTCTCTGGCTTGTTGCAAGATGGCTATGCTCTAGAATTGCAGTTTATAAAGATGTGACAATCGGTCACTTCAACGAGGCACGAAAGGGTGAAGACGAACAAGTTTGGTGGAGCTTGACATGCGCAGGGCCAAGACAAGTTATTGAAACAGTCTTGAAAAGGCTTGTTAACCCTTTCATGAATGAGCTTTTTTCCATTTGTACTTAGTTCTCTTGTTTTTTTGCCACGTTCTTTCATTCTTTATTCTTTTGTTCTTTGTTCTCTTTTGTTTCTTGCTTTGTTCTTCCATTAGTTCTATATCCTTTTGTTCTTTGTTCTCTGTTGTTTTACTTTGTTCTTTTCATTAGTTCTATTGTTGTATGACAATAGTATGCATGAAAGGGTTAAGGCACGAAACGTCACAAAAAGCTAGCTTGCAAACACGCCGTTTTAAACTTCTCGCAACGAAGCGAGGCGAGTTGTGCGAGCACATTCCCATAAATGAAAAATTAAAATGAAAAAAATTACTGGCGGATACATGTCCCCGATTCTGCAACAAATAAAAGTAAACTAGCCAGATCTACCTTTACATTATGTATAATACACTATTGTCAGTTTCTGTTACAACTAGGAGTCACCTACTAGGCTGAAAACTAGAGTTAGCGACGAACTACAAGCAATTTTGTTTTAAACGTGCACGGGCTACGGACGCAAGGAAAACTATTATTTGCAACTTACCTGATCCAAAATCCTTTTTAGCTTTTTGAAAAGAGTATTCAAAAATTCTCCTTCGAAAAATTTATTTTCTTGCGATTCGTCGGGATGAGTTTCTGAAAACAAGCAACAAGTAAGTGAAGTATATGGATAGAGGCTTGTGCAGCATAGAATGAGACGACCTGTAAGAGATGGCCAGCTTCAGCAAGTATTTCAGTGATTCTCCTGGCGTTAAATGGAGGAGCACTGCACACTGCCTCATTTTCCAGCTGCACTCCTTCCCTACTCAGAAATGAATGAAAAGTGAGTTTATTACATAGCAAATAATTCCTGTGTCTTCTCTTGCATTTTATCCAAACTCCAGTGGAACCTTTAAGGGTTTGTACTTGTGCAAAAGTGGTTCATCAGAGCATTACTCAGCCCTTCCAGAAACATGGCGGGAAACAGGGTATTCCCTCTAACCGCTCATAGATTAAAGGTGTTTTCTGTACTTCGAGCGTAATATTGAATACAGCCAGCGGTATTTTGAACATAGCCATCTTTAATCTCTTCACTGTAACAGTATTTCACAAGTGATACTGAATATATTCCTATCTCCGTACCTTGACATACTGGAGTCTGCGGCCAGTGAAATTCTTTACATTGGTTACGACGCTCAGCACACTGGATTAAGACAGTAAGAAGGACGTGAGACGCGACTCAATGAACGACAATGACTGTTGGTTATTTATCAACCAAACTGATGGCATTTACCTGTCTGTGTGCATCTCTAAGGTAAGAATCGTAGCCATTATCACCAAGCTGAGCTGACGACTTCAGCTCGTTCGGTAGAAGAAATAAGAAACTAGACAATGGAAAAACAATTTCGTCTCACCATTTAGTAAGTTAACCCTTTTCATACAGTGGACGAACTCTACTATCTTATTCAGGCTAACGCCAGAAGATTTCACTCATAAAGGGCAGACATCACGCATTGAAGGGCTAAGTGCATTAAAACAAACCTCGATGATGAACAGAACGTGGGTCGAAATAGCTCAATGTAGTTAAACATAAAACTGTAGAATTTCTGTACAGTTTCGTTTTTATGACCTCGTTTGTGTTTAGGCGGGGAAAAAATCGATTTTTCAACTTTAAGGGGAAGTGAAGTTTCCTCTCGCTACTATGAAAGAATGAGCTTACTTGTTTGAAAACATATCCCTGGGCTGCTGTTGTAACCCTACAGGGAAAAACTCAAGGGATTACCTGTTCACAATCTTCTCCAGTTCAACGCGATCCAGTTCGTCCAATTTTTCCAGACTTAGCGGTGCCTTGTCTTCATCATATGGTGTGTCAGTATTACCGTTAACTGTAGCCTCAACCCCAGACTGCTGACCATTAACAGCTGTTGGTTCTCTGAAGTACCTTCTTCCAGCCAAGTGGTTTAACACTAAGTAACTTAGAACTTCCTCAACAGGTTTTTCCAATAAACACTCGAAGAGTCTTAAAGTTTCTATCGTTATCTAAAAATTATAACCAGGATCATTCAATGTCTCATAGAAATGCAATGCTATCAAGAAACCGTTAATAACGTAGCACAACATCCAATCCATTCAGCTAGAAGCCTATCAAACCTGCAACTTTACTTAGGTGAATAAACTGAAACTACAGTAAACTAAATCGATTGAGCTAAAAACCAGTCAATCCAAAACCTCTTGTGCTCTATTTCAACCCTTGCCAATCAAACATCCAATTCACACTTGTGACACTCCAGTCCAACTAAAGAATCCGGTAACTGCGTTACAAGACCATTCAATAACAAAGATTCAGAAAGCCATCCAATCAAAAGACTTTGGTGTAAGAGAATCTCCAACTTACTCTGTCCGAGATGTGATTGCACCTTTCCACAAGAGTTTTCCTTAACATCTTCTTTTCCTTTTCTCCTTCCTCTTCTCCGGTGTTGTTACTCGTTTCTCCCATTAAAAATGACGCAAACTCTGAAACGTTCCAGCAAAAATATGCCTTACCTTTACTATGAAAGACTTGTTGTGCCAGTAAGGCTAACGAATTTTGTTGGAGGTTATGCCTTGTTTTCATTACTGCGCTGTTTCTATTATCGCCAAAAATTGCAAATTTTTCGGAACGACAGAACTGGTTTGATCAGTCATCTCAACTGGTTAAGCACGATATTTTTCAAAGGAATAATAAATGTATGGAATGTGTTATTCATGAGACTAAATAAGCATTGTTTTATATGTATTTTAAATACTCTCTCAAGGGCAAAGGAAAATTCTTGAAATGTCTACCGGCTACAGTCATTCTTTCCGCCAAGGAGAGTTAAAGCCACAACAATTTCCTCACCTTCAATTGTCTTAGGCGCTGAAACCATCCTGAGACACTTGGTCAGGAGAGCCGTGATAGTTATTACTCGAGATTCAGACCTAGTAAGCAAGTACATCAACGTGTTTCTCAAAAACAGTTTACGTAAACATTAGCTTGAAAAAGAACGTGGCTGGAGTTACTTATACTGAGGGTTAGCTAACGCGCTTCCTCGGGGCAAAGTTGTGTTAAAACAGGAAATAATCTATAACACACGAGAGAATGTGACTCTGTGATTAAACATCTCGTTATGATTTCCCTTTGTTTTTTTCGTCATAAATTGTTATGAGTTTGAGTACAGCTGTGAAAGCACTTGACTTGCTCGCGTGCTCCCAAAACCCCTCGTCATCCTTGGCATTCGTGTTTTTGTGATTGGGTGGTTAAACGGAAGACATTTTATCTTTCTTCACTCTTTCGTGAATGAACTTTTTACGCTTTTTGTTTCATGTTCTCTCTTGTTTTTAGCTCTGTCCTTTCATTTGCTCTATTCTTAAATGCAGTGTGTGAGCCCTAAACTACAACGAAGAATGCTAAATAACTTACAGATCTAACAGACTAGGTTTAAAAACAGCATCTAAACATCTTTCCCTGAATGCAGATGACAGAGCTTTACCAATAAGCTAGAAAAATACAAAAACAAACGGGAAATTGTCTCAGAAAAGAACATCAAATTTGCATGCTTTAAGTACAGTGATTTGAATTACGAAGCAGAACTTAAGAAATATGAACGTTCTGGTAGCCAGAATGAAACGTTGGCAGTTTATACAATGTAGACAGCAAAACCAACCAACAAACCTGATGTGACTCTCTGATAAGTTGATCAATGTAGTCCAGCCAAGATAGAAATGACAACAGGGAACGCTTGCCAGGAAAATTATGAGCACCTCCTTCATTTCTATCCAAACTAATGGGAGAGGGAAAAGTTGAACATATGAAGATAGAAACAGTTTCTCTTCACAAAACAAGGAATGGAGTTGATTGACAGCCAGATCAAGAACATCAAAAAATGACTACAAGAATGTCCAAGGCAGTGACGATAGAATAACAACATTAAAATCCACGAGAAAAAGCCACAATAGAAATGTTACCGTCAAGCTCAATAACAGCAACAGATGAGAACTACAACTAGCAAAACCAAATGATATTAGTAGAAACTTAGTCGAGTACTATTGCAAATGCTGCATTCTGATTGGCTACGCTACTCGCAATCTATTCGTCGATAGATAGCGAGTAGCGAAAATGGCTTCCGCCTCTCGTTTCTGGAAAGTTTCTGAAGACGAAATAGAATGCTTACTTGAAAGTGTAATCCCAGAGAAGACGAAAAATGTTCTTTGCAAAGTGTGTTTCTACTAAAACAATTAGATTATTCGCTCTCGATTTCTATGAGGTGATAGTTGACTTGGGCTTCACCCTCGTCAACTATCACCTCATAAAAATCTCGAGCTCATAATCTAATTGTTAAATAGTAATAGTGAAAACAAACGTACCCCCATTTTGCCACAACAGTAGAAATATCAGCTGGTTCCATTTCTTGAGGTAAGCCATCATATAGTCCTTTGAGACGATCAGCCTTAAAAGGAATTAAAAAGACATTCAGTTTGTAGAGTCATGTTCCAGGAAAATCTAGTTACAAGCTTTACGTAACTCCTCAAATGAAAAATTCAATGTAAGCATTAAAAAGAAATAGACAAAGAGCGATTTGCAATAAGTTCGGTAAGAACTGTGGTGCACAGTAGAGGTGCCTACTGTGGGAATTTTAGCCATTGCGGCACTACTGGAATAGTTGGTAATCTATTGCGACAATACTGCTATAGCGTTGGAACTATTGCGACGCTATTGCAACATTTTTCACGGAAATTCATTGTAATGGAATCACTGGTTTCCATTGCCTGCGGCAGTCGGCGGCGCGCTGTCTGCTGGTGTTGCAAGAGTTGAATTCAGTTCAACTTTCCCGTAGTTGTGGTACCGCAGGCAAAGAGAAAAGTTTCATGAAAACGTTTGCCGGTGATTCCCGCACAGACATTTTCATTGTTTCTTATGAGCCACAGAACTCCCACCGGAAAATCAGAGTTGAAAGACAATGGAATGTTGTTTAGGCGATTGGTTTGGGTGGGATTAGTAGCTGACGCTGTCAAATGGAAAAACCTGGACTGTAGTGGCTGGTGAATGGGAAATAGAATATGGAACGTGAAACTTGGTGGCACTTTCACTGCAGAGACCACATCGATAGTTTGATGTGTCGTTCGTTACACCTTCTTGTACTGTATCTTCGCTGAAGCGATATTGACAAAAAATATGACGATCGTTTCTCTCAATACCTACCATAACTTCGCAAAATGGTGTGTAAAGGATAATGACACTGGCCGCATGGTCGTCTGGGATGGAAGAACACAGCATTAGTCCTTCACAAGCTTTGACAGCAATACGTCGGTCCTGAAATTTAAAATCAATTCACCGTAATTATCGAGCTTTCCCCACATGGGTTCAGTGTAACTGTAACCAAGTACATTTAACTAGTTTAGTGAAGTTCTTTAAGCACAGTAATAGTGCAGTTAACCTACAACAACAGTTGTGCACCATGTCCTGTTGGTGACTTTTCTATACGTATGACACAAAACACAATTTCATTAGAACCTACATTCCAATTTCTCAATTTTTTGTGCTTTGGTGAACTCAGCTGATTTTTTATTGGCACAAAATCTCAAGACAATTAGTAGCTGCTAATTGGAAACATCAACAGTAATGCATGGTTGTGCAATCCAGCTGATCAATAGGCCCACAAGAGATTCACATAGTTTGAAGTCTTGACTGAGGATCACTGTGAAATAGAATTGAAACATTGCACATCCTCATGGATGAGTGTTAAGTCCTTGTAAGAATCTCTTGTGTACTTTAACTGGATTACACTAGCATTCTGTAGCCAGTCACATTGACGCCTCAGTGAAATCTCAAGTGGCCTAAATTGTTAAGGTGGATTTGCGGGTTAACGAGAAGTTGTAGCACAATATTAAATTATGGAAAATAGGAATCCATAGAGTATTTTGATTAAATACACTGTACACAACTCTGGTAACTCTGACAAGTGTAAGCAACTTTTATTGAGAATTCAATGTTTCTGGTTGAGGTTAGTCATCATAAGGAAAGCTTGTCATTTACCAATTATTGTTTATGAGGATGGCCAAGCATTACAACGTATTACAGTTTGACCAACATACATTGAACAAAATAACACAGTAAAACATCAAGTACAAACCTCACTTTTGCTAAGCTGCAAGAGAGAATTCACAAGTCTGTATTGTGGTTTTTCTGGCACTCTTTCTTTGGTTTTTGGTGATGAATCTTGGACAGAGGTCATACCAGAAGGCTTGGGAACCTTAAAATTACATAAATCACCACCAAAAAGAAATAAATGTTTGTGAAACACAATGAAAACTCTGTTTTGAATGGTTGTTACCTCTAAAAAGAAGTTCACTAAATTTGGGTACATTCTCAATTTTGCAGCCACAGTGCACAGAAACTGAACTTCTTCATTTTCAGTTGGACCAGCCTGAATTTGGCCACAGATGTTGATCAGCCGCTTTATAAAATAAATAAATAAATAATTTCATTAATGATTGGTTAACTACTAATTAATTAATTACTAACTAATGATTAATTAATTAAATAAACAATGAAATTTAAACAAATTGTTAAAGAATCTGATGAAATGTCAAACACCAGATGTTTTACAGTAATTAACCATTTAAAATTTTATTCAGGGTAATGACAGGTGGTTTTATTGAATAGAATAAGGTGTCTGGTCAATAATGGGTTACTGTTTGCTAAATCAACCCATTCACATTATATCTTATCATGACAGATGAGAATCTGATTTCACTTGATCAAGAAACTATTTGTGCAGTCATGGTTATACATATTAAACTCACAAACTGTGTTAAGTGGTTACTTAACTAGTTATTTTTTTGAGTAAAACCTTTTGAAATTTTTAATAATGTGTAACCAATAACAGATTTCTTGATGAAACATACGGTATGGTAAGGAAGGTATAAAAGAGTGCTTAAAGGTTACACAATATTTTGGGAGCTATAAGGAATGTGATGCACTGTAACAAGTAGTGAGGATGTTATATATTGACAGAGAAGCATTATAAAATACTAAATTTTCCATTTATTATGTTACTTACATGAACTGGTTTATGAACATTGACATGAGGAAGTAGTGGTGTTTTTACTTTACCAAGCAGGTTTGTAAAAAATTGAAGTACTTGTTGCTTCATTCCAGGGGGGCACTTTAGGAAAATAAGACAATAAATGTAAAGGACTAATGATACTAAATAACATAAAACTACTTTAAAACTGAACAGACCCATGACTGAATTAAACTAAACTTCTGAATCTAAATAATCATGGCTGGAACTGAACTTCTCTTGAAATCATGAAAAAATGTGTGGCTTACATCAGCTTTGCCTAGAGTATGAAGGGTTTCCAAGATTTTATGTTGAAGTAAATACTCCAAGCAAGGACCCTGTGAAAAAATGTAAATAATTCATTGTTATAATAGTAACATATATCATATATCATACCAAATGCCATATTATATCATATCATACAGTATATCATATCAGATTTTCCTTTGTACTGCTATTCAATGGATAGAATTTACATTTGGCTGACTAAAGCATGAACAACACAGTTCACTGACTCATATTTATCTGCTAGATAAGCTCTCCAGTTCATGTGCAACTGACCGCCAGGCATACTGGGCTCTGTATAAGAATACAATAATTTTCCTTTATTGTCTCAATCTTGCATTAGGCAGTTCACTTTCATCTGGGTTTAAAGTTATGTAGCTATCCATAACCCAATGAATTTACATAATGATAGTATCATTCCAAAATTCAGGTCAAGTATATTAACTGTCAAAAGACTAGTACCAGTGTCACTTTCCACTGCCTACTGCTAGTTTTTTATTGCACTGTATCTCAGACTTAACATTGAAGGTCACTTGCATACAAGTCACAGTTGAGTACATCTTTTCTCTACTCATTGCTTCAAGGGACATTTCTAGCTGAAGTGTAATCTGATTCTAGCATAATTTAAACAAGAATTGTAGTATATTCTTAGTATAAATTACATCTTTTTCTAAAAGAAGGTCATTTTTACACTGGATTGTTTCAGGTGCATAGTCAACTAAACAAGATTAAGCCCTGTATGTTGTATTGTCTAATCGTACCCTTACCGCACTACTGTACCAAACAGTAGATTAAACTATGTTATGAATACAAAAAAGAGCAACATACAGCTGTAGTTCCTCCGCCATCTTCATCTTCAGCTCTCAAGATCTCCAACATATGCTCCAAGCTATACGGAATGTTGGTCGACTGGACCGGTAGTTTGTCATCTGGACATAACGTAACAATTACATCAAGATATTTCCAAGAATTAAACCATTTTACACAAGATCAAACTTAATGATTTTAAATAGGCTAGTGATTTCTAAGGCGATCTTTTTTAAACGATTACCAGTAGAATCGATGAAATAGCTCGTCACTGTTTTCCAGTGGAACACAAAGTTTTCGTGTGATGGCAGCTCGGGAGCCAACTTTGAAAAAAAAAAAAAAAAGAAGAAACAAACAAAGGAATTACTGTATTCCTATTCAGACAAACTGCTGGTGAATGGGTTCTGATTCAGTGATAGTTGACCCGGGTTCAAAGCTTTTCATGATACTTACTGCATCCACAGCATTCTTGATCACAGCCTGAAGTTTATGAAACATTCCTTTACCTGTTAAATTATTCTAAATCTTTTTATAAAATGAAGACAGTCCATTTCTCTGTTCAGGAAATTTTACTCCACTGAGCTACGTTGAGTTCAATCAATGCTTACCCGTCATCATCGCCATGATTGTCTCGTACCATTCCCCCAAACCGCGACATAAACAACTCTCTTCTACTTTATTTGTTTATATTTGTCTCGAAGTTGTTTGAATCAATTGTCTATCATACATTACTGGGATGATAACCATGACAAATTGTGTATCCTGGATTCAAAGCTTTCACAATACAGTTGCTATAGCCACAGAGAGCCCACCAAAGAATTACGGTTGAGACTTACACTGACTTATTGGAAAAAACTAATTTATGTCAGCCAAAAGACTCGTTTGAATCAGCATAAGTTCCGAATGGCATGGCTAGTGTGTGCGGGTTTCTGTCTGCGGAGAAAAACGGCCAGAAGGGTTCGGAAAATCAAAGTGAATGGCGTTCAGATAAAGCTACCTCAAAATCGTGTGGACCGCAAGTGGAAATAAGCAGACAAGTCTTGGTGCCAATTTAAATAAGCTTTATCATAAGTCATTCGTATCAACTTGTGTCGAATAAAATAAAATATATGACCGTTACTTTCATGCCTTTCTATTGTGATTTTTAGGTGGGCTCAGTGCTATACCAAACTGGCGTCCCTGAGGGAGACTGCAGTCCACGAATTGGTCTGGGTCTGTACGGCACCGATTTGAGCCTTACACTAACAATAAAGACAGCACAACGCAATTCAACTTGACATGATAAGATCGTATATGTTTAAAATCCTCGACGCCATGGATCGTCACCTTGACAATCCTCGAAACCTTCGCAGAAAAGCATCTCGCGGCAGTTTCGATGGTCAACCCGACTGTACATTGCGTGACGCGTCCTGATATCTCGTGCGATTAACGTGATATCGTCATAATTATTACGATAAGTATAACCTGCATATTTGGGGAGTCAACTCGTCTAAACAAACAAAGGTGTGTTAAAGCAGTAATTAAAATTCCCAGGGAGTAACTGAAAATTGACGGAAGTATTCGGGACGTTGTAGTTGCGCTAAGGCAAATCGCTTATAACGACATAAGCTGGTCGTGAATTTTCTCAGCTTTACCATGCAGTTTTTATCTTGTCACAGTTGTGTCGTTTACCAGTGCGTAAATATTATTCTGCTTTTGGTTTCTAAAACTTACGGTACAAGGATTCCATCTTACAGGATCTGCAAGCCTGGACCGCCTCTGGGGTATCCTGTGAAGCCGAATCTCAAAAACTGTTTGATTATTGGAGACTCGATCAGTATTGGGTAAGTAACATGAGGGTTTCAGTTTCAGGGATCCATTTTATGACATCTGAACGTGAACAGCGCATTACTACCAAAATCTGTAGAGCTTCTTTCCCAGAAGTATTTAGTAAGTGACGCAGAGTTCTGATCCAAAGGGACATTTTAAAGGTAGTCATTCAGGTACCCAAAAGCACCAACCAGGGCACTGTGACCAGGGTGGAATCTTCAAGTAGGGTGCCCAGGAATACTGGCATCTTATTTCTGCAAGTTATAAGGGCATGTGTGCCCTTGCCCTCCATAGCTGACCCTCCCTGTGGATAGATTACTACAAATGATCTACCACATCATCATTTAGATCGGATATTCTACATCAATAATAATAGAATACTGAGGATGGGTTTTTTTATTATTTTACACTGAATTAGTACCAAACTGTCTTTAATATTGTTCATTTTTGCCTGAGG
This sequence comes from Heliopora coerulea, assembly GCA_030142905.1. NCBI lineage: Eukaryota > Metazoa > Cnidaria > Anthozoa > Scleralcyonacea > Helioporidae > Heliopora > Heliopora coerulea. The sequence goes on along the minus strand of JASJOG010000043.1, from coordinate 432,225 downwards.
GAGAACAATTAGGGTTGGAGACCTTTTTCAGTTGAATTTGAATTTTAGGGTTATGAGGAGGTCCACCAACCAACTAGTTAGGAAATCTGTTTTGACATTGCAGAAGATAACAATTGTCTTGTTATAAAAATAATAACCCAGCAACCAAATTTAAATAGAGCCATAATGGAACCATAACTTATGGGTTAGTTAGTTAGTTACTATAGTTATGGTTCCATTATGGTTCCATTATGCTTCTATTTAAACTTGTTTGCTGGGATATTACTTTTATAATAAGACTTTGTTTTCTGCCTGGTTCTTTGATTGCAACCATAATAACTGTCATTATTTTAATGCAATGCATTGTGCTTTTATTAGAAACAAACAAAAAAACCCCAAAGAAACAAGCAGTGAAGCATGCAGTTGTTATAAGACTAAATCAGCATCCTGAGTCAGTATTTTGTTTTTGTTTTTTTCATTGCTTGGATGCAATATTGTCAAAGGCAAGAAAAAGTTCAGATGTAAAAACTGGGCTACTCATTATTAATATAGGTTTGAAAGCCACATCCAGCCAACAGGGCAGACATTTTTTGCTCCTGATTTACAGAAATCATGATTGGTTTTTCCCTATTTTTACCATTATATACCTGTAATAATAACTTCCAAAGCCTAAATTCCTTGGTCAGCATGGACGAAATAGAGAAGATTACACAAATTGCTTCATGGCTCTCATGTACATTTACTCAGTAATTTTCATTACTACTCTATCATAAATTGAAATTTGTCTTGTTCCACTTACCATTTTGCACAGTCAGATACCAGAGTACATTATGCACATGGAAAACAGTGCATAAATTTAACACCTGAATATTTTTTGACTCTCTTCATTTGGGCAAAATAGGAAAATCCTGTGCTATGTACATCTCCACATGACAAAAATCTGTCATTTTTATTAGAAATTATATCCTCTATATCCTATGACAGACCAGGACAGTTAACAGTTTGTTCAGTATTGGGGACTGCAATATTCATCACTTGAATGTTGTTTATGAGGGGAAGTGCCAATGTGAAGCTAATACATGGAGGAAATGGTATGAAACCTGGAAGTGCACATAGCAGAACACACAAACCTGACACACTATTTAAAACCAGCCTGTCATTTAAATCACAACCCAACACACATTTTCCAGTGGCAAATTCTTTACAAATCAGCTCAAAGTTCCTTCAAACATAAGATAATTGAGGGAGTCTTTATTCAACAAAAAAGTCCTCATTTGAATAAACAAGTGAATTGTTACATATTGCCCAGTTATTGCCATTGGAGATAACCTAAACATCTCTGTAAGCCATGCATACGGCAGACAGTCCTCCACATCCTGAAGATGACTTAGTAGAAAACATTTGATGTACTTTTTCTCTCTTAAAGTTTTAGCTTTCTAGTATATATTAGAAATAACAGGTTCTTTATTTTCCATTGTATCTTTCAGGTACACACCTTATGTTAAGAAGATTCTCAGTGATGTCTGTCAGGTTCAGCATGCTCCATGGGATTCTTTTGATGGTGGTGCTCTGGACACAAAATATGGCCTGATGTGCATTTCTCTCTTCTTGGCAACAACTGGTGGAAAGGATACTCATTATGATGCCATCGTGTTTAATTTTGGCCTGCATGACATACAGTACTGTCCTGGAAAGTACAAAGAAGAATATGTTCCATATGCTGAGTATCTGAATAACATGGGGTTCATTTACAGCAGATTAAATTTAGGTGGTGCAAAGCTGGGGTTTGTATCAAGCACACCTGTACCTTACAGCAAAGCCTTGAATGATCGAGTTAAGAAGTACAACAGTGGGGTTAAAATGCTCTTCAATACTACCACTCTAGGCTTTGTTGATTTATATGAAAAAGTTATTGATGTTTGTGGTGAGCCTCCTTTTAAGAACTGCTCCATAATGAACAAGCAACCAAATGTTCACTACCAGCCAAAGGGATACTCCTACTTAGCTAAATATGTGAGCCAGCTGTTTCTCACACTTCTGAAGGAATCACAACATTCAAAAAAGAGAAGTAGCCGTGAATTAAAAGCAAGACATTCTGCCCAAGGACAAAGACAAAAGGTACCAAGAATGTACAATTTATTGACTTCATCAATTAAGTAACATGTTTGAGTGGCATTTGAACCAGAATAACAAACTGGAAATACTACTCCAATGTGCATTGTTTGATCAAACTTAGATGATGTTTGGAAAGTTAAAGTGTATTTTTGTGAAATATTTGACTGAAGGAAACAATTTTTGAAAACAAGGGATTTTTGAAAATTTTATAAGACCCATAAGTGCTTTTTACTTCAAACCACAAATGAAAATTTGGAGTTACTCTCATCTACAAAAAGTGCTATCAAGTGATGGAACTATTGGCATGGCTAGAGGAGCAAAGGAGGGTAACTGCCCCATCACTAGACCTCTGAGCAGCAGTTCATCAGAAAATTGTGACCTCTGAAGGAAAATTTTGAAATCTCTGAAATCAGAATGATTGATGGAGTGTTGCAAGTTGTTTTTTATTTGTGTACAAGAGGTCAACTACATGTATTTTGGTATGGCCAATTCTGATGGAATACTTTGGTAGCAAAAGGATCAAAATCCCACATAGTATAGTTCTTATGACATCTTTTGAGATGCATTTAAAATCTTTTCACTGTCACCTTTTTTGACAGGGCCAACTTGTTCAAAGGTGGAAGATTTGCCCAAAACAACGATTCATTGCAAAGAATAAGAGAATAGAATTAACCAAGACTTCATCTTGCAAACCCCCAAAAATAGCCGTGGACTATGAACTCAACATGACTACAGCTTGCCCATCTGAAATGACTTGCTGCAAGAGTATTTTTTCTAGAACTGGAGTTGGATGTTGTATGATCCCTGATCCCTACCCTCACTCTGATGGTCTGCATTGCTGCCCAAGTGGAATGAAATTTTCAAACGATTGTGAAAAGCAAACTGGTATTTGCTTCTGTGAAACACAAAATGCAAAGAAATGGAAACAAACACACCTGAATGCCACATGATTCTGGTTGATACTTTTGTACCTCTTTTTGCTTTTAAAGGTATTAACATGACTTAACATCAACTTTAAAATCCTTTGATTATGGCTAAAAGTTGGAAATTATTTTCATTCCTTGTGTTTTCAATTCCCATCCAAATAATTTTGTCCAAAAAATTTCTTTTATACTCCAACTGATACTTCCAAATTAATTGCACAAGTAGTTACTACATGTGATTTTGAGAAAACTAATTTTATTTACTGAAGACTTTTGTAATAAGGTTTCCACACTGTAATTTTTGTGTGTCATATCATAGTTTCTCCAGAGAAGATTGTTCAGATGCTGAAGAGTCTTCTTGGGTTTCTTGCTCCTGGTTTATTAAAATTTCCTCGATTTCATCTTCAGAAAAACCAAGTTTCATATGCAATACTTCCTTGAATTTTAAAATTATATTTCTTAAATGGTTATTCTCTCTGTTAGAGTCTTCTAAAGCTTGTGTTAGTGAAAGGACCTGCATTTGTAAGTCTTCCATAGAAGTGCTAACACCCTGTTCTTCAATATGGTCAGGTATTGCATCCTCTGTATGAACTAGTACTCTTTGACTTGCACTTAATGAAGAATTAAGACTTAAGTTACTTTTTTCTGAACTTAATACCACCATATCTTTCTGTTCTTTATTGTTGTAGTCCTGACTTCCACCTGTGGTATCTTTACAAAGTGCACTGTTTTGTGATTTTTGCTTCTCTTTGCACAATCTTTCAAATTTAATCTTCAGTATCTTTTGTTTACGCAAATGGTCTTGGTGCTGCAGCTGCAGTGAAAGCAGAGCCTATGGCAAAATAAACAATGAAACTGCATGTAATATGATAACCAGACAACTCTGAACTTCACTAGCTGTGTCAGTTACAATGTCATTGCTTGTCCTGTTATTAAAAACGTTTGAAAATGAGACATTCTGTTTCCAAACTCACCATTAAGGATTTTTCATTGTTGTATGCCAGACAGAAAAGAATGCAGTATTTATATTAATATCAAAAATTGAGTGTTTCACGAACAGTTCTGAATAGACATATAAAAAGTTTAAAGATAGCACTCTATCAAAACAACAAGATAACCAGGTACAACTATGTGGTAAAAAATAAACCATTTTCACTCATATCTGGCATTGAACTTTCATCTGAAAAGGTGATCCTTGAACATTCTTGTCTGTAATTTCTTAAAATTTTATAACTTTGTGACAATGAAAAAATTGAAACAGAAAGGTAACTAATCTAGGTTATTCTATAATTCACTGGTAGACAATTCACATAATATGAGAGATTTTTCTGTGCTCAAAATATCACAGTTAAAATTTTACAAAAATACTTTTTTAAACTTACATAAATGACTACAGAAAAAAAGAAATAATAAAAAAAGAACAATTGCCAATTAGTGACCTTGTATTTAAGGAGCTTGCAGGTAAATTAGCATTGCATTACATTAGAACTCTGGACAATGTTTCACTGAACATTGAAGGCTGGGTATACACCCAAAATTTTTGTCTTTGTGATACACAAGTACAAACCTGAGAAGCTGAGGTGGCTTTCATGGCATCTGTGATGTACCCTAAGAGAATAAAATGCGAGTTTGTTTAAAAGTAAAAGGATAAAAAATGTAGACAGTATATTTGCTGTGTTTTCACCACTGTTGGTTGAAGTGTTGGTTTTGAAGCAGCTTAAGAAGTATGAGGGTTGAATGGTCCCAAGAACATTATTATGAAATAAAGTCTAATGAGAATTTGGGGGAGGGTAGTCATTGTAAGATAGTGCTACATTAAACCTTTTTAGTGCATTCCCCCTTTTGTTCTTTGTTCTCTTTTGTTATTTGCATCTTCATTCATTTACTTTATTGTTTTCATCTGTTATTGTTCAGGGAGACATAAATACTACAGTGTATATCAGCAAAAATCTGACTATTTTGCTGTTCTACAGCTTATTTTAACCCTAAAGTAATCTGGGTTGCTAGCTCTGTTGTATCTGTCCTGCTCATTCTTGAACATTTTATTTGGCTACTATATCCATGCAGATTGTTGAGGGACTTTGGTCTGCAGTATATATCTGTTGTCCTTACCTGCCCTCCACACCATACACATCAACTGTATATTATGAGTGTACCACTTGTTAGAGCTCATCACGGGCATTTTAAGCTAAAATTAGCTTTTCTTATCAGAGATAACACAACAAAGAGCAACAACCAAGAAGCTTTTCATGTAATCTTGGTGTCCCTTGGAAGCCTCAGCTTCATTACTGTAAGTTTACCATAGCACTCTCTCCTGGAGAAACCTATTTAATAACCCTTTCGTTCTTTTCAGCAAACTCGAAGATACCCGACAGCTATTACAGTATGGGTTATTTGTTCATTCTCTGTTGCACAGGTGAAATCTGACGTGTTATTTAAAGTAAATTGTTAGTGGGCATGATTGATCCATAGTATTTGTACGCATGAAAGAATCAGATTCAATGGTCACTACAAACCAGCTGCAACTTCATAGCAAGTAACAGCTTCCATGTACTTCTTGGATAAGATCAGTTGTTCTGCTTTACGCTCTTGTTGATGAGCCTGGAGAAAGAGAAATTGCAGTAATGGACATTTACAATTACAAACGTCCCCGTATTTCAACGGGAAATTATGTCGTAAGGGAGCTTCAAATAAATCCCATGTCTTACTCGATTTAAAGGAGAGTCCATCAACAAGATTTTCCTCGTCGATTAAACGTAATCATCGACATCTCAAGCAAAAGAGAATTCACAGTAACATGTAAGCATAGTACTGTGGTACTCCTTCCGACATTTCTAACATTGTCCGTTAGAGTCTGTGAGAGTCTGGGCACTAGTTGATTTAATAATTTTGACGTGCTTTGGCGCTCTTTGAGAAAGCTTTGAATTTTTAGGTAAGTAATTTAAAATTTCTCACATTTTTGGCCTTTTCCCTGTCCATTTCTGGCTGCTTTGTCGCCTTTTCAATCCAATAAGTTTAATACCTTAAAATAAAACGGGCTTACAGTGTATTTCGGTTGGCCTTGTGCTCAAGGTAAATTTCATTTTTTGGGTGTTTTTCCCTCAGCTTTTAGTGAAAAAAGTAAGGTGAGTTTGTTTACTGTGAATGCCAGTCGTATAATTCCAAGAATAGTTGAGAGTTTTGAGAACTGTTTTGTTGCGTTATTCAACTACTATTTAATACAGAATCGCATTTTATGGAAATTCTCTGGTCACGTGTGTGCCTCGTGAGGAATGGACAGATCCGAATAATCAATACATTTAATATTTACTAGGAAATGTTGGCTTTCTATAAATACTTGTTAAATAAGAATCATCTGACTTGTGAAGTGAAACATCATTGAGCTATCAACTTGTGCAAATTCCCAAGTGAATTTTCAGGGTGTAGTGAATTTAACCCATTCTTATGTAAGATAGCTCTTATTTTATTATGGCTAATGCTTGATGGTTTCATTTAGCAGCAGAGGGGCTGACCAACTAAGGCTGTTCTTGAGATACGTGAATTAAATGTCATGCAATAACTGACTGGTGACATGCTAAAAGCATAATATCAACCACTGTTGGCAGGAAATCTAAAACTTCTCATCTGTAGGTTTGAATGGGGCTTCATCTGGGCTTAAACAGGTCCTGTTGTAACTCTTTCAGTTTCTTTGTAGGTTATACCACTTAAGGGTAGCTGAAATTTGTTGTTGAAAAAAGTATTCTCTTATGTTCTGAGGGGAATATTATAAACAGTCAAGGGAATGTTTTGTGGTAGAAATACTGTACAATTAAGAGGTATGTTTGGCACTATTTCTCCCTGGTTATCAATTAGAAATTTTTGACACCTTTTTATCTCAATGATATTAAATACAAAACAAACATGTAAAGCTTCCATATAGCTAGCCTCCATTTTTATACAAATATTTATTTGATTCTGTTTTTTTTCTTTGAATATGTTGTTTCTAAGTAAATAAGTTTCTGTAAGCTACTGTTGTCTTGTCAAAGAGCTTCAGTGGTGGTTTCTTAAAGTCAAACTGCTATTGAACCTGTACAAACATCAGTGACTAACAGTTTTTCACAAGATTACCTAACCTTACCTGGGTGATCACCTACAATCAATGCATGCTAATGGAAACACCTTTCAAAATTACAGGATCTGAATAATGTATCCCATCATTGCAAATGAATTGGGTGAGTCCCCTCATGTTTAGAGAGAAGCTGTATACTGATATTCAGGGGCATGGTGTTATGTGTTTATTCCAACCCATTCCTGAATCCTTTTTATTCATAAATAACTATGTTCAGTATACTAATTTTGGATGTTTTCACCAGTAAGACTGGGAGTGTTTGCCAAGTCATATTCCAAATTTATATGACTATTGCAAAGGGGTTTTGTTTATGTTGGAGGCTTATGCTTATGTTAATATTATATAATACTCCAATAATAAATGCTCCAAGTTAAGAGTTACGTTCCTGCCATTAATGACCAGTGATTACTGTATTTCTTGAACTATACAAAACACTGTACAAACCAAACATTTATCTTTACTGGTCAAAAAAAATTGCAGCCTGTCTGAAATTTACTGTAAACCCTAAAATGGTTCATAGTCAGGTAACATTTGCTGGCTTGGCTGCTGTTACCATAATTCAAACCCTGAAGTTACATAATGAAATACATCATGCTGTCCAATAACTTGTATCTCTTTAAATCCACTTCATACTTTTGAACTTTGAGTTTTTAACAGTATTGATATTCAGTGCTATCATTCAGTACTTGATAATGTTTACTCTATAATAATAATGTAATAATGGCAAGTGACAACAAATTGGTATAATGGAATATAACTTTTATAACAAGAATGAATGTTTCTATTTTTACATTTGAGTATGGTATGTATTGAGGACTTGCCAATATCCTGTCTTGCAAGAAAATATCACAAATATTATACTAAACAGTTGTACATTATTATTAATACTGTACTCATTATTACTCCACAGTTATTTGCTTCCAGTTTGCATTAGCCTGTGATTATTTTCACATGACTTGTGCCAGACAATTCTACTCATTAAAGTGTGATGTCTGGTTAGCAATTAGCATATTCTGTACATTATATTTGCATGCATTTACATGAGTGAATAACAGTAAATACAAGTCCAATTTCACCTTTGAACTTCAATTCTTTTTGTTTAACATTAAGAAAAAGAAGTTGGAAGTTAAAATGTGAAAATGTTTGTTAGTGTAATTGATAACGATGACTTGCAAAATAGATTCTCTTATTGCTTGCAACAATTGCAGTACTGTCCATGCAATAATCACTTTACTTATGATGTGCTTGACCAGTAAAACAATAAAAATCATTGAATATTTTATTTCAATCTTTAAGAGAGAATTTAGTTGCAATAGAACTATAAGCTTTGAGTTTAAAATTGTGGATGTTTCCAAGCTCAATAGAATCACATGCTTTTGTACATCAAAACAAAAAAAAAGTAAAATTAAGATTTCCAAAGAATTTTCGGTACCAGGTTTGTTTTGCTGTTTGCACATAACTGGTGAGTCCTAAGTCTGAATCTCAACTCTCAGCTTTCCTGTGTCCATACAAATGACTTACTCTAAATGAAGAATTTTGAGTACTGATTTAGACAGTCCCTTGGATAGGAATTTTTTTTTATTTTGTCCAGCATGACATATTATTATCATTATCGCACATCATTATTCAAACCACACTGCAAATCTGAAACTAGAAATTGGCTGAGTGTATATAAAAGTATTTTTGTCATGTCAATCCAGCATAAGAAGGTTCAAAGCTAAAAGAAATCAATTTCTGATCAAGTATCTTTAGGTTTTTGTTTGATAAATATTGCTTATAATTTTTTACAGGAATCAACCATGTTTTTAGCTTTTAACTCCATAAACTGTGCATGAAGCAAATATTGTCAACAACAGTTAATGTTGATGGTTCCATATTGCATTTCCAGGCAATGTGTTTTTTTTTCCCTTTTTAACCCTGGAGGTTTTAAATATTCTTAGCATAGCATTAGACATACCTTCTTCATAAATATTGTATGTCATAATGATTCAAGACCTACACAGTATTTGATTACTAGGAAAATCAGTTTATAACAATGGAGTATAAATTTATTTACTGTAATATACCACTTTGGGAAATATCTTGAGAACCAATAAATGGAAGGAGTAAGGTGTTGGTGTCACACATGGCAAGTAAAGTATAGCGAGCTTAAAGCATGGAAAATGAATTATACTAAGGTGTCTGGGTAATTCAAATGTGTGAACTTTAAAGACTATCAACATGCTTTCAAGATTGCAACTTGGAATTCAGTATAGAGCAAAATTGTTGCTTAACGTTGGTCTTGTGTTGAAGGTATGAGCTCATGGGTCATGGAGGGTTACAACCTGAATGACCATTATTGGAAATGATTTCATACTCATAGCGTTTTCTAATCTACTTGTCATGCAATTATTTTGTCACGTCCCTTCTATCTTACTAGTTATCCAGTTTATGTGTCTCGCAACATTTGTAAACACACTATACTTTCCTGGCTGACCACAAGCAGGATTACCCCAGCTTACAATACCACCCAAAACCCACCTAGCCTTGTGTCCTTTTTTGTCCAGGAAGAGTAAGCCTCCACCACTATCCCTCTTGCAAGTGTCGCGCCGCTTTGATTTGTAGCCAGCACAGAGCATATTTTTGGTCACTTTCCAACCTTTTCTACTGTATGATTTTTGGCAAGTACTGTGATCCACTACTGGCAGTGGGATTTGTCTTAAGTAATGTGGGTTCTCTTCAGATCCCCATCCAACCATAATACCCATATTCCCAGCTCTGAGCAGCTGCTTTCTCCTTCTGCTCTTAGGCAGGCATACAGGATGCACACTTGATGTAATCTGTACCTTTCTCTCAAGCTTCAAAACAGCAATGTCTGAGTCGTAAACCGTCCAACCAAAGTCTTCATGATAGTGCACTTCTGAAACTGGGATAACTTGCATTTCAGGTCTGTTGTGGCTCTGCTGTTCCAAATCATACGTGCCCAAATAAACCCTTATCCTTTGATGCTTTGTTTTTGTTCTTGCTTTCAGTACACAGTGTGCTGCTGTGACAATCCACTCGTCACCTACAAGGGATCCACCACAAATAACTCCACGCTGGTATACCTCTATAGCTGCTTGCCAGGGCCATGATTCTTTCAGTGATTTGATACTGTCATCTTTTACCAGCCTTTTTTTATTTGAGGCATTTTTTCCTATCTCTCCACAGTCTAGAACACAATCTGCTTCCATCCCTGACCATTCCCCAGTGCTCATGCAGTGCCGAAAAGTGCTCAGTCCACGGTTACGAAAAAATTCATTGCACCTGTATTCCAAATACTTATACTCATCACGCTGTTTCCTGAGAACATATTTTCCATTCTTTGGTGTCTGTGGTTTAGGGCAATCCTTGGGAGATTCCAGGGTAATTGGAGTTGGTGGTAACTGTGGCAACCCATCAGACTGCACGTTTGTACCTGGACAACCGGATAAACCACATGCAATTATTTGAAACTTGTCACCCACACATTCACGGCCGTCGTAATGAGGTGTAGGGTTGGTGCATGTGCGATTTCTTTGTTGTATTCCACCTCCACATGGTCTGTTGCATTCACCCCAATCGGACCAAGCACTCCAACCACCATGGACAGGACAAGGAAAAGTGTTGCAATGGTCTTTGCTTTCATAATGCCCCCAACATTCCTGTCCAATAGCCCTGGTGAGACAAAATCGTTTTCGTCTTCTTGTCCCCTTGCCACAAGTTTTTGAACATTCAGACCAGTTACTCCAGGTTGACCACACTGGTTTGTAACTACATGAAGTAGGCTGACAAGATTCCCTCTGGAACTCGTAGGTCTGGTTGTTTGTGCACCTGTAGCCGCTAAAACCATGTCTGCCTACACAAGTTCGTGAACGAAATCTTTGTCCAACGTTGCAGTTCCCCCAGCATTCACTCCATGTTGACCATTTGCCCCAGAATCCTTCGGTGTTGCATTGATGCATCTGACACTCACGGAAAGCTTCACGGTTTCCGAGGCACATACCAATACCAGACACTGGATCTAACTTGGTGCAAGACCGCGATCTCACTTGGATTCCTTTACCGCACTGGGCGGAACACTTGCTCCAATCAGACCAGGGGGTAAACTCACTCAGGTCACTGTCTACACAGACACTTTGAACACATTGGGTTACTTCGACATTTGATCCTTTGCAGGAAGCTCCTCCATGTTGTGGTGCTGGACTTGAGCAGTTCCTTTGCTTCATCTTGAAACCAAGGCCGCAGGTCTTACTGCAGCTGCTCCATGACTGCCAAGGAGACCAACCACCGTCCACTGGACATTCTCTCAAGCTGCACCGACGTTCGTCTGTTCCATTTCCAGAGCATTCTTTCTTCGTGCCAAACACCACAATGCAGTCCCTCATCCTTGACTGCATACCCTGAGAACAGCTCTTGCTGCAAGCTGACCACTCACTCCAAGCTGTCCACTCAGCGCACTCTCTTATCTTACATTCCCTTATGTCGACTTCAGGTCCTGAACAAGGACGGCCTCTTCGTGAACTCGAACATATCCGACTCCTTTTTTGACGACCTAAACCGCAAACTGCATCACACATCGACCAAGATGACCACTCAGAGTAACTTGGGCACTTTCCGCGGACGCATACTCTTACTACGGACTCAATTTGTTTTTGGCATGGCGAACGTTCGCACTTTGTTTCACGACTTCTCCTTTGGTGTCCAAACGAACAAGTGACACTGCACGGTGACCAGCTGCCCCATTCGCTCCACTGCGATTCGCAGCTGTGTGTGTTACATACACGCCAGTTCTTCGTAAACCCTTCACATTTTGTACGGCCGTACTCTCCTATGCAATCACGGGTTCGACTTTGCCTACCGATGCCACATGGCTTCGAACAATTTGACCAAGACGACCACTGCGTCCATTGTTCTCTCTTACAACCGAATTCCTCGTCCTTCACAGTAATCAAAGCTTTATCTCTAAGCCTCAATGGCCCGTGGCAAATAATCCGGTCGCTGTGAAAAACGGTAACCGTTCTCTTATTTCGCAGAATCCAATGTTTCAACCATTTCAAACCACATGTACATTCAAACGGATTGTTGTAAAGAGACAGCAAGCTAAGCGATTTCATGCCTCGGAATAACCCTCTCGGCAGGGTGCTGATGTTGTTGTCGTTTAATTTGAGCTGTTTCAAAGTAGCCATTTGGTTAAACGAGCCGTTGTGGACTTGACGAATGGCATTGTGGCTTAACGTAAGTGTCACGAGAGAGGTATAGTTCCGTAACGTAGCTGGCGTTATGGTCGTGAGCTTGTTGTGATTAATTCTTAGGTCTCTGAACTCCAAACGAAAACCCAACGCTCGTTCGGGAAAGGTCTGAAGTTTGTTTCTGTGTAAAAACAGTCGTTTGAGCGACGTCAACCCTACAAAGAAATCATTAGGAAGATTCTCTATTACGTTGCCATCGAGATAAAGGTTTCGTAATGAGGAGAGACCTTTAAATAACCCCGAAGGTAGAATGTTTAATCGGTTGTTTGCCAAGTTTAAGGTCTCCAAACTCCTTAAGCCCCTGAACACATTCCTTGGTAAACTGTGAAGTCCGTTCGAAGGTAGATTCAGGTAGCGCAGTTGTCGCAAATTTGAGAAGGCCCCGACGGGAATGGTTGAAATACGGTTTCCACCGAGAGAGATAAACTCTGAATCGACAGGAAAGTTGGCTGGTACGGCCGTCAAGTCTTGTTTGTTTCGTATGTCGCAGTAAACTCTTTTCGCGGAGTTTTCGAGTCGACACACACAGAGCTTTGGGCATTGAGCTGGATTCCATACTTCTTGCGAACTTCGCGATGTGTAAACGATGTTAGCTAGAACGAGAGCCCACACGACGAGATAGTGACGCGAACGAAACATTTCCGGAAACACTATACTTCGGCAATCTGTCGACACAATGTTCTGAACGTAATTGTTTTGACAAAGAGTTTATAACACGATCGGTCCTCGGGTCAGCAGCCAACTCTTGACGGCCAATCACCTCGTGTAGAGCTCAACCATCCTAGTGGGAGCAAAATTTACTTCCGTCGTCTGTGAAGCCACTGCTAGAATATTTCTTCGTTTGGCGTTTCGGCTTCATCCACTTTGTCCTGTGGGGAAGAGTAAATTTTGGATAAATTAAAGAATTGAACAAGTGCCTAATTATAAATGAAGTTTTGGGCTGTGTGCAAAAGGCCCTTTGAAGTGTAGCTCCTTCGAGAACGTATTATTAAAAAACAAAACACAATCACGTGCATATCGTAAGTATCTTTATTAAAAAAGTTGACGTGGCGGGAATGCTGTCAGATCCGTGTAAGGATTGCCCCTCCTTCTTCACACCCCTTTTCTCGATTACCACTTTAGCCTTCAGGAGACCAGATATCTCAGATTCGTCCGTTAAACATCCATTTCGCTGTACAAAGTAATGATAGACAGAGAACGTCGATATTAAGACATTTTCTATGCTACCCTCGGTTATAAAACTTTCGTATCAGCATTACAACTGGAGCTGTATTTGCCGTGACTACATAACAAAGAATTGCTGTTGCATCAGATTTTTACATCAGTTTCTCTTGGCTGTCAAACGACGACCGCTATGGTGAAAAATCAAGAGTTTTGGCTGGTACAGTTTTGAGCGGCTTTCTGCTATTATGTAGTCGTTTCGGAAGACCTCTTAGCCTTATTTTGCCTAGTAATGATTTTACGCCTGCTGCCATTCCTGTATCGCCCCCACTCCGATTTGTTAAAAAGCGCTTTTTGGAGGCGTGATACCACGTCACTATCCCACCCTTAGTTTCCCAAGTCCTAATTTTGTCAAGCGAATTTAAAAAGAATAATTGGAATTATTAGCGTGGTATTGTTTTTCTACTTTAAATTTCTCACTGCAATTGAAATTTTGACCACTCGTTCCTGACGATCTCTGAGTGTCTGGTGTCACGCCATGTGGACTGTGAAGGATGACCAAAATGCTTCTTGGGAAACTACCACAACAACAACACTTGTTTCTCTTTTTGGCCCATGTCAGTGTCGTCCTGAAATTTGTTAGGTGGACAGTAATTGATCATGCATGATGCAATTATTGCATGTGTGGAGACGACAACAAAGAGCGTTTTTGAATGATATTAATAAAACTATCAAGTCTTCCGACCCTACTTTTACCAAGAACTTAATCGAAACAGGAAGTTATTGAGCATTAAAGAAAGGAATGGCTGGGGAGTTCGAAATTGATGGCATTGCCACGGTCACATGGCTTGAATGTGCCAATTTCGTGACTCATCCCCTGGAAGGAATTCCGAACCTGCTCATGATGACCTGTGTGCTATTTTTTAAACATGTAACGCTTGCTTTAAAGGCGGCGCATCAAGAGACGAGTTTTGGCGAAAATGTAAAATGTGGCACACGTTGTATAAGAAATTCTTGTCACTAACATGCTGTATTTCAACGATTTTTACTCAAAGATAGTTGCAGTAACATACTGAATTGTAAAGGTGTACGTCAGACGTGGCTCTTTTGACATGACTCGAAGACCTTGCGGACGCAGGCTTGATTTTGAATCCAACCATTAAAGTCAACGGCATGTTTTCTTCCCAAGAGAACTTATATTGTACAAATTAGCAATTTAACCCCCAGCAAGAAACTGTCTCGCGTGTATGTTCATGGCATATGCGTGAATATCATTTTGCAGCATCCCTTGTTATTAATCTTAAAATAAACCTGTTATTTCGAGAATGAATCTCTTTGCATGTTTATCATGCGGTTTGCCTCTGACATGTTTTCACACAATTAGAAGACAAAACGCCGGAAATACTTGTGTTAGGTCGTGCTTTCCTTTTCATGTTATTAAATTCAAAAGGTCATCAGGTTGTTTGTTTCCTAACTTAAAGTATTACAACAGGCTCCAATTGACATGTGTACCGACAAACCTATGACCAAAGACTGGTAATCTTAAAGCATTTCACGACATTCGAAACTCTGAAGAACTGTTAAAGTTATCAAAAGTCAATTGGTTCATTTGTTCACTTCGTTTCTGTTTCATGCTGGTTATTCTCTGTTTGTCACTTAAAACGTCATTTAAGTTCCAAAAGGTAGCAAATTCGGTTAAAGTAATGAAAGAATGTCCTTTTTTACGTCTTCAGTGAGTTACCTCCGTAAACAAACTGTTTCACCTTATTTTTTCATGAAGTTCTCAGTATTTGTCGTTTGGCTGTTTGGAATGATCGGTTTTGTTTAAGCTCGCTTTAAGCCCTTTTAAACTGCTCAATATGTCGTGTCTGTTGCTCTCTGTAGGACTGCCAAGGATGCATTGCACAGTGGAGTGAGTAGCCAACCATAAGGGCTGCATCAGTCAATTGAAACTACGCTGACATTGGTTAGAGTTTGCGACTCATTCTACAGGTGAGATCTCTTCCAGTAACTATGTCATCGTTACGTATGTGGAAATACTAATGCAAAACAGAAAGCGAGAGAGGAGCTTGGCACCATGCCTCTCTCTAAATACGCCACTGACGTCACAGTTTATTTTCTAATGATTCACATTATCGTTCATGTGTCCGTAGCTTTCGTGTTGACCACCCGATCAGTCAGCTGAGCCGGAAATTTTGAGAGTCTCTCAAATGTTTTCCAAACTCCCTGGAAACTGCTGGTCAACAACTACCACGTTTTTCACGCCGTTACTTTTCCAAATCAATGTTATAACCAGAGCTGAGCCCTCTTCAAGGCCATCTTATAAGTCACATTTAACTTCGACTAGCTTAATTCAGGTTATTAAATCAGACAGCTGTTGGACGTATGAAACATATTAAATTGTCTGACATGAGAACAGAATACTGCGCAGACATTCATAAATAATGTAAAAAGCTAAAATGCTAATAACTGCCGTGACTTATCTCAAGGAATTCCAAAGTTTCGAGCCAAGGCCGTTCGTCAGAGAACGAACACGTTTCTTTCTTAAGCCTGGCTTGAGCCTGACCTGGGCAAGATTTTTGCTCGTGTGGACGGGTTTTACCTGGTCTAGGCCTGACCCCGCTCAAATTACCGCGACAAGAAGCGCTGCATTCTGTGAGTTCATTGAACCACGGCATACTTTACATTTAGGTTTTGTTGATATCAAAGGCAAATTCTTTGACAAGCAATGAGACCAAGCTTCAATTCATGCTATGAAAATCTTGCGTTATCAAGTTTCAATTACACGAAAAAACCTCTGCCGGCAAAGCGTTTACGAATGCAACAGCTGAAACCAGGGGAAAATTGGCGAGTCTGCGATCGTCAAAGCTTGTTTAGATTCTGTTGTTTGTCTAACTGCTGACCCTTCTAGGCTAAAGTGAATCTGTTTAGTTTGGCCTGAGAATACAGTGTGTACGGATTTACCTTTACCTAGGCTTGACCTAGGTCAGACCTAGAGCCGATAGTGTGAACGCGACTTAACTGTCGGACCGGTTTCACCGTCGCGGTTTAAGTAGCTTGGTCGGCACTTAATGGAGAAAGAGCGCAGGAGGTACTTTAACTATTTGCATTGATCTCTATTAGGATGGTGGTCTCCGTTGGAAGATTTTAGCGGTTGTTGAGGATGAATCATATGTCATAATCGTGCTAAAATCAGCTTAACAATAAAAATTAAGGCCCAGCAGAGAATGATGTTGATGCGTGATGATGTTGATGATGTTGTGAGACGCAACAAAACATTAGAATTAAACATGTTTTAAAACACTTGAACTTATGGCTGTCATACGTATTCTCTGCTGGGCCTTAAATTTTATTATTAAGCTACGATTTCCCCCTGGTGTATCTGTAGCCGTGTTAAAATCATTTCCAAAAACGGTGTATAATATTAACGGTCAACCTGTCAAAACCCCGGTGAAATCAGTGTTTATGTCTCTCGCGATTGGCTTAGTCATGTCCATCAACGCTGCTTAAAATGAAGAGGAAAGTGACGAAAATAGCTCGTGAGTAACCATGTTGTAGTTTCACTACCGCTTTCAAGGTCACAATGTCAATTAAAGTAGCTTGGTCAGCACGTTTTTAATGGAAAAAGAAGGTAGGAGACATTTCAACTATTTCTACTAATCTCCATATGTCTGTTTACGAATACTAATCAGGACCAACAAGTGTTATTCCATCTTTAAGCTTACAGTATCCAAAACATCAAGTCGCAATTAACATATCATTTCGCACATCCAAATTTATTTAATTTATTTTATTTATTTAAATAAATAAATGACAAAAATAGCTCGTGAGTAACCATGTTCTAGTTTCACTACCGCTTTCAAGGTTACAATGTCAATTAAAGTAGCTTGGTCAGCACGTTTTTAACGGAAAAAGAGGGTAGGAGACATTTCAACTATTTCTACTAATCTCCATATGTCTGTTTACGAATACTAATCCAGACCAACAAGCGTTATTCATCTTTAAGCTTACAGTATCCAAAGCATCAAGTCGCAATTAGCATATCATTTGGCACATCCAAATAAAATCCTTTATCACGGCAACAGAAGCCTAATCCATGTTATGAAATAAAATACTCTGCACATCTTCCGTGTGTCTTCTAGTTCGCATAGATGAAGCTCCGAACGCCAAGGCATTCCAGGCAATGTTGTTTTCTTTGGTATCATGGTTTCCTCGCGATTATGTGCTCGATAACAAGTGCGTGCCTTGTAATGACTGACCTTCTAAGCTTTTAGTCAAGCTATAATGATCAGTTAACGTTATTTACGCTCTTCATAAGGTTTTAGGTGTTTAAACAGAGATAGCATGTGCGTTTTATAAATCCATAACATGGCACCATCGTGTTATAAGTTCAGCACTTATGTATTTGTGGCGTGTAGTTCACAAATACATAAGTCACTGTGTATCGCTCAGTGGATTGTGGTAGATTTATCCGTTTATCCATAAGCCCTTTTACGTCAAGACTGAAGTCCAGTTGTTGGTTACCATCACGTGAATCCCCACGATAGTTACGGCCATTTGATTCGAACCGACTAAAGTTGCCATAAATAATTATGAGGGTAGCAGTGATTAAAAAAAAACCTGGTAGCTTTTCGAGTTTCTGGTGGGACAGTAGTAGTGCACGTGTCTCTCACCACTGTGACTAGGGTTTGATTCCGGCTCTGTGCAGTTATCTGATTAAAGTTACCTTGGTCACACGTGAGAAGAATTTTGTCCAGTTTGACTCTACCAAACATCGCAGGTTTTCTCTGGGTACTCCGGTTTTCTCATGTAGTAACACTGAACCCATGAGGGGTGGCCCTTACTGGACCTCTACGGAGAATAGCTTAGGTAGCTGATAGGGTTATCCAGTGTAAATGAAGGCACTTTCTCAGTTCAGAATTATTTATGATCACTTTTGAACACACACACACACGCTCGCACTCACTTACCCATTCATTCAAGCTAACTATCATAGTCATGTCCGCTTATACCGGCACAAACACTGGCACTAAATAATAACTCAAACCAAAGTGTGCAAAAGGCACAAACGCACAATCAAACACACTAATGCACTGACACAAACACCGAAGGAATGAACGAACGAACGAACGAACGAACGAACGAGAGGACAATCGGGAAGATGGACGAACGAGTGAAAGACAGACGAACGAACGAACGAACAAATGGGGGAACGGACGGACGGATGGATGGATGGATGGATTTGATTGGATGGATGGATGAATAGACGAACGGACGGACGGACGGATGACTGACTGAATGAATGAATAAGCATACCAATAGAATCCCCTTGCACAGGAATACGCTGATACACGACGCACAATGTCAACACAAGGATAGTTAAGACGTTTCTGCTTCTGAAACTGCTCACGGGTTCATTGAAATATAAAAGAGTTAGCCTTCTTTTTAGTTCATTCAACATTGCTCAAAATAGATACCTGGTTTGTTTGACGGTTAACATTCTATGACACACGGTTCAGCATTTGTTCAGCAAATGTTGAAGTTTAAAGACCTTTCAACCATACGAACAGAACATTTGTAAGACGCAGTGCTTGAAAAGGGCCTTCACTGTTGGTCGTTTTCTGTCCGTTCGGTCACAAACAGAAAGCAGGAGAAATATTTAGGCCTATATTACTCGAGAAAACCAAGTGGATTCGGTAGGACGGGTTTCGAAAGGTTCATTTTGGAAACTAGTTTTTGAGTGCATTGAAACCCGTATTTGTTTAAAGATTTTCTTTTTTAATTTTTATTTTCATTTTTTTAAAATTTTTTTATGGAAGCAGGAGATTGTCGGCTGGGTTAAATGGTATACTCGGTATATTTGATTGACGAAAACGGATGAAAATTTTAATTAGAAGATTATCGGCGATATAAGTCGATGTATGGCGACCAACGAATAAGTTTCTCCTGAATACCTCAGACAGATTCACCTCGAAACTTACCAGACATCGCCTATTCCGGCAGGTAAAAAAATTGCCTCACAAAGAGCCTTGTTTTTAAGAATTACCGTGAGAAAGGTGTCATCCTGGTAAAGATCTTACCTCATGTTTTACGAACAAACTAATAATAATAATAATAATTACGTTTACCCAAAAATTGTTTTCGGACGTTATTTTCAATTGAATTGTTTTTGAAACTAGTCATGAAAGGGGGTGAACACCCCCAATTTGGCGTAGATTATGGCAGAAAATGCTAAACAGAAACTGTTTGACAGATAATAGATAATATTTGCCCAATTGCTTAGTATCACTGTAGGTGAAGGTTCTAAGTAGATGAATGGACAGCAAGCTAAGTGTATTATTAATGATATTATTTCCCGATTATTGCTGAAAGTATGAATTATTGAAAATATTGTTTAGAATTGTCATTTGAGAACTGTCAGGGGATAGTTAACGGGACCAAACTTTGCTTTCATTACCCCGTACATAATTACCTATTGAATCTATCCGTACTGTTCGACGTTTCTCTCTTGTTAAATGTGAACCCACTCAAAACGAACTAATTATCTAATTTCGGCAACATGTGACGATATAGCCGAATAGCAAGTTCCAAGGCCGCGTGTTCCTCTCCATCCTGAAGGATACTTCGCTAAATTTGTTGAAAATTATCCCAAGGCGACATACGCATTGAACATTCGAAGTGAGTCCACGTCTCCGAGACACAGTATCACTGGGCTCAACAATGGTTTGTAACACTTTAGTGATGTTTCAATTAGTTGCAACGACACGTTACCAACAAACAACAGTATTTCGCCCGTCCTTGTGTTTGACTATGACTTTGGATTCTTCCCTGGGCTTTGTTTTTCTTGATTAAACTTACGTTTCCTGCTTGGCTGTTTAGTTAACCGATTGCGACCGTTCTTGAGATGTGAATTGCATATTAAATGAAACCTTCGAAATCCCAGCTACGTGAGCCACCTTTTCAGAATCACTTTGTGCCCACGTGCTGGATATATCACATGAGTTCTCCGTCAAAAGACCATCGCAAAATTCAACATGTTACCCTTGTGTAAGTGGATTCGGGGTGATCACCGAGGTGTCCCAGTCGCAGGTGATAGGCTATTCATTGTACATTTGAGGACTTGTCAACAGCACTGTACCGAACGCGGTAATAAACGACTTTGTCATCAGTTTGTTTAAATACACTAACCGGTTGCATTTCCCAACACGAGTTCTTCTCAAACATACCACACTCCGTGGGCAAATGCCTCTCCCATTGCAAACGTATGTACGACTTGTTTAACCTTACACATACGCTATTACGGCCTTCTCATCTTATTTCATTATAGTAAAGTGTATTGTCTTAAATACCTCAATCTGCTGCAGATTTTCGTGTAGACTCCTCAACTGCCTTCCTCTTTTCTAGTTTCCCGTCGCTGTTCTCAGCGTATCCAAGCTGAGCACAACTTTCAAAGCGTGGCGTTTCACTCCCAAATTTCTACCCTTCTGCTACAAACTTCTTCAACGCGTTTCCTTCCTGTATCATCGGTCGTCAACCTTCGATAAGATTTCGCCTCGAGCAAACCAAGCAACCAACCGACCGACCAACACTTTTGCCCAAATCGTTTGTTTTTTCTTTTACTTGCTATCACCCTCCGGTATGATAATGAGCCTCGGTCCAAGCAAACAAAGCCGGCAAATCACTGACCTATTTGAGTTTTTGTACAAACAATCGTCGTTCGCTTGCCTCAATGAAAACCTTTTATCTCTTACATGTATTGTTGATAATGACGTATTGACACATATATCAGTCGAATTCCTTGCATATTTAGCTAGGCTGCTCGGGCGATGATAAGGACTTAATAACAGGACGACGCGACAAATTACGAGCCACTTGAACTGATTGGCAAGTTTTCCACCTATTCCTGTTCCTCGATGTTGTTTTAAGTTCACGTCGAAGTTATTTGACCACGATCAAAGCTCAGGTGGCCTCTCTACCGACGCGGACATGCGGCTTTGTTTTGTTCAGAATGATTTCTTTCTCACGGAAGATTTTTCTTGAAAGGTTAATACGGAAATCAAAACCGTCGCTAAGATCATCTCTGTAATCCAAGGCTAGTATCCCAACTGGCTCGCTTGCAGCCACTTTGAAATCTTATATCCTCATATACACTTGATAATGATTTGCTTTATCGGGAACCGCAATACTTCCTTACAGAAAGTTCCGCGTGGTTTTTTTCAAAATTCTTAGAAGTCTCGGTTTGATGAAACAACTTGGACTTGGATACAACGTACAGTGGAACGCTGGCAAAGCTCTAACTGATCTGTGTGATTAGTTAATGAATGGCAACAGGACAGGAAGCAATTTTGAAGAAAGCTATTCCGAACCGCCGATCCATCATCTATGCATCACATCGCAATTGTCAACCTAAGTCAATCGTCACTTAGTGGTAACCCCCTCAGCCAAGATAATCACCGTGTCCTTTCTGTCAAACACCAACCGATACCCTAATTCTCATCCTGAACACGATGCTTTCCACCTTACCAAATTATGATAGCTTGAAATCGATTCTTATCAGTTCAACATCTTACCTTCCGCTCCAGTGTAAGAACAAAATCGATTGATGTACAGTCGTTTCAGTATTCTTTCTTGCCTCATCTAGTTCTTGTTGTTGCTTTTTGTCTTAATTTGTGTCTTCTCGTCTGAGCTCTCTTCTCTGGTCCTTCCAGTTTTAAAGTCGTTTCCACCGCAATTACCTTCCGGAAGATCTAATTGCTGTCGCCAAAGGGCTAGTATACGATTAAAACTGTAACTGCATTCATTCTGTCATGTAGCAATAATATCACGATATTCGTAAGAATACTTGTCCTTCAAACGTTTGCCTACTACGCGTTTCCTTTGTCTCAACGTAGAAACGTTCCGGATGACACAAGGTTCATGCACTTTTCTATTTCCTGAAGTGCAATTTCTGCACCGCAATGAGGAATTTTGCGTAGATTTTGCATTGGTCGCATTGTTTTGGGAAAAACATATATACCGTGAAAGGAATCCCTGTAAACGCACCTTGACGTTTAATATTAATAACGCGAGCTCGCCAGGGGTGATAAAGTCCACCTGGTAAAAATTGTACATGAAGACGTAAGCCCGCCATATTCTTTCTTGGGTTACGCTCGGATATGAGGGGACGACTTGCGCAGCTTTGACGTTCGTAATTGCGAAGTAGTGTGGCCAGATGTCACTCTGTGCTGTCATTGTGTCTCATTGAACGTTCCATGAAATACGTCTTTGTTGCGGCTTTCCACAAGCTATCATTCAATTTCTTCGTAAAAACGACTTTCCGGCCTAAAGTAGCTTGCTGTTTTTTCCAGTCATTAGATCTCTCAAACGTAACGAAAAAGCGTCTTAGTTGAACTTAGTTAGAAGACTTGAGTTCCTTGTGGGTTGCATTCCAAGAACTCAACTAGTTCTCTTGAACTTCTTAGTTCTTAGAACATGTCAAATATCCTATTAATTATTTTTTGCAAATTTGTGACTGTTGTTCGTGGATTCCCACTAGTCACTGGAAAAAACTGCTATGCTATCTGACCAATCATATGCAAATCCACATCAGAGCTTGCTTTTCTCATACGTTGTTCTTCCTTGTTGGAATGTTTCTGGAAACACAACCTTCACGGTTGCGGATCTAGGATTTGACAGGATTGGGATCGGTGCCAAGAGGGTGCCAAGTACCGGTCAACATTTCATCAGTCACAAACGTGTCTTTTATTTGGGGCCCTGAGAGAGTATTCCCGGGAACTTTTTCACTTTTTGGAGTCCTGAAACGGCATTTATAGCGCTTTCTAACAGACAAGTTTACGGAAATTCACTACTTTGAATGAGGAGCACATGCAGCGAAGCAGGAGATGTGCATCTGCTGAGCAAGAAGCGCAGTTCTCCGGTGGAACAGGGGGGACTCCACCTTGGCTTATCCTGAAATCGGCCAACGTTGCGTTATAGTGTTTGTCACGAAGAGTTTGTTTGGCTTACTTTACGAAGTCTGTAAATTTTCTAGCGGAAAATGTACCAATAGTTAAGCAAAGTAATTTATCTAATTGTTACGTATATGATATTCTCCCTTTAATTCCACGTGTCCTGTGTGGTTTGCTAGTAGTCACTTCCATAGAAGCTGAAAGACGAGTGATAGTTGCCTTTTCTTTTGTATGTGTCATTCCCACTGCGTTTCACGAAAAAAAAGGGGAAAAAACCCAGAGAGATGGAAAGCAAGCACCGTTGAAGTTTCCATACAGAAACCTAGCCCTGTGGAAAGAGCCAGTGACAGTCCTACTGCCTTTATTCACCCTTAACTCCACGTAAAAGTATATTTTATACAACAGCTCCATCATTTACAGGTGAAAGGTCAGTTTCCTTTCAATATGCTCTTTGTAGCACATTCGTAGGCCGTTTTAAATACTTGATCAATCACGGCTATTTTTAATCTCTCACACAAGAAAGCTTCCGTTCTTTCAGCGTGACTTGATTGATAGATATGCTTGGGTTCGCTATTTCTTCTACTCACTGACTATTTTCACTATCTTTTTATCTCGATAAGCCTAATGAAGTTGATTCGATCATTTTGATTCCGATGACTTTAACAAGTGAAAATGATTTTGAAGCTTTCCATTTACTTTGCTTCAGTATTCAACTTACTTGTCTTGATAAGAAACCCACTTTTAGAATTTTTGACTTCCGAGAACGAAATCTTTGGTTAGCTTTACTTTAGTTCTCTTATCTCGTCTATCAAATTTCTCGTTATCTTGTTAAGCTAGAATGTCGTGCTACGTCGCACAATCTCATTTACCACTTGGCCTTATTTTCCGACGGATTGGAGTGCGTCATTGTGATCAAGAGCTAGCTAATTGAAGAGCCTGTATAGATAAAACTCAATGTTTCCCTCTTCCTCTCACCCTTATAATGCAAAGCTAGATGCTAGATGCTGCTACCATATGGATGGCTGAAGTAAATCATATCAAGATCCCTAGTAACGTAATGTTCAAAAGTCGATATTCAGTTCATTTGATATTTTTCTACAAACCTGTAGTCCACCGAGGTATCACTCAGTCTACGGTGACTAGCTTACAAGGTCAATAACTACATTAGAATATCACAGACAATACACGAATATTTGTCAAGTTCCAGTCCTAAGAAAACGTTTCTGAACCCCAAACGGCCATGTGAACGATGATCAGAAGATTACGTACTCTATCCCCGTATGAAGCTGATAACCACTTTTGAAGGTTAGAACTTAACAAACGTTCTTGCGTCATCTGCACGAACTTCAAGCTCGTACATTCATAACTTAGATTACAGTATGGAAAACGTTTTAATATGATTACCCACCATTTATTTTCGTTCTTCCGTAATTTTCCAACAGAAAGTCGGTGGTAAAATGTCTTCCATAACTGACATTGCAGTCATTCTAATGGGTGTCATGTTTATTTATCAGATTTTAAGAGTTTTGGCATCTGCTCGCATATTCAAATCAGACCACCGCACAGAGGTGTTTATCAAGTTTCGGAGACATTGTGTTGTGCGTGGGATATGAGCTTGAAAATATTGATATTTATTTATTTAGGATGGTCAGCTATTGAAGGGAGAAAAATAAATGTTGACCATCGGAAAAGAAGTCTTTATCAAAGTGAAACAATAATCAGGATTGCGCCCAGTCGAGGGCTTTCGTTCAATACACGTATTCAGTTTCCTCAAATGTGGCGGTTTTACATCCTCAAGGAACTTTCGCAACAAAAGAAACCACCCAAATGTGCGCCTACTGTTAGAATACCATACTTTTCTTGCACCAGGGGAGAGCCTGCTAATAACGCCGACTGGTTAAATAACGCCGCAAGTTATGTTACGAATGATTATATAACATGGCGATAAAGTTGAACAAGCGACCGACAAATATTCATTATATTCTTAATTAAAAAACCTAGTAGTCTACCGAGTAGCTTGGTTAGGCAAGAGAGACTTGCTGAATGTAATGCTGAACATTTAAGAAAACTTGTTTTTGTAACTTCGGTTGAACTGAAGTGTGATATATTATTATGTGTAATTAAAAACCGACAAATTAACGGCCTGTTTTCGTCATATTCTTTAAGGTATTGCAGATCTGAACATGGTTTTTAGCTGTTTCACGATGGGCCGTTTGAGGACATTGAGTGAAATACATCCCATGAAAAGAAAGAGAAGAACATTTTACAGAATGTGTTTACTTCGGAGAGTGAAATTGATGTGATTGCTTGTTAACAACAACCTCCCTTAACAATAGCTATTCTGATTTACCTCCATGCGTAACAGTACAAATATCTTAGATTTCATTACCAAGTACTTCACAAAAATCACCTTCCTTCAGTCACCATATGAGTCTAAAGTAGTTTAAAGATTAGAGCGGCATATCATTGATCTGAAGGTTGCAGGTTCGATTCCTTCGTTGCACTTTCTTAATCGTCCAGGGCGAAAAACGGCCCCTCAAAATCATACGTCTATGTGCCACGGAGAGAGCTACCGTTTTCAAACAAAATTAAACAAATGAAAACCGTAATTAAGTAAATTTCTCAGTCTAACCAAGGATGTTTTTAATCTTTCTTTGGACGAATGAGAGCGATAATGCTGATGGTTAATTCGTGGATCAAAAATATCCAGTATCTGTCCATCCAGCTAACTAAACAATCTGTTGGTGTGTTCGGTTCTTGTGGGGCTTAATAAAAACTGTTAACCTGACTAACGGTCCTAATGATGAACATGAAAAAAATTTCTCGATTCTGATTGGCTAAGAAATCTGCGATTTCAAGGTAGCACAGTGCTGAAAAAAGGTAATGCGATATAATTTGTACTGTATTAACTCTTTTGTACTGTATTACTTTTTTCATGTACATTATTAATTGGTAATAGCATGATTTAGAGTGCAATATAGAAAAACACGCACTCGTGAGTTTTCCAAAGAGTTCATATACCAGTCATCCTTTGGACTTGTGCGATTTTGATAGCCTTTGAAAAACTCACGAGTGCTTGTTTTTTCCAAATTGCACTCAAAACCATGCTATTACCTATACTTAAAGACCATGTTTTGTCCGTGGACTGCTCATTGGGAACGTCAGCTCGACCACTCGTATCGTGGGATTAAATTTAGTTCGTAATTAACCGTAGCTGTTATCTCATCTCGTTCGTTCAGCCAGCCATTAACCTTTTGTGCACATGCACGCAGTACACGTACGTAATCTTCGCTTACCATATCAGTCCGTGTAGTTCTATGGATAGAGTGTCTCATTGGTCATCAGAAGGTTACAGGTTGTAAACATACGTAATCGTCGCTCACCATCTCAGTCCTTGTAGTTCGATGGTTAGTGTCTCACTGGTTAACCCACGATGGCCCTCACAACCAGAGTGTTATCACTGACCTGGATAACCCAAGATATACTTCACATGCCAGTATGAGTTTATCATTGCATGACCTGGTTAACCAAGATGCCTCTCACAAATGCGATCTATATTTCCTACAAATCGCGTGTTACACCTGTCAACTTTTCTATGAAACACCCGTTGTGTGCTTTTGAAATATTTCCCTGCAGGCATTATCGCTTGAGAAAGATGAAGATCTTAATAAATTGCACTCCCGCTGTAAGTCCTTCCTAACTATGGGAACTATTTCAGTATACCAGAGCATGGGCCACTATTTTCACCGATTCATTAGGTTACTGTTTACCTGGGATATTTCTTGGCCGATTTAATCTAAAACTGTGATTGTCATTTCCACCGTTCTAATCCGAGACTGAGTAGATTTTCATCGGTTTAATCAAAAACATGAAACTGTCAAATTCCGGTATCAGTTTTACTGTCTAATTACAATGGCATTCTCTATTCGTCTGTAACAAGATACCATTTTCGTCATTCT
This sequence comes from Heliopora coerulea, assembly GCA_030142905.1. Classification (NCBI taxonomy): domain Eukaryota; kingdom Metazoa; phylum Cnidaria; class Anthozoa; order Scleralcyonacea; family Helioporidae; genus Heliopora; species Heliopora coerulea. The sequence goes on along the minus strand of JASJOG010000043.1, from coordinate 404,784 downwards.
AAGTCCAGTGATCGATTTATGTTGTCAATGCTATTTAAAACGATTTCCCACTTTGATCTGGCAAAAAGATGCAGTCCGCATGGTTTGACGAAATGTAGCTTTAACAGTGGTACAGAAGTATTTGGAAGTCTGGTAGACGGAGAGGGCTTGAGATTTCTAATTTATTTTGGCCGCATTTCTAAACCTCTAGTGAGAACCAGCTATGTTTGGTTTGTATTTTTGTTTGTCTTTTAATCACAGATACGTATGGCTCAAAGCCAGGTAGATAAGACATCCATTAGATTGTCAAAGGACAGGCTAACCCAAAGAAGATAGTGAAATTGCTTCCTTTTCCAGGGCAACGTAAGATCATAGCCTAACGCCCCGATGTGATGAACTTACTTAGTAATGTACCCCATGGCATCAATTGTCTGGCGAAAGTGGGAAAGCCCTGATCTTGCTTAAACCGACTTGTGGGTAGAAATCGTAAGGAACTACTTGTAACACTCTTATGATATCATCCATGACTATCTTTTTATGATTTGTTTCGTGACTTGTTGAGATTGTTGGCATTCTTTAAAGCGTTAATAAACGTTGGTCAATGAGCTATTTTTCATTGGCCGATTGTATCCATATCGAAACGAGAGATCGCAGATTTTTTCAAGTCCTGCACGATTATCAAAACCCCAAGGGTTCGTGTGCACAGCTTTTTCGGCCGGCTTCCTAACAGCCAATCAAACCGGGTTTGTTTATTTGACTATTTGCCATCACCTTGGCTATCATCAATGCTATGTAGACCCGAATGCCTCCATTTCCCCATTTGGCTGCCTTGAACATCCGTTAAGTAGCAACGAACAGACTTTTTTCTTTTCGCGTGTAATTCTAGATTCTTTATTAAACTATGGAATCTCTTTAATAAAGTGTATGTCAATGATTTGCACTTGAATTCTAACCATAGATTTACGTGAGTGATAGCCTGCCAGTCCATAGGCGCCTAAAACACTCAAATGTGCTCTCCCTTCGGCTCCTACTCGTCTTTCTCCTTTTCGTCAGTTTTTTGGGCGCTAACTCGTTAGCACAACTGACGTCAACTCGCAAATCGCGCTTAACCGTTGGCCTCTGATTCGACGCAGAACCACAATGATACGAATCGCCAAAATGATAATGATAATCAAATCTGAAAACCATTACTAGCCGGCAACTTTAAAAGACAGAGCAAGAAACGTATTCCTACGAACAACCTCTCGTAAACCGAGTATTTGAACTACAAAACAACACAAGACCGTAGCGTCGAGCAATAGCTGACTCTTCTTCGTAATGCGTTTGGAATTTGTCTGTTTAATTAGAAGCCTCGTTCTTCTTTTCCATGACCAGTGAACAAATCGCCTTCGCCTGCGTTGACTGTATTTTTAAAGAAACTCCAACTTGCTGTCTAATTGTTTATTATGATATTTTCAGGTTTGAAGATGATCTTCAGTGTTTCGGTGATGTCATGGAAATGATGTCGTGGACGGTGATGTGAAGAGGAATGTACAGTAATTATAGGGTTTAATCACGAGGTAATATCTGATATTAAACAAATACAGTAACTGATAAATTTTTAACGTGTTCTGTTACTATGCAACGTCCTTTGAAACTCTGGGCGCTTTCCATTTAAAAAGTTAGAACTCATGAAACCCGTCCATTTTGAAAAGAAACGGGCTAATTCTTGGGACCGAGACCGACCGGAAGAAAATATATGGCAAGAATGGACTTCCCCGTCTTCAAACTCAATTCCTCCATCGTCTGGTTTCTTTTCAAAACTGGCCAGAGTGAACTGACGAATTTAATCGTGGAAAGCGCCCTTTGATTAACCGAGTACGTTCTACTGTGCATGGCAGGCCATTCTGTATATTCAAGAAGTAATCACTCCCTTTTTGGCTTTCGACAGACCATTGGTCCGGGTTCAACGGAGAAACGATAGGAAACAAGAATAATAACGCGCGAATGTAGGTCGGTTTATACTTTTTGAACGTCAAACCTGCTGGGATATACCCTGTTGCTCATCCACAGAATGACGGTGAGGTGACAAAGTTGTAAATAAATCAAACTAAATTGTCGTGCTCACCTGTTGTAGATTACATGAGTTTAGTGTGAATTAAGATTCCAAAGACTCGAGGCAATATATTCGTTTATCTCTTTTTGATGTTCACCCTCTAAACTGCGAGTTCTTGTCGAGTTTTTGAAGTCTGGAACGTAACAGTGACAGTAACAACTCCGGGTGTAACAATTCTAATCTGACATTCATCAACAACCAAGCTTTGCAAGCAATCTTTGAACTGACGCGGCCACGATTGCGTACCCAGTTGACCCTACAATGAAATATTACGGTTTTGAACAACAGGTGGGTGTGCTCACACGTAAGTCTGCTGTCTCTTGTCTGTTCCCTGAGTACTCTTGCGTTTTAATTTTAACTTTAACTAGAGCCATACAGTTAATAAAACTGGACCATTATCGGAATCTCAGTAGGCTCAACAGGAGCGAGCCATTGAATTTTCTTAATTCGTTAACTGGCTTTTGTCAACTGGATAAAACCTCTATGGGACGTGGAAATGCAATATCAACATATTTCTTTGTTAAAAAAGAAGAGGAAATGCTTGTAGGATAATTATAAATTAATGGTTTTTCACTTTTTTTATTACCTATTTCATTAGTTAGACCCCAAGTTTCGGGAGCCAACTGTATTTTAATAAAATACAAAATAACAATTTATTTTTACTTTCTTTCTCAAGTTGAAACGCAGGAAATAAAATAGTTTTCAGTTTTGGGCGCTCCGTTGTTTTGTATCTTAGCTAAACCTCTATTTAAGGAAATTCTCTAAAGATATTGAATGTGAATCTTCGATTGTTACTCAAGCTTTTTCGGAAATATTAGTTCAATAATCTTCCGTCTATTCTGTTTAGGGAAGTTTAACCTTTTTTGATTTCCTTCCCGCGCTGAGATTTTTTATTTTCGTTTCTTTTTCAATACCTAGTTTATTTCAGTACCTATTTATTTTACAAATATTTGCTTCCTTTCCACTGTGTGGTGTACTATAGTGAAGAAAAGACGAGATGCAAATTTCCATGAAACGTGGGCATGCGGTGGTATGGCTTGAGACTATGTAAGTGGGTAAGTGAGTGGGGGTGGAATGTGTGTGGGTAGGTTGGAGGTATGTAAGAGGGCGGTGCAGGGTAGGGTATTATTTGTGAGTGATGATATGTGATAGGTCGGTTGGTAATGTGTAAGGGTTGGTGATGTAGTAAAGCGTGTGTGGGGTAGGGAAGATTTGTGTGGTGCGGAGGTGTGTTGGGCTGGAGCATAGGTGAGGATGAGGTCTTCATGTTCTGATGTGAACTGTTCGGGTTTTTATGGGATATAGCGTGACCAACCAACATCAATTAGCCATGATCTGTGACCATTGTCTAAACCTTAGCCTAGCTAAATGATCACGAACAAACAACGTCATTTCACAAGTGGAGACATTCCTCCGTTGTTTATGTACAGGTTATAAGTGACTACTGACATGAATGGTGAATTAGGATTGTTTGTGGCACAAAATGATCACTTTATGTTGGCCACGGTGATAAAAATACTTCAAGGAGCCAGAATGTCACATTCCCATTTCAATGTCGATAATTTATTTAAAAGTTTGGCAAAGCGAAAATGTTTCTCAGAGAATTTTGAATTATTTTTATGCTTCCCGGTCTCGATTTCTGCTTCGGAAACGTTGCTTCTTCCTTTGCCCACCCGGGAAAAAGTGTTGCCTAGTGCACAAGGCCTCGTTGTATACACTCCATGTGCAAACGCATATGAGTCAACTTACACCTAAATCCAGTGCCTGTCGATAACTTTAAGAAGTATAATACGAAACGTGTTTCGAATAAGAGTGACATCTTGAAAGTCAAGATTTGAGTGAAAACAAGACGAGACTATAATGTTGTAGTAATATTTTGAATTTATTACAAATTCATCTTCAGACTTATCTGAAGATGAATTTGTAATAAATTCGAAATATTACTACAACATTATAATCTCGTCTTGTTTTCACTCAAATCTTGACTTTCAAGATGTCACTCTTATTCGGAGCATGTTTCGTATCAACTTACACCTAGACTCTGGTGAAAGTTTCTCACCAAATGTTTCCTCTTTTGCCCAGAAGTCTTAGATCAATTGATTTAGTCATACTTTCTCACAAAACAAGGTATGCATAAACATCCCGCTGTTTTCCCAAGGGGACATTTAATTGTGTGGCTTCATAGCTTTGAATAACCGACAGAATTTTTCGATTGCCGTTGCCATTTAAAATGTACAAGATGCACATCCTGCTTGAGGCGGAGTTGTATACAGCATACAATAAAATCACATATTTGGAAAGATTACAATCAAAATTCTTATCGCTGTTTTCAATCAGTTACCAACAATACGTTGTTCTTTGCCAGCTGTCATTTTACTTGCCGGTTTATGGCAAAATAGCGGAGGTGCAACGTTCGTTCGTCGGAATGTGCACGCCTCTTTGCGATATGTGTCCCCTTTTGCAACACTCCGCTCCTATCTAGGTACCACCGAATTTGGGCATCAATGACGACTTGAACGAATGGCTTCCGGTGTTACACGATTACTTTTATCTTGAAGATCGTAAAATGAATTTAAATTTGCTACCCTTGATCGGGTACCTGTCTTTGATATGGTGTTTACTTTCCTAAGTAATCCTGCCCCGAGCACTTGTTCCGTCTTTGTACATTGTTTTTGTTGCTTCAACCAATTTTCATCTGATCCCATTATCCCCTCACTTTGGGAGAAGTGCAAGAACTTTGCGCCATCCATGTCCAAACCCTACTTTATAGCCAGGTATTAACTTATAGAAAAATGCAATTTTAAAAGAAAAAGTTTAAACAGGAACCTAAAACACTGACCACGATGCTGTGGTGTCGTTCGTAAGGAGTGTTCATAAGCTATATAATGGTAGTTCATTTCTACGGGCTATTTTTATTGCCAGACCTTAAAGTTGGAAATAATATTTTCAGGCATACTCCTTTTTTCAGTTTTTTTCACGCTTGGCCCCGGTCTAACGTTGCACTTATCACCAATTGAAACTAATACAAATGAGCCAAAGATTTTATTTCGATTTATTTGCCTGAGGTTCGATACACGAAAAGTTCGACATTTGACCCGCGCTTTTCTGTCATTCATTACCACGATAGCCCCTGATCTTAAAAAATGCCACAAGGACCACTGTTTACATTCTGTTATTTCGTAGTTAACACCTTATTTCTCATTCATTCTGATAAAGAGATAAGTTCGGTATGATCAAAATCCGGCATAGTTAGACCACATGCGGCGAGTTGATGTTATCGGTTTACCTCGGGTTTTATGGATTTGCGAAGTTCACAACAAATGGAAACAAAAAAATAAAGTTTTTAACCTTCTAATAAATGTCAATTTGTTTCTTGTCGCTTACTCTAAAAACACCGTGCCGGCTTTGTTGTCGATGACGAGTAGGGAAACAAAGAGTCCCGTTTTCAGCAATAAATGTGAACGTATGTGGCATATTCAGTTTATGGACATGCGGGTTAGTAAACCCAGTGCATCTGCTCACTGTACCTAAAAACATTGTATCGCCTGACTGATGTCTGCTCAATGCCACCATGGGATTGCTGGGCCAATACACCAATCTTTCCTGCTGATGAAGATTTTTTCGCATTTCGTAGTACTTCACTTCTCGAAGACATTTCAGTGGAAGTTCAGTATCTTTTTCTTAAGCTGATAAAAATCGTTTGCTCTAAACGTTATTCATAAATAGCGTATACCTATTCTTCAGTTTTATTGATCATAATTTAGTGCATCATTAACCCAGAACGTCCGTGTTTATCGTTAGTTATCTGTGCTGCTTGAGATTTTTCTCTTTATTCATACTTATAGATTAAAAGCAAGTTTCTTGTCTTTATTTCGTCTTTTAGTTGCTTGCTATCGGCCGGGATTCTTTTCCTTCCCACAGCGAGAATGCCTGACGCTCTTTTTAGTGTCTCAGGAAACGAAAGACAAAGTTAAACGGAAGCCGAAGGGAAAACAAAAAATTAAATATGGATACAGTGGGAGAAGTGAAGTCTATCTCACGCAGGTATAGCTCAGAAGGAGATTTAATTAAGAGGCTGTTTATGAAACTATAGAGCCTTGTTGATTGTTCAGTATCTGTTTAATTCTCAGTTTCTAGTTCAGGCAAGTCAAAAAGTAAATGCCTTATCATAAGCAATTTTCCCTCTATTTTACATTAGTTCCTTGGCACTTCAATACGTTGTTCTTGATATTTCTTGAGAGACCAACGGATATCAATGCCTGAATCATTGTGAGCCACATGGTGACTTGGCAATTGAAGAATGAAGGAAGACGAAACAATTTCATGGTTAAGCATGAAATTTTTAATATGTTCCTTAGACCAAACTCTCACCCCGTGTCTGATTTAAGACATGACCGTAACAGACTCTAAATTGTCTCTTCAACGGCCAATCAACATCGAAACGATGTCGTTGCTCGTGATTGAATGACACCGAAAGAGGTTCGAAGCTAGAATCTAATCGATTTTGGATTTTTTGACGTGATATCAACGTCGACATTTGATGTGGAGTCAGTGTTGGGTGCTGGAATAGGGGACGTAGATTAGACCATTTTATTTCTGCTGTGTTGGAACGTCTGCCAGTTCTCATCTTACCTTCCATCCAACAACAACACGAAACGGCTTGGACGATTAGTTTGTTTGAGCGCCAGAAAACTAAGTTTGCAGAAAAACGAAAGCTTTTAAATGGCGGTGACAACAAAAGAGAAAGCAGGCACTGCAGTTGCGCTATCGACTGTAACGATTTGTTCGTACTTATGCAAAGCAAAATCCTAAGGACTTTTTGGTGTAGTGCCTTTTTTACCTCTTTATATATGCCATGTTTTATACCTGATCAGAACAACTGGACTTGCCTAACTATACTCTTGTTTTGACACTTCGTTTCAAGTTCCAGCCATCTTTTATATTTGAGTAGGTTATTTGGTAAAGCCTTTTACCTGCCTTGGTTAAATACCAAGATTCTTATGGAAGGCACACCTTTTAATTCAAATCTATTTAAAAGAACATGTTTTAAACATGTCTAAACGTTTGTTAGAACGTGGTATAAACTTACACCGAGTCAGATGTATAGGAACATCGCGTGCCATGCATTGTGAATTAGCGATTTTAATGTTCATGATATTTTCTTCGATACATTTGTACACTTTCCCCTGCCCGAATGAAACTTGTACTATTTTACTCTGGCCATTATCGGATAATTTTGCTCGTAAAAGGTAGACATCTTGACGAGAGAGTTAATATTACCTTTCTCTACATGGTTGATAGATGGGTATACGTGTCAAAACTACGTGATGTCTCTTTTTTTGATAACAAAGGCTGACTTCCATATGTCGCTATTTTAAGGTTACAGGCTAAAAGTAGATTGATTATCTCGTTAACCTTTATACATTTTCTGGTATTTCCAGGAGAATGAACCATGCTCATGTTTTTAAGGATAACTATATTCTTTGTATAACTCACAGCGGCCAATATTATGAAACTATAACGCGACCAAGCACGAAGTAAGGACCATCAAATATATTACTCGAGTGGATTTGATCTGTTTGTCAATATTTAAATATCTTGGGTGGAGCCAGTTGAAAGAGTTCCAAATGAAACATTGATATGTCACTCTTCCTTCTTATAATGTCACGCTTTACAAGGCACTGGGTGCTTGGATGGATTTCAACCCTGGTTGAAATTTCCAAAGGTCTGCAGGGGCTGAAATATTCTTCTCGTAATCCCAAGATAATGTTTTAGGAATTTCTTCGTAAGCCCGAGCTGCCATTTCAGCAAGGCGCCTAACCGTACTGAGATTTTGACCCGTTCCTAAATTCTTAATGTAATCAGCTAAGTTTAACTATTTTCGCATTACATATACATGAACTTTCTGTATTAGTCTTATTAAATAAACCCCAAAGTTGTGTCACTTATTCACCCATTCTTCACCAATTCTTGTTCTTTAATCACCCTAATGGTTGTCCAACCGATTTGTGGGATAGAAAAAAAATTAACAGATGTAAAGTTCATTAACTTTTGACTAGAGCATGCAGCATGTAATGAGTTACTTAAGTTGTGTAGCGAGGCCGAACGTTTGGAACACCGTCCTGATTTGAAAATACCAGTCCAAGCGACTGCTCCTTGCCACATTATGTCAAAAATGTGTGACCGGGGCAGGCATTGTGTTTCGATCTAATATAAGACGAAAAGGGAAATAGAATGATCTGCTAAATATGGATAGAGAAACGGATGTTTTGAGGGAAAACCTTCGAGCTGTAGAGGAAAAACAATCACTCCAACCTCAATTTCTCTTCCCCTGAATTTGGCAGCTGCCTCAATCTCTTATCACTTACATGCATTAGAACAAAATACTTCGAATGAGATAAAGTGTTTAAAACCATTAACTTTCACTGACCTTTTGCCTGTTTTCCTTCCCTTTGAATATCGAGCATCCGCCTTAACCAAAATTCAATGTACCCACAAAACTCCTTTGCCTTCCTCAGTCTGGCAACGCTCAGACTCGAAGTAGACAAAAAAACAAGGAAATATCGTACGACTTCTTATTAGCTTGTCTTGCAAGCCTATGGCCTTATTGCCGCTACTCCTTCTTCTAATCTTAATTGACGTTGATTCAGGAACCACATTGCGTCATTCTTTCGACGGCTTAGTATGCATACTCGGATAATTAGAGCCCCGTGGATTCCCGTCGAAATCTGTTGTTCTTACCTCCTTCTGAGTCGTTGTCTTGAAGTTGTTTTCGAAACCACGATCGAACCAGGTCCATCAACCCTGACGTATGTGTTGCGGGTTATGTTTTAAGTTCGTAAGTATAAACACTGTTGGCTAGCCGGGACCATCATTCCATAACGCACGCATTACGTTGAGGAAAAAGCGTTTACTCTTACGAAAATCTATCGCTACAACACGAGCTAGAGTTGAAGCACAGAACAATCATTACTGGTGTAGCTCTACTGTGATCCACCGTAAATTACAGGATACATCGTTAAATATAGAAAAAAAAATTAATAATTGATCTCCCCCTTAGAAAGAGCTCATTTGCGTTCACGGTTATCCCCATCGTTTAGGCCAGATACTTCGAGGTATCAAAAACCAGTATGAAATACACGAAACGTCGCTTATTCACTCTAGGTTTTGATAGATATTTACGCCAATAAATATTGTTAGGGAGTAATGCAAAGCTACTGCCAGCCGAAGCAACACAAACCTTCACTGGTAAACTATTTCATCAGCAAGTAACCCCTATGGCGACGGAAGTCATGGAACACCATTACATGAACGAGATGTTCCTTTTCCTTACTTATACGAAAATATCGACCAGTTCAAGCTAAGCTAGAGTTTAGAGAGGCAAATCATTCACTTCTGTTAGCGGTCAGGTTTGATTTCATTCGTTTCCATATTATTCGTTTGGACAACATGGTGTTACTGTTTACTGTCGGTATCATAGCCAGCCTGAATGGCCTTTCGCTTCTGCGAACCATAAACATTTTTGGACGTAATTTACTGCCAGTAAAACAAGGAAAGGTTTTGCTAGAATGTCATGCCAGTGCGCCATTCTGGCACAGCCTTGTTCTTCCGGCTCAGCAGTTAGTTTCACTCTTTCTACTTATCTGAAAGCCCGCAGCATGATATTTCTCACGTCTTTTTAGCTCTTTGAAACTTAGCATCGTGACCAATACATGCAAACTCTTTCTGTTATTAATCCAGAGTAACTGGATATCTACTCAGGTTTAGCTAAATTAACGAAGATGATTGGATTTCGTTAGGTTCATCCATAGTTTAAGGAAAACCCTGATAACTATAAGGAAATAATGAACCATTTAGCCATACCATTAAATTTGTGTAAAAGAGTATAGAACTCCGTAGTTTCTATCCTGTTAAAAACGCGGATTTCGCCACGTGCATCTATGGTTTAAGGAAAGCCTTCATGACTTTAAGGCAAGAATTAGCCATTTATAGCCATACCATCAGATTTGTGTAGGCAGAGGGAATAATGCTATATATAATTACTATCTTGTTAAAAACGTCGAAACACCACCTGTAAATATAGTACTATGTGTTGTGAATGCAAACGGTTGGGAATTTACCATTGGTATCAGGTACAAGACTATTGAAGTCAGTCGTAATTTTTACCTCTTCCATCCCTTTTTTATATCACTTTCCAACTTTCTTTCTCCTGTTATGTTCGTCCCTCGGCACTCTGTATCTGGCTTGAAATAAATCTTTCCTCATAGACTCTCCGACTCGTTTGAAAAACGATTTCGTTCAATCACCTCGCTTAAGTCATGAATTTCCCGTAAAAAAAAAAAAATTATCATAATTCTTCCTCTACTCATTTGGTCTTCATTTCCCAGGAACTGAGTAATATTTGTCGAAATCTGTAGTTTCAGATTAATAACCAAATTCCCTGCACCTGAGCCTTCGGGGGCGTTACACCTGTGAAAACAATCGTTTATTATTGTACATTTACTAGACTACTACCCAGGCTATTTCACCATTTTCTTCTTGCTATCCCTACTCCATTTTATTCAGGTATGGGAAGACCACCAGCGCTCAAACAGTTAAGAGAATATCAGAGATATATACCTCTGACTTAAGCGGCACACCGTGGCCATTTTCAGCGGTTGTCGCAACCTTGTCATTTCTTTTACGGAGCAAGCAACTGTGTTTTACCAACCTACTCGCTGTCTTTTACTGACCAACCACGTGTGTTATACCAACCAGTCTAGTGTGTTTTACCGACCAACCTCAGTAGAATGTTATACCGATCTATGTAGTGTGTTTAACCGACCAATCTAGCGTGTTCTACCGACCAACTTGGTGTGTTTTTTCACACCAACCTATTGTGTTTTACTGTGTTTTACCGGCCAATCTAGTGTGTATTACTGACCAACTTGGTGTGCTGTTCCGACCAACTTTCTGTGTTTTACCAGCCAACCAAGTACGTGTGTTATACCGAATGACTTGGTGTGTTTTATCGACAAAACTAATGTGTTGTATTGACAAACCTGGTGTGTTGCACCGATCTGTCTATTGTGTTTTACCGACCAACCTGATGAGATTTACCGACCAACCTGGTGCGTTTTTACTGACCAACCTGGTGTGTTCTACCGACCAACCTGGTGTGTTTTACTGACTAACCTCGTGTGTTTTACCGACCAACCTGGTGTGTTGTACCGACCAACCTGGTGTGTTTTACTGACCAACCTCGTGCGTTTTACTGATCTATCTAATGTGTTTTACCGACCAACCTGGCGTACCAAGTTAGCATTTTGAAGTTGACAATATCCCTTCTAAGACACAGCACTTTTTAAAAAAAAATTTCCTCAGTTTTGTCCTAGTGTCTATACATACATTTATTAAAATAAATTTCGGTCGATAGATTATAAAACACAATGCCTGCTTTAATTCGGAAACGAATGTAATGCTACATTGTCTTCACGATGGCCTCAGTAACATACCTCGAACGCACCTTCGATCTCTATGGTAATGGATGGGTTCATAGTCATAAAATTGCATGTATATACCTTTGGAGGCTTTGGTTTTCAACAATGTGGGAATTATACAATCACTTAATTACTTCACGCTGGTAATAGTACTTTTTGTAGTTAGAAAGATGTCTTTTGATCGTGTAAAGAAGTAATCTTCCGTGTCTATGCGGCAGTACATCATGGCAGGACCGTCGTCTTTACAAATATTCTTCCTCGGCGCGATATCTGTCTTGGCTTTAGTTACTGTTAATCTTTATGTCGGCCTATCGAGACCAGTTCAAGTGCTTCGTCCACTGCGAAGGTTTGTGTATGTCAATAAATCCTTAGTTTCTCTTGCTTATCGTGTGTGTAAGCCTGGCCCACCTTTAGGATATCCGGAACAAGCGAGCTAGATCAAGAATTGCCTGGTTATTGGAGACTCTATCTCAATCGGGTAAGGATTGTTTAATGCACAGTTATTTTTAAACAAAAATGGATGCACTGCATCAAAGATTCTATTTTCGTTAAGTTTTATTTCCTCCACTCAAAATTTCGTATCGTCATTGTCGTTGAAAAGATTTAGAGACCTGGAGTAAACTTTGCGTATTAACATATACATTCATTGCAAAAGTATACGGAAATGTTTTTAAAATGAATACTATTTCAGGTAGACTTTATTGAAACTTGGTGTGTTCAGTTTTTTCATTCTGGTTAATTTCTAATAATTATTTTTATGTTAGTAGTGAGTTTCTATGTGGTTAATTTTTTCTTGGTGTTTTTTCCTTCATTTACTCACTCATTCATTCACTCACTCATTCACTCACTCATTCATTCATTCATTCATTCATTCATTCATTCATTCATTCATATTATTATTATTATTATTATTACTATTATTATTATTATTATCTCGTGTCAGGTGGCTCATCTCTTTAGTTTTCCCTTTTCATGTTTAGTTACACACCATTCCTACGAGATCGACTCAAAGATGTTTGCCGTGTTCAGCGCTCTCCCGTGGACGACCAATATGGCGGAGCACGTGACAGTAGGTATGGTCTTCATTGTCTACCGATGTTCCTCCGAACCACGTCGGGGAATTCAACATTTTATGACGTAATATTCTTCAACTTTGGCCTTCATGACATCACGTATTTATATGACAAGAAGTTCATGGACATCACCCTGGAGGAATATTCCAGTAACTTGGCCTCCATCAAAGAACAGCTCGACAGGGTTGGGTCCAAGTTGGTGTTCCTAACCACCACACCAGCTCCACACAAGCCAAGAATCAACAGAGACATCGCGAGGTACAACAGTGAGGCCGTCAAAGTTATGGCAGTACCACCTAAGGTCATGGTCTATGATTTATATCAAACTGTAGTAGACCTTTGCCAAAGGAACACCACACAGCATTTTCAGAAATATGGAATATTTCGCTCTCCTTCAAACGATCACCATTTCAATAGCCGTGGTTCTTACGAAATTGCAGGACACATTGCTGAATTATCAAAGCGCATTCTACTCGACAAGAATCCACCACCGTCGAAGTTAATGGAAGGGATGGCGGGAGTTTCTTCCGAGTGGGTTCGTTGTGCCGGTACAAATGTGATCGTGGGATGCCCCCCTTGTAGTGCGTGTTGTAAGATCAAGTACACGGAGAGTGGGGTGGGTTGTTGTCACTTGTTGAACCTTGTTCAATGTGGTGATGATAACCACTATTGTGACCAAGGCTGGGTTTCTAATCCGAAGTGCTGGGTCATGAAATGTTTTTGTCATAAGAACATCTCGGTGCAAACTTCGGTTTGACGGCGCTGCTGAAAAAACTGACCCTCCGCATGCAGAAAGTTTAACACGAAGGGAAAAAAAAGTATTTTACGCAAGGAAGACAAAAAACTTCAGTGCTCGAGAGCTTTGACAAGCAATTTACGATGGTGGGTTAAGCCTTTCCAGCCCGAGGTGTCTCCCTCTGACGAGGAAAATTGTCTGGCGTGAGTCAGAGTAAATATTAAAAAGTTGGTTACGCACCGAAAAGAATTACGAACTTTCCCAATTCAGAGTGGTAACACTTTTTAAACTTCCGAATTCTCTCGTGGAGCTTCTACTTCGAAAGGCAAACAATTTTTATCAACTCTCGTCACGCCTTTGAGTGATTACTTGTTTTCCTTCCCCAAAAATGTTAAAACGAAATATTGTTTAATCCATAGTTTTATTCTTGTCACGTGCAAGCATGAAAATTACATATCAAATGATACAGCAAAGTGTAATCTCAGATCCATCACAGTCCACTACGTCCGGTGTAAAAAGCAGTGAGTCTTCTACCTTCAAGATACTGGTGTCTATAATAAAAACATCAGAGTAAATGTTAGCGAAAATAGAAAGGTGAGCGAACTAGATGAAACAAGCTTTGTTTCGCCTGTTCCAGCGTGTTCCCTGTTTTCCTTCCTTCTTTCTTTCTTTCCTTCCTTCCTTCCTTCCTTCCTTCCTTCCTTCCTTCCTTCCTTCTCTTCCTTTCTTCTCTTCCTTCCTTCCTTTCCTTCCCTTCCTTCCCTTCCTTCCTTCCCTTCCCCCCTTCCTTCCTTTCATAATCCTCTTCTTCCAAACTTCCTTTTTTTCTTTCGCTTTCCTTTTCTTTCTTACCCCGTCCTTCTTTCTTCCCTTTCCATTTCTTCAATTCCTTACCCATTTTTCCCATCCCTTTCCAATTCCCTTCTTCCCCCCTTCCTTTCCTCCTATCGATCATCCGTCTCCATTGAATTTTATTTGCTCATTAGTTCACATCCTGTATGACCGTCGCAGATGATAAATCAGTTTATTTCTCACCTTTTTGCTTCATCGTTATCACATTCATCGATACGTGCGCTTTCCTTATCCACTGCTCTTACCCAGTCCTTCTTATTCTCCTTGGAGTATCCTGAACCTTCACACCACGGCCGATTACCCTTCCCTTGTTAAAGGATACAACCACATCCAAATCAACAATTCATCTCTTTAAACAGTTAATGTTTCTTGATAGAGTGACTTTGACAGATAAAGAATACAAGCTAGACTCAGATAAAAACCGGATAAAAAGCGTTTTTAGACTGGTTTAAAAAATCAGCATCAAAGAATATTTTTAAGCCCTGGGCATTGATTGTTCTAACATGACGAAAAGCTGTGTTAAAAACAATTTTTGAGATAAATCCTTGTAGCTTATGGTTTCCGTGTCAGACACGTCCTAATTACGAGTTTTGTGTACATATAATTCTGTTCCCGATCCAAGATGTAGAATCTAACTCGGGCTACGCTTACACTAGACCAAATTTCTTCGAATTCATAGGCAACCCGAAGACTTTGTTCGCATTCCAAGTAGCCGTTTACACTGAATTTTCTTCGTTTTTGTGTATAACAGCGGAAGTAGCCAGTGACGGGACAATTTTTTTTTATCAGGGGCTGTAATATAACAGAAAATGGAAGTAATTTTTTCGGTTGTTCGAGGTTACTTTCTATAGAATTTGTAAGGATTTACTTCACGTCTTAGATAAGGAAACACTGTGTCAACACGAGCAGTAACTAATCAAGATACTTTTTCCCGTGTAAACGGCCAACGATTCCAAATACTTTTTGAATCCAAAGACCATTGCTGAATTGCGAACGTAGCTTCAGTGATTGCCCTAACCTTACAAAATACACACACAGCTTTAGTAACAATTTTAATTCGGGTTAAATTTGCTGAAAATGTTTTACGAATGTTTAAGTAGATGAGAATGACTTTTTTTACTAGCAGCCTTTATGACATATAACCTTACTAGTCTATCAATTTGACTTACTGCATTGGTAGCCCACAGGACAGCAGTGGTTGTAACACAAAAAGCTGTTGATATTGCAGCATTTGCATTGAAGTCCTTCGCTGTACACCTGTAGCTGACAACGTCTTTGAATCTGAAAAATAAAAGCCACGAGGAAGCAGAGTGAAACCATCGATAACTAAATGGCAGAGCAGGGAAACTGTGAACTACGAGTACTTTGATAAAGAAGAGTGTAGGAAGAAAGCTGTGATATATTTTGAAATTTTCAGTGTCTTCCCTGCTGGTAAAAAAGAAACAGTAAAAAGACTCTCTTTCATTAACTAGTGCTAGTCAAAGGTAAAACACTGCTATGAAGCTCAATACTATGGCTGGAAGATAAGGATAGGTGCAGCTTTATTCCATCACCTCCAACGATACGTATGCGTCGCCGAGTTTTGCCTGAGACCACCTGAACCGTTCTCCGATTATACTGCAGGTCAACCCAAGTTCATTGCAATGACTGGTGTGAGTACACTTTTAATTGGGTGAACTACCTTACTTAAAAACTTAACATTAACGAAAGGCCAAAAATCCATCATGAACTGCTGTGATTTGATCCAACAATAAAACTACTTCAATTTTACCTTAAGATTGCCAACCTCACTGAAATTCATTCAAACATCTCTTTTCTACTTTATTCTATTGTTTGACTGACCTGACTCCATGTTAAATTGAAAAGCAAACAAAAAGTCGCGAACAAAACAGAGAACTTCATAATTTATAATTCCTTCTTAGGTCCAAGGTGAAGATAAGAAGCCTTTAGTTTCAAACTTGATGTGTTTATTCTAAATTTTAAAACCGAAATACTGGTTTTGCTTTCTTTTGTTAAGAAGTCCCGGTTCAATATATTTTAATGATCCCTAAGCCATTTTAAAGGCGGAAGAGATTAATATCATTTCTTGAGTGATTGACATTTCTGAATCAATTGTAAATGGTGTCTTGAAGACTACAAAGTCTTAAGGCTGATTCCCTCAATACGATTTAAATGCTCCAGTTTCTCTGAATAATTAAATCATGTGAATGCCGTGGAAGTGGCCTTCGACCATTTGACCTAAGGAATTGATCATGTGACCAGGCATCATGTTGTTCGCATTTGAAAGTCAGGTCCATCGACTTGGGTTGAGCCAGTTGGCCGTGAAATATATAAAAAATAACAGATTTGAAAAACTTCACTGTCAACAAACCATTATGTTCACTTACTAACTAGTTGCAAATTTATCGAGTTTTAATTATCAAAAAGTGTCACAATGAATATTGTCAGCCCATCTGATCAAAATATATGCAGAAAAGCTATTCAAATTTAATATTTCATCTTATGTTTAATTTTGAACTCTATATTGATCATGGCTTACAATATCATCACGGGACCTGTTTAAAGTCAAATCGTCCTACAACAGTTGTAAAATTTGATTCAACATTTTTCAACATTTCTGAACTCGACGTGGCCCATAGCGAAATCGTTTAATTTCATGCGGTGAACGTTTGAGAGATGTTGGACGATGTTTGAACTTCGTCAACAAAATCTTAACATCCATTGAACATTTCAATATTGTCATCGCGTGCATTTGCTGTTTTCCGGCGGCATAAGAATTGTATTATTTTACTCTGCCTAACGCCAGATGATTTTACTTGTCAAAGTGAGAGTTCGTGCAGTGAAAGGGTTAAAGCATGTCTCGCGATGGAAAATGTAAAACTTTTTCCTGAAACGCTCACTTCGTTGAAATGGTACCTTAGTCAAAAAAAATTTGGCAATATTTAGGCACACCTCCGGTTCACCTCTCGCATCTGCCTCTGAGTGAATTCGTGTGAAAGATAATTGAACTTCAATTGCCCAAGGGGTAACCAAAGTGTTGATTTTGGTTGCTCGATCAACATTTAGGTTTCAAATTCTGTTCTTTTTTTCAAAGAACGACAGAAAAAAGAAATAATGAAAAGGTAGAGTTTAAGAAGCTGACAACGTCACGAGTAAGAATGTGAAAGTTTGTGGGGATTTTATATCAATTCACTACGAAAACCTATTCATCGTATATTAGAACTTTTCCCTTCGATTTATATATAGCTCCAATTTCCAACTTTCGCCCGGTATCCAGTGCTTTATAAATCTTTACACATCTTCGCTGGGAACTTATAAGCCATTATTTATTTCAACCTGTCTTGAAGTTGTGGAGACCACAAAGAGAAACGAAGAGTTCTATCCCGCATGTTGTGTTGAAAACAAATTAATGTGGCACTACTTGTCGTTTTTGAAAATAATCTTAAAGATATCACCGTGGTATGTATTCAGTGCGAAGTGTTATCTCCAAGTTGTTTAAAATAAAGTTAAGTTATATTGCACATCCAAAGTTTGAATTTCAGACGGCGCCAAAGGTGTTATAGCTCAAGGTATCTGAACACGGTTTGGATAGTTTGTCACACCTCATGGTTCTCTTGGACATACCTTGTGAATGATTTTAGCCCATTGTCTGTAGTCTGGCAGACAAAGAAAGCGATGATGATAAGTTCGAGCGGGTAGGATAATGAGATGATAGATGACTGATCGTCAAGCTCTATCGTCAGAAAAACGATTTCTGGGCCCCAGACGGAGATCGAACCCGCAACCTGACGACGACCGGTGAGACGCTCTAACCATTGAGCTACCAAGATTCAGATGGGGAGCCAAGGCGCAAGTTCGACATATATGTGCGACCTAAGCGGAAGCCACTATATATTAATAATGATATAGATGAGATTTATATGTTGGAAGTATGAGAGCTTGGAAATATCATAGGATGTTAATAGGATAATGTTAAGGTGGCTGAACATAGTTTTTTGCACCTCATGCTTCCTTGGAAGTAACTCTGGAATGGTCACAGCCCATCACTCCAAATTTGGCAGGGGGGGAAAGCAATGATAGGAGGTTAAGCTGGTAGGGCATACTAAGGATCTTCCTTGTTTCCATGGCAACAGCAGTAATTGAAAAGAACCTCGAAAACTCATCTTTCCTGGGCTGATGGAAAATGCAAGTCATTAACTCTTCTTGAACCATGTAAACAAATCTTATTTTCTAACACCAGTTTGATAATATTTGAATAGACATTTTCGGAACTTTTCAACGAAGTCGTGGTTCAGTACATTGTAGTATAAGTACGGCGCGATTCCTCTGTTTAACATGATTTTAAGTTTTCATCAAACGACTTTCGACGTGAAGGAAAATCCTGCCAAATTTTTATGACAAAGCCGAGTTTTCGAGGTTATTTTCAATAACTGTTGTTGCCGTGGAAACGGGCATTAATCCCACCATTCGATTTATCAGTTTATGTGATAATGTCAAAATCTCGTTTGAATACGATTATAAAGTAAACCAAAATTCTCCACCAAATTCAAAATTGCGCGATAATTTAACAAGGCTGGTTGGAGTTACGCTGACATGTCGATGAAGAAGCGTTGCGAATCTGGCGGCAGAATAATGATCTGGATAAAAAGTAAGGCAGTTTGTCACAGTAATTTCAGTTTTGTCTTACTGGAGATGAGTCTTCGACGAAACAAGCGTCCACCTCGTGGTTCTTATGAAATACCGAGCGACGCCAAAAATGAGTAAAAGAAATATAATAAACGACAACATTATGACGTAATGACTAATACTAGTCCCAATCTCCAACCAACTCCCTTGGTCCCTGACGAGGTAGAAGAACTGCAGCGCCATGAGGTCCGTAATGACCAACACCAGCAGGAATAACCTGTTGACGGGAACCCGACATACCACGTGGACAGCATCGAACACACACGTGACCACGATAAACGGGATGACAACCTTGAATAATAAGAGAGATCCCATGATAAATGGTGAGAAGATGGTAAGGAAACAGTAGACGGCAGAAGGATCAAAACTGTTGAGACTCGCGATGTTGCCTGTGCCAAAGAATGCAATGATGATGAAAAAGACGAAGAAGAAAGCACAACGAAGGTCATCAGAAGACACGTCTCTCACGCGTGAATCCTGCGGGTCGTGGACGGGAATTCTTGATAAAGTGCCTCGAACGTCATAGGTCTTACTATTGTCGTCTTTTACAAGAATATTGTTCTTCGCTTGCGATAGTTGATGCTCCAGGTTTAACCAGACTACCATTGTAGACGCCAGCACCACGAGGAAGAGTCCTTCGTAGGAGGTGCTTAGTAAAAAATAGACCGACATTAGCGAGATTGTTGTGCTCAACAGACGTAGAACTAATGCCCCAGAGCTTAACGTGGGAAGAATCACACAAGAAATTACGGTTGACCAACTGAAAATTTGATTGAGTCGAGGCAATCCTTTTTTCATAGATAAACTATATGCTGTGTGATTTACAACGGCAATTGACCCTATAAGAATAACAATCTGTAGGCCAAAAACTGTCTTGGTCTTTTGGTCGCAGTCCGGGTTCTTGCGGTATACGAACAGAATTATAACAACTCCTATAAAGGACAAGAGGCCAGCAAGGGTCACGAGGGGGTAATTATGGTCTCGTCCGACCACAGGGAGCAATGGAAAGCATGACAGCGTCAGACAGTGTAAAGTCCATAGTATGACTAAGAAGATATGCGTTCTGTACAGCGGTGTCACAAGCGGCCAGCTAGCTAAAAGAATTAGTCCAACCGAGAGGATATGACGATAAAAGAAACTGATAATTAATACTTCTAAACCCAGTGCGCCCAGCAAGAGAGTGAAGACGAGTTTCATGGTATGACTGTTGACTGCAAATACCCGAAGCCTTCGAAGAGAGTTGTACTGCCGCGCTACGTAAGTCCAACATATCAGCGGTAAAAGACAGTAGAGGTAGTGCATCATGGGAGCTTTTTCAACTTGCAGGAGGATAATCGCGATACATGTCATGCCAAAAAAGATCTTATTGATAAAGGACTTCGACGATGCAATTTTCTTATCTTTCTCTGGATCTTGTATGACTTCCTGGAAAACTTGCACAATTACGCAGCCAATCCACCCCAGAAATCCCAGCGTGATAATGACACTAAGGAGAATGCGGTCGTAGTTTTGATAATAGTTGAGTCCTTTCAGAGAAAGCTCGATTAAATGTCGGCTTAGGTTCAGAGCTTTCTGGTAGTGACCAGCTTTCGCGAATACTTTGATATCACGGAGATAACCAACTTGCATAGACCCTAAGGAAGAGAAAAGAGAGAAATCAGGGTGTAAAGTTCGAAGGTTGGTAACTGCCGTGATTGATCTCAAATAATTCCAACCTTTTGAGCAAAGGCCCTTCGTCAGAGAAAGAAACGTGTTCTGATGCAGTTGGCTATTGAACTTTGAACATCACACACGTAGCCAGATGTTTGGAGCCATTCCCTTCCACGTTAACCCACGAAAACTTTTCTCGACCATCGATCAGAATCTAACTCATAACATTTTAATAACCACTAAGAAATTGCGACCAATATGTGGCAGCTCTGAGACTTTGAGCGAAGGCTATACTTCATGTGACTTTTTTATAAGCAATGGGACACTGTAAGCATGATCATCAAGATACAGTCCACAAATGGTTGGTTCGGTTAACATAATTATCCTTCCGGCAATCTGATGACCAGTCAGTCGCCCTGACCATTGAGCGTACAATATAGCGATGTGTATACATTAAAACTCGTTACATCAGGGCCTCCCCCAGAAAATTTAGCGGGGGTGTAAGTTCAAATTTGTCGATCACCAAATGAACTTATCACTGCTCCCTCCTCCCCAGTCAGATTCGAATCGAGACTGACTAAGGGTGAATTCAATCCGAAAAAGTATACCATACTACCATACGAACTTGAAAACTCAAGTGTTCATTTGCTTTCTCGAAGTATTTTGTAACTGATTTTAAATTATAATATCACAAAACTTACATGTAAACTTTTGTTGTAGCAGTGAGATTGGAATTCACCGAGTGAAATTCTATCTCTACCGACAGAAGGAGACCAAATGTTTCAAATGTGAAGTTTGCACTTTGAAATCACATCAAAGAATCCTCAAGAGCACCTCGTGCATTTGTTTTCCAAGAAATTTTATGAAAGGTGACACTAGTCTCACCTGTCAGCTCAGAGAACTGGCGGAACAGTAGAGATGACTCCTTCTTCATTCGTTCTTTAATTTGATACTGAGCTAATATCTGCCTGGCATTAGTAAACAAGTTATCCACTTTGTACAGCTCAGTATTGTCCAGAAAATCTAGGGGAAGTACTCCGACAGAGTTAAGAGGAAAGGGTACACCTGTAGACGAAAAAAAAAGAATTAATTTGGGATATAAAATGTTGTTGTCATCGCAGCTCTTTACCGACATTTACCAATCACAACTATTGTCCACAACTCATTGCTGTTTGACTGGTTAGCAGTTAACTTGTGAAAGTGCTTGGTTTAGAATGATTTAAGGAATTTTGGATTAGAATGATTTCAGCCATAAAAGTGCACTTATACGTAAACCGCATCAACTGAACTATATACAGTATGTATTCCAAAATGCAGGCTATTATTTAGCTTTGTGTAAACTTTCACTAGTTTTCGAGCCCAAAGTACCCTCAATTTTTAGATACTTCTTTTGTTTTTCGGGGTTAACCGCTAGAAAACCAGTAATGAGTCGTAAGAGTTGGTGTCCCAGGCCAATGATGTTTCCAACTGCCGTCTCTTCGTTTGGGTCGGTTCTCGACAACATCTTTAACACTGTAAGAGCTGCGACATTTACTTACTATAATTGCTATACTTGCAATTCTGGCAAGTTACACACTCACCCAATTAACCAATACAAACGCACAAGGCAATAAACACAGATACGTGCATATGGCAAAGCTCTTGTGTAAAACACACCACACACACGGGCACATTGGTAGTGCACGTGTCTCTCACCACTGTGACTAGGGTTCGACTCCGGCCCCATGCAGTTGTCTGATCAAAGTTACCTTGGTTACGTGTGAGAAGAGTGTTATCCAGTTTGACTCTACCAAGCATCGCAGGTTTCCTACTGGTACTCCGGTTTCCTCCTGTAGTAACACTGGAGCCATGAGGGGTGGCCCTTACTGGACCTCTAACGAGAACAGTTTAGGTAGCTGATAGGGTTATCCAGTATAATATATAAATAAATAATATATATATATCTATATAAAAATAAAGACTCTTTATTTTTACCTTTACAAACTATACAGTTCACCCAGGTCCTAGTCTAAAAGCCAGCTCACTCAATTCTCTAGGATCTTCGTCCTCATTTGATCACAATGTTAGTCCTTTGTCTGCCATTTTCACTAGCTACCCTTTCAGTTGGCGAAGGGATAACGTTAAAAACAAATTAACAAACTGACACCTCTTGGAACTCAACTCACCAATCAAGGAAGCCATTAAAGGTGCGATGTCTGCCTGGGATACATCACACCGCTTGACACGTGACAAGTTCCACTTGCTGGACAATCCATCGTTATACTCTTCGTCTTTCACTTGTTCTGATTTCTTGATCCCAGCCCCCCAAGCGACTATGGGAGTGAGCGTTTCGTGGGGATGTCCCGCGCCGTGGGATCCCCAGCTGGTCATCCCGTGGTCCGATGTAAGCACGTAAGCCGTGTTGTTGTCATAGTCGAAGTGCCTTTCAAACAATTCATACATTTTCTTGATGCCACTGTCCACAGTTTTAACATTCCTTAGGTACTCTTCAGATATAGGTCGGTGAGCATGGCCATTTGTATCCAGTCCTTGAAGTAAGGAAAAATTATTCCCAGAAATAAGAACAAAATAGAACACTGAATGCTGTGTGATAAGTTCCTTAATGTTACCAAATTAAGGAAAGATTGTTTTATGCCATAAAGAGTTTCCCCTTTAACGGGATGAAAGCGAACGGAAACAGCTATTTTGAATTTGAATAGCCTTTTGACACCTTTATCTTCTACTTTTGAGTCCTGTAAGTGCTCTTCAGATATTGGTTTGTCAGTCTGAGGATCTATGTTGGTCTTCTCAAGTCTTGTAGTTCAAACCTGAATTCGTCGAAATGCCAGGGTCTCTCGCCATTATTTTAGCAGTTTTAATTTACTATTTGGTTTTAAAATGTAAGATGTATTAATCAAAGAAGCTACAAGTTCACAGGGAGAAAAAAAAAACCTACAAAAAGCAGGGCCGAGAAAGTTAAGTAGAATAGAAAATATCGTTTTAGGTAACAATTTAACAGCAAAATAAGTTTTCAGTTTGTCAAAATGCACAATGCTTCATCCTAACTTTTTTCTCTTATACCTTTTGCTTTTTGTGGGAAATTTTAATTTCTGGGAGTTGATTTTTGAGGAGGCTTTTTAGAGAATAAATTCTGCAATTCTGCAAAGGACAGTTTTCTTTCTCTTATTTAGCAGTATATTTTGACATTTCGCTTGGTAGTCATACTAAAAAGCGGGCTCCTTACCAAGAAGATGAAGAAAGAAAATACTCTGATCAGATCTGAGTTCTTCTTGGATTGTTTCGTTTGAGCTTAACAAGAACTCTTCAACTTTTTCAAACACCCACGTATCTAACTTTGACGCATCTTCTCCAGCAAAGTCTTCCTCCTTGGCGTCGTACATCTCGGTCCACACATGACCACCACTTGCCCCTTTGGCAAACATTGGCAAAATATCCGGGCTGCCCCATGACCATGTATGCCGACTTTCATTAAACACAGAATCAAACTCCACAGGGTTTTCTTTCCAACCTAAATATCAGATAGACGTACGGTTATACTAGTTAGAAACCTCCACTGAAGTACCATTCAAGAGCCAGATTAATCATACAAACTGTCTGTAGCAGGCACAACGAAAACAAGTCCTAAATATGTCATTATAATCGTCAAAGTTAGCTGTTTCTTCAGGTTTGCTTCTTCAAATCTTCTTTCATAAAAGACTTTGCTATACCTAGGTACAAAGCAGTACTTATCAGCTGTAAACCAATATAGCTTGTAAACTTACTCAGCATCGTCCATAGCTTTCATCGAAAATGTCAAAAATTTATCATACTAAAGGGTTGCCTTCGCTAGTCGTTTGATTTTGTAATTGCACATGCAGTCGAAAGCAAACGATAGTTGTAGAAGGGTTTACTCTGAACAATTTATCCAACATGTCATTCGTGCTCACTGCGTTTTAAAGTTGAAAGAAGGTCTTTGCCCACCACGGAGTAGGGTCTTTTTAGAATTATGAAAGCAGCTAAGATTAAGTCTATCATGTTCCTTCTACTATAACAAACTCAAACTTATCCTTACGTGAAAACTGCTTACAACGAAGAAACGATATCTTGGGTAATGAACTTGTTAATGCGTCATTCACTGTCAAATTTTAATCGAAACGTTCCGTTTCCAATCAAACTTTATAAAAAAAGTTACAATAAAATAAACCTTGAGATTCATCACTGAGTTTTGGAGAAAATGATCTTCATCTCTGGAGACAAAATCTTGTCTCAAGCACAATTTTTGTATAACGATATGCATTGTAAAAATATTTCACGGGAGAACATTAGAAATCGGCAAGGAGTCATAAGATACCGATTATCATCGAATCTTTATCTAGAAAAACGTCTTGGAAAAAATTTTTACTCTTCTTAATTACGCCAAAACCAAATCGTTAATGGTAATTGTAGTGCGGTTAGTAACACACCGTGGTGCCAAGAAGCCAAAACTCTTTGTTTAATCTTCCTCCGTTCTTAACCTTTCAAGTTTATTTCAATGGTTCGAGCCTGACAAAGAGAGATCGTGTCGCCAGTTAGTCGTGTTCAGACTTTGCCAGAATTGATAAAATTTAAAAATTACGTCATTTTAGTTTTATTTTTAGCAGTCAAACGTATCTTGGAAGCATTTGGCCAGAAGAAAAATTGGTAACTCCGAGCATTTTAGGCCATATTTTTACCAAGTATTTAATAAAAAGATCTCCAAATCTGCTGAACAATCGTTAGACGTCATTATTTCTCCAAATCACGTATTTCCGCTTAAAAAACCAGCTCCTGACGGAAAGAAAAAATGATTCTTTGTTCGACGTTTCAAAGAAGTAATCTGCATGTTCTTTGTGTTGTCGGGACACAAAGAAGGATTGTTAAGCTTGTTTACCTTAATGATCACACAGATGACCAAATTGGCTGTTTCCAAGCCTTTTTTTTAGCGGGGGTGCAAAAATCCAATTATCCAAGTGAAGAATATTCTCTTTATTCACATTTCCATGTTTGGCTTCTGCCTTATTTAAGACTCAGTAACCATGATATCTAAAACTAAGGATAACACTTGCATTTCTAGGGCTCTAACCAGAATTTCATTGCATATGTTATTGTAGGCTCCAAAGAACACCAATCCTACAATGCTAAGACAATTTTCAAGAAGATAAACAGTGCATGTTGTCAACACAGGATAATTGTTTTTGATAAAATATGTAATTAATCCTGATTTGTTTACTTTTGTTTAGTTTGAGAACTTATATTAACTGGTATACATAGGTTTTTGGTTTATTTCATAAAACTTATTCCCCCTAACTAATGTTAGAATCCCCTTTAATTTAAAGCGCTGTTGTTTCAAAAAATTTCAAGAATCCAATAATTGTGCAAATTGTGACATTTAAATATTTAAATCCTTGGAAAATCAGCAACCATTTAGTCATTTGCAAAACACATTTTCTGAGACCTGTCGTTGCCACAAAATTTTTCAACCTCTTGCTGCCATTAGTAATTCTTTCAAATGTTTGTTTATGCCTTAAATCTTTTTTCGAGTGAGAAAACATTGATATTTTTGGAAACTGCACTGTTAGTATTTTCACAGAGTACATTGGTAAATAAAAACTAGGTTTCTATGTATGGCAGGACAAAAACTTGCCACCAATTGTATTGTAAGTTAAGTTTAGCATAAATTTAATTTAAACAGATAAGAAATTAAATGGAAACTTGCAGCTAATTTTATGAGTTACAAAAATAGTAATCTCAAGTAGTAGACTTATTTTTGACTCAATGAGGACAAGGGTGCAGTTTAGAATTTCATTCTCACTAATACCAGGGTATTTTATTCTGTAGTGTGAGATGTGTGTCCCTTGATGAATTAACTGTCTGCTTAACTGACTCATTGTGGGACAAGGATCCACTTTAGAGTTTCCTTCTAGCTAATGCCGGACAATTTTATTCAGCAGAGTGGGATGTGCACCTCTTAATGAGTTAGTTAATACTGCAGAATATTCATGAACATGTTTTTTAGCTTAGGGTTAATTATCATAAATTGCTGACAAACCACAAAAGTACTTTCTTTGATCATTGTATACTATTCACAGTTAGATAAAGACACTTCCCATTTATAGAACAATTCTTATTTATAGAATATGTTCACTGTTTAAAATAGTTGTTATAAAGTATGTCATGCAAGAAACATGAACATTTGGACTTGTGGAGATAATAAAACTTGTAAAGGGATGGATCAGTCCTGGCTTTCACTCAACTTTTGATTCTGAAAACAAATTCACTTGTAAAAAATATTTGTAGGACTGCTGCTCTTCCTAATGAGAATAGCTATAAGGTAACAGAAAATGCTATGCTCTTTTCATCCATTATGTGTATTAAGTAAAGTAAGTAAGAAAGTAAGTATAGTACATAATTAAGCATTAAATAAGCAAGTAAGAAAGTTATTTATTTGTCTGTTTATCTATTTATTTATTTACTTACTTATCTATTTATTTATTTGCTTATATGGGATAAACCTGTCAGCTAACAAAGTTGATCTCTCTAGAAATCCAGTATGGGCCTCTCCTTTATGTTGCTACAGAACAAAATTGGAGAACCCAGACAAACCTGTGATGCTTGGTATAATCAAACTGGACACCACTCTCCTCATTCGTGACCAAGATAACTAATCAATCACCTTCACAGAGCCAGAAACAATGATAAAACTCCCATATACACCTCTCTGCCACCACCTCACAGTTAAGTTGCTATGTCAACCATCCAGGTGATTATTTGCCCAGCATGAGCAACCTTCAGGCCACTAACCACAAATGCTCACTAACCACACTTAAAACTTCTACTTGTAATGTAATGGATCCATTCTATTCACCTTAATACTGATATACTGTCAAGTACTAATGCTGACAGTGATTTCAATGCCATATGGTATTAGCCCTTTCACATGAATCTGTCACTCTAAGGTAACTCTCCATTGAAAAACATTGAGCCCTCCTCTACACCACAGGTGTCCCACATGGAATATTGACCCTACAGGGAGTAGTTACCCCACCGGCTTAAGTTACCTTGGGATTGAAGCAACACAAAGGCCCAGAAAACGGTAAACAAGAAATAGATGGACACCAAAATTAAATTTCATGAAATAGCCTGAAAGGCAAGTTGTTTGGTTTTCCTACAGATCTGATCCACAACAGCTAAGCGACTGCATACATCAATAATATTAATTGATCAACGTACTCTACCACACCTTTTGCTACGGCGCTGACGTCTTCGTAAAATCCTGCGATTACAGCCACATGCCCTGGCCTTGACTCAGTAGGAACACGTGTGTGAGATACACCCCATCGACCAGAATTCAGTATTATATCACGAAGGAACGGCGCTCTTGTCTTACCGTTATCCAGTTCGAAAAGTTTATCAGCCCTCAAACCATCAGCCACAAATAGAACAAGGCGTTTAGCAGGCGCCTTATGGGATGATCTACAAGGCGTCATACCATGAACTAGCGGTGAAGTGAAATAAATGTCAAACACGGAATACAGATAGATTATATGGACAAAAACTCCCAGAACAACTACAACTAAAGTGGTTGATGCCATCTTGGACAATATGATCGTGGGCTCAAATGTCGGAGGCAAGGCCGGCAGATATCCAAAAGATCACAATGGATAACAACGCAACCTGAGTTTATTATGTTTGTTTTCATGAATTTCTGTTGTAATGATCACTTTTTGATGAGTAAAGTACTAATTTTTAACCCGCTCAAAAATATTTTACCACCAGCCTGGGCTGCCAGTGTCCTGAAGGCTTCACGTGGTCATTGACGAGAATTAGTATATCCACGTTTTGGATACACACTGTTCTTAAGAACATCAAATACGAACACCCAAAGTCGTTGAAAAGATGTGAATAACCAGCTTGTCACGAAGGTGAAAATATTGAACCATGCTTATTACCACCAGCGCATTTTCGCCGTAGGAACCGAGCAATCGGTTCGTCTGTCAGTCTGTTTGTCCACCGTACGAGGATCTAGGTACCAGGCGCACAGGGTATGTGCTCCATCATAGTAGCTAGTGATCGTTGTTGATCAGCCACCATAAAGCAATGACGTTCATCTAAGTTGATCGTGTTTCAAAGGTGTGTAGACATAACACCGCTGCCAAACGTTTGCGTTTAGGCTGTAAACCACGTCAAAGTTTCTCGCGCTTGTCCAGTCCGCTTGTCTAAGTTACCAACCCGAGCCTACGCATCAAATGTCCAACGTTTCGCAGCGGTTTCTGCGGACATTCGTCATCAAAGATGAGAGGTCTAGGTCCAATCCCCTCACGGAATCTGAGGGTATAACTTTCAAAATGCATGAGAAATTTTCAACTATCTTGCTCTCAGCACTGTGGTATTAAGCACTCAACATTTGTAAGGCTACACGAACAAGGTTAAGCAATGCGCCAGTCTACTCACCGAGTAAGGAATCTCCAGCATTATTTGGCATTCTGTTGGAAAGCATTCTTCAAAATTTAACAGGCAAAAAGAGGTGAAGAGGAAATTGACTGTTTCCCCTTCCGCAAAAAATTGGGGGAACATGTCCTTTGAGTGTTTCATGTCCTGCTCCCATTGATGGACGAATGTACCCTGAAGTCAATTTCAGCTCGAATAATGACATCCTTTATTCTGTTTCCGCAGTCAAATCCCCACTGTCATTGACGGGAAATTATGGAACGCCAGCTGTTTAACAAAGCAACTTTAACTTTCAGCGCGCATCAAGATATTCCCCGCTGATAAGTTTTTATTGTTCGGTGCAATTACTTTGTGGTAGGATTTTCAGCTATGCGTCTCAATCTACACGTTTATTCAACAGGGCTACCAGTGCATTTATCTTAATCCCGGTAATACGTACGGAAATGAAACCGAAATTTACGTGTAAAAATTTTACACATTTGAGCTCAGATAATATAGCGAAAACGCGAGCAAGCCGATGTTTTTTCATACTAAAAAGCCTGCGCTTCGTATAACGGCAGTTTGGCAAGCTATTTTAACTATGAAAGCCCCGATGGTGTATTCCAGGCAACGTTCTCCATAAATGATTAACTCAACCATGGCGTACAGCACTAACGGCCGACATCAGACCCTGAATACACGAAGTTTTGAAATCCCTCCCCATAGCAGAAACATTTGAAACTGTAACCCATCCGGGACGTAATACTCACGTTCCATTTTCAATTAAGTGCGTAACCGGAATTTCTGGAGATAACGAAACTCAGAAAAATTCCTCCTGTTGACTGGGCTGTCATTGAGTGACCTTCCGGAAGACTTTTTAAATTGTAGAACCTCGAAAATGACTCCTAAATACCATTCCTATATATCGTCGATACTTCAGAAAAAAAGATGATTTTTCTTGAAAAAGATGCCGTAATTTTCTGGGATAACTATTTATATTTACCAGTTGGGGGGAGGAATTACCCCATTTTGGTCCCCCCTGAAAAACATAAACGTCTAAAATTTTTGAAAGCATTTCTATAAAAATTTCTCTCGACTTGGTATGCTATTAGTCGTCTGCGACTAATTTTGGGCTCTAAAATCAGCACTACACCATACGATGCCAGGCATGCTTCGAACGACGAAGTAACAATTATTCTCGCATTCACCAACACAATATTACACTCATCTCTTTTTAATTCATCCTTTGTCTTATTAAATATGAAAGTCGTTGTTAAAAATAGTCCTTTGTCAAATCGCCTCAGAGATTATCCTCTTCAGAACTTGTTTTGCTTTCGTTTTAGATTTAAAATTTACAGGCTTGAAAGATGGAAAGGATGTAGTAAACGCTATGTCGTTTGCTTAATCTCAATTAAATACCTTCGCCCTGTATATATAATTGTCTTCGCAGTTAAAACGCAGCATTTGTGTTTGAAAGGAGTTTCGATATAACGAAGAGGTTTTATTTTGACGTTGATTATACAAGTTCAATAATCAAAAAATTTAGGTTATAGGAAAGAAATATGTAGAAATATTGTGATATATCATCGCGGTTCAAATCAAATCAAATAAACTTTATTTAACGAGGGTAACACCAAACAGTTATTCAACTGAAGAACAAGTGGCCCTCCAACAATAAATTAAAGACTATATATAAATATAAAAAAATCTAAAACCACTAAGTTACAAGCTCATCTTGACACTTCAATGATCTGATCTATTTTTACCAAACCCAACGCAAGCTGTTGCAATTATTTTTTACGTAAGCCGTGAAACTGGACGAGGTAGTAATGGAGTAGCTACGCACATTGTTAGCAAGAAACGCGAGTACACGAAAGGAATGTGATAAACAAAATTCCTCAGGTAGGGTGTATATGAAGCGATATAATTCGTTTTATGGGGTGGAATTTTGACCACATCCGCTTGAGATCAATTTGGATCAAGGCCACCTTAATTTGCTCGAGTGAATTACTACAGCCAGATGCTTTTTCCCCGTCTTTTTGTAATAGACGTTTAAAGAGGAGATTTAATGACAAACGGTGATTTAGGAAGAGAAATAGCTCTTAAAATCTCTGAAACGGCATCAGCCACTTTACATCCACATTATGTTATCAAAGACCATAATTATATCCTGATTGATCGGCGGAAATTAGTTACAAATAACCATCCGGCATTTCTAGTGATTTTTCATTTAACTTCACAAACCTCATCTTAAAATGGTAGAGGTATTCGCGGTGAAATTCCTCAAAAAATGGACTCATATTGGCAACGTGTTTACTTACCGTCAACTTGATTGGTTGATTTCAAAGCAAAGATCCCAAATTTACACGTGTTGTCTTTTGTGTTTTGAATTCCAATACTAAACGTGACGTCACAATAGATCACGTGATCTTAAACAACTGTAGTCATCTTTTATCGTGCGGGGATTTATTGATGTTGATTATCAAACAAGGAAGGCAATGTCGGAGCCTGAAGTCGAGGTACTTTTCATTTTTCGCTTGTATCGCTTGGAAAAATAACTAATTTTTATGGTAAAATTACGTGAAGAGTGTTGGCCGTGTTCGGATGGATTTTTGGGGCGTTGTTATTAAATATAATCGCCCTACGTGGAGCCCTATGTCGTTTATGTCATTACACGAGGATACTACCAATGTCAATTTCAATGTTTAAATTTTTAATTTTTAGTGGGTTGGCACCAGTTGTGGAGAACACGGCTCGTACACCTTTTACAAGGGCTTCAAATTGACAGTCAATGGACAAACAAAGAAATATTTGCTGGGAGAATTTTACTTTGTGCGAAATTCGAAAGACAGACCTATTTGCATTGCTGAACTCCAACTTGTCTGGCATGATGCTAATACCGGTAATCAGCTTGCATCAGCAAGACTATATTTCCGACCCGAAGCTACTCCTGGTGGAAGACAGAATTCTCATGGAAAGGTAAATTTAAGAGAAAAAAAGAGTGGATAATACGGATAGTTTATTTTGGGCTGCTTCTCAAGCAAGGAATTTCTTTACCACGACAACTTTTCTCATCGCTAATATGTTTGCTACGCTTGAGCGCGTCTTGTTACAAGTAGTTTGCCCTTGTGTTTTAAAATTGATGCGATTTTAAAATTCTCGATGCGATTCGGCCGTAAATTTCAATGTTAAAGCGTTTAATACTTGGGCTGTTAAAAGGAATAATTTTTCATCTAAGATAAGAATAAGCAGTCTTTACCGAAAAGTGTGGTTTTGTTATCTGGGTTTATTTGTAATCAAATTATTTTCGAATTCCCATGAAAGCAATTTGATTCCTGTAGTCCTATATTAAGTGAACAGTGAAATCTTTCGCCGATTTTATTACCATTTTATATACTTTACATACTTAAGGAATTTCGGGTGTTTTTAAAACTGCCAAAAGAGACAAAAATACATGGAAATTTGAACCCAAGTTGAATGCAATGGAATCTCTTGATCAGTTACTCTGCGTTACGACACATTGTTTGTCCCGCTATGGTATCAACGAACATCAAAATCTGACGAATTTTCGCTTCAAATACCTCGAAAATACACCCAAACAAGCAAAAAATAGTAGTTTTCTTTTAAATTGAACAGGTCATTTTTTTTCTAAACGCTTAGAGTACGCATAAAATCTTTAAAACCGTGATAGTTAAAAATCACGAGTGCAAATCTGGCTACGCGCCATCGCTTCGGCCTTGAGAAATAAATCGCACAAGAATTGTCCCCAAGAAGATTTTTTATGACATAAAATTCAAAAATTCTCCTCTTTATCATTTTTAAAGACGAGAAGGCAAACTAGTCTGTTGAAATGTTCTTTCCAGTTTGTTTGTAAGCGTGCAGATTCAAGATTTAGCTGAGTAAACAATGAATATTTGAGCCCTATTGATTTGCATTTTAACTGTTTGACAATAACGAAATCTCAAACTCGGCTATCGACGAATGTGATTTTCTCCCAGGATAGATATTTATTTCGTTTCGTTCTTTCTTTGAGTGAAAAATAGATTTGAAATTGAGAATATGCTTAGTTTTGTAATAATATTTGTCCTTTCTCAGTTCAGCAATGTTTCCGAACGTAATTACATAAATCCTTTGAGGCCCTTATTTGGCATAATGGTTGAACTCTGATTAAATAAATTGATAATCATGCTACCTAGCCAACCCTTTCTAAACGATTTCATGAAAGCGAAAGAAATTTCAAAAGGCATTTATGGGCTGTAATTTCTGTGCATGTCAAAGTTTATATTACAGAAAAAGGTATACACACTCATATTATGTCGGATATGCCATTGGACTCCAGTAATTTCCTTTCTAAATTTAGCGATGTCAAAAACGACTTAACTAAAAGAAACAGAAAGCTATTCATATGGTCCGATGTTTTTGACTCAAGTTTATGTAAGGACAAAAACTATTTCGTAGAAAAGATTTTGAAATGGCATTTGTTCTCGCAGTTCTTTTGTCGCTCTGTTTATATTCATTTGGCCGATAAAGTGCCAGTAGTCGTGTCTACATTTTCGCCGTATAAGATTACATTCACAACACATGTTGACAATAAAAAAATTTAAATATTCGGGAATTCGGATACGTGCCTCAACTTTAATGGTCAAAAAACAATACACTCCGTCTTGCACACAAATACATTACAAAGAAAACTGATGTACGCAATATTTCTTCCTGTGACATTTCGCCTTCAGATAGTTCGTTCACAACCACACATTTTCGACATGTCAGTTAATTAATCATTAATTTGAATTGCTTTCGTTGTTGTCAAGCTGTATATTCAATGTTCATCTTATGTTTTCCTTTAAGTTAAAAATATTTTGTATAACTGTCGATGACATTTTGTTCCCGGTTATACTTTGACTTCTGAATGATTCGCGAGTCAGCATCAAATGAAATTTTCGAACTACTGAGGCCATAGACAAATCCTAATACTTCCATAGTTTCATCGTCAATCCAAACATTGACTCATTGTGAACAAATATCATTTGCTGGGCTGGCCTTTGCATAAAACATTTCAATGACAATGGGATTTGTTTGATTAAAATGAATTTTTGCTAAGAGTGCTTCTCAAGAAATAAGAAAATATCGTGTTTTTGTCGTCTCTGCGTACACCTTGGTTCATTCGTGCGATGGGAGGACTATTGACAGAAGTTAACATAATTGATATTCAGTCCTGCTTGTGACACTTGGGCGCGAGAAAAACGTTATTCATTGATTTTAATTTAAACAATAAGACATTGAAGTTCCTGTTTTGATGCTGCTTTGGGCTTGTTTCAGCTGTCAAACATTGAGTTATTCAGTCTTATTTTGTCTATTTTCAGTGATAATTATGCACCCAAATTTTTCTTGAGCCTTCGTTACAGTTGTTGTTATGACCAAATGTCTCTATCTATGGAGGAGGGCCAATACTTTCATTTATATTAGTCATTACATATTTTAGGCATGTTCTGCAGTGGTTGCATTGGCAATGGAATTAAGGGTATGTGGGATGGCGGAGATAGGTCTCTAATCTCCGAGACTATGAACACATCTGTTTCTTGTCTTTGTCTGAGTGAAACTCACTTTTATCTTGTTTAGTCGCGGCGAATGATTTCTCGATTTTAACTAGTTTATATTTTGTTGTTGTAATGTTACGGCGAATAATTATAAAATGTTAAAAAGGAAACCTTACGTGGTTTATTCGATTATCTAGAGCAGCTATTGTGATATTGGTCCATTAAAATTCCCCAATATAGTATCACCTAGGCGTCCCACTGTTCTGTAAACTA